>CANTUV010000019.1:27287500-28487500 GCA_947685225.1 Garcia nutans | reverse complement strand
GAGAAATGTCACTTCATGGTGACAGAAGGAATAGTGCTTGGACATAAAATTTCTGAGAAAGGAATTGAGGTTGATAAATCCAAAGTAGAGGTGATAGCGAATTACCACCACCAAAAAATGTTTGAGTTGTTCGAAGTTTCTTAGGCCATGCGGGCTTCTATAGAAGATTTATCAAGGATCTCTCAAAAATAGCTAAGCCCTTAAGCAATTTGCTTATGAAAGATGTTAAATTTAACTTTAATGCTAATTGTTTGTAAGCCTTTGATACATTGAAGGAGAAACTAGTGACAGCACTAGTGATAATATCACCAAATTGGAGTGAACCTTTTGAGCTTTTGTGTGATGCTAGCGACTATGTTGTGGGAGCTGTCCTTAGACAAAGGAGGGATAAAGTTTTTAGAACAATTTACTATGCTAGTCACACTCTCACAGGCCTTCAATTCAACTACAGTACTACTGAAAAGGAGCTCCTTGCAATTGTATTTGCATTTGAGAAATTTAGATCATACTTAATAGGTGAAAAAATAATTATTTTCACTGACCATGCAGCTTTAAAACATCTTTTTGCTAAAAAGGACTCCAAACCAAGACTGATTCGATGGGTGTTGCTACTATAAGAGTTTCATATAGAAATTAGATACAAGAAAGGGCAAAAAATTTGGTGGCTGACCACTTATCAAGACTAGAGAATTCACTGCCATCTAGAGAGGGGATTTTTTAACTTTTTCCTGATGAGAAATTATATGATTTGTTTTCCATCTCTTCTAAAATGCCATGGTATGCTGATATAACTAATTTTCTTGCAAAAAGGTGGATACCAAAGGACTTCAATTTTCAGAAAAAGAAAAAGCTCATATCTGATGCAAAACACTTTATCTGAGATGATCCTTACTTGTATAAACTCTGCCCGGATGAAGTTATTCGGAGATGAGTCCCTGAAGAGGAATACAATTCTATTTTAAGTCATTGCCATGATAAAGAGGTTGGTGGTCATTTGGAGCAAATAAAACAGCTGCAAAAGTGCTTCAATCAGGTTTTTCTGGCCTACTCTATTCCATGATGCAAAGAGGTATGTCTCTACTTGTGACCGTTGTCAACGTACATGTAATATCTCAAAAAGGGATGAGATGCCCCTAACTAACATTCTCGTGTGTGAAATTTTAGACGCCTGGGGTATAGATTTTCATCTTTGTATGGAAATGAATATATACTTGTAGCGGTAGATTTTGTGTTAAAATGGATACAAGCTATTCCCACAATAACCAATGTCTCAAAAATTGTTGCTCAATTCTTTAGGCGGAATATTTTTACAAGATATAGGACCCCTAGAGCTATTATTAGTGATGGTGGTAAACACTTTTGTAATAACCAATTTAGAGAATTATTGAAAATATATGAGGTTAGGCACAAAGTATCTACACCTTACCATGCACAAAACGAGTGGGCAAGTAGAAGTTTCTAACCGTGAGCTAAAAAGAATCTTAGAAAAAACTATTCGTGCTTCTAGAAAAGATTGGGCAATTAAGTTAGATGATGCACTTTAGGCATATAGAACAGCTTTTAAAAAGCCTATTGGTACATCACCATTTAGAATAGTTTTTGGAAAAACATGTCACTTGCCAGTTGAACTTGAACATAGAGCTTATTGGGCTACTAAATTTTTAAATTTTGATGTTCAAAATGTAGGTGAAAATCGTTTGTTGCAGCTTAAACTGGAAGAATTTTGCCAATGGGCATATGAAATGCAAGTCTCTACAAGAAAAGAATAAAGGAGTGGTATGATAAACGTATTGTCCACAAGGAGTTTAAACCGGGCCAAAAGGTGTTGCTCTATGATAGTAAGTTAAGACTATTTCCAGGTAAGCTTAAATCTAGATGGAGAGGTCCATATGAAGTGGTGAGCACTTCACAATTTGGAGCAATAGAAATTAAACACCTAAAATCTGGAGGAACTTTCAAAGTCAATGGCCATCAACTTAAGCCATATTTCGAAGGACGGTTTGATCCGGCAACCGAAACCTTCAAATTAAGAGAATAAACTCCTGAAAAAAATCAAGCTAACGACTATAACTTAGAACTATATTTTTTTCTATATTCTCATTTTTGTTATTTTTAGCTAGCTTCTTTTATTTGAATTTTTTTTTTACGAATGTGTTTGATGCATTTGTTTAATCCTAATTGATGTTATAAGTTTAAAGTATGGGTTGACCTTTTAGATTTCTTATTAAAGGTGCACAAGTGTTTCAAATTGCTTTTATTTAGATTGGCAGAATTTTGGAGATTTTAGTAATGAAGACAGATTTTGAGCAGAATTGTGCAGTTACCCATGCACAATTTGGATGTATTCAGGAAAAAGAGGCTGAGAGTTGCACAACCATCTGCATGGTCATGCATATTATCTGTGAGATGGGATGAAGAGATGAAATTTGGATAGAATGGTGCATGGGCAATTGCATGCCCATGCAAATTTTTTATCTACATATCTTTTTAGTTATTTATTTTATTTTATTTTATTATTATTGTTATTATTTATTCTTTTATTTATTTAATTTTTTATATAAAAATACTAATAAAAAATATATAAAAAATAAAAATAGTATAAAATAAAATAAATAATAATAATTTTTCTTTTGAGATTTTTTTAAATAATATTTTTTTTAGAAATACATAATAAAAAAAGAATAAAAATTAAAATAATAATAATAATAAAATCTGATATTTTTTTTCTACACATATGTTTTATAAATAATTGTTCTTTTTATTATTTATCTATTTTATTTATTTATTTATTTATTTCCCTCTTTTCTCTTTCCCTCTTTCCTTTTTCTTTCATAAAACCCTAACGCCTCTTCTTATTTCTTTTCCTTTTCTAGCAGCCACCTCTATCACGCTCAACCTCAACCAGCGAAACTCCACTCCTGACTAACAGCTCAGCTACACCAGCGTTGCGTATCTAGTAACTCCAGCTCCATCGATTGCACATCCAGCCCCTCGCTTGTCTAGTAGCTCCAACTCGTACCTATAGTAGAGACGCAACTCACCCCTACAGTAGAGACGCAGCTCGTACGAACAGATCGAGCCATATCTAGCCTCAGAAGCGTCGGGCGCCACACCATCTCACACCTGCATCCGCTCAAACCAGCACCCGCATCTCCGAGCAGTGGTGTCGCTCGTTCAGCGCTTCCAGAACCAAGCCCCATTCAATCCCATTGAGTCGCGCATTTTGGGGTGAGTAGTAGTAGTCCTCTAGTCGAACGAGAACCATCAATTCTCACCTCGGTCGTCCAGCAGTGATTTCCTTGAGCAGTTGCACGTTTCGCTGAAGTCACCACCTATCTCCACAAAACATCCCGAGCAATTAGTGAGAGAGAAAATACCTCTGCTGGTCTGTGCAAGGCATGCAAAATTGAAAAAGAGAAAACTTGGTATTAACAGGTATCTCCTTCCTGACACTCTCAAGTATTTATATTTATTTGATGAAATATCTATGTTAGTTGAAAGAATTGGATAGACTGAATTCTTTGGCATTCAAAATTCATCATATCATGCTTTAACTTTAGAGTTTTTGAGCACGCTTACATATGACTTTATTATGTATAATTGCACTGATACTGATCAAATTCACTTTTGGATGCTCAATTCAAAATTTTCTTTGACTTTTCCTGAACTAAATGTTACTTTTGGTTTTCTAAATGATGGTTTTAAACACCCCAACCTTGCTCTAAAAACACAGTCCCATGAAGCTTATTCAGCTATTAATGCTTGAAAAAAATATGCTCCACATGATGAACTTTTTAAAGCTAGTCGCTCTAAAGCTTCCAAATTGATAAAGCTCTCACATAGATATATCCATAGAGTGCTTAGTCACACAATATTTGGTAGAGGCACTGGCAATGGGACTGTGACAAATTTTAAGTTGTTTATTCTTTGGTGTATGAAAAATGGGCAACAGGTAAATGGTGGAGCACTATTTCTCCACCATCTGTCACTTGTAGCACATAATGATAAAGGGGATATTCTAGTTGGAGGAATGGTTACTGCCATAGCACATCATCTTGAGCTAATGAATTTAACTATAGAAATTCAGTTCATAGATTTGTATGCTCTCAAATCTATGCATTTATGTCATAGGCTAGGGGATCACTATATTTTCATAGATGAGGAAGCACAAGCTATTAGCCAAACTGAAATACCACATGATATCCCTAGTCCCCCTCCCTCCTCGATGACACGTGAGCATATTCTGGCATCAATCGAATCATTACATACTAATATGAATGCCAAGTATACTGAGATTGCAAGTATCATTTGTCGCCATAGTGCTCGTTTGGATCAGATTGAGCAAAAATTAGATGAATATCTTGAAGGGTCCAGTCAAGAACAATCATCTCTATCGCACTAGCACCAACATCTCAAGGGAGTATTCTAACCTTTACTTTTCTTCATTCTCTCTTGTGTTCTTTTTCTTGTTTTTGCATTGAGGACAATACTAGTTCCTTAAGTGTGGGGTGAGATGTTTGAAAATTTTGCAGATACTCATGCTTAGTCTCTTACTTGTTAAACTTGAGCTTGTTATTAAATTGTTGAACTTTTGTTTGTTTGAGAATTTTGAGGCAATAGCTGAAACTCTTAATTCAGCTTTATGGGTCTATTATATTCAACTTATATTATCTTTGTTTCATGATGTTTAAATTACCTGAAAGTTTTAGAATTTCTAGCATTATGTTGATATAGAAATTAGCTTTGCAAACTCTATAAGTAGTATCAACTCTTCTTTTTAATACTTAAGTTTCTTTTCGACCTTTCATAAAGAATTTTTGAAATGAATACTAAGAAAGTTATTGTGATTTGTGGAATTATACTCTGTTATTCTAGCTTAGTAAAGTAACTAGGGATCGGTATGCACCCCATGTGGACTCTCAGGCTAGAAGAGTTGGCTAGAATAAGAGTAAATTAATTTTTGCTCCGCTATTCTAGTTTTAATTAAATTAAAACATTAAGGAATATGAGCAAGGGGCTTTCTAAAGGTGGCAGTCAAAAAGTTACTGCAACGAGAGAAATTTCCCAAGCCAAGTAGATATTGCTTCACTTTTCTAGTTTAAACTCATATAAATTTATTAAAGAACATGAGCAAGGCACTTTCTGAAGGTGGCGATCAAAAGTTAAAAAGTTACTGCGACGAGAGAAAGTGTCAAATAAAAAAAAAATAAAAAAGGAAAAGGAAGTAAAACACATTAGCTTTAAAAATAGGTAAATAAATAAATGAGAAGGGTCAAATTTTGATTAATTGCAGTTCTTGTGAGCTTATGGATGAGCAATGTTGGTCTTCTTTGTTAATATAATCTTTTTATTCTTTAAGTTCTATTTAATTGAACTATTATGGAATTTTGATGATTAATGATGAATATGAGACCCATGCTTTTGAATTTTGAAGTTTCTATATTGTGCTGAGATGATCTTTCAGACTTGGCTTAATTTTGACTTTACTCGAGGACGAGCAAAGAGCTAAGTATGTGGTAGTTATTAAATGTGTATTTTATACATAATTAGGACAACATTTGCATTATTTTTCTTTAGTTTTTGATAGTTTTTATTAGTTTTATCTTATTTTTTTTATTTAATTTTAGTTATTTTGGTTATTTAGTCTTATTTTATATTTTTGTAGGTGAATTTTGAAAAATATAATAAAAATCTAGTGAAAGCATAAAAAGAGCAAAGATGCGAATGGACAGATGCATGAGCATCCAGATGGTCATGCATGTGGCTGCCAGAATTTTTAGTGCAGAGTTTTAAAAAGCAGAGAGGCGTATGAGAAGATGCATGCAAATGCACGAATTTATAGCAGATATTTGAAATTTTTAGTTTCCTCAATTCTTTAGGACTTCCTTTTATTTTCCTAGTATGCTTAAGACTTCTTTTATTTATTTACTTTCTTATTTTATTTAGGACTTCTTGTATTTTATTTTTCTATTTTGTTTAGATAAAATAGGAATTTTATTTGTTGTAACCTAGAGAAAATAGGAAGGTGAGGGATTTAAAAGGAGGAGAAACATGTTTAAAAGGAGGAGTTTTGGAGAGCTTTTGTTTTTCACGCAAAATTTGGAAAAGAATACAGCAGGTTCTTCAAGCAAATTGGAGGCTACTTCTTCTTTCTCCTTGAAGAAAAAATCTCCATTGGAGAAGGGGTTCAGGCTGAAGCCAACAACAACTATCAAGAGTTTACTTATGCTTATCATGTTTTCTTTTAATTTCAGTCTTAGTTTCTTAAATTTAATTATGAAGTAGTTTTCTTTTTGTTAGAGGAAACATGAACCCTAAACTATGAATGGATATTGGTTTTGATTATGAAAATTTGAGTTAGTTGTATACAAATTTCTTATTCTTAATGCTTGTATTCAATATTTAATTGATTAAATTTCTTGATGATGTGTCGAATAGAGAAGTTAAAATTTGTATTCAATGAGATTTGAATGCTTGATTTATATAGGTAATTTTGTATAATAGGTTTATTGAGGATTTATTCGAATAGATGATCCCATATTAGCTTGTGGCACTATTTGTGTCCCTGAATAAGGTCGAATAACCGGATTTGATCTTATACAAATTAATGTTAAAGTGTCTGAATAAGAGTTTACTATTAATTTGAAAAGCTATGTCCCTGAATAAGGCTAGCTAGGCTAAAAGATAATCAACCAATCTTAACTCAATTTTCTTAATCAATGTTGATATCTATGCAAGTTTAGGGGGATTGTGGACTCTAACATATTTTATTGATTGATTTATTCTTAATTCACCAAAAATATTTAAGTTCCAGCACTTTAATTTAATTTTAGATTTTTCTTCAATTCTTATTCATTCAAATATTATTTCTCAAATAATAGTCAACACAATATAATAATTGGTTTTTAAACTTTGATCTTCGCTGGAAGATATTCGGATTCACAAATCTATATTACTGATATGACTAGTGCACTTGTTAGAGTTAACGGGGACGCATCAAATATTACTAAGTCTTTTTTAATTACTATACCAATTATTTCTTTTAATCCTAGTATTGCATACATATATTCATTCAACTTGTTAATACACATTTTGATTCTTTGTCCTAATATTTTTGGAATTAATATTTCTATGTATCTTTATATTGTATCATGCTCCCTTTGTCCTACTGAAAGTCACTTTTTCAAAAAAAAAAAAAAAACGTCCCTCTCAAATTGTCACTTTGTAAAATCAAGAAAAATTAATTAACTTTTTTTCAACTATATCCATATTATTAATGACTCAATTAATGAAGTAATAGTATAATATTAATAAATCAATAGAGAGTATTTTAGTCCATTCAAAATAATTTTATATAATTTTTTAAGAATTTAATGACTTTCTTAATAGGTGTACATGAGCTGAAAGCGATAATTTCAGCGGGAATGAGAGAGTACTTGGCTTAGGGTATTACAATATCATGTACATGCAGTGTGTATATTGTATATGCATTATATATCTTTTGTGTGTATGTCATATATATGTTGTTTCAATTGATAAAATATGTATTTTCTTTATATGTTATTTAATTATGTTATATATATTGTGTATAAAATTTTAAGTCCTAAAATATATACTTCTTTTACATATTATTTTATTGTGGTGTATATCATTTATATATTGTTGATATATTATATGTTATAATATACAATACTCATATATTAAAAATAATAAAAATAAAAACCAATCAAAATGAAATAAATAAAATTAAAAAACAAGTGAGATATACTCATTCAGAAAATATAAATTTAAAGAAGTAATAAAAAATTTATAAAAGAAAAAATTATTCTTTTAAAGTATTTTATTAAATATGTGAAATATATTATTGTTGGAAAATAAAAAAATCTATATACATTATAATTGAAGGAAAAAAAAAACTCTTTACATTCAGTTGAAGAATAAAAAAAATCAAAATATAATATATGAAATATTTACAAATTTAAGTACGCAATTAAAATTTTATATCCAGCTTCTTTCATTCAATATTTTTTCTGTCGAAAGTAGTTTTTAGATTAATAAGATGTACTTCAAAAAAAAAAAAAGGAGAAGAAGATAAAATTTTAAAAAAAAGTAGCAGTTATAATTGAAAAAAAAAATTGAGCGGCAAAAGAAAGTTGTTACATAGTTCAAAAAAAAATGTTGTTATAAGATGTAAAAAATAAAAATAAAAATAACCATGGTTCGATGTAATTTTTGTCTTCTATTTTAGGCTGATACGGGCTTTTAGCCCACATAACTTGTATTTTATAAAGGGGCATCTACATAATTATCTAAAAAAATAAATTTTATTATAAAAATATTATAAAAATTAAAAAATATTTATATTAATATTTTACTTTAAATTTTTATTTTTTAAATTTAATATTAAATAAAAAATATTTTAATAAAATAATAAAAATTAATATTTTAAATTATTTTTTATTATATAAAAATTATAATTTTAATATAAAAAATTAATTTTAATTATAAAAAGTAAATAACACTCAAAAAATAAAAATAAAATAAAATATATAAAAATATATTAATAAAAATTATTAAATTTATTTTAAAATATTTTTATATATCATACATATTACAAAAAATAAAAAAATATTCATAATTTTATTATATAAATGTATAGTAAATTTATTATAAATGTATTATAAATATTATGTGTATGTTATAATTTTATTATTTAAATTATATATATTTTATATAAAAATTATTAAACATTGCATAAATATTGTATAAATATTATGTAGATATTTTAAGAATAAAAATTTTAAAAAATAAAATTCAAAAAAAAATTAAAAATATTATGTAAATTTGTAATAGATTTATTGTAAATATATTATATATATTTTGTAGGTATAGTTTATATTATTAAGTGTTTATTTTGTATGATATATTTATTTATTTATTTTATTAAAAATTTGATATTAAATTTTTTTAAAGTAAAAAAATATAAATAGAATAAAAAGGGGGAAAACGAAAATTTAAAAAAATACAAAAATAAAAAACAAAAGAAAAAGGAGCGTAAAAATCGTAAAGTTGTGAATAACATTAGCGAGTACGTATTTGTGAAAAGTCAAAAATTTCTGCCGTGTACAGTGTAATTTACTGTTTTGTAAATAGATATGGTTGAGCGCAGGAGATAGGATAGAAAACCACCGAAAATCTGTGAAAATGGCGTCGATGAAAATGCGATATGCTCTTCTTAAATATGCTCTTCGCGGCGGCTCTAAGTTCTCTGCTCCTCCCAAAAGACGTTTCTCTTCCTCTGCTCATCTCGATGATGCTTGTAAATTTCCATCTCTCTTTCTATTTATATTTTCAATTTGATTTGATTCTGTTTTTAGGTATCTGATTTCGACTTAATCAGATTATTGTGTATTTTTAGTCCAATTCCTTGCAAGTTTGATTAATCCTTGAGTAACAGCACGTTAGGGTTTTAATTATCATACTTGATTTTTTTCCCTAGGGTTTTCCCTTTTTCTTATAAAATTCTAAAATTTATTGATCGGCTATGTTACTATATGCGGGAAATAAGAAGGGATTGGAAATCAAATTTTTATTATGCAGAATTCGACTTTCAGTAGCATATTTTGATATTTCAGTTTCAATTTTCTTATGATAATGTGATTGATTTTACTTCTAGCTTCGAAGCTTCTAGTTTCCGCCGTCTGCCAAACAGTAGCAAGGACCACCGCGGACACTTCGGTTTCCCGTAACTTCTCCACTGCTGCCGCAGCCGTCAAAGCTCCCATATCTGAACTGACTGTGGACCAGGAAGTCATAACAGTCAAAGGAGTTAAAATCTCTGCTCGCCCTCTCTACCTGGATATGCAAGCAACATCACCGGTGGATCCCAGAGTCCTTGATGCTATGCTTCCTTATTATATGGGGCGTTTTGGTAACCCTCACTCTCGTACTCACCTTTATGGCTGGGAGTCTGATTCCGCTGTCGAGACCGCCCGTTGTCGGGTGGCGGAGTTAATTGGCGCATCTCCTAAAGAAATCGTTTTCACTTCCGGAGCAACTGAATCGAATAATATTTCAATTAAAGGAGTGATGAAATTTTATAAGGAGAAGAAACATCATGTTGTTACTACTCAAACGGAGCACAAGTGCGTGCTTGACTCTTGTCGCCATCTTCAACAGGAAGGTTTTGAGGTTACTTACCTTCCTGTACGAAATGATGGGATTATTGATTTGGAGAAACTGCGGTCTGCAATTAGGCCTGATACTGGACTTGTTTCGGTTATGGCGGTGAATAATGAGATTGGTGTGATTCAACCTATGGAGGAAATTGGGAAAATTTGTAAAGAATTAAATGTTCCTTTTCATACTGATGCTGCGCAAGCACTAGGAAAGATTCCAGTCGATGTTGAGAAATGGAATGTTAGCTTGATGTCATTGAGTGGACACAAAATCTATGGTCCTAAAGGCATTGGAGCTTTGTATATGCGTAGACGACCAAGAATTCGAGTTGAGCCCCAAATGAATGGAGGTGGACAAGAGAGAGGGATACGTAGTGGGACTGTACCCACTCCTTTGGCTGTGGGAATGGGTGCCGCTTGTGAATTGGCAAAGAAGGAGATGGAATATGATGATAAGAGAATAAGGGCTTTGCAGGAGAGGTTGTTGAATGGAATTAAGGCTAAACTTGATGGAGTGGTGGTAAATGGGAGTGTAGAGAGGCGATATGCCGGGAATTTGAATATTTCTTTTGCATATGTAGAAGGGGAGAGCTTGTTGATGGGGTTGAAGGATGTGGCAGTGTCAAGTGGGAGTGCCTGCACTAGTGCGAGTTTGGAGCCTTCATATGTGTTGAGGGCATTGGGGGTGGATGAGGATATGGCACACACTTCAATTAGGTTCGGGATTGGGAGGTTTACCACAGAGGAGGAGATTGATAGGGCTATTGAGCTTACAGTGCAGCAAGTTGAGAAGCTGAGGGAAATGAGCCCACTTTATGAGATGGTGAAGGAAGGGATTGATATTAAGCAGATTCAGTGGGCTCAGCACTGAGATGAGTACAGAATACTAGTGGTATTGATACAGAGTAAGTGAGAAATTTTGGGACATGGACAGTGTGCTAAATGAGGATGCTGCATTGAGCTGGCTGAGCTGCTAAATTATTACTACCTCTGTCCCGTTTAAATTGTCGTTTTTGCAAAAAAAATTTGCTCCTCTTATATTGTCACTTTATAAAATCAGTAAAAGTTAATTAGCCTTTTTTCAATTATAACTTTGTTATTAACGAGTTAATTATTGAAGTGAAAGTAGAATATTTTTAATGTTAATGAGTTGATGGAGGACATTTTAGTCCATTCAAAATAAATTTGTATAAAATTAAGAGAATTTAATAATTTTTTAATAATTTTTTTAATAAGTGTGCGTTAGCTAAAGACAACAATTTAAACGGGATGGAAGTAGTATTGTATTTAGATCGGCTATGTTACTGCACATTTTAGTTAATGAGAAATGTGGGGAATAAGAAGGGATTAGAAATCAAACTTTTATCATGCAGAATTCAATTTGATATTTCAGTTTCAATATTTATGATAATGTGATTGATTTTACTTTTTTTTTTTGTGTGTTCTCAATACTAATCAGATGAAGCGTCTAAGGCATCAAAGTGGGAGAAGATAACCTGTTTGGGCATTGCTGCATGGACTATCTTAGCTATATACAGAGGAGCCTCTTTAAGTTCTCTTTTGTATTTGTATGAATTTTTTTTTTCTGTTGAACATGGTTTTGTTTAGAGGTTCTTTTTATGCATCAGCTGGCATGACTTGGTGGAGAATAATGCTCCTGGTGGTTTCTTGCTAACTCTGTTGTTGACACTTTGTACTCCACGTGCTTTTGGAATCTGACTGTTGTCTGCTTAATGTTGTGAATATTCGTGCAGGTAGACCCATATTTGCATATTCTCAATAAGGAGTTTCTGTGGGTTATGTATTCATTGCATTGTTGCTTTCTCATTTTGTTCTGTCTCCCCACAGAAATTATGTATATGAAAAAACCACATATTTGAAGTTTAAATTGTTATTGTGATTTGGATAGAGCTTGTTGGTTATTTATTGAGTTTGGCAAATATGTTATCTTGCTATAAGCTGCATGCGCATTGCTCTCATTGTGGCCATTTGTTACTTGATTGATATGGTGCTTCTATTGTGTCCATTTGTTAGTTGATTAATAAGGTGCTGTAAATTTCATTATTTTGCATTTTATTTAATTTTCTCCCAATTTAACTTGCTCTATGTATTCCAATGTTGAGTGGTCTGTTTTATATGAAATTAAATGTAGTAGGCAGATGCTGTTTAGGCTTCAGCTATGCATGGAGTACATATTTTTACTGTTTTACATCCCAAACTGATATATGCTCTGTATCAAATGTGGTAGGGCAGGTAGATTTTTTTTTTCCTTTCTATATATATAATTAAGGTGCTGTGCCGTTTTGATAATTTTGTGTTTTTCTGTGTGTTAATCTTCTCATGGCATTATCTAAGGATGGCTTATCAAGGCATAAACAAGTTAGGAATGAAAGGGATGTAAATTAGGATGCTTAAAATTTTGCGCATGTGCCGGCAAGACCACCCGATGATATTCACGATCAGAGGCATTTTGAGAAGAAACACCACCACTGAGTAATTGATGGTCAGTGCACGAAGACATCTGAAGTACTCCCTTAGTACATTCCTTCCCTCATGTAAGCAATTAGACGTCCTTGGATGTTCTTTGAATTTGACGCTAACAGTTTACATTTTGCATTCCAATATTGTAGATTTTGCAACTTTGCACAAGCCGAGTTGTTTAGTTCCTGCGCTTCATTTTTCTTTCATTTGTGCACTGCTTGATGCTAAATAAAATCTGACTGACTGAGATTTCTGGTTTATCTTTCCTTCTTTGTGGATTATTAAATTTGTTGTTACATCTTTGCTGGTTATAGTTTGCAGCAATTAGCGGTAGTGTTGCTTTATGGATTGCTTTATTTTTCGTTTTAGGATGCTCGCATAATTTTTTTTTTGAAAGTTTGTAAAAATATTTAGGCTTAATTGTAAAAAAAAATACTTAATTTTTTTTTTTGATTTTCAATTTTATTATTAATTTTTTTGATAAATTAGTATATAAATTTATTTTTTTGTTTTAAATTTATTTTTTGATCGATTGAATTTATTTTTAATGGCTATTTTGATAGCGTGTTAGTTTATTTTTTTATTTTAAAAAATATGTGAAAGAATGTTATAAAAAAGTAATGTTCATTTATTTAATTTTATTTTTAAAAAAATTAAGAAAATCACATAACGAATGGATGTTATAAAGAGTAATGCGTTAGTAAAAAGTGATTCACCTTCTTTTACGAGCTTATCGATGAATAAAATGAGCTTTCAGCGCTCTTTAATTTTAGATACCTTTTTTTGAGTGGATTAGAAGCAGTTATCTCACGTTTTTAACGAGTTTTTAGCAGGTTTTTCTCATAAGAGTGGGAAGTTTTGAGTGTTGAGGCTTTTTGTAGTGGTTCTCAATACGAACGAGTAGTTTCTAGCCCTCTTCTGTTCCTTCCTAATATATGTTGGGAAGCTTTTGCTGCATTTCATCACTATCTTTTATCATAGAATTGAAGTTGAAAATATATTTCAAGATATTTGAGCAATCATGTTTCATAAACATGCTGGGAAAAAGTTACATGTTGCATATACCAATTAATGAACAGTGTGAATATGAGAAGGTTATTGAGAGGCTGTACAAGTCTAGTTAACCCCACTTCCCCCCACCCCTTTATATATATATAATTTATAAAATCATAAATATGTAATTTTATAAATAATAATTTTATAATCTCTTAATATACCCTAAAATTAAATATATATAAAATTTTTTAAATTAAAAATAAAATTTTATGCTTAAATTATATAAAATTATATACTTTTATAGGGTATCATTTTATATGAATAATTTTAATTTTATATAATTTATATATAATTTTATAAATTAAAATTATATACTTTTAATATATTCTTTTGAATTATATATATAATTATATATATTAATAATTTTTAAATATTGATTTTTTATTAAAATCCTAAAAATAAATTAATAGGCGTAAGAATTAGAATAAAAAAATATATAAAAGATTTAATAAATTTTTAGAATTTAATAAATAATATAAAATTTTGATTGAAAGTTTTTTTTATATAAATTTATAATAAAAATGTAAATTGTACTATAATATTATATATTTAATTTTAGCTTTAATTTATCGGCAATTTATTTTTTGAAAAATTTGCTCTCTTCCCTCTCTGAACAATTTCTGATTCTGCAACTGCATTTAATATCATAGCAAGCTGACACAGAGATCTTCAAAACTGCAGATGCCTCTGCAGCTTTTTGAGTTCAGTTTACTTGGAAAATTTTGATTTTCTTTCTCTTGAATGTTGCCCAAACATCAGAGAGTTTCCAAGGATTCCAAAGAATGTAGGACAATTTAATTTTAGATGGAGCTGCTATAGCTCAAGGGCCTTCATCAATTGGGTGTTGCTCTCGACTTCCTAACTTGCAATTGTATTAAAGTAATAGTGGATCTTTGTTATTTTCATTGAGACCAGATCCTCATGACTTCATGGTTCTCAATTTTTGCGCTGTTGTTAAATTATGTAGAGATGTTGCCACTTCCACTAAAAAATTGTGAAAATTCATGGCTCAAGTTTTTTGTTTATTTTGGATTCATAAAGCAAGTGAAGTTATTTTGATAGTATATTTCATGACCTTAAGGCGTGGAACTTACTATTTGTCTCTTGGTCCAAAAAAGATTGAGGATATGCATCATCTGAGATGCATTTTAGGAATTTTTGGTCTTTTAATTTTATTTTTTATTATCTTGTTTGACCAAAACTAGTGCCACGTTTATGGCTTCTTGTATAAAAACCAAATAAACTTACATATTTTTTGAAAAATATCTAATGAAATAGAACTTTTTAGCTCCTTTCTTACTTTGCTTTTCGTCCATCAGAGCACCACTTCTGAAAACAATTAATCAAGTGCTGATTACCTTTCATTTATTCTTTCTTTGCGAATGCTTTATATTCCTTTCATTTCTCTGCCTTTGTTCCTACTGCTGTGTGCTTGCATTTCTGTAACAAAACAAAGTTACAATTGTTAACAATGGTATCAGAGGCCTAGTCTTAAAAAGGTCTATGAGCAAGTAAAAACTATGATTATTGGGATGCAAGAATGAAGTTTACCATTTTGCATATGATCTCTATACTGCCATTAAAGAGGCGCGTGTAAGAATATTTTCCACTACCAAAGAATCCAACCTTGCAGCAAATCAAGCATAATTAAGATTTTTGTAACGCCACGTTCCTTCTTTTTTTTTTTTTTTTGTGACAGGTGTTATGGCGTTACTTTTTTGTAACGCCCTGTTTATTTATTTTTCAAAATAAAAAAAAGTAGACTAATATATTAATAAAATATTTAATAAAAGCAAGTTTAACAGATAAAAAAATATATTTGAAATGAATAAATAAGTTTATGTACTAATTTATAAAAAAATGAAAAAAAATAAATATCAGAGTAAAATTTAAATATTTTTTTTTGATAATTAAGCTAAATATTTAAACATTATATGTGGAACTGTAGTAACGAGAGAGAGAGAGAGAGAGAGAGAGAGAGGAATTGCAGTCTCAAAATGCATTTTCCAAACTTGATTAATATATGAGTTTGTGTTGACTAAACATAAGAAAGAGTTGAAAGAAACTATAAAGAGGTGCTAAACTATTGTTGATTTACTTATTTTATCAAAATGAATGGACATAGTATTAGTGGCGGAATAAAAAATTGGGCGAGGGAGACAAATTTTCCAACCATAAAAAAATAACAGATAAATTGAAGATAAAATTGAGTATTTTATATTATAGTAAAATTTAAATTTTGTTATAAATTTATATAAAACAAACTTCTTAATCCAAATTTTATATTATTTTTTAAACTCTTTACATATTTTTTTTATTTTAATCTTTAAATCTATTAATTTATTTATAAAATTTTATTAAATTAAAATTTATAGGGGGGGGGGGGTGTTTAGTTCTAGTTGTGGCCATCGCCTGTTCTTCATGGGAGCCCTCCCTTTGGGCTATCTATAGTAGAGTTGAGCGAAAGATTGAAGATAATCTCTCTCCTAACTTAATTTTTTTTTAATATGCCTTGGAGTTAAAAAAAAATTTGTTGTGGTGAAAAACAAATTGTTCTTCACCACAAGTTGAGCTAGTAGAGATAAAGCAGAGGCAAGGAGCAAAAAACGGGAGGAGCGAGGAGAGTAGTAGCCGGTCGACCACTCACTCCAAGCTTTCACCGGACTACATTTTGGCTGAATTTTCGCTAGCCTGAGGTATTTATATCTCATTTTTTTTAAAATTTTATTATTTTTATTTGTGTTGTGTGATTAGGTTTAGTTGAAAAATTGAAATGATTTGGGAATTTTTTTAAAAAAAATATAGAATTTAGTTGAATTTTTTAGAAATTAAACCATAATAGTTTGTTTTGATTGTTGTTTGTTAATTTGTGTTGTGATTAAATTGATGGTGATGAATGATTTGTTTAGGGTTGTTTGCAATTTGGGAGATTTTGTAGAAAAATATAATATAGTTTAATTATTAGAAATTAATTATACTAATTTGTTTTAATTATTGATTTTTGGTGTTGTGATTAAATTTATGATGATAAATGATTTGTTTAGGGTTGTAAGTATCTTGTTTAGGGTGTTTTTTTTTTTTAGAAAAATAGAATATGATTTGATTAGGTTAAATTAAAATGTTGAATATAAATTAAAAAGTAAATGTATTAGGTTTAATTAAAATATTGAATATAATTAAAAAATAAAAATTGATTATAAATTATAACTTGAAAAAGATAAACTAAGCCTTAAATTTAATATAAGTTAATTATATTTTGAATATAAAATAATTATAAGTTGAATATAAATTAAATATAAACTAATTAATAGTTAAATATAAACTAATAATAAAATAAAAAAATACTAAATCCTAAATTTAACGAAAAGGTCCAAAACTAATTATATTTATAATACAAACTACTTATAAATTGGATATAAAATAATTATAAGTTGAATATAAATTAAATATAAACTAATTGATAGTTAAATATAAATTAAATATAAAATAATTATAAAATGAAAAATACTAAACCCTAAATTTAAACAAAAGGTCTAAAACTAATTATATTTAGAGTATAAACTAATTATAAATTGAATATAAAATAATTATAAATTAAATATAAACTAATTAATAGTTAAATATAAATTAAATATAAACTAACTATAAAATGAAAAATACTAAACCCTAAATTTAATCAAAAGGTGCAAAACTAATTTTATTTAGAATATCAACTACTAATAAATTGAATATAATTCAATTATAAATTGAAGCAGATATGGATAAATTTGTGATCAAGAATAAGAGATTTTGGAGTAAAGATGGTAAATTCTCGAATATTTCTACTTCAACACCAATCCTGACAACAAGTAGTCATGTAAGTTGTAACATCCCGAATCCCAGATTGGTAAGAAATAGACATAGAGGATATGATTTAGGCTTAGAACAAAGAAGTTTAGAACATGACCTATAACTTGAGCTTGAATTTCATCCAAGTTAATGACAAAATTAGAGAGTCTCAAAGAAGACTTAATTGTTTATTTGTGTCTTAGCTAGATGTATAACTTGAAATTACTCAATTTGGAGTTGTACAGAATAAGATATGATGGATTTAGTAGACAATGTGCAAGCTGCCTCAGGACAGCATAGTAGGCTTGACGTCGAAGGACCGTTAAAAATCAGATATAGCTCGGATCGACTTGAAATTTTGATGTAGCCCGGATGTCTAGTTTCAATGGGCATAAGAATTGCTTAATTTGGAGTTGTGAGTAAAAAGATATTAATAAAGAAAGACAGCAAGGTTAGGAAGGGATATCAAAAGGACTTAAGTGAAAATTTCTCAAAAGTTAGGGGCAACTATGTAAACTTAAAAATTAAGTGTCGAAAGTTCTTAATAGTGCCCATATCCGACCCCGGAAGAATATTCTCGAGATTAATCAGGTCATAACCTTGGGTTTCAATTTTTTCCAAAAACGCACGGTTTAAAAGTTACAATTGATTAATCGCTGGAGGGTATTTTGATATTTTCATACCCTAGACTATAAAATTACAGCACAAGAAAGTTGATGGGGTCAAAATATGAATAAAAGGAAGCCTAATGGCTTGCCAAATAAATAGATAAAAGAAGAAGGCAAGTGGACAAATTAAAAGTGGCCATTTTTGCTATAAGGTGTACCAATTGGAAGTCAACATCTATACCAACATATTTTCACCACTTAAGGCTGCCATTTGGATCAAAATAAGCTAAGGAAAGAAAATAAAAGCCCTCTCTTACATGGTGAACTCGTCCAAACCATAAGAGAAGGAAGAAGGAGGTGATTTTGCCAAAGTTTAAGGCTTTTGGTTGAAGATTTTGGTGACAAACAAGATTATAAGGTAAGAGAAACCTATCTCTAGTTTTAATTTCATGGATTAATGGTTAATTTAAGAGATTGAAATTAGGGTTTATGTAGCTAGATTTGGAGAAAATTCAAGAAATAATTATTTGAAGGATTTGATGAAAGAAATAATGGTTTTAAGGTTAGAGGAGATTAGATTGAGGAAAAATTGGCAAGAAATGAATTAGTAGCTTATGTTTTCAAACCATAGGATGTATGTTTAAAGTGTGTATGCTGGAATTATTGTAGGAAATCAAGAAAAGCTAAAGGAAAAAGAAGAAAAAGATCAAAGATGAGCTAAGGAAAGCAAAAGGGAAAAAAGGTTTGGTACTTTAACCTTCTTGAATTAGTGATCTCTATTGCCTTTGCATTTGGATGTGTAATTGTAATAATTGTTCATGTGCTTGAGTTGTGGTGGTTATGTGGTTGAGATTGATGATGATAGAAGTGCTTGTTGTGTATTGATTGATTTTGGGGTTGAGGTTATAAGGGAGGTAAAATGGGAGTGCTATGTTGTGTTGTTTTGTTGCAGCCAGCCATGTGTCCTGCATTTTTCTGTAACTTCAACCGAAATTTAGACTAGCAAAATGATAGAACTAGAACTTGACAAAGAAGACTTAATTGTTCTCCATTAAGTCAGTAAACCATAGGCTTTGGAACCAACTCATTTCATGTGTGGAATGAAAGTTATGATCAAAATGATACCAGGCGTACAAACTGAAAAACTGAGATTCCTCAGTCAGTAACCTGTGACTTGGGACTACGTTTAGATGACCTTAATGACACATTTAGAAGCTTTGAAAGAAGACTTAAATGTGCCTTTATGTGTTATCAAATCATATAATTTGGAATTTCCTAAATCCCACTTGTAGATAAAAATATATGATCAAAAGAGTATAACTCATGCACACTGGAATTGTGAAACCGGACAGACTGAGATTTGTTCCTTGAGTTCAGGTTTTGGTCCATTTACCTCAGGAATTAGATGTTGTGATAGAAGATATAAATGAACCCTTGTATGTTGGTAAATCATAGGAGTTAGATTCATCTCGATTGGACTTAAAATGTAGAAGTTACACACGAATGAGCGAACCATGCGCAGGCAGACCCTAGCAGACTGCAGGGCTGAATTAGAAATTGTGCCAAAAATCACGTGTTGCCTGTTTTAAGCTGAAATTTTTACTTAATATAGCCTTATGTGTCTAGTTTAATTTAAGTTAATAATCGTCTCAATCCGAGTTGCTTAGGTAAAGTTATAAATGAAATAGTACGCATTGCGCAGACTTGAGTAACCAATTGGCCAGGGAAGAGTTCAAGGAGTCATCAAGAATTATGTGTAACAAATTTAAATCTAGAAATTTAACCATAAGGACTCATATGAGTCTAGTTTGAGTAAAAACAAGAATTTTTACTTTCGGATTAGTAGAACAAAAGTTATTGGGGAAATAAGATAATAAGGTACATAAAAAATTAAATGCTTGAATTTACTGTTCATTTGGTAAGAAATAAATGAGGTATAATTGAGATAAAATATTCGCTTGGAATGAAATAAATTATCAAAAATATGCTCTTGAAAGCTTGACCAATTAAGAACAAGATAGCAATTTTCGTTTTTTTGAAAATCACATCCCAATTGTGTTTTATTTAGATTTTAAAGCCCAACGAGAGATTTTTGCAGTATTGTAAAACCCGGTGTAGCCTAAAAAGTGCAGTATGGCCCAAAGGCCCGGAATGAAAATTTTGAACAACAAATTAGTTCTATTGAGCTGATTTAGGATAAAAATAGTCCGATTCTTAATCACTGGTGCCATATTTGTAACATTGTGTGGTTTGCATCTAATTTCTATTTAACGGTTAAAGTACCCACTAAGCTATATGCTTAGCGAGTTTAGTTTTCTAAACTCGTAGGTTATGGAGTCCAAGCTGACAAATGGAAAGCTACAAAGGAGCACCAGAGTGCGCAACAGGAGGCGAAGTGAGGAGCAAAGCAAAGTTTAGCTTGGCATGTACTGTTAAGGACTTTCAAAATGTAATTATAACAATTAGAGAAATGTGTAAATTATTATTATTTGTAATAAAAAGGAAGAAAAAAAATTTTATTTAGTGCATGTTCTGTACACCATGTTGCATATACTATAGCACACTTGGCTCGGTTGGAAATAGTCGGGTTAAGGGGTGTTACATAAGTATTAGGGAAACTAGTGATATAGTAGGGCGTCCAGAGTTTTATTTTGATGATATTGTGTGCTATCTGGCATTGCATAAATTCATTAATGAATTTGATGTTGGGATTAAGGATGATGTTAGAAGATAATATGTGGCTAAAAGATTTTACTAACCATATGGCCATAATTTTCTTCAAATAAAATTTAGAAAAATTAAGAGGAGTTTTAGAGCTAAATATGAGTGGTTGTAATATAGTGTTTCAAAAGATGCATCATTTTATTTCTAGTGTTATCTTTTTAGCTCGAATATAGAAGCTAAGCAGAGGAATAATATCTTCACAGAAATCAGGTTTTGCAATTGCAAAAAAGCCATGGAGAAGTTTAATGAATATGTCGGTAGTCCAAGTAGTCCACACAATAGTGCTAGAATGTAATATGTTAATTTCAAAAATCAAAGACAAAGTGTGTCTCTTATATTATCTTCTCAAAGCCAAGAGCAGGAGGCTTCTTACCGCATACGTTTGAACTCTATTGTTGATTGCATTAGTTTCCTTCTAGAGCAAGGGTTGGCTTTCCGAGGGCATGATGAGTCAGAAAATTCACTTTAATAGGGCAACTTTCTTGCACTTCTTAGTTGGCACAACCAATGTGATATTGATATTGAGAAAGCGGTTAATTCAAGTACTCCTAGAAATAATCAACTTACTTCTCCATAAATCCAAAAGTAAATAGTAAGTGTTTATGCTTTGGAGACGACACTAGCCATTATTAAGGATATTAGAGATAACTTCCATTCTTATTAATTGATGAGGCTCGTGATAATTCAGTGAAGGAGCAAATAGTTATGGCATTGAGATATGTCAACAAGTTGGGACAAGTGATGAAGCGATTTATTGGAGTAATACATGTAAGAGACACATTCGCTCTATCTTTGAAAAGTGCACTTGATGATTTTCTTGTGAAACATGGGTTATCACTAAGTGCAGTCCGAGGTCAAGGGTATTATAGGGCTTCTAATATGCGAAGTGAATTCAATGGGTTAAAAATCCTCATTTAAAATGAAAATATCTAAGCAAGATACATTTATTTTTTGCTCATTAACTTCAATTAGTGCTTATTGCAGTAGCAAGGGGTAATAGATTTGTAAGTAATTTTTTTGAATAAGTTTCAATGATCGTGAATATGGTTGGAGTTTCATGTAAAAGGAGAGATGCTCTCCGTAAAAAATAGCATGATGAAACCGTTCAACATTTGAAAAGAGGTGATATTCAATCTGAAAGAGGATTGCATCAAGAAACAAATTTAGCTCGACTTGGTAACATGCGTTAAGATTCTCATTATAAAAAAGTTGAGCGTCTTCTCTCCATATAGTCAGCAGTGAAAGAGGTTATTGAGAACATAATAGATGATGGGGCTAGACAAATAAATCAAGTAACAACTGTGAGCTTGGTTGATCAAATGGAAATTTATAAATTTATTTTCATTACTTAGTTAATGAAGATAGTTTTAGGAATGACAAATGATCTATCTCAAGTCTTACAAAGAAAGAATTAATGTATTAACAATGTTGCACATTTCAATACAACCGTCAAACAACAATTGTAAAACTTCAGGGAGAATGGATGGGATGATTTATTACAAGATGTTAATAATTTTTGTGTAGATTATGATGTCATAGTTCCTAATTTGAAAGATAATATTCTCAGTCATCTGCGTTCTAAGCGTGCCGATTTTTATATTACTTATTACCACCACTTTCAAGTGAAAATAATTTATCCGGTGCTCTTTTTTCTTAATTTCTTTGTATTATGATAGTAGAATTATTTATAATACTATAACCTAATTTTCTTTCATTCAATACTAGATTGTTGATTTTATTGTGCAAGAAATGAAAAATTATTTTACTGAAACAAATACGGAATTACTTTTATGCATTATTTGTCTTTCTCCTATAAATTCATTCTCCAACTTCAAGTGATTTATATTCTTCATCTTGTTGAACTACAACCAAATGATTTCTCCAACACCGATTGAATGGTACTTGAAGATCAACTTAAGACCTACATTACTGATGTAAGAAGGAGTGCATCTTTCTTTGACCTCCATAACATTGAAACTCTTGCTCAGAAAATGGTTGAGATAGGTTATGACACTATGTTTCTTTTGGTATATCTACTTGTCAAGTTAGCTTTAGTTTTATCTGTTGCAACTGCTATTATTGAGAGAGTTTTTTCAGCAATGAATACTATTAAGACAGATATGCGGAACAAGATGGGAGATGATTTTCTGACCAACTACTTTGTGTGTTATGCGAAGAAAGAAGTTTTTGTAAAAATTAAAAATGAATCTATTATGTAACGTTTTAAAAAAGTTGCAAACTCATAGGATACAATTGCCACCTCTTAGGCGTAGTCAATCTAATAATACAAATTAATCAATTTCATTTGGAATTCGTTTGTAATTTTTTTCTCTTGGTAATTTTGCCCCCCCCCCCCTGTCTCAAGAAGTTTCTGGTTCCACCACTAATTGCCCTTAGGATATATATAGATATATATATATATAGGGGTGGGAGTGGGGGGTTGTTTAGGTAATTTTTGTACTAGTTTTTAGTATGATTTTATGTGTGTTTTAGTTAATGTTTTGATTAATTTTTGTTCTAAGTGTGTTTAAAGTGTTTATTTTAGGTTTAGGTGCAAAAAGACCCTTGGAGGATCAAAACAGTGTAAGAAAAGCATGAACCAAGCCAGACATGGGGCTTGGCCCTCAAAGATTGAAGAGGGCAGAAGCAGACACACCCAGAGACACAGCCAAGCCTCTGGCCGTGTCTCACCTAATGAGCAAAACCAAAGAACAAAGCAAGAAAGAGCAAAAATAAAGATCAGAAGGTGACGCACTCAGGGGACACGGCCAAGCCTCTTGCCGTGTCCCTCCAAAAATGTCAGACACGGCCAAGTTCACCCTGGCTTGGTCGTGTCACACTCCAAAGAAGAAGAGAGGAAAATCAAGCAGGAGAGGACACACCCAGGGGACACGGCCGTGTCATTGGCCGTGTCCCTCTAAGCCACATCAAACACGGCCAAGCCAACCAAGGCTTGGCCGTGTCACCCTCTGGAGACCAAAAGAAAACGAAGCAAGCAAAGAAGGAAAGAACACACAGTGAGGGACACGGCCAGGAGCTTGGCCGTGTCCCAAGAATGGAAAGACAAGATACACGGCCAAGCTCCAAATGGCTTGGCCGTGTCACCTCTCACTACCAAAGAAAGAAAGAGAAGAAAGAAAGAGAAAGAAAGCCAGTAAGGGACACGACCAGTTGACTTGGCCGTGTCCCATGAAAACCAAGAGACACGGCCAAGCCAACCTTGGCTTAGCCGTGTCACCTCATGGAAAGAACAAAAAATTGCAAGAGACACGGCCAAGCTTGTCATGGCTTGGCCGTGTCCCACCTGATAAAATTGAATTTCTTTATACGAAGTGGGGGACAAAGTGGGAGATAATGGCTTGTGCTTGCAAAAAGAAATAGAAAACAAAGAAAAAGTGAGGGACAAATGAAAATGGCATGAGTTGGAAGGCATGGGTGTTGAATTTTGAAGGAATTAAATAGAGAAGAAGAGGGAAATGAAGGAGTTCTTGGCTTCTTGGAGCCAAATTTTTGCAAAAAAACGTGGGAGAGGGAGAGAGTGACACTCTCCCTTGTCCCTTCACCTCCAACCTCCATTTCCATCCTCTCCACCTTCTTCATCTTCCATTGATAAGATCTTTGAGATTCTTTGGGATAAATTGGGTTAAACAAGCTCTTGAAGGTTGAAGAAGCTTCATTGAAGAGATTGGTGACTTGTGTTTTATTAGTTTTTGTTATAGATTTGTGTCCTGTTTATTATGATAATTATTGTTTTCTTTAGGTATTTTGTTAGTTTTAATCGGTTTATTTAGTGTTTTCATTAACTTTAGTAGTTTTAGTTTATTTCAGTGTTTATGTCATTTTTGTCCTAATTTTTAGTGTGTGTTTACATTTTGTTGGTTAATGTTCATTTAATTCTTGTTTAAAGTTTGTTTCAAGTTTTATTTTAGGTTAAAAAGCCAAGGAATCAAATTGAAGGAAAAAAGGGACAGTAGCTGACACAGGCAGAGGACACGGCCAAGCTTGTGGCCGTGTCCCATACCAAGTTAAAGAGAAGATCAAGACACAGAGAGGAACACACTCAAGGGACACGGCCAAGTCACTGGCCGTGTCCCTCCAAAGAAGCTCAGACACGGCCAAGTTGCTTAAGCCTGGCCGTGTCTCACTTAAATCCAAAGCAAAGAAGAAGAAACTCTCACAGTAGAAGACACAGGCAAGGGACACGGCCAAGTCACTGGCCGTGTCCCTCCAAAAAGGTCCAACATGGCCAAGCCTACTCCAACACGGCCGTGTCACTCAACCAAAGAAGAAAAGAAGAAACTCTGAGATAGAAGCGAACACAAGCAAGGGACACGGCCAGGCTTGTGGTCGTGTCCCTCCAATTCACCACCAACACGGCCAAGTTCACTCTAACTTGGCCGTGTCTCTCATGGACCAAAGGCAAGCGGATTTTTAAAGCGGAGATTCGTATAAATATGGGATTTTAGGGTTTTCTTAGGGGTTGCGAGTTTGAGTTTTGTTTTGAGCCGTCAAAGAGAGTTAGGGTTTGATATCTTATTTTCTTTGATTCTTAATTACACTTTGGATTAAAACTAGCTTAGATTAGATTGTTCTAGCCATTGATAGATCCTTCTTGCAAGATTTGAACAAGAGATTCTTCAGAAGCTTCAACGAGTTTGTAACTTGGTTTTGTTCTTGAACTTTATCTCTTTATTTTCATTGGAATTGTATTTATGGATATTATCATGTCTAAATTGATTTCTTTGAATATTAATGAGATGATTATGTTTGATAGGATTAGGAACTAATTTGATCTAGTCTAGGGTTTGTATGGATCTGCTATGATTGTATGAATTAGTTATTACTCTTAACTCAATTATTTCTTTAAGCCTTTATTGAAAGAATTATTGCTAATATATAATTGATTGGCCACAAATTATGTGTTTTAGGTATTAGATGATGGATTGAGAGATGAAGTCTAATGCTGGAACAATTCAATTAAGGACTTAGGTGAATTAGAGATATAACCTAGGAAAAGATTATTTTAATTGGAACAAGATTATTTGAGAGAGGTTTGAATGCGAGAGCTTATTTCCTTTATTCAATTAATTAAGTTGCTTGAGATTTAATCTTTGAAATTAAATTGGTTAAGAGGAATAACCATTCATACATATAAGTAGCAGAGAAGTGCAAACCCTAGACCATTCTATTAAGTGAATCAAATCATCAACTCAATTTACTTTTATTATTTTAAACTTCAATCAATATGTTTTCTTTAACTGATAGCAATCTAAATTTATTCATTACTTGTTATTTATAATCTGATAATCAATTAGCTACTTTAGCTTCCTTGTGAGACGACCTTAGGGCGATCACCTTTGCTACAGCTACCTCGTATACTTGCGAGTGACGCTTTGTGGTAGAGTTAATTCGAGCGCAATAAGTTTTTATTTGATTTAGATCTTTGCTTTTAATAATTCCTTTTTTCTAGAAATTTTTGTTTATGCAAGACAGGAGATCACTTGGAGGAGAGCTATACCCAGTCATTCCAGAAATTTAGAGAGTGAAAAGGAGCAGGGAAGAGTTTGAACTGTACACAGGATTTGATACTACAGAGGAGGACACTTCTGATTTTGAGTCGGAATCTGCACAATATGTTAAAATGGCTGAAGAAAGACAAAGGACTATGAGAGATTTTGCTAGACCTGTCATTGGAACTTCCACTTCTTGCATAAGACTGACAGATGCAGTAAGGAACTATGAGTTGAAGAACATTCATTACAACATGCTGCCATCATTCTATGGAGTTCCAAATGAAGATCCTTTGAACTTTATTCGGGATTTTTATTCTACCCTCAACACTTTTCCATTTGGAGGATTAATAGAGGACCATTTGAGGATGAGATGTTTCCCTTATACATTGAAGGATAGGGCAAAGAGCTGGATTATGATGTTCCCGAGAATTCTTTGACAACTTGGGAGCAAGTTTATAACAAATTTATGGGCAAGTTTTATTCACATCAAAAGACAGCTGAATTGAGAGGGAAGATTGCTACATTCTCTCAATTTGAAGGAGAACCATTTCATGAGGCTTGGGACAGATTTAAGATGCTATTGATCCAGTGTCCACATCATCACTACTCACTTCAACTTCTTAATCAGTTTTTCTACGATGGTCTAACCCAGCAATTTCAGAACACTGTTGATAATGCAGCTGGGGGAGCTATGGGAGAAAAGACAGCTGATGAAACATATGAGATCTTTGAGATGTTGGGAGCTAATTCTCAACAAAAAAGTGTAAGGGGAAGAAGTAAAGGGGTGAATCAACTGGAAGCCAATAGTGAGATGGCCAGTCAAATAGCTGAATTGACAAGGCAGGTTCAGATGCTGAACATGAAGAACAATATTTCTTCATCTACACAAGAAGTTTGTGGAATCTGTGGGACATTCGGGCATGGAGCAAATATATGCCCCTCTGCATATGAGTCTTTTGGTAATGAAGCTGAGCAAGTCAATGCTATGGGGGGATTTCAACCAAGGGACCGGAATGATCCTTACTCCAATACTTATAATCCTGGTTGGCGGAGTCACCCAAATTTTTTCTGGACAACAAATAATGCTCAACAGCCTTTCCATTTGCTCCAGAGACAGAACCAACAGCAGGGTCAATCCTCAAATCAAGGGCAGCCTAAGAGAGAGAGTTTGGAAGAAAGTTTGCAGGCTTTTATCCAAGTCAGTGCTAAAAATCAAGAGATGAACAACAAGAGACTGGATTCACTAGAAGCATCTTTTAAGAAGGTGGAGACCCAAGTGGGGCAACTTGCACAACAAATGCAGATTCAACAAAAGGGAAAGTTCCCAAGTCAACCTGAGCAGGCACAATCAGTGACTGTTCTTAAAAGTGGCAAGGTAATTAACAACAATGTTGAAAATAATTCTGTGAATGCAGGTGAGCAAGAGAATAAAAAGGAAGGAGAACCAGAGAACAAAGGTGTTGAAGAAAGATCAATGGAGAAGTCCCCTACAGCAGATTTGCACAAGGCAAGCAATCCATACCGGTCACCTATACCATTCCCTAGCAGGTTGAAGGATGATAAAAAAGATAAGCAATTTTCAGATATCTTCAACATGCTGTCTAAGGTAAGTATTAACTTACCCTTACTTGAAGCAATAAAGAACATACCGGCTTATGCTAAATTCTTCAAAGAACTGAATACCAAGAAAAAGAGGTATGAGCCGAATGAAAAGGTGATAGTTTTAGAGGTAGCTAGTGCTATTTTGCAGCATAAACTACCTCCCAAGCTAAAGGATCCTAGAAGTTTTATAATTTAAATTACTATAGGGAATGGAGAGGGTACTGATAGCATGTGTGATTTAGGAGCCAGTGTGAATTTAATGCCTTATTCTGTATACCTTGAATTAGAATTAGGGGAACTTAAACCAACAAAAATGGTGTTGCAATTAGCTGATAGATCTCTTAGATTCCCAAAAGGGGGTTATAGAAGATGTGTTAGTTAAGGTTGGTGGGTTAATAGTACCTGTGGATTTCATAGTTCTTGACATGGAAGGAAGTAACCCTTCACCATCAGCACACACTATTCTGCTGGTTAGGCCTTTTATGGCGACTACCAACACTTTGATAGATGTTAAAAATGGTAAATTGTCAATGAGTGTCTTGGGACAAACTGTTGAATTTTCTATTTTTAACACTTCTCCTATTCCTACAACTGCTTTATATGAGAATTGTTCTTTCATTGATTGTGTTGATGCAGTTGTTTCAGATATTTTCTTGCAGACATGTTCCTCTGATAAATTGAAGCTGGCATTGACCTTAGATAGTGATGTGGACATTTTTTATGCAGAAATAGCCAGTTGCTTTGAAACATTAGAGAGAGCTGAAATAGAGGAACTTGAGGAGGACCCAGTATTTGAACTTCCCTTCATTGAAAAGGAAGAGAAGAATCCTTCACTTGAGTTAGAGCTGAAAGAGTTACCTAAAAATTTGAAATATGTGTTTTTAGGAGATCACAATACCTTACCTGTGATAATATCTAGTGAACTTAGTGAAAGGGAGGAGATGAGGTTGGTGATTGAACTTAAAAGATTGAAGAGAGCAATAGGATGGGGATTGAGTGACATCAAGGGTATTAGCCCTTCAATGTGCATACATAGAATCACTTTAGAAGAGGGAGCTAAACCTATGAGGGAGACCCAAAGGCGCCTTAACCCAAATATGAGTGAAGTGGTTAAGAAGGAAGTGCTCAAATTACTGGATGAAGGAGTAATTTACCCAATAGCTAATAGTGAGTGGGTGAGCCCAGTACATGTAGTTCCTAAAAAATCAGGAATCACTGTTGTGAAAAATGAAAATAATGAATTCCTACTAGGACTACTACTGGGTGGAGAATGTGTATTGATTATAGAAAGTTGAACAATGCTACAAAGAAAGATCATTTCCCTCTTCCTTTTATTGATCAGATGTTAGATAAACTTTCTGGACACTCACATTATTGCTTTTTGGATGGCCTTTCAGGTTACTATCAGGTGCCGATAGCACCAGAGGATCAGTCCAAGACTACCTTTACTTGCCCTTTTGGGACTTATGCATTTCGGCGTATGCCCTTTGGCTTATGCAATGCACCTGCAACTTTTCAGAGATGCATGATGTCTGTCTTCTTAGATATGATAGATGATTTTATTGAGGTATTTATGGATGACTTTTCTGTTTTTGGTAATTCTTTTGATAATTGCCTCAATAAGCTTGTTCTTGTGCTTGAGAGATGCATTGAATGTAACCTCACTTTAAGTTGGGAAAAGAGTCATTTTATGGTTACTCAGGGCATTGTCTTAGGTCATGTGGTGTCAAGTAAAGGGATTGAGGTAGATAAGGCTAAAGTTGAATTGATTGCTAAGTTACCCCCACCTACCTCTGTTAAGGGAATAAGAAGTTTTCTAGGGCATGCAGGATTTTATAGGAGGTTTATTAAGGATTTTTCTAAAATAAGCCAACCATTGTGCCATTTGCTAGGGAAAGATGTTCCATTTGAATTTACAGCACAATGCATGCAAGCTTTTAATTCTCTTAAAGAAAAATTGACTAGTGCACCAGTAATTATAGCTCCTGTTTGGTCTTTACCTTTTGAAATCATGTGTGATACCTCTAATCATGCAGTAGGAGCTGTTCTTGGGCAAAAGGTTGATAAATACTTGAGAGTAATATATTATGCTAGCTTGACCCTGAATAGTGCACAAATGAATTACACCACAACTGAAAAGGAAATGTTAGCTGTTGTTTTTGCTTTAGATAAGTTTAGAGCATATTTAATTGGGTCAAAAATTATTGTGCATTCTGATCATGCAGCTCTAAAATATCTTTTAACAAAACGACATGCTAAACCGCGCTTAATTAGATGGGTGTTGTTATTGCAAGAATTTGATTTCCAAATCAAGGATAATAAGGGTAGTGAGAATGTTGTTGCTGATCATTTATTCAGATTACCCTTCTTTAGTGAAAATCTTGCATCTGATAGCATTCATAAAAATTTAGAAGCATTTCCTGATGAGCAGCTTTTTGTGGTATTTGATGCACCTTGGTTTGCAGATATTGCTAACTATCTTGCTTGTGGTATATTGCGTACTAACATGTCATTTCAGGAAAAGAAAAGGTTTTTACACTTGAGTAAGTTTTATTTTTGGGATGAACCTTATCTATTCCGGATATGCAAAGATGAGATAGTTCGCAGGTGTGTATATGAGGAAGAACAACTGAGTGTTCTTCAATTTTGTCATGACCTTCACTGTGTGGGTCATTTTGGAGGAAGAAAGACTGCAGAAAAGGTGCTTCAAAGTGGTTTTCACTGGCCTACCTTATTTAAAGATGCTCAAGAGTATTGTAAACACTGTGATCGTTGCCAAAGAGTAGGTAACATTGGGAGGAGGAATGAAATGCCCCTTCAATCATATATTGTTGTTGAACTGTTTGATGTGTGGGGAATAGACTTCATGGGTCCTTTCCCCAAGTCCTTTGGTTATGAATATATTTTAGTTGTTATTGATTATGTTTCCAAATAGGTGGAGGCAATCCCCACCCGTACTAATGATGCTAATGTGGTTGTTAAATTTGTGAAGGAAAACATTCTTAGCAGATTTGGCACACCAAGAGTGATAGTCAGTGATGGGGGAAGTCATTTTTGCAACAGGCTTTTTGAGAAGTTAATGCACAAATCTGGTGTGAAGCACAAGGTGGTGACCCCATATCATCCACAGACTTCTGGACAAGTGGAAACATCCAACAAGCAGATTAAAGGAATTCTGGAGAAAACAGTCAACTTATCAAGAAAGGATTGGGCAAGTAGATTGCATGATGCACTATGGGCATATCGGACTGCTTTCAAAACTCCTCTTGGTATGAGTCCATACCAATTGGTTTTTGGGAAAGCTTGTCACTTACCAGTGGAGTTGGAGCACAGAGCGTATTGGGCAATCAAGACTCTGAATTTGGACTTGGACAAAGTGAAGAGAGAACGATTTCTGCAAATTTCAGAGTTAGATGAGCTGAGGAATGAGGCGTATGAGAGCTCGAAAATTTACAAGGATCGTACTAAAGCATTTCATGACAGAATTATAGTGCGAAAGACATTGAGTCCAGGTATGAAAGTTTTACTTTTTAACTCTCGACTCCATCTGTTTCCAGGTAAACTCAAGTCTCGATGGAGTGGTCCTTTTGAGATAACCAAGGTATATCCTTCTGGTGCCATTGAATTGCTTAACTCTCGAACAAGTGAGACTTTTAAAGTGAATGGACAGAGAGTTAAACCATACAATGAAGGATTTCAAGAAGTGAGGATCATTGACAACACTTTGATCCATGATCCCTAGGCCTTGCATGATGTCCAGCTATATGACATTAAAGAAGTGCTAAATGGGAGGCAACCCATCGGTTTGCATTTATTCTTCATAGTTGTAATTTTAAATTTAGCAAGTTTTGATTTTATGCTTAGTCTAAATAAATAGAATGGGTGCTTTGATCGGCTTTTATTTTTCTAATGTGTTTCAGGGTTGATCGGAGAAGAGATTTGCAATTTCTTTGATATTTGGTGATATATGTATATATATATAAATAAATAATAAATAAAAAAAATTTTAAAAGTTAAAAGTGGCAGAAGGAGACACGGCCAAGGAGCTTGGCCGTGTCACATGGGACACAGCCAAGACTTCTCCAAATTTAATTTTTGTTTTGTTTCTGCACTTTGTCACAGTGAGTGACACGGCCGTGTCCCTTGGCCTTGTCACTTGGACACGACCAAGCTTCACCAATTTGCTCTTTGATTTTTATTTTGCACCTCTTCTTCCAGTAGCAGACACGCCTATGGGACACGGCCAAGTCACTGGCCGTGTCCCTCAACAAACACATGACACGGCCGTGTTGCCCATAACTTGGCCGTGTCTCCCACTTTTTCACTTTAAAAACCACGATTTTTGCACAGATGTTCCATTCAATCCCTAGTTTTCTTTCTTATCTCTCTCTCGCTCTTTCGTTTTCTCTCTCACCAAACCTCCATAACTTGTGTTTCCAAGCTCCAAATCCTCCATTAAACCTCAAATTTCTTCACCAAAACTAAAAATAATCCATTAAAACTTCTTCTTTTCTCATAAAAGTTTGATTTGATCAAGTTTTGGTTTGAATTTTTTCAGATTTCTCAAGATGCCAAGAACAAAGATTGTTTCACACCGCAAGAAGAAGAGGCCTACAACCGAAGGTGCTTCTTCCTCTTCATCAATTTCATCTTTGAAGAGAGCAAATTTTTTGGCTCGGGGTTTCTTCCCGACGAGGTATGTTAATGATGAATCACTTGATGCTCTGCAAATTAGGACAAATTTTTATCGATATGTGCAATTTCTTGGATGGGAGAATCTAGTCTCCTTGTGACCTTTGCAGTTTGAGGAGCTGACTTTGGAATTTTCGACATCTCTTAAGGTTGAAAGAGATGATAAAAAAAATCTGCACTAGAATGAGTTTTAAATTGCTTGGTAAATCATTTGTGCTTAATATTGAACAATTGAATGCTATATATGGTTTCCATCAGCATGGGGGGGAGGTCGGTACCTAAGGAGTTTAGACAATAATTTGCTTAGGGAGCATTAGGCTCGGGTACTTATGTGGCCAAATCGGCCAAAGCATCTAAATTGAGCAATCCCGCATTGAGGTATTTGGATCATTTTATGTCTTGCGGATTCTTTGCTCGGAAGGAGAGCCCGGGTGTGGTGGAATTGAGTGAACTATTTTTCCTGGATTGTGCTTGTAATGCTGTGCCTGTTAGTTCCGGCTATTGGTTAGCCGATGTTTTTGATAGTGTGGCTAATAAAAGGAGGGGGGCAATTTGTATTGGCGGATTGATTACCACATTAGCAGTAGCCCTTCTGGATGATTTTGACCCGAGTACTAGTCGAATGACTAGAATTTTAGGTAATGATTCTTTGGATTTAGCTACACTAGAGAAGATGCACATGGTGGTGCATAGGAGAGGGGCTTATATGATGCCTTCGGCTGAGCCAGAAGCACCAGGGGACAGGCAGAGGAGAGCACGGGTTCAAGAAGAGTCCGACTCGGATTCTCTTGATCTAGATGAGGATGCTCCGGTCTCGGCTAATCAAGAGGTACTTAATAGGATTGAGGCCCTGGAGGGAAAAGTAGATCGACTGGATGGCAAGGTGGACCGTAATCATGCTGAGGTCTTGCAGCAGTTGGAACAGATTAATAGCAACCTTGCAAAGATTTTGAGTCTCCACCCCTCGGCTGCATCGTCTTCTCATCCGCCTTCACCATAGATTTTGAGTTCCTTGCTTTATTGTGTTTAGCTTATTTTTGTTATTTTTCGTTTTTGTTTTTAATGTTAATATTTTATATTTTGGATATTTTATTTTTATATATTGTATTTTGTTTGTTTTTGAACATTTGTGTTTGTGATGAAAAGTTAGGGTTTTGCCTCACCAGGGTACGATGGAAGACAGGTTGTACTTAACTATTTCTCTTTATTATTCTTGTTTTCCATTGAGGACAATGTAAATTCTAAAGTGTGGGGTATTCTTTTAGCTTTTTCTTAATTCTTGTTTTGTTTGTCGTGGTGTGTTTTATTGTGTTATGCATGGTATAATTGTTGAAAATTTATTGATCTTTTCTGTGATTCTAGCATTATAGTTGAGACTTTAATATCAGCATAGAAATGAGCATTTGAATTCATTCAGGATCAATTTTCACATTCTACAATTTATGACATATAAATCTTTGAGAACCCACCTGTGTGAGTTTTGAGCCTCATAATTTGATATTATTATCAGTTGATTTTCTTTTCTTAAGTGTGCACCTTCATGATTTTGCATCTCTAGAGTTTTATTTTGCATGCTAATTGAACTCACATTATGATTTAATCTCAAGTTTTAAAATGATGAAGGCAAATTAGGTTAGCCCTTTAGCTTAAAAAGACCTCCCTTAATATTGAATTCCTTCGTGAGCCAAGTTGAGCCTTTGACCTTTTCTTGATTGATCAATACAATTATCAACTCAACTTTCTCTTATTATCATCATACCTGCATTAAGGAATGAAGTTCTTATGATATGACAATAGGGTGATTTATTTCAAAGTGTGGGGTAAGCAAATAAAAAATGGTATTGCTATTTGGGGTTGAAATGCATACTTTGCACATTGTATTTGATTAAGAATTGATTATTCTTTTCCTCTTCATTTTAAGCTAGATGTTCTATGCAATGTTATATTTTATATATATATGTATTATTAACAAAAATTATTATATATGATAAAAGAAAAAGAAAAAGAGAAAATAAAAAAAAAAGAGATATATATATATATATAATTCATATATGTTCTAGCATTGGTTATCAAAAGAGGAATGTTGACTCATGTATTTTTTTATGCAAGTATGTAAGATTATCAAGGATTGGTGAGTATGCCATTTGAGGGAGTTATGATTTCTTAGCAAGAGTATTGTCTATTTTAGATACTCCATTTCTTGATGCTCCAACTTAAATGTCTTTTCTCACACCTTCACCTTAGCCCCATTACATCCAAATAAAAGACCTTCGGATTATTTCTTGAGAAAATAAGTGAGGGAGATTGGATAATTAAGCAAGTTTATGGTAGTATGCAGTCATGAGTGGTTTGAGTGAATTAACCTTTGAAATCGAGTGAAACACTTAGAAGAGAGATAAGATTTGTATGTCTGGATTTATGAATGAGTTAAGAAAATCTTGATTGAAGAAACTTGTAATTATTTATGTCTGAGTCTTGAAGGATTTCATCTTATATACTGGAATTATAGTTAAGGTTGTTTGAGTTTTTAATTTATGCCATGTGAATTTGCTTGAGGACAAGCAAAGTTTTAAGTGTGGGGTAGTTGTTTTATTAGTTTTTTGTTATAGATTTGTGTCCTGTTTATTATGATAATTATTGTTTTCTTTAGGTATTTTATTAGTTTTAATCGGTTTATTTAGTGTTTTCATTAATTTTAGTAGTTTTAGTTTATTTGAGTGTTTATGTTGTTTTTGTCCTAATTTTTAGTGTGTGTTTACATTTTGTTGGTTAATGTTCATTTAATTCTTGTTTAAAGTTTGTTTCAAGTTTTGTTTTAGGTTAAAAAGCCAAGGAATCAAATTGAAGGAAAAAAGGGACAGTAGCTGACACAGGCAGAGGACACGGCCAAGCTTGTGGCCGTGTCCCATACCAAGTTAAAGAGAAGATCAAGACACAGAGAGGAACACACTCAAGGGACACGGCCAAGTCACTGGCCATGTCCCTCCAAAGAAGCTCAGACACGGCCAATTTGCTTAAGCCTGGCCGTGTCTCACTTAAATCCAAAGCAAAGAAGAAGAAACTCTCACAGTAGAAGACACAGGCAAGGGACACGGCCAAGTCACTGGCCGTGTCCCTCCAAAAAGGTCCAACACGGCCGTGTCACTCAACCAAAGAAGAAAAGAAGAAACTCTGAGACAGAAGCGAACACAAGCAAGGGACACGGCCAGGCTTGTGGCCGTGTCCCTCCAATTCACCACCAACACGGCCAAGTTCACTCTAACTTGGCCGTGTCTCTCATGGACCAAAGGCAAGCGGATTTTTAAAGCGGAGATTCGTATAAATATGGGATTTTAGGGTTTTCTTGGGGGTTGCGAGTTTGAGTTTTGTTTTGAGCCATCAAAGAGAGTTAGGGTTTGATATCTTATTTTCTTTGATTCTTGATTACACTTTGGATTAAAACTAGCTTAGATTAGATTGTTCTAGCCATTGATACATCCTTCTTGCAAGATTTGAACAAGAGATTCTTCAGAAGCTTCAACGAGTTTGTAACTTGGTTTTGTTCTTGAACTTTATCACTTTATTTTCATTGGAATTGTATTTATGGATATTATCATGTCTAAATTGATTTTTTTGAATATTAATGAGATGATTATGTTTGATAGGATTATGAACTAATTTGATCTAGTCTAGGGTTTGTATGGATCTGCTATGATTGTATGAATTAGTTATTACTCTTAACTCAATTATTTCTTTAAGCTTTTATTGAAAGAATTATTGCTAATATATAATTGATTGGCCACCAATTATGTGTTTTAGGTATTAGATGATGGATTGAGAGATGAAGTCTAATGCTGGAACAATTCAATTAAGGACTTAGGTGAATTAGAGATATAACCTAGGAAAAGATTATTTCAATTGGAACAAGATTATTTGAGAGAGGTTTGAATGCGAGAGCTTATTTCCTTTATTCAATTAATTAAGTTGCTTGAGATTTAATCTTTGAAATTAAATTGGTTAAGAGGAATAACCATTCATACATATAAGTAGCAGAGAAGTGCAAACCCTAGACCATTCTATTAAGTGAATCAAGTCATCAACTCAATTTACTTTTATTGTTTTAAACTTCAATCAATTTGTTTTCTTTAACTGATAGCAATCTAAATTTATTCATTACTTGTTATTTATAATCTGATAATCAATTAACTACTTTAGCTTCCTTGTGAGATGACCTTGGGGCGATCACCTTTGCTACAACTACCTCGTATACTTGCGAGTGACGCTTTGTGGTAGAGTTAATTCGAGCACAACAACTTGAGAAAGCTCCATTCTATCTTCCAAAGGCAAAATCAATTGAAGAGTTGGTGACTTGAGAAAGCTCCATCCAAAGGTTTGGTGACTTGAGAAAGCTCCATTCCACATTGCAAGGGGAATCAACCATTGAAGAGGGCTTGAGTTCTTCATCAAATACATCAAGTGGAGCTAGGAGGAAGACTAGCAATCCTACTCTTGGCATCTTCACAAGGGGTTTTTCTATTCTCTCTTTTAATTCATTTCTTTTTGTTGTTGTTGTTGTATTAAGAGATTGATATTGCAATGGACAATTTGTATTTGTTTTATATTGAGTTGAATGAATGTGTTAAATTGATGATGATGAGCTAAATACCCATGCCTAGGGTTTGTAGTATATTTGATTGAATGTCTTGATTTGATATTTACATTGATGTTCCTTGTGTTGGTTGATTGTATTGTATTAAATGCTAGGTTGATAGATTAGCTACCTATTGATCTTTGAATATTGGATGACGGACCGAGAGGTGAAATCCGATATCGGAACTATATAATCGACCACCCTATGAATAAATTAGAAATATAAGTTCTAGGGTTTATTAATTTGGTAATGTAAAAGAATTGGTTATTGCTAATTCATGAATGTGAGAACTAATGGATTGGTAATTAGCTAATTAACCTTAAGGAACAAATTAATTACAAGGTTATGTTAATGGATAATTGAGAATTGAGCTTTGATTGAATGGACTTATGACGCTAGGCACCTTCACAAGAATCGATTTGATCTTGTACACCCACACACATTACTCTCTACGCACGTTAAATTTAGGTTTAAATTATTCTCGCACCATCCCGACACAACAAACTCTCGCATTTAAATAAATTGTCAATCAAGCTATTACGAACCACACCTTCTTAGGGAAACGACCTTGGGGCGATCACCTTTGCTACAACTACCTCGTATACTTGCGAGTGACGCTGTGTAGTAGTACTTAATTCGAGCGCAACAAGTTTTTGGCGCCGCTGCCGGGGAAGGTTGTCGCAGTAGTAGTAGTTTGATTTTTATTTTCAATTTAATTGTTTGTTTATTTTCTTTGAATTGTTTGTTTGTTTTGTTTTATTTTCTTTCAATTTAATTATTTGTTTGTTTTCTTTAAGTTGCTAAGTGCCTTGTGTAAAGATGCAGTTTTCAAGGCACAGAGGAGTTTATGATAGGAACGATGATTCTGAAATGGCATGGCAATTAACATAATTGACGAATCAACTTAAGGTGCTAAATGCAAGAGGAAGAGCACTTATGCCACGCCAAGAGATATGTGCAGCATGTGGCAATGTAGGCCGCAATGCAAATATGTGCTCATTCGGTTTCTCACGATACCAAGAATGGCAAGAGGAAGAAGATGACTTGGGCCGTTTCCAGCAAATGGGTAGAAATGACCAATATTCCAATCCTTATAATCCCAACTGGGGCAACCAACCAAATTTTTCTTGGAAAAATCAGCAGCACATTCCACCTCAAAACTTTTTTCAACCTTACCAAGGAGGTCCTTACTTTCAAGGACAATTTTCAAACCAAGATCACCTTAAGAAACCCACATTTGAAGATAGTTTGAATGCCTTCATTCAAACTAGTGCACAAAATCAAGAAAAACTTAAGGAACCCACTTTGGAAGATAGTTTGAATGCCTTCATTCAAATTAGCGCACAGAACCATGATCAATTCGGGAAATCATTAGTGGAAGATAATTTGAATGCTTACCTTCAAACTAGCATAGAAAATCAGGAAGGGAGCAATGAGAGGTTTGATTCTTTGGAAGAATCATTGAAGAGGATGGAAATGCAAGTTGAGCAACTGGCACATTAACTCCAGGACCAACACGAAGAGGAATTTCCTAGCCAATTAGAGCAAAGCGAGGTAATCACAAATCTAAGGAGTGATCATGTGTTATATAACAAATTTTGTGATTCTTTGGATTCAGGCACTAATCAAGAAGACAATGGCGAGGAAATACAATCCAACATTGAGGAGTTGAGCCAATCAACCGAGGAGGAGAATTTGGAGACATCAACCTCACCAAAGTTGCATGAATCTCCCAATCCTGATAGGCCACCAAATCCATGTCCATGTAGCTTGAAGGATGAGAAGCAAGGTAAGCAACTTCCTAACATCTATAATGTGCACTCCCAAGGAGATAGTGAAAATAAGAATGGGATGACTATGACCATAGAAGAAGAGCATGAAATGCCCCATTTAGAAATTGAGGAGTGTAAGCTTATTTTAGATGCTGAGGTTGTTGAGATGGGACTTGACATTGCTAAGGTGGATGACGAAGTGATTCAACCAAACTTGGTTGAACTTGAAGAGTCCCTAAAAATCATCTCTTCTACTCTTAGTGGTAAGGAAGAGCAGAAATCTGATATGCCCATGTTGCACAGTGAAAAAGATTATTACCGTGTTCCTATAGTACTAGAAGATCACACCGAGGCGACCTTTACATGTCCCTTTGAGACATGTTCTCTACAAGGATTATTATTAAGGGGTTGCCGTACGTCAGGTGTATTTCAAAGTTGCATGGTGTTCGTCCTCTCAGTCATGGGCTCCAAATGCATTATGGGTGGAAGGAGCCCCACACATCGTATATGGGAACGATGGAAATTAGGTTTCATCTAAACCCTCTCTGAAATATGCATACTCACATTGAGGACAATGTGAATCTTTAAGTGTGGGGTGCATTTTGTGTTTTGTATTTTTATTTTTAATTACATTTTGTGTTTTGTGTTTTTACTTTTAAGTACATTATGTGTTTTGTGTTTTTACTTTTAACTTGTTTTTGTTTAAGTTTTAGTTAATGTTTTTAATATTTTTCTTTGAATAAATGAATTTTAGAAAGTTCAATTGTTATAAATTATTGATAGATGACCTTTGAATTTTTGAAGCATGAATTGGAGAATTGAGTAGAATTGGTGCTTATTGTCAATTTTGTTGGTTTTTCCTTGCATTGCCATTAACCTAGTGAGGAATTGAGCCATCAACTTATCATTCTTGTTGTAGGTGAACATCTTTGATTGATGACTTGCTAGAACTTGCTTTGAAATGCATTTTAAGATTACATAAAAATTTCAATTTGGCATTAAGATGATTAAGGCAATTAGGTGAACCCACTTTGGCTTAAAAAGACCAACCCTATATTCAACCTTAGTTAGCCAATTTTGAGCCTATTTTAGTTTTCCTTTTCTTTCTTTTTCACAACACCATTAAGCTTGAACCTTGTTGTTTAACTCTTATCCTTTCATTAGGTCAAGAGCATTTTAAGAGCGTTTATGACCGAGTGTTGTGTTGAATTACGTGTGGGGTTAAGTTTAGTAGGTTTAAGATTGCAAAGCAAAATAAAAAAAATAAAAAAAAATAAAAAAAAGAAAAAATATATATAATAATAATAATAATGGTGTTCTTGTTGAAAGGGTTGGAATTCATCATTGCAATATTTAATAAGTGAGTTCCCTTGAAGAGCTCTTTAATGTCAAAGGGTAGATGAGAGGAAGGTTTTTTGGGATTGTTGGGTTATATATATAAATGGTTACTTCATTCTTGAAGTGCTCTTGAACTTAATGATTAGCTCACATTTTCTAAATGCCATGCCTTTACCTTAGCCCCATTACAACCCAATAAAGACATTTTGATTGATGCTTGATTGTTATTTGTGGTGGAGATTTGATTGATAAGCAAGCCTATGGTAATAATCTTTCATTGATTGTTATGAGTGTAAACACCACCATGATCAAACACTTGTAAGAGTTGGTGAGGGAGTGACAACATTGGTTATGCATGGAAAACCATTTTATTGCATGGGTGTCGATTTTGTTTGATTCGATATTGATTGCGGATTTAGGGATAAGGAAGTCTTGATACATATTTATAACTCTTGAACTTAACAAAATTTATCTTGCCAGTATATTTTGATTTTAGCCTTTCTTGAGGACAAGCAAGGAGTTAAGTGTGGGGTAGTTGTTTAGGTCATTTTTGTACTAGTTTTTAGTATGATTTTATGTGTGTTTTAGTTAATGTTTTGATTAATTTTTGTTCTAAATGTGTTTAAAGTGTTTATTTTAGGTTTAGGTGCAAAAAGACCCTTGGAGGATCAAAACAGTGCAAGAAAAGCATGAACCAAGCCAGACATGGCCAAGCCAAATCAGGCTTGGCCGTGTCCCTCAAAGATTGAAGAGGGCAGAAGCAGACACACCCAGAGACACGGCCAAACCTCTGGCCGTGTCTCACCTAATGAGCAAAACCAAAGAACAAAGCAAGAAAGAGCAAAAATGAAGATTAGAAGGTGACACACTCATGGGACACGGCCAAACCTCTTGCCGTGTCCCTCCAAAAATGTCAGACACGGCCAAGTTCACCCTGGCTTGGCCGTGTCACACTCCAAAGAAGAAGAGAGGAAAATCAAGCAGGAGAGGACACACACAGGGGACACGACCGTGTCCCTCCAAGCCACATCAAACACGGCAAAGCCAACCAAGACTTGGCCGTGTCACCCTTTGGAGACCAAAAGAAAACGAAGCAAGCAAAGAAGGAAAGAACACACAGTGAGGGACACAGCTAGGAGCTTGGCCGTGTCCCAAGAATGGAAAGACAAGAGACATGGCCAAGCTCCAAATGGCTTAGCCGTGTCACCTCTCACTACCAAAGAAAGAAAGAGAAGAAAGAAAGCCAGTAAGGGACACGGCCAGTTGACTTGGCCGTGTCCCATGAAAACCAAGAGACACGGCCAAGCCAACCTTGGCTTGGCCGTGTCACCTCATGGAAAGAACAAAAAATTGCAAGAGACACAGCCAAGCTTGTCATGGCTTGGCCGTGTCCCACCTGATAAAATTGAATTTCTTTATACGAAGTGGGGGACAAAGTGGGAGACAATGGCTTGTGCTTGCAAAAAGAAATAGAAAACAAAGAAAAAGTGGGGGACAAATGAAAATGGCATGAGTTGGAAGGCATGGGTGTTGAATTTTGAAGGAATTAAATAGAGAAGAAGAGGGAAATGGAAGGAGTTCTTGGCTTCTTGGAGCCAAATTTCTGCAAAAAAACGTGGGAGAGGGAGAGAGTGACACTCTCCCTTGTCCCTTCACCTCCAACCTCCATTTCCATCCTCTCCACCTTCTCCATCTTCCATTGATAAGATCTTTGAGATTTTTTGGGATAAATTGGGTTAAACAAGCTCTTGAAGGTTGAAGAAGCTTCATTGAAGAGATTGGTGACTTGAGAAAGCTCCATTCTATCTTCCAAAGGCAAAATCAATTGAAGAGTTGGTGACTTGAGAAAGCTCCATCCAAAGGTTTGGTGACTTGAGAAAGCTCCATTCCACATTGCAAGGGGAATCAACCATTGAAGAGGGCTTGAGTTCTTCATCAAATACATCAAGTGGAGCTAGGAGGAAGACTAGCAATCCTACTCTTGGCATCTTCACAAGGGGTTTTTCTATTCTCTCTTTTAATTCATTTCTTGTTGTTGTTGTTGTATTAAGAGATTGATATTGTAATGGACAATTTGTATTTGTTTTATATTGAGTTGAATGAATGTGTTAAATTGATGATGATGAGCTAAATACCCATGCCTAGGGTTTGTAGTATATTTGATTGAATGTCTTGATTTGATATTTACATTGATGTTCCTTGTGTTGGTTGATTGTATTGTATTAAATGCTAGGTTGATAGATTAGCTACCTATTGATCTTTGAATATTGGATGACGGACCGAGAGGTGAAATCCGATATCGGAACTATATAATCGATCACCCTATGAATGAATTAGAAATATAAGTTCTAGGGTTTATTAATTTGGTAATGTAAAAGAATTGGTTATTGCTAATTCATGAATGTGAGAACTAATGGATTGGTAATTGGCTAATTAACCTTAAGGAACAAATTAATTACAAGGTTATGTTAATGGATAATTGAGAATTGAGCTTTGATTGAATGGACTTATGACGCTAGGCACCTTCCCAAGAATCGATTTGATCTTGTACACCCACACACATTACTCTCTACGCACATTAAATTTAGGTTTAAATTATTCTCGCACCATCCCGACACAAGAAACTCTCGCATTTAAATAAATTGTCAATCAAGCTGTTACGAACCACACCTTCTTGGGGAAACGACCTTGGGGCGATCACCTTTGCTACAGCTATCTCGTATACTTGCGAGTGACACTGTGTAGTAGTACTTAATTCGAGCGCAACAGGGGTCCATTGCCCTTTAGGACCCCCTCTTTCCACCCTTGCAAAGTATGAATAAGACAGAGTTTCACAGGTTTAAATTGACGCCTGAATATGTTTGCAACCAAATAAATACCTATGGGTAAAGCATTAATAAATTTTAGATACTATTAATCTCAGACTTTTTTTTCACAATAATATCTTTTACCTTAAAAAACATTATTTTTTTTTCTTTTTCACCATCTTTCCTTCTCTTTTTAAGTTGCCTTCCCCTCATTCTCTTTTTTTCATTGCCTCTTCATCCTCTTCTCTCTCTCTCTTTTTTTTTTGTGTTTCTACATTGAAACTTTTTTTTTTGTTTTACTTAATCTACTGAAGTCTTGATCCATTTAAATTGATAAGTTATAGATTTAGTTATACATAATCAATTTTTTTAAACGATAACAATTATAAGAGAAGCTTGTTGATTTTGTTTCATTTCACTGTAAGAAACTTGTTGATTTTGTTTTATTTTCACCAACAGCATGTACCTCTTTATTTTTATCTTCCTTTCTTCTTCCCTTCTTCTTTCTTTTTATTTGTGAAGTCTCATAAAGTTGAATGGATTATTAATAATGGAGGTTACGAGATTGTATTTAAAGCATTATTACGAACTGGTGGGGGTTAGTGATTGTTAGGGGTTATATTTAAAGCAATGTTGTGTACTGTTGAAGGTTGTTAGAAGATAGTTAGGAGCAATTAAGATCAGTTAGGAGCCATTAGAGGCTAACAACCTCTAACAACCTCCTAACATACAATAACAAGCCCTAACATCCTCCATCAACACACACACATTGCTTCAAATACAACTCACAATCATCTCTAACAACCTCTAATAGCCGCCACTAGTCCACAATAATACTTCAAATACAATCTCATAGCCTCTATGGCACCCGTTAACACTCTTGCCAACTTTTCGAGACCATAAATAAAAATGAAAGAAGAAAGAAAGATAAGAATAAAAAGAAACAAGCTCATGATGAGATAAACCAAAATCAATAAGTTTCTCATAGTGAAATAAAAACAAAATGAATAAGTTTCTCTCATAACTATCGTCGCTATTATGTGTAACTATTAATAACTTACCAATTTAAATGGATCAAGATTTCTATAGATTAAATGAAACAGAAAAAAAAATGAGTTTCAATGGAGAAATACAAAAGAAAAAAAGAGAAAGAGGATGAAGCGGTGATGAAAAAATAGAAATAGGAGGAGGCAACTTGAGAGAGGAAGGAGGATGGTGAAAAATAAAAGATGGATTTTTTTTAAGGGTCAAAGACATTATTGTTCAAGAAAGATCTACATAAGGTTAATAGTGTCAAAGATTTATTAATGCTTTGCTCATTGGTATTTATTTGGTTTAAATTTTAAAAAAATTAAATTACTGATAAAAAATTCTGTCGATAATCTGATATTTTCTTATTGTAGTGATAATACTAAATACGTAGATTACATTAACTATAAAATTTAGAAAAATTAAAAAAATAATAGCACAAGCTCATATATTAAAGTATAAAGATAGAAATTAATAATCAAATTAAAATTGAATTATGTAGTAATTTGGATCACAAAAAGAGGATAAAATTTATAGTTATTATTCCGATTGTTGAATCTTTGAAGAGATAAAGCATAATTTCCCTTGCTTTATCTTTTCTTACCTTACTAATCAGGAGAGGAAATTATATTTCGATTTCTTCTCCGTGGTTTCTATTTAAAAACAAACCAAGCAAGAGTTGAACGATAAAATAAAATAAACATGAGCCTTCCAAAGTATAAATTTACTATTCGTCATGATTTTTCACATTACGGAGGCGCGAAAGTTGCAAAATGGAGCATAAAATTCCAATGTCGTTGACTTTGTAAAACTATTTAAAGTTCACTAATCAAGTCTTCGTATTTTCTTTTAATCTAATTTCATCATCGATTATGCAAAGATACAAAATCTGTTGATGGGTATTTGCTGCAGCTGCATTGCCGGTAAATCTAATCCTGCCTCAGGGGCTGATCCCCCGACTCCGCCTGCACATGCCGGTAAATCTAATCCTGCCTCAGGGGCTGATCCCCCGACTCCGCCTGCACATGCTGAGCCTATCCCAGAACCAGATCCACTCCCAAGTAGCGTCGCCCATCTTTTTGATGGTAAATTCACCAAACTACAAATGGGTTTTGTCCATTTCCCTCTTATATTCATGTGATTTATTTTGGTTCTTTTTGCAAACAATTGGTGGGCGCTAAAATTCTCTGTTTGTTCTGTTTGTTTTCGTTTAGTTCTGAATTTCATTACTAGAATATTAACTTTACTGTATCATCATTAGGGGATACTTCTTTGGGTAGCGATGTCTCCCACATCAGTTGGTTCTCTAACGTAACTACCAACCTTACAACACTACTAGCTCAAGTGAGCGGCAAAATTGCAGCTATCTGGGACGACAATGCCGCCGAGGACGATGAATTCTCAGTTGCGATAGAAGATGAGAGCATTCCAGATGGGGGAACTGCATCAGACTCAAAGTTGAGAAGTTTCACCTCTGCACAACTGAAGGCTGCAACCTTCAATTTTAGAAGTAATTTGGTGCTGGGAAAGGGAGGTTTTGGCAGTGTCTATAAGGGCTGGATCAAGGAGAATGTTCCATCACAAGGTACCAGGAAACGGGCTATTGCTGTTAAGAAATTGGACGCAGGCAGCAAGCAAGGATATCGTCAATGGATAGTAAGTTTGTTTTTGATATTCTTACTATTAATTGCTTGGATAATTGTATTTTGATGTCTGAACTTTTCAATTTGCTTTCTAGTATGATTATTAATTGTTACAAAGTTTGTTCTTTGAACAGTATTGTCATTGTTGTATGATTCTTTTTTTGTCATTCGTGGTGCAGACAGAAGTTGGTTTCCTAGGAAGGCTTTATCATCCCAACATTGTAAAATTGTTGGGATACTGCAAGGAAAATGAAAATTTCTTCATTGTCTATGAATTTATGCAGAAAGGGAGCTTGAATTACTATTTGTTTGGAAGTAAGAATTAATTGGTCAATGTAAATAAATCTAGAGTTAGCGATCAAATGCACCAGCAGTTGGCTGCATGCTTGTGAATTTCGCTAATAAGGATAACCTCATTTGTTATCTTTGTAATGCATATTTTAACTTGTGCAGAGAACTCAGACCGGCTGCTTCCATGGGAAACAAGGGTTCAGGTTATGATAGGAATGGCTCAAGGTCTGTCATACTTGCATATGATGGATAAGCCCATAATTTACAGGGATTTCAAGTCCTCTAATATACTGCTTGATCAGGTAAATTTCTATGTGATTTACAGGTACTATTCAAAATTATAAATCATAAATAAGTTCAAGTCATGGCATGACAAATTTTCTGATGAGCGTTATTTTAAAGGCTTGAATGTTTGAAAGAATATGTTTCTGCTATATTTTCTTTGTTGCGTGTTTACAACATATTTATAATTTTACAAATAAGAGGATTGAGAATAATCAAAAACGTTACAGGTGTTTGACAACTAACTTGGAGTTTAAACTTTTGGTAGATAACCGAAGGTTTTGTTGCTTATGATAGTTAATTGTGGTAAAAGCTATAGTTATATCAGAAGAGAGAAGGTTGTTGGTGCTGCCTATTTTCCAAGCTGAAGATAAAACAGAATTGAAGTTTTGGATTAGGTGCTATGCTGATTCTAGTCTCAATATGTCCAGATATAACTTCATTGTATGATAAACAAATTACTGCAGTTCTTTTATATTGTATTAACAACATGTTACTAAAACTTTAATAAGATTTGGATTGAAAATAAGCCAAATCCAAAACAGAATAAGCCATAATATGTAGTTTCATGGATGAGGATGAATTATTATTGTCATATTTGGTCAGACTACCTTGCTACAGAATTGTTAGGTTAAGTAGCTTCTGTCTAACTAAAGTCAGTTTGGTTGCTAATGATTCTATAGTTATTCAATGACAGCAACAAAAAGGCAATTATCTTCAAAGAAAATGTAACTAAGTGATTTGCAAGCATAAAGGCTTCATATTTCGTTTGATAACTAAAGTCAGTTCGGTTGCTAATGATTCTATAATTTCATGTTTTTCTTCAGTCTTATACTGCAAAGATATCAGATTTTGGCTTGGCAAAGTGGGGACCCACTGCTGGTAATTCATGTGTATCAGGACACGTTATGGGAACAGTTGGTTATGCTGCTCCCGAGTATATTGCTACAGGTAATTCTTTTGACCATCCAAAACTAAGAGACTATCTTGGTTACTGATTGGTTCTTTCATATTTCTGGCCTTGAACAATATTTCTGGCCTTGAACAATTTTGGGCTAATATTTTACGACATTTAAATGTGATGCTGAACTATCAGGAAACTTGTATGTGAAGAGCGATGTTTATAGTTTCGGTGTAGTTTTGGTTGAAATGCTAACTGGCTTGCGGGCAATTGATAGAATGCGTCCGGCTGGGCAACAAAACCTGGTGAATTGGGCAAAACCTCGTCTATCTCAAAAAAGCTGCTTAATAAAAATAATGGACTCTAGGTTAGAGGGAAAATATCCTGTCAAAGATGCTTCAAATATTGCTCTGGTTGCTGTTAGATGTCTTCATGCAGATCCCAAAAGCCGACCATCAATGAAAGAAGTTGCAGACACATTAGGACGGATTGGAGCTCAGTATAGGACTGTTAAAGCATAAATTTCATCCTCAAACATCCCCTGATGGTATTATCAATTCTTGCCATTTCAGAATGTTTTACAGTGGATTATGCATCAAGGATTTGCAACATGTATATTGTACAACGGACTGAATCACACATATTTCTCATGTTATTCAATTGTTTGTGTAATCGACATCAATAATGAAAGGTCTTTGGCGCGCAACTGGTCTAGTAGTTGTTAGAAATATAACGAAGGTATACAATAGTGTTCGACTTTTTTCATTTTTACCTGGTAACATAAGAGGGCATTAACCCAAGAAGAACACAGAAACTAGTTAATTTAACCCACTGCACTCGGACAGCACCATGCTCATCATCGATTCTTTGAACAAAAAGGGAAAAAAAGTTCAATTATGTGAAATTTGTAAAATTCCTTGCTGAAACACTGAAATTGACCATTTCCTTTTATTTTTTCTTCCATAACAGATTTTTTATGAAGAGAAAATGGCAGTGGCAGAACGGAATATAAAAATGATAATGCCATTGACTTCACAGAACAAAATCCTCAAGTTTCCAAGGAAAGAAAAAGAACAAAAAAGGATTCTTCGCCTCTTCTCTGAATCTAATTTCATGACTGATTATGCAAAGATAGGATCTGATGGCAATGCATGTGATCCCCTCACTCAAATCAGAGCCAATCCCAGAACCAGGCCCTGTCCCTTGTAACGTTGCCCATTTGATTGATGGTAAGTTCGCTAAATTGCAAATGAGTTTCTTTTTTCAATATAAACATTTATACTCATTCATATATATGTTTCGTCAATTGTTCTTTAATAATGTATTTAATTATGCATAAATTGTAATATAGAATATTTCAAACACCAAAAAAAAAAAATCATGTTGAACAATTTCAAATATAGCCAATCTCATTTTATTTGGATAACTAATTACCGTAAATTAAGAAATAAAAAAGTTAAACAAATAAGAGGAAAAAAAATCAAATTAACACTGAATTATATATATATATATATATATATATGAAAAATTATCCATTGTTATTTCAGTTTTTCGATTTTTTCTATTTTATTGTCTTTTTTCTATTTTATTTTTAATTTTTACAACTTCAGTGTCCGGACTTTAACTAATAATTTCAAATAAGTTGTTTTGGCTGATTTGATCTAAACAACTTGCTAACTAGTATTAAGAGGGGCCTGATTTAGCTTAATATGTTGCCCCGTCAAATTAAATTATTTAGCTAATAGAAATACCCTTTATTTATTTTTACGTATGTCATGAAGCTGTGGCATTAATGATTTGTTGTGCAGGGGAGGCTTTAATAGAATCGAATATGCAACTGACACAAAGAAGGATTGCGGAGAAATAGAAGAGAAGAGAGAGGTGAATGGAAGAGGAATATAAGAGAAAGAGTAGTAAGATAAAAATTCCACCAGCCTTTTAGTTGTCCAGTAAAACCAGCGATAATAGCTCTTGCAACGTTTTCATCAGAATGACTTTTTGCTTTTGAAGCATTTGCATATATAGTCATATACTGTATGATATTTTTAATCTGGTATTCTGATCACCCATCATTATTTTATTCAACTATAAATGTATCATCATAAGATACATAATTAAATGATTTATCTTCATACTGGAGATTTATAGGCGAAGGCCCAAAGGCAGTTGCAAATTTTATCTGCGGTAAAATAAGAAGTAACTGCAGAAAACCAGCAAGGCAGGTTCCAGACCTTTTTTTTTTTTTGCCAATTTAACCCAATATTTTGATTATTTTGCTAAAAATGTCTCTAAAGATGTTATTAAAGCTCAATTATCACAAACATTGGGAGGAGAAGCTACTGCATCTTTATCTACAACTCCAAATAAAAAGACAAGAGAAAGACACGAAAGATGCAAAGATAAAGAATCTGATTCAGACGAAGACTCAGTGGATTAAACGTCCGATTAAAATTAGGCTCATAAGGCAATTCAATTATATGCCTTTTCCTATTTCAAAAAGCATTTGGAATACTAGCACAAATTTCTTTAATCATCTTATTGTACATTTTTTCAATTTTTTCTTCATTGTGGGGCATAGATAGCTGTGACTCCACTTTGCTAGATGACAAACCATCTTATGTGTTTTTTATTTTAATATTGAATTCATTAATGATGTTAATAATTCTTTACCTGATTTTCTAACAAGAGAGTTTTTGAAATAGTGAGTCAAAAGGGCTATTGCTCTTAATTTAGTCCTACAAGTGCATAATATCATAATTAAGCAACTTAGAGCAAGTAAAGTGTCAATCCCACAAAAAATGGTTAATTCTAAATACAAAATAATTAAATCATTTATTATTTGGAAAACTAATTAATATTAATATGAAGAAAACTAAATTAATTAAACTAAAACTAAATAAATTTAACTCTTATAATTAAAGACTATGGATAGGTTTTTTCAATTGATTATTTTATGATTTTTCCAAGGTATTAACTCAATTTTATTTTATTTTGATTATTGGTTGAATCTTTCTAAATTAAGTTCAAGTCTATCTCAAGATTTAAAACTAATATCGATATTAATTTCCACGTCTACTCTCATAATCATAATAATTAATTTAATTTATTAAATTTTGTGAAGATCCTTCAACAATTTCCTAAGTATTTTTCTTATCTTTAAGCAAAAATTACTTAAGATTATTATTTCATTGAATTAATATAATGTTTTCACTTTTGTTCCATCACATAATATCTTAGATCTAATAATTATAAGCCAAATAATTGTAGCTTTAAGCACAAATATAATAAAATAATCAAAGAAAAATATTTATTGATTTAAATATGCATTAAGTTCACCATAAAACAATCAAAAAAATAGTCTAACCCTAATTAGAGTTTAGTTAAATATAATTAAAAAAATAAAATGAAAGAAATAAAGAATATAGATGATGACATTAAAATTAAAGAAAAATAATTGAAAACACAAACAAACTTTCAGATTTTATGGAACTCTTAGTTGTAGCTTGAATCTCTCTAAAGTTAAGCCTCCTCTTTCTTCTCTCCAAAGAAAATTTGAAAATCTTGAAAGAGTAGGAAAACTGATGTAGAACTAAAGATGATAGAAAATAAGAGTGGAGGCTTACTTATATAGTGATCTTGGAAACTTCTAAACTCTTTAGGAATAGAATTTGGTGACTTCTAAATTGATTAGGATAAATCTATGGCAAATTTGAAGACTCCTAATCTGATTAGAAATATAATTAGGGCAAACTTTTGGCGAATTTTGCACAAACAATAGCCATAAGATCTACAAGCATGCCTTTTGAGTCCCACGGGCGTGCATGTTTGTGCCGGGTTTGATTTCACAAAAATCTCGTTTTAGGAAGTAAGGATTTAATACACATAGCCATGTACTTTGGTTTGCACGACTGTGTTCTTTAACTTGATTTTGAAACTTTTTGTATCTTTTCTTCTTCTTTTAAGCAGTGCTTATTTGAAGTCCAACGCGGTGGGCATTGAGTTACACGGTCATATAGATGATCTTCCATCTGTGTTTGAGATGCTTTGCTCTTTTTTTTTTTTTTTTTCAAATTTTGCTTCTTCACTTTCTTCATCTTTTATCATATTTTGATATATTTGTACTTCAAACTCGTGTTTTGTAAAGCCAAACTTCAAGATAGCAATTATTCTAGATTTTATAATAAAAACTTATTAAATTCAATTGATAACAATAAAAATATAACTAAAAAAATTGTTAAATTATATGCAAAGTATGACTTTATTAGAGAGAGAGAGAGAGAGAGAGACTTATAATAGAATAGAGGAAAAAGCAATTCTTATATTTTGTAATGAATGAATGCTTTCCGTTTATTCTTATATAATAGATTGTCCTATCAAATGCTACCTTGTATTTTCACCTTACGATCAGTATATCAAAACTAATCGCAGTTGTACTAAATCACTCCAGTAATAAAATAACAAATAGACTCAACAAATGATAACAACCTACTGTTACAACTGATCTTTTCCCATAACAAATGCTTCTTCTCTATTGGTTTGAAGACCTTTGGCTATTTTCTTGGACCTCTAAGATTGATGCATATCTACTCAGTTTGGCTAGGTATGATGGTTTGTTGGTGTCTTATGTTTTGTCACTTAAATGACTAATTATTTTGGGTTTTTTTTTTCCTGGTATTGGGGCTCTCTCTTAATGGCTTCTATAGTGCTGATCTGATGTGGATTTGAACAAGGTTAGATCACCTTTAACAGTGTTTCGTTATTGCTATAGTCTCTTCTGCTAGTTCCAGTCGATAGTCTCTTTGAATTTTCTCATTTCTTGTTTTGTCTCGGCTATAATTCTCTGAGGTTCTGGGGTTTTTCACATATTTGTGGGGGCTTTCTAGGTTTGGCTTGGTTTTTTGGGTTGTGACTATCCTCTTTTTTCTTGTACTGGGTAGTTTTTCGGGCCACAAATATGTTTATCCCCATTCTATTAATAATAATAATAAAATATTTTATCAAAAAAAAAAAAATGCTTCTTCTTTATCAAATGCAGCCTTTGCTTTCTCTTGTGGAGTTAATTCTTCTTGAAAGCCCAACTTTAATTGTTCGTGGGTTATGACATTACCCTCTCCTTGAAAGTATCCTTGTCCTCAAGGAGGAATTATGGAAACCATCATTGAAATTCATGAAGTAGAGTTGCTTATAACTATCAAACATGTCCCAAATTATTGCATGGAAATAATCTTTTAGATATATTTTTTCTTTCAATCACTGGTCAAAACCTTAATTCAACTTCTATAGCAAGCTTCAAATTCTCTTTGAGAAAAATATTAAATTCTTGTTTCTTTCTAATTGGCAACTTTTCAAACATCTTCAAGGCATTCATTTCTTTTAAACAGAATCTCTATTTTTTTCTTCATCTTCTCCACTTTTCAAATTCATTTTCCTTCAAACTTATAAAAGGACATGATCCAAACATCAATCCGTAGTCACTATAAATTTTCAATTCTACCTCAATTCTATTCATGAAAACCACACAGCTTAAATAATATTTTTTTATCAATCACATCCTTGTACAAGGAAAAAAATCAAAACATTATTCGATCGTACCCAATTGAAATGGAGGCGAAATATTGCATCACAATTTGAGCTCTTCAACATTATTTTTCCCAAATTCTTTTGATTTGTCTACATTGGCTGCTATTGGAGTTCCACTGTTTTCTCTTTGTTGATTTTTTTTTTGCTTAATAAAACTTGGAATTGTATTTTTAGAAACTTCTTTGGCATCTTGTGTCGACTCTTCTTCTTCTCTTTCTTCTTCATTTCTATCATCATCATCTAAAGTGTCAAGGAATTTCAGAATTTCTTCCTTTATAAAATTTCTTTTGTGTGATAAATTTATTTTAAATTCTTCTTCTAGCTTCTTTTAGATACAAATGGACTGTTGTTGTATTGAAATTGCAATAATTGACAATTTTCCAAAGCCGAAACATAAGATCCAAATCCGCTACCATTTGAGCTTTCAATTGATCACTCATTAGTTCAAGTTTTAGGAAGATTCAATCAATCTCTGATACCAAGTTTGTAGTAATAAAGTCCCTTTTGTGGAGTCAAAAATAGAGATGTCTAACGTAGGCAATTCTTAGTAGAAGATAGAGATGCCTAACTTAGGTAATTCTTAGTCAAAAAATAGAGGTGTCTAACTTAGGTAAAGGAGGTGCCTAAACATTGACAAAATTCTACCAACCCATTTTTGAAGCCAATATAAACTCTTTAGCTCTTATTTGAAATGTATAAAAAAATTAGAGAGAAAGAGAGAGTAAGAGAGAGTTTTAAAGAGAAAAGTAAGATTCCTCCTAAATATTGCCTTTCCTTTATTAGAGAGAGTATTTAATTTTCTCTTATTATAAGTGAGAGTATTGTCACTTATGCTCTTCTTATTTTAGAAAGAAATTATTATAATTCTTTTACTATAGTAAAATCCTTCTACAATTTGTCCGTGGTTTTTTACTCCAATTAATTTGGAAATTTTTTCACATAAAATTTCGGTGTTCATTATTCTCATTTTTACTTTAGTTGTAATTGTGTACTCCATTCCATAACGTCTTAATAGTGGTATTAGAGCTCCAGGTTTATAGCATATTTTTTATGCTGCCATCAAATCTAATTAGTGGAAAGGAGGCATCTTCAATAATGGCAACGAAGTAGGAAATAGAGAAGTTCAATAGGAGTAATTTTTCATTGTGGAAAATGAGAATAAAAGCAGTTTTGAGAAAAGATAACTGCTTGGCATCAATTGGAGATAAGACCAATGGGATAAGTGATGACGACAAGTGAAATGAGATGGATGGTAATGTTATTGCTAATTTGCACCAGCACTAACAGATAGAATATTGTCAAGTGTGGCGGAGAAAAAGACACCAAAAGAGATATGGGATACTTTGACAAAATTTGTACAAGGTCAAATCACTACACAACAAAATTTTTTTGAGGAGAAAACTTTACACCCTTCAAATGATAGAGTCAACTATGGTGACAGACCACATCAACACCCTCAACACTTTATTTTTACAGCTCACAATAAGGGGGCATGGCATGGAGATGGGTGAACGTGCTGAAATTCTTGTTCAGAGTCTACCTTATTCGTATGATCAACTCTTCATCAACTTAACCAACAACATTGAAGTTCTAGTCTTTGATGATATTGCAGCTGCAGTTCTTGAAGAAGAAAGTTGGCATAAAAGCAAAGAAGATAGACAGCGAGGCTCACAACAAGCTGAAGCTTTAACAATAATAAGAGGAAGATCAATAAAATGTGGCCCCAATGAGAGTCAAAATCAGAGTAGATCAAAATCCAGAATTAAGAAGAATGCCAAGTGTCATCATTGAGGCAAGAAATGACACTACAAAAAGGAGTGTTGGCATCTTAGGAAGAATGGAGAAGCCAAAGGAAAAGAACCTGAGTATTCAAATGCTTAGGGTTGTGTAGCAAGTACCACAGATGATGGTGAAATTTTATACAGTGAGGCAACAACAGTTACTGAAGGCAGAAGAAGATTCACTAATGTCTGACTTATGGACTCAGGAGCAATATGGCATATGACTCCCCGGAGAGAATGGTTCCATCAATATGAACCTATCTCCGAAGGATCTGTGTTCATAAGAGATGATCATGCCTTAGAGATTGCTAGTATTAGTATCATCAAATTAAAGATGCATGATGGTACATGATGGTACGGTTTGCACTATCCAAGAGGTATGCCATGTCAAAGACTTAAAGAAAAATCTACTATCTTTAGGTCAATTAGATAATAATGGGTGTAAAACCCATATTTAAGATGGTATCATGAAAATAGTTAAAGGCACTCTTGTATTGATGAAAGTGGAAAAGATTGCTGCAAATTTATATATGCTTAAAGGAAAAACACAACAAGAAGGAGAAACATCCACTATATTGGGAAGTTCAACAGAAGAATTAGCAATGATGTGGCATCATAAGCTTGGTCACATGTCAGAATGAGGGTTGAAGATTCTTACTGAATAAAAACTTCTTTCAGGGCTCAAAAAGATTTCAGTGTCCTTTTGTGAGCACTGTGTTACTAGTAAGCAACACATATTAAAATTCAGCAGTTCCTTTGCTAGAAGCAAAGCTATCTTAGAACTAATTCATTCCGATATTTGGCAAGCACTAGTTCTATCCCTAGGAGGAGAAAAATATTTTGTCTTTCATTGATGATTACTTCAGGAGAAGTTGGGTGTATCCAATAAAAAAAAAAGGCAGATGCATTTTTAGTTTTTAAAATATTCAAAGCATGAGTTGAGCTTGGAACTAAAAGGAAGATCAAGTGTTTAAGGACAGACAATGGAGGGGAATATACTGGTGATAAATTTGATAGCTTTTGTCATCATGAAGGTATCAAAAGGCAGTTCATGGTGGCATACACTGTACAATAAAATAGAGTAGTAGAACAGATGAACAAAACCTTGTTAGAACGAATAAGAGTGATGTTGAGAGTTGCAAGGTTGCCCAAGTCATTTTGGAAAGAAGCAGTCAAGATCGCATGTTATGTGATCAATCGGTCACCATCAACCCCAATTGGTCTAAAAATCCCAATGGAAATGTGGACTAGTAAGCCAGCTAATTATTCTCATTTACATACATTTGGAAGTCTTGTTTATGTTATGTATAATGCCCATGAAACATCAAAGCTGGATCCAAAATCTAGGAAATGTATTTTCTTAGGATCTACTGATGGAGTTAAAGGGTATCGCTTGTGGGATCCCACTACCCATTATGTGCTAATCAGTAGGGAAGTTATATTTGTAGAAGATAAGGTACAAGAAAAAGATAATGATAGCACTTCAAAAGAAAAATCAGAGACTACTACAGTTCAAGTTGAAGAAAAACAAGAATAAGAAGTTTCAGATGCTTTCGAAGCATCATTATAACATGAAGAACAAGAACAAGCTAAGTTTGCAACTCCACAAGTTTGACAGAAAACTCGGGAGAGAAGAGAACTAGCTTGGCACTCAGAGTACATCATGGAGGGAAATATAGCATATTGTTTACTAACAGAGGATGAAGAGCCATCAACTTTCCATGAGGCTATAAAAAGCCAAGAAGCTTCTCTATGGATGGTAGTAATGCAAGAAGAAATTGAAACTCTTCATAAAAATAAAATAAGGGATCTTATTTTACTACCACAAGGAAGAAAGGCCATCGGGAACAAATGGGTTTACAAAATCAAAAGAGATGGAAATAACCAAGTGGAGCGGTATTATGCTAGATTGATGGTGAAAGGATTCGCTCAGAAAGAAGGTATAGACTTTAATGAAATATTCTCTCCTATTGTTCGACTCACAACAGTTCGAGTAGTTCTGGTGATATGTACTACATTTGACTTATACTTAGAGCAATTGGACGTAAAAGCTACATTTCTTCATAGAGAACTTAAAGAAGAGATCTACATGCTCCAATCAGAAGGTTTTGAAGAAAAAAAAATAGAACTTACTTTATAAATTGAACAAATCTCTATACGATCTTAAACAGGTGCCGAAATATTGGTATAAGAGATTTGACTCCTTTATCATGAGCCTTGAATACAACAAACATAGTTCAGATCCTTGTGTTTACTACAAGAGATTTGGTGATGGTAATTTTATTATTATGTTGTTATATGTTGACGACATATTGGTAGCAGGCCCCAACAAAGATCGTAGTACAAATTTAAAGGTACAGTTGGCTAGGGAGTTTAAAATGAAGGACTTGGGACCAACAAATAAAATTCTGAGGATGCAAATTTACCGAGATAGAAGTAATAGGAAGATATGGCTTTCTCAGAAAATTTATTTGAAGAAAATTTTGCGATGCTTCAACATGCAAAATTGTAAGCCAATTTCTACCCCACTTCCTATTAATTTCAAGTTATCCTTAAGTATGAGTCCTAGCAATGAAATAGAGAGGATAGAAATATCTCGAGTATCTTATGTATCGGCAGTGGGTAGCTTAATGTTCGCTATGATTTGTATAAGACCAGACATTACACAAGCAGTGAGAGTGGTTAATCGATACATGAAAAATCCTAGTAAAGAGAATTGAAGTGCTATAAAGAGGATCCTGAGATATGTCAAGGGTACCTCAAATGTTGCATTATGTTATGAAGAATTAGACTTTACTGTTAGAGGCTACGTTGATTCAGATTATGCAGGTGATCTTGACAAGGGCAAGTCCACCTCATGTTATGTGTTTACTCTTGCTGGAGGAGCTATAAGCTCAATTTCAAAATTGCAATATACTATGGCTACTTCTACAATGGTTGCAAATGCTACTGGAGGAGCTCGGATACATACAAGAGAAGATTGTTCTATTTTGTGATAGTCAGAGTGCTTTGCATCTGACAAAGAATCCAACATTTTATTCAAAGACAAACACATATGAGTTCAATATCACTTCGTTCATGAGAAGGTGAAAGAAGGAAGTGTGGATATACAAAAATTCATACAAAAGACAACCTAGTAGATATGTTGACAAAGCCGATTAATAATGAAAAGTTTATATAATGTCGATCCTCCTTAGGCCTAGCAGATACGCAATAAACATCCAGATGACAAGTATAGAAAGGATATAAGAATTACAAAAGTGACTTTAAGTGGGAGATATGTAGTAATAAAATCCCTTTTGTAGAGTTAAAAATAGGGGTGCCTAACTTAGGTAATTCTTAGTAAAAAATGGAGGTGCCTAACTTAAGTAATTCTTAATAAAAAAAATAGAGGTGCCTAACTTCGGTAAAGGAGGTGCATAACCATTGATAAAATTCTACCAACCCTATTTTGAAGTCTATATAAACCCTTTAGCTCTCATTTTAAATGTTTCAAAAAATTAGAGAGAAAGAGAGAGTTTTAGAGAGAAAAATGAGATTTCTTCTAAATGTTGCCTTTCCTTTATTAGAGAGAGTGTTTAGTTTTCTCATATTATAAGTGAGAGTATTGTCAATTGTGCTATTCTTATTTTAGAAAGAAATTATTGTAATTCTTTTTCTATAATAAAATACTTCTATAATTTGCCCCGTAATTTTTTGCTCCAATTAATTTGGAGATTTTTCAATGTAAAATTTTCATATTTATTATTCTCATTTTAATTTCTCATTTCTACTTTAGTTGTAATTGTGTACTCCGTTTCATAACATCTTAACAAAGTTGTCATAAACCTGTGACAATAAGGATCTGTTGTGCAGGGGAGGCTTCGATAAAACAATTATTGTATTTTGTAATAAATGAATGCTTTCCATTACATTTTATGTTCATGCATAACAAACTTTTCCTCTCAAATACTATTATGTACTTTCACCTTGCAATTACTATATCAAAACTACACATAATTGTACTAGATCTCTTCAATAACAAAGTAAAAAATTAACTCAACAAATGATTACAACCTACTGCTACAGCTAACCATTTCACATAATAGAAGTTTCTGCTCTATCTAATGCCACCTTTGCTTGCTTTTGTGGAGTTATTTCTTCTTGAAAGCCTAACTCTAATTGTTCTTGGGTTATGACAAGGTATTATTTGGGATTTTATTTTGTGCATTAGGGATTTTGAAATGTAAATCAAAAAGGCTAAATCAGGAGATTGATAAAGGTTTGTGTCTCTCTGTTTATTAGTGATGGCTTTTGTCTCTTTTGTTGGGAGAGTTGTCTTCACTTTTGTGTTCATCCTCTTTGCTCGGCAAGAATAAGCCTTAGCAGATTTGATATTTTTGTTTTTTTTTAATTTTTGTCTTTTTATGCTTCATGTTAATAATTTATTTTTTTAATGATTTGTTTGAGTTAGAGTTTGTTTGGTTGCTAAGAAAAGTGAGAAAGCATATCAAAAAGTACAAAAAAAAAAAGAGGAATGGAATATTTTTAAATATGTGGCTTGAGGTTGAGATTTTTAGCTTTTGTTTCTGTCTTTTGGAGGAGACGAAATAGTGGAACGAAAACTAAAACAATACTAAAATTTTTTGTGGTTATATTTACCACAGAGGGTCTTCTTCTTTAACAGTTACAACTTTAACGTTTTATATGAATTAGGGTTTCAGAAACCCTAATACAATTAAAAAAGACAACAAACTATTAAAAACCAAAATAGAACCAAATACACATAAAGAAATAAAGTAACAAGGCATATAAAAGGTCAAAATATGACATTTCAATTCGATATTCCTACATAAAATAATAAAAGAAATAAAAAAATCCATCAAAAGTAAACATAAATGAAAAGAAGGTGCAATTTTAGAGGCTTAAACGACAAAATTTGATAAAAAAAAAATAATGAAAATCATTTTAAAGAGGTGAATTTGGCTTGTTGGCCTATATCTCAATTGGTTAGACTCAAGAAATGTTCAAATTCGAACTTTGACTTTTGAGCAAACTTGCCAAATGACCATTAAAACAAATTTTGGACAAATTGTTCTATGAATATTAGGATTGTCTGATTTACCTTATGTTTGGGACTAATTTTTCATATAACATGCACATTAGAGCATGTAAATTAATATGGCGTTGCCTTGTGTAAATTTATAAAAAAAAAATAATTTTTTTTGCATAACAACTCATAATTATGCTATCAAATTAAACAAATTTATAAAAAAAATACTATTTCAATGAAAATTATATAATTTGTTCATTCATGTAATGACGCATGAAACTATGTCTTATTTAAAATTAGATAACTATATGTTATGAAATTGTATGAATTCATGAAAATTTTTTTTGTTTTAGTACCAAGTTATTGCATATAACATGATCGGTTATATAACTTTTCACAAGAAAATGCAATTTGAGCAGTAGAGTATGTAAATACATAATGGTTTCTTCATATAAATTTTCTATAAAATAATTAGAAAACCATATAGGCATGAAGTCATATAAGTCCATGCAAAAATTACTGCTTTTCAATAAAGGTTACATAATCCGTTCGTTCATATAATTGTTTCGAGAGTTACATCATTTATGTATTGGAACAATTAATTATGTCATTGTATTGTATAAAATTTCTTAGAGAAAAGACTAAAAAAACCCAAATGTTATTAAGTTGCATAAATCTATGCAGAAATTGCATAAACCGTAAATGGAAAAATTGGAGGGACACCATATTGATACTATCCCTCCTTTAACCGAGCTCGTGGACCGAGCCCTACGACCAGTCGCCCTTTGGACGAGCTTTCCGGAAGACTCAACCTCAGCTTTGGACGTCCTTATTCTACTGAGCTCTATGGACATCCTTTGACATAGCAGGCACACAGTCCCGATGTAACGATGCACTAGCACATCTTCCTAAATATTCTCCGACACATACAGGTTTATCCCCCACACGCCAACTATATATAGGGGTAAACCCCCCACAGGTAAGGGGCTCTCTCCTCCTCTCTTCTCTCCACTTACTCTTTTTATATAGACCGAGCACTGACTTAGGCATCGGAGTCTCCCCCTGGAAGCCCGATTTGACTTTTTCTCTTATCTTGCAGGTTAGAGCTCGAGCTCAAGCAGCACCCGATTCTGAGCTCGTAGAGTGAAGAGGACCTCCTGAGGTAGCCCCATCATCAGTGGTGCAGTGAGCGTGGACTGGCTATTCCCCGACATAGGTGATGAGATCTTAGGTATGTCCTACAGCTCTTGCAAGAAGCACTCTGATTGTGCTTTGCTTTATCATTTTATATAATGAATATCTCATGTTTCTCACAATGAATGCTTATAGCACTTACAATTTACTGAGTTATGTAATGCTCGCTCACTAATGCCTTAATCACAATGATTTTCACTAATGCCTCCATACTGAGCCCTGCAATGCATAATCGCTCAATTATCAAACAGCTTAACCAAGCTCTTAAATTGCCTTTAGCTCAATGTGCCTCGCACAAAGAGCCTTATAGCTCTCTAGTCACACATAAGCGCTCTAGTCATGCTAAGTTAATTGCACTCTGATCGTGCATAAGCACCCTAGCTGCGCCAAGTTAATCGCACTCTGACCGTGCATAAGGGCCCAAGCCGCGCCAAGGTAATTGCACTCTGACCATGCATAAGCGCCTGGGCCAACTTAATCACACTCTCACAGTGACCTTGTCTCGCATTGAGCTCTTAACTCCTTATAAGCGTTCTGTTCATATAATGAGCTCCTAAATCCATCATACCATAGCTCATCGATCAAGCAATCAATTACTATTTTCCATGTTAATATGTATACATTGACACATTTAACTAAATGAACGAAGCTCACCATGAGCAAATGAGCTAATAACAACTATGAATTCAACTAAAATCGAGTAATAGAGGAAGTCTTTCATTCTTAATACCGAACTGTTTAGCACTTTTTCGTGTATTTGTTTTATTTACAATATCATAATACTTAATGTTCTATCATTTACCAGTTTGCTTATAGCGCCTGCACACATATTTTGTTATAGTCCCTTCTGTTGGGCCGAGTTTCTATGCTCTAACCGGGCATCAATGCTCTCATTGAATGCTCCAATTTGTATTCAGCTGTACAATTTTGTAAGTTTGGTGACTTATGTAACATCCCTCTATATGTGCTTCCGAGCCCCTATTATCTAAGTCTTTATTATTGTACAAGAGACATATACATTAATGTACATAGTTAGGTGTTTTGATAGTCCTCTTCAAGCACGCTCAAGAGCTTACTTGACATGAATATCAAGATAATAAGGAGGGGCACTGATCCCCTGAGATCTGGGTGCTCACATCTTTGATATTTGAGGAAAGACATCCCAAGAGCCAAGTATAGAGCCAAACTGGCATTCAAATTCATCAAAAAGGAGCTTCCTCCTCCCATGACTATGATCACACAAACAGCACGGATCAATGTCTTGCACCATGAAGAAACCAAGAATCTGATTAAGTGCAGAGCCCGAGCAGATTGGTTGAGCTCTCAAGCCAATAGTCACTAGAGCACCCTTGTTCGGTCTGACATCACACATAGCACGCCTTTGATCAGTTCTTGCTCTTTTTATTTTTAATTTTATACCTTGCTTAGTTACTCGGCACGTGAGTGCTCATGCAACCGAGCCTTGAGTAGGTTAAGTAAAGTTGTGCCTAAGGCACACTATTATAAGATGCTCAGGTGAATCTCGTGCTTAGGCAGATTGAATAGATGTCATGAATATGTTTACATCACACAACATATCACAAGCTCGGTTGACGACCGAGCCAAGTATATAATTCACATAGCATATCAAACAATGTATCAAACACAAGTATCGAATGCGAACTTAAAAGAAAGATTTTTCATTAATTGAAAAATAGTTCATTACATTTAGGGCTCGGTCTTTACAATTTGCTGGCAAACTAAGCCAGAGTAAATCCCACACTTCCTACGTTACAATTTTACAAGTCTTGGATCTCATCCTCTTCATCTCCTTCACCCTTCTCATCCTCTTCATCTTATTCTTCTTCTGCCTCAGCCTCAACGACTAGCTGGTTGATATCTATGTCCATCATCCAGGACAGGTCCATGTCAGGGTTTTCTTTCTTTAACTAGTCGGACATAGTCTTCTGACAAGCAAAAACACCCCGAGCATAGCACTTGTTGCACCTCACTGTCTCGGCCACTAATCCTTGACTGGTGGCTTCCAGAGCTTCCTCTGCTAGGCGTATTTCCTCATCTTTAGATTTTAAAGCTTCTTTTGCATACTGCAAATCTTCTTTTTTGGCTTCGAGCGTCTCTCTAATCGAGCGCAACTGTTCTTGAGCACCCTTCAGCTCTTTATCTTTGGCCTCTAGAGACTTCTCTAGTTCCAGCCTTTTAGCCTGCTCTTTCTCCGCGTCCTTAGCTATTTGGGCAAAGTTAGCGACCATGCCCTTTGCCCAATCCTCCATGGTATGGGCGAGCCGAGTGACCTGCAATGTTCCTTTCTGTTAGCAACTATGCTGAATTTTAACCCAGGTCTAACATTCTGATTTACACTTACCGCGTGAGACATTATCAACATCTCCCTTGCTATGTCTTCCACGCTCATTGGCGCATCCTCACGCCTCTCCTTTGGGATGGATCGATATATCTGCTCGAGCACCTTTTGAACACCCACATCCTACACTGAGTATGGATGTGGTGTGTGGGCCTTCTAGCTTCTCGTTAACTACCTCCACTAGCCGCAACATGCTGTATCAGCGGGCTAATGATTCTTCCACCTCTTCCCGAGACAAGTCCTCACCCACTCCTCCGTGAGGCAACTATTCTTCTACCTCCCTGTATGGCTTGAGATCCGGCATCATCTCGGTAAGAAGAGCCAAGTCCATTGCAGGATCCTACTCTTGAGCCAGATTGGTCCCAGTAGTTAGCTCTTCAGGGTGCTCGCAAGCGGAACTGCTTTCGGTTACTAGGTCAACCATCCTTGCCTTATTCCAAGCCTCCCTTCTTGCCTCCTTCTCAGCCATGCATTTGAGTTCTTTACTTACTGACCCCGAGCCCCTCTCTGTTCAACCGAGCCACAAGTTAACTAAACACTTAAAAAATAAACACTTCACATGTTAATCTTAAGCAAAAAACCAAGTATTGAAGCATCGAGCATACCTGTCCGATTTTTTGGCCAAATTTCATTTATAGCCCTCCCAAGGGGAGGAAGTACTCCCTTATCAGTGTTACGGCATTCCTCTTCTCACTCAGAATATCTCGCTCCACTATATTGAACACAACGATCTCGTTTTTGTCTAGCCCCCCTGGGTCACCTGTTCGCCACTAAGATTGACGCACTAAATGTTTTGGCAGCCGAACCCCTGGCTATTCTCTAGAATAAAAAACTGGTCCTTCCATGCCATTATTGAGTCCGATTTTCTGCAAATATTTCGAGCCCACATCTTCCTTACATGTACAAAAAGTCTTCATCAACTCCTGGGCATATCCTGAGCACGCTGAAAGCACTCAGCACACACGGAGTGGGCACAACCCCAAGCAACTCGTATAGTATCTCAAACCCCGTGATCGTTCACCATGCATTTGGACTTAGCAGACTAGGTGCGATCTTGTGATAGTTCAGGAAGGCCAGAGGGAAGGGGTGCAGAGGAAACCACACCCCCGACCTTAAATCCTCCTTATAGATGGTCAATTGGTGTTTTGATAATGTGTCGTAGGCTCAGATAGCCTCTTTCAGGATAAGCATCTTATACTTCTCTGGTATTTGGTAATTCTATCGTATTCCAGCCAGGTCTACCTTTGTCAGAGTGGATTTGATGTCTCTTACCCGAGCCTTCTCCGAGCTCAAGTGTACCTCCTGGATCGAGCTGGAGACGTCTTCGTGTCTCCAGCTCGATCATTTCGGTCACCACCTGCCTAGTTTCGGCACGGTTTCCCTCCCCTAGCATACTTGGAGAGCCCAGCTCTCCTCCCTCCTCTGACGCAGCCATGTCGATATCTGCTCGCACCATTTTGCCACTAAAATTCTAAATGCAAAGTAAAAACTTAAACACTAAAATCGAGATTTTGAGCCTTTGCTAGTCAGACGAACCGAGCTTCTTTCTTTTGAATTGTGTACCGAATGTTATCTCACTACCCTCTATTTATATAGTATTTTTTGGCCATGTGAACTGATGTCCCCCTTTAAATGCAGCAGGCGTTATGTCTTTTCGCTTCCTGCCCAATCGTTACCTCAGTTTTCTAAGGTCGCCTCACTTTTTTTTTTGACATGTGTTCTTCTAGAATATTCACCTACTCTCATTGGCATAGAGGCCAAGGCTTCTTAGATGGGCTGGCGGCACTACTACTCCTAGGAGACCGGGCCCTGCCCCTCTAGTGATATGAACTCTACTTTGTATGTCTCTGCCTCTATGTTGCCCCGACCAAGTTCGATTTGACCTCTAATGGCAATATACTTGAGTTTGACATAATTGTCAAATGACTGGGGGGACTAGTGATAGTACCCTGGCCTCGTTAGCTCGTGGATCGAGCTTCTCATTTGTTTTGCATGAGAGTGTATAGCCTCTTGGTACCATGAGTCAGCATAATTACTCGAGCTCTTACAAGCCCCTTTGTGCAACACCACTGAACCTAACATAAATGTCAAATAACTAGGGGAAGTCTAGTGATACTACCACTCCTTTAACTGAGCTCGTTGACTGAGCCCCATGACCAGTCGCCCTTTGGACGGGCTTTCCGGAAGACTCAACCTCGGCTCTGGACATCCTTGTCCTACCGAGCTCCATGGACATTTTCTGACATAGCAGACACATTGTTCCAATGTGACAGATGCACTAGCATGACTTTTCAAATATTCTTCGATACACACAAGTTTGTCCCTCACACGCCAACTATATATAGGAGTAAACCCCCCACAGGTAAGAGGCTCTCTCCTCCTCTGTTCTCTCCACTTACTCTCTTTATATAGATCAAGCACTGACTTAGGCATCGAAGCCTCCCCCTGTGAAGCCTGATCCGTCTCTCTCTCTTGTCTTGCAGATTAGAGCCCGAGTTCAAGCAACACCCAATCCTAAGCTCGTAGAATGAAGAGGATCCCTGAGATAGCCCCGTCATCACATATAAATACCAACATTGCAAAATTCATTGATTTCCCTTGCTTTCTTCTCTTACCTTGCTAATGACCAAATAAAATTTACTTTATTTCTTTTCCTTGGTTTCCACTCCCCTTATAAACAAATTGAACAAGCAATATGTTAGGGTGACTTTGACTTGTTTAAATGTAAAAGTTGGAAAAGAAAAATTTGCGATTAAGTTAACTATTTCCAATTATTTGGAAGTTAGATTTCTTAATTTGTTGTTATATTGTTATTATAAAAACTTTTTGGACAATAATTCAATTTCTGTATGAGCAAATAATTAAGAATTTTCCTAAATAAGAGTTGTATTTTCTCTCTTCAGTGAACACATTTTTTATTTTTTATTTTTGCTTTAGCCTCAAAATGCAAATTATAATTATATTTTGAGTATTTTCCTTTGTTTTTATACTTTTCAGTTTATTGATAAATTTTGCCTTTCTTGTAAATGCAAACTTACATCGAATTTCAATTAAAATTTTGTTTACTCTTTTATTTTTTTTAAATTTATATTTTATTATTTATTTTTTTATTCACGTCAAGTGAGAAGTGAGAGCTATATAAATATTTTGCATACTTTTTCCTATCACAATAGTTTACGGTCATATAAACAAATGACTCCTCCAAAGTTGAAACTAAATCTACATCATCGATCAATTTTGTTTGACATGAAGAGGTGAAAGTATCAAAATGGAGGACAAAAATGCTGATATTGTTGACTTCACTGTAAAGGATCTTGGAAACTCCACCTATCAAGTTTTCCTCCTTTCTCTGAATCTAATTTCATAACTCATTATGCAAAGATACAAAATCTGTTGATGGGTATTTGCTGGAGTTATATTTCTGGTAAATCAAAACCAGTCCCGGTAGCAGATCCCCCAACTCCAACTCCCCCTGCACCTGAACCTGCAGAGCCAATTATAGAACCAGATCCACTCCCAAGTAGCGTCGCCCATCTTTTTGATTGTAAGTTCTGCAAATTACAGAAGTGTTCTATCACTTTCATTCTTGTATTCATGAATTTTATCTTGGCTGTTTTTGCAATGCAAACACTTATTATAAAGCGCTCTCTTTGTTTTGCTGACTTCTGATATATTAATAGACTATTAACTTTATCATCATCAGGGAATACTTCTTTTCTTGTTAGCAATGTGTCCCGTACCAGTCGGTTATTTACCAACCTCACATCGCTGATATCTCAAATGAGCGGCGCAATTGCAACAATATGGGTTAATGATGCTGAGGACAACGAATTATCAGCTGCAACAGAAGATGAGAATATTCCAGATGGGAGAATTGCATCAGGCTCAAAATTGAGATGTTTCACCTTTGCACAGTTGAAGGCTGCAACCTTAAATTTTAGGATGGATAGGATGTTGGGACAAGGAGGTTTTGGCAGTGTCTATAAAGGCTGGATCAAGGAGAATGTGCCATCACAAGGTACCGGGAGTTGGGCTATCGCTGTTAAGAAATTGGATGCAGGCTGCAAGCAAGAATATCGGCAATGGAGGGTAAGTTTGTTTTATCATTGGCATTGTCAGTGTTACTTGTTTAAATAATTGTATTTTGATATCTGAACTTTTTCCGTTTTGCCTTCTAGTATTATTAAGTGTGACATAGCTTGTTCTTTTAGCAATACCATTATTTTTATATGATTATTTTGTTGTCGTTTGTTAGTATAGATGGAATTTGGTTTCCTAAAAAGGCTTTCTCATCCCAACATCATAAAGTTGTTGGAGGATGAAAATTTACTCATTGTCTATGAACTTATGCAGAAAGGGAGCTTGAATTACCATTTGTTTGGAAATAAGAATTAGCAAATATCTTTATATTCTGGAGCTAGTGACTAAAAGCACCAGCATTTGGATATTTGCTTGTAATTTTTGCAAATAAAATTACCTCATTTGTTCTTTAGTAATGCTTGTTTTAACTTGTGCAGAGAGCTCAGATCGGATGATTCCATGGGAAATAAGGGTTAAGGTAATGATATGAATGGCTCAAGGTAAGTCTTACTTGCATATGATGGAGAAACCCATAATTTTACAGGGATTTCAAGATCTCAAATATATTGCTTGATTTGGTAAATTCGTATATAATTTATAGCTACTATGCAAAAACATAAATTATAAATAAATTCAAGTCATGATGTTACCTTAAAAGTCGCATTTCAAGGGCTTGAATGTTTGAAAGAATATGTTTTTGCTATATTTTCTTTGTAGCATATTCACAACATATTTGCAAATAAGAGGATTGAGAACTATTCAAAGAATTAACAAATATTTGAAATCTAATTTATAGTTTAAACTTGGTAGATAGGACAAAAATTTGTTTTGCTGCTGATAGTTAGCAGCCAATGGTGATAGAATATACTTATATCAGAAGAGAGAAGGTTGTCTGTTTTGCCTGTTTGCCGAGTTGAAGATAAAATAGGATTTTCACTACAACAAAATGGATTTACAGCTACAAAACTTATTGTAGCTAAAGATAAATATTTTGTGGCTAGATGCTTTTGCCACAACTAGTTTTTCCCGTAGCATGCCGTAGCTAGAAGTGGCGTAGCTAAAACTTAGCTACAAGATTTTGCTAAACTGTAGCTGTAATTATTATATGTAGCCATATTTTGTTAATAAATATAGCTAAACAGGTTTTTTAAGAAAAATGAAGCTAAATGGTTGAAGGTATTTTGCTACAAAAAAATAAAATTGTGGCAAATTATTAGCCACAGTAATAATGTAGTATAGCCAACTTTCTTTTTTTTTAGCTATACTTAATTTATATGTAACAAAAGTCTATATGATTTTACTACAAATGTAATAATGTGGCATAGCCACAAACATAATAGTATAACAAATAAGTTCTAATTTTAGCTATAATATAATGATATAGCAAGTACTTTTATATTTAGCCACTACTATATTAGTGTAGCAATTTTATATATAGTTAGCCGCCCTTTTATTTTTTTTGTAACTAAGAATGAAATAAATAGCCACAAAAATATTTAAACGGCAATTACTTTTATGTTTAGCCACATAATAAATTTAGTAGGTAAAAAATATATTATATTGCCACAAGTATAATAAAGTGGCAATTATTTATATATTTAGCTACGGAGTATATTAGTTTTGTAACTATATATATAACATATTGCTACGTACAAATTTATAAAAAAGTGAAAATCAAAAGCAATAATTATTAATAATAATTCAAATAAATAATAAATAGAGTAAAATAAAAAAATTAATTCAATCCATGTGACAATATTAATTACATATACGAAATAAAATTGTTTCTACAAAAATAACATAAATAGCATTTAAAATAACAATATCTAATATGCAAAAAAGGTAGAAGGCTGCTTTCATGTGAATTTTAAATCACTTTCTAATCTGATTATCTTGTTAACGTCCAATAAGCTGCAATAAGAAAGTAAAATAAAATTTATAATAAGGCAAGTGTGGTACTCACCATTTATATAATTAGATCTTTGAATTTAAAAATAAAATTCATACCATTTGGTGTCTAAGTCGAGCAAAACTTTTTGTTCCCGTGTATGGAGGCATCGAACGCTTTGATCTACTTGTCTTATTTTTCATGCTTCTCTCCTACATAAAATAGAATACTATTATGAAAAGTATTGAAAATTTATAAAATTTTACATACATTTTTTAATTACCTGAAATTTGGCATCAGTCCATAAGTTAACCAAATATTTCCAATCATTTGCATCCATATCTTTAGGCTTATTTCGTAGACGAAGTGCGTAAGTTGTTTTTGTATCAAAGTATTTTTTTCTTCAATTTGTGTCTATAATCTCTGTATAAAGCATTCATATGACCCAATATTGCTCGTTAAAATAAAAAACAAGTTCATTTTAGTATTTTTAAAATAAGTTTACATACATTTTTGATTCATTTTGAACATCCACCGGCAAAATTCCAAGGCTCTAGGCTGTCAAGGTGGTCACTTGATAAACTCATGTTAGGAAAGTGATAATGCAAGTGATCCCAAGATAGTACTACAGATGAAATTTGATCGATTCATGACAAGATGATTTCCACAAGGGTAAAAATGTATATTCACTTCAAGCAATTGATAAAAATGCCCATACCTAGTTGCCAATGCATCAATTTCATCAATGAAAATGACTGATTGTTTGTTGACCTGCAAAGACCATGTCATTATAAAAAATTACTTCAAACCAAGTACTTATATTACATGCACATGATGCAAATACCTACACTATCTTGCTAATATTGCAAGCTGATTCTGGCAATGCTATGCAGTAAATTAAATGTTTATACACAGTATAAGAGACTCTTCACAAAGATAACTTCAGTTATAGGTTCCAATAGAACTGCTTGTCCTAGAATAGTGATTTTATTAGAAGAAATGTTGTAGCACACCTGATCTTAGACTAAGCAACTGATGACAGGAAGTTGGGATGCAATGAAATTCAAAATGTGCAGCCTATTACCTTGGCTCTCTTGAACAGGTCCCTGATACGAGCAGAACCTACACCAACTAAGACTTCAACAAACTCAGACCCAGCCATTTGGTAAAATGGAACTCCAGCTTCACCAGCTATGGCCTTTGCAACCAGGGTCTGCAAAAGTATTTAAAGACAAATTTATATTGAAAATTTCATCATGAAATTTGCAGACAAGGTTAACAAGCATAACAAACCTTGCCACATCCAGGAGGACCTTCCAAAAGTACTCCATGTGGAGGCTTTATCACCATTTTATCAAACAGTTCGGGATTCTTCAAGTACCTCACCAACTAATCATCAAAGTATCAAAAGGAGATTAGTGCCGAATAAATAGAAAAAACTGCAGAGAAAGGAGAGAAAACGTTTCACATCTCAAACAACAGAGCATATTATCATCCTTTACAACAAATAATTTATTTGGCAAGATAGCAATAAAACACCTCTTGAAGTTCCTCTACTGCTTCATCAATCCTGGCAACATCACTGAATTTAACTCCTGTTGAACCCTGAAAGTGCAACATTCCAAAAGGGTATAAGAAATTCGTACAAAACTTCACAGATTTGGAGATAAGCATAACAGTGAAATGCTCAGAAACTAACATCAACTCGAGCTTCTGCTTTGGAATGTGAAAAATCAATTCCTTGCCATAAATCCTGCGTTATCAGTAAAACAATCAAGTTAAAAATAAAAGGGAAGCAAGCCACTCATCATCAAGTGGTGCATCCTTGTTGAACTCAAAACGTTCCCAACCAGGACCCACTCCTTTCCCTATATCTTTTTCAGCTGCATGAAATATGCAACATAATGTTATTGATAAAATTTATTTGCAGGAGAAAATGCCAAGTTAGAAGCTAATACTATTTCCTTAATGCAATAAAATTCTGGAAGGAGCCGTTAAGAACTACAGCAGCATGGTATCCAACTAGATATTTACAGTTTCACAATTTTTTTTTTGAAAGTCGAAGTTAAAACTGAAGTTATAGTGAAGCTATTGTTTATCAAAATCTAGGGACAACTTCAAGAAACAATCAGGGTCTCTCAAATTTATATGCAAAATACTTGAACAGTGTAGCATCAGAAATGAATTTGTCTCACAACATCTACATGCAGATATAAACAATTATCACCATATTTCTCAATTAAGAGGGACAACCATCACTGATTAGAAATTTCACAACAACTTGCAACATGATAACACTAGATATGAAATGATATTCCAATGTAGACCTTGTATTGTCTTTTCTCAGCATTGCCATGTGCAAAATCAAGAGTGCCCAACCACTTCAAAAATACAGCTTGATTTGAAATACAAGGTAGAGTTGCAAATATATGCCATCATTGTAATGTGCTTCTTTTTATAATTTCAAATAAAAAAAAATTCTTCAGCACGCATCCGTGCAAGACTACAGCGCCCAGAGATTGCTAAAAAAACAGACAACTTTGGAATCTCTTTAGAAAAGGAAAAAAATGGTAATAACTAAACTTAAGTAGAGGATGCCAGTTTCCTTCCAGTTTCATTAAGCTGGAGTTTCATCTTGGCTTTAACTCTTTCAGCTGGTGTCTGCTCAACAAAAAAAAGTCCCAGTTCAGTGCTACACAATTTATAATAACAGAGAAAGAGAGGAGAGACTAGATTTCTTCGTACAAACTCTTAAACCATATTTAGGTGACTAGATTTGATTTTGGTATTTGAACTGACTCGGATTATAAGATGATTTTGCGCCCATGTTGACATAGAGCAATGAATAAGAATCTAATGCATTTGGAATACAACAAATAGAGAGGCAACAATATAATTTTATTTTCTAATATTGTAAAATGTTAAAATGCTTTTCTCTCATGATATGCAAGACACTTATCGCTAGTGAGAAATAGCATACTGGAATCTTTTGATAGATTATCACCAAATTCCTTCCTACATTCACATCTCAATTCCCATTATTTAACTCCGAAACATAACCAAGAGGCCCTTTGCTATAGGTCCAACAAATATGTTCTTTTGCCATGCAAAGAAAAGGACCACTAGGCCTCATTCGTAGTAGCAATTCACATGTCACAATCTGAGTGCTAAATTAATGGAAATCAAAATTCTGCAACTCAGTGGGGTTCATGTTTAATCTATATTCAGAGCAATAAAAACTCATGCATTTTCACATGATCAATACTAAATTTAAACAGGTAACTTGTTCTTTTTCATTTTCGCCGTTTACGCGAATTAAACTTGAAGTGTAAATAAATGTAAACACAATTAGCAGAAAACATACCATTTTTTCATAGCCTTGAATCAATCTCGAGTAATCAATGCCTCCATTTCTCTCCTTTCCTGCTCCCTCCTGCTCCACATCAAAATCCTACTCTTCTCCGACCTCCTCCTCCTTCTTGGAGCGGTCTCGACGTGGAGACACGCTCCTACTCCTACTCCTACTCCTCCTTCTTCTATCTCTATATCCCTCTCTGCTTCTACTCCTACTTCGCCTCCTGTGATGCCTGTCTCTGTCTCTGTCCCTTTCCCTACTTCTAGAACGATGCCCATGACTCGACTCTCTGCTGCTTCTCTCAGAAACCCTAGAAAATGGTTCATCTTTTGGTTTTTTTCTTAAGCTTGTTTTGAATGGCTTCGAGCTGCACTTGTTTTTTGAATTTGGAGGTCTGTGTAGGGCTGGAAGATTTGACAAAATTACTAAGAAATGAAGAAGAGGAAGAAAGAAGAGCTGAGCCTCGTTTAGGAGCAGAATCGTTGTTGTTTCCGGAGAACCCAAGACCTTGCTTGAACAGGGCGCGCCTTCGCCTTTGCGAGTGGCTCTTCGTAGTAGGCAACTGCTACATAAAAATAGAGACATAAAAAGTCTTTTAATTTAGTTTTAATATTTTATTGTAGCTATTTAATTGTAGCCATTTGATTAGAAATTGCTACAGTAATATTAATTTTTGAGCAATTATAAGAATTAGCTATGAATTTCTTTTATAACTAAAAGTTATTGTAGTTAATTACCAAAATTTTACTATGATATATTAAAGTTAAAACAACATTGATATATTAGCTATAATATTTAAACTTAGTAGCTAAAAGATTAAAAATAGCTACAAGTTCTTTTTTGTTGTAACTATAAATATGTATTAGCTACAATATTTATTTTTATAGCAATGTATTGTAGCTAGAGATGCATTTTGTTGTAGTGTCTATAGTTATTCAATGACACCGATGAAAAAACATTTAACTTTAAAGAAGATGCAATTAAATGATTCTTGAATGTTTATATTCAGTCTGATTTCATGTTGTCTTCAGTCTCACAGTAAAGATATCAGATTTTGGCTTGGCAAAGTGGGGACCTACTACTAGTAATTCATGTGTATCAGGACACGTGATGGGCACAACTGGTTGTGCAGCACCTAAGTACATTACTACAGGTAATTCTATAACCAGTATATGGTTTTTGATGATTGTTTCTTTCATATTTCATGCCTTAAAATAATTTGGAGTTATATTTTAAACTTTATAGTAACATTTAATAATGCGATGCTGAATTATCAGGAAACTTGTATGTAAAGAGTGACGTTTATAGTTTTGGTGTAGTTTTGGTTGAGATGCTAACTGGGTTAAGGGCAATTGATAGAAAACGTCCATTTGGGCAACATGACCTGGAGGAGTGGCCAAAACCTTAGCTACCTCAGAGAATAAAGTTGAGAGAAATAATAGACTCTGCCAAAGAGGCTTCGCAAATTGCTCTTCTTGCTCTTAAGTGTCTTCAAGTGAATCCTATAGTCCGACCATCAATGAAAGAAGTTGCAGACACATTAGAATCAATTATAGCTTAATATAAAAGTACCGTTGAAGCATAAATTTCATACTTAAATATTCCCAGATGGTTTATAAATTCTTGCCATTAAGTGATTATGCATCCTAGTATCTCTCCTTTATGCGCAAGGGTTCTTTTCTCCCTTTTTAGGGTTCCTTTCTCCCTAGTTGCGACTAGGATTTTTCTTATGCTTTCATCCACTTTGCTTTGGTTTGTCTCAATTTTGCTCTCTAATTTCGTAAGATCTTTGATCTCCTTTATTCTACAATGGTTGATCTTAATCATATCGATGACTTATTTGCTCCGTTGCATTTAACAAAGGAGGAACATGAGATCAAAAAGGTGGTAATCGATCCTAATGTTCAAATTTTGCATCAATTCTGTATTTCTTTATGTTTTATGGGTACTCTATTGACCTTAAAAGATTTTAATGTGCCTGCTCTTCAATCAACAATGATTAAAAGCTATAGACTTCCGAAAGGCTTTAGCTTTCATCAACTGAGTGACAATTTCTTTGTCTTTCAATTCTTTATAGAAGCCGATCGGTAACGCATTCTTGATTCTGTTCTATGGTGCTTAGATGACCAGTTATTACTCCTCAGGCCTATGAAACCTACTAATACATCATCTTCAGCATAGTTTACTGAATGCAGTTTTTGAGTAAGGGCTTATGATGTTCCGTTCTTATGGTCTTCCAAGGACGCTACTGTTACAATTGCTAATTTGATGGGAAGGCTTATTGAGGTATATGAAGGTGATTCTTTTGGCTGGTCCAATTATCTATGCTTCAAAGTGTCCATCTCTATTGATGGAGCTTTGCATCATGGGGTTCTATTGAAACCGGGAGATTCTGTCAATTGGATCCGTCTTAAGTATGAACAGCTTCCCAATTTCTGTCATGACTGTGGATTCTTAGGCCATACTGTTGTTGGCTGTGATGAAGGGGGAAATAAGGACGATAACCAATATGGGGGGGGAGGTGGTTGAAAGCATCTCCTAAGAAATGATTTCAACTTCGGAATCTATCAGAAAAAGAAAAGGAGAATAAACTCTTGGCAGCCCTACACAAAGATAGCAAAAGTGTGGATCCAAACACACAAGGTGGAGTTTTTTCATCTCGTTACAAATCTCTTAAGGATGTGTTGCTCTGTCTGAAGAATAAAACACCCTTGCCAATTGGTGAACACACTGATGATTGCCAGAATATGCCTCAATTAATGCAGGGTACTACAGTAGACACCCACGCAAATATGCCAAGTGGGGGCAACCCTCGTACTATTAATATTTTGTGTACAAATGAAGCTCATGTAGGTACGGTTCATCTTGATAAAGATTCAAGTATGCAAATTAACAAAGGTGTGATGGAGGGCCATGGATTATAGACTGATTACCATAGGACAACTTCTATTGATCCTAAGAAAGTGGTAGCTGCAAAGGGGAAAAAACTTCTTGGAAGAGATTGGCGTGGGATAAAACACAAACGGGTGACAACCTTCATGGATTTACTCCACAGGAGGTCATGAGTCAGAGATGGATATGGTTATGGACAACTTAATTTCCTCATTTAAACATCCCAAAAGATCACAAAAATCAATAATGAATGTTGATTTATCAGAGGCGGTCGGTTTTGAGACGACCGGTTGCCTACCACAATGAAAATCCTGAGTTACAACTATCAAGGTTTGGGACATCCCTCGGCAGTTGTTAATCTGGGATGCCTCATTCGAGCCCAGTGTCTGAATATTGTCTTTCTTATGGAGATTCAGGTTTCTGAAATAAAGATGCAGAAGATTAAACAGTAGATGGGTTTTAAAAATGTTATTACTTATAAAGAATCTTCAACAGGTGGAGGTATTTCTTATTTATGTGATGATTCTTTGGTCTTTACCCTCAAATCTTTTACTACCCATCATTTGGATTTTGAAGTAGATGTCTAGGATAGTTCTACATGGAGACTTGCTTCTACGGTTGGCCTAAAGTGAACCTTAAACATTACTCATATTCTTTGTTACGCTAATTGCATGCTCAGTCCTCTATTCCATGGGTTGTAATAGGCGATTTTAATGACATCATTTTTCATGCAGAAACATTCGGTAGGTTTCAGCGAAGCGATTTGGTAATTGGTAATTTTAAAGCATATAGTATGGATTGTAATTTGTCAGACCCAGGTTTTATAGGCTATCTTTTTACATGGGACAATGGCAGATCAGGTGATGATTTTATTAAAGAATGGTTGGATAGGGTTTTGGTTTCTTCTAATTGGATTCAACTTTTTCCAGATATGAAGGTGCAACATTTACTTCATGTAGGGTCTGATAATCTCCCTATTCTCCTAGATTGTTATGGAAATAGACGATAGGGGCAGAAGAAGATGTTTCATTTTAAAGCCATGTGGACTAGAGAGAATACTTGTTTTGAGGTTATTAAGGATCACTGGATGTCGAATCAGGGGGTTCATTGGAATAATAAAGTTTGGGCTTACTGTAAGGGTGTCATGCATTAGAGTCGAGTTGTTTTTGGAAAGTTTAAGACACAGAGATCTGACTTTCTCTGTCAGTTGGAGAAACTTGCGAATGCTACTGATCCTAGCTTGGTGAAGGAAAGGTTTAACGTAAAAAGGAAGATTGTAGAATTGGATGGCCATGAGGAAACTATGTGGAGTCAGCGTGCCAAGGTTTTATGGTTACAGGATGGGGATAAGAATACCCATTTTTTTTTCATGCAGTGTCTTCAAATAGACATAGGAATAATTATATTCATTTGTTGTTGGACACACATGGTATGGAAATTAAAGGCGCTTCTTTACTTCCTCAAATCCATCAATGTTACAATACTCTTTTTTCTTCTGAGTCTAACACTCTTAGTGAAGATAACCTTCTTTTGAGCAATTAAAAGTTACTAATGATATCAATCATCTCCTTTATTGTCCTTATTCAGCCAAAGAAGTGGTATGTGCACTTAATATGATGCATCCCTTTAAGTCACTGGGCTCGGATGGTCTTCCTCCAATCTTTTTCCAAAAATTATGGAATGTAGTAGGCGGAGATGTCATTAAGGTGGTTCTGGATGTGCTTCAGTGGAGAGAGATGCCAGAGGAGTTCAACCATACCATCATTTGTCTGATTCCAAAGGTGAAAAACCCAAAAATTGTTACTGAATTTCGACCCATAAGCTTATGTAACGTGGTATGTAAAATTGCAACAAAGGTTTTGGCAAATTATCTGAAGGCCATGTTGGACGATATTGTTGATACTACTCAAAGTGCTTTTGTGCCGGGTTGGTTGATCATAGACAATATTCTGACTGCCTTCAAAGTTTTTCATTTTATGAAATGTTGTAGCGGGAGTCATAGGAAATATTTATCTCTGAAAATTAGACATGGCCAAGGCTTATGATTGGGTGGAGTGGTCTTACCTACAAGCTCTTATGCATCGACTAGGTTTTTTAGATTCTTGGGTGAGTACCGTTATGCATTTTGTTATTACTATCTCTTATTTTGTGAAAGTGAATGAATTTCTTAAAGACAAATTCACTCCTACACGAGGCCTTAGACAAGGAGATCCCTTGTCTCCCTACCTCTTTCTTTTATGTACCGATGGTCTAACTGGGCTAATTCAGTTCTTCCAACTTACTTCACGGGATCAGTATCTGTAGATGTGCTCTTAGTATCTCATATTTGTTATTTGTAGATGACTGCTTGGTTTTCCTATAGGCTAGGCAGACTGAGATCCAGGCTATTACTAATGTCTTGGGTGTATACGCAGCTCTATCTGGTTAGAAAGTTAAAATTTCAAAATCTGAGATTTCTTTTAGTCACAATGTTTCAGACCTTGTTTAGAATGAGCTTTCTTCACATTTGGGTGTTAGGAAAGTGTTACATCATAGATTTATTTGGGCCTTTGTACGGTGGTTGGGAGATCGAAACGTGTTTAGTTTAACAGAATCAAGGACAGAATGTGGTCAAAGCTTTGAGATTGGAAGGAAAAGTTTTTATCATGGGCTGGTAAAGAACTCCTTGTGAAAACGGTTGTATATGCGATTCCAAATTACATTATGCAATGTTTTCGTCTTCCTACATATATGTGTGAGGAATTGAGAGCTATGATTAGCCACTATTGGTGGGGACAAATGCAAAATGAAAGAAAACTTCATCTTTCTAGTTGGGATCACATGTGTAAACCCAAAGCAGCCGGAGGCCTCGTTTTAGGGATTTCAAAAGCTTTAATAAAGCTCTTTTAACAAAGCAAGGGTGGCGTTTACTTACTAATCCAACATCCGTTATTACTCGTCTACTTAAGACCCGGTATTAGCTTTGATACCATGTTGGAATTTTAGACTCCATAGATAATTTTCTTCTTAGGCTTTCTTGATCATTGGATGTTGGGTCTTTTTGATCATTGGACTCCTTCAAATTTGGGCTTCACGGGCCATTTTTCTTTCTGCCCCTTCTAACTTATATCCCATTGATTCTTCTTTTCTTTTCCGGATGTGGGATCTTTCCCACTGCCAACATGATTCTATAGTTATTCAATGACAGCAGCAAGAAGTCATTCAACTTAAGAATATTGTAATTAAATGATTCGTGAGCGTTTATATTTTCTCTGATTTCATGTTTTGCTTCAGTCTTATACTGCAAAAGTATCAGTTTTTGGCTTGGCAAAGTGGGGACCTACTGCTGGTAATTCATGTGTATTAGGACACATGACATGATGGGCACAGCTGGTTATGCAGCTCCTACTAATTCTGTAACCATCTAAAATCAGATGACTGCATGGTTTTGATGATTGTTTCTTTCATATTTCAGGCCTCAAACAATTTGGGGTTACATTTTAAACTAAATGTGATGATAAATTATCAGGAAACTTATAGAGCGATGTTTATAGTTTTTGCGTAGTTTTTGGTTGAGATGCTAATAACTAGTCTGCAAGCAATTGATAAAAATCGTCGACATGGACAATTGAACCTGGTAAAGTGGACAAAACCAATAGAAAGTTAAGATATATAATGAACTCTAGGTTGGAGGGAGAATACTCTGCCAAAGAGGATTATTCAGGCCTACTCAAGTATAAAGATAATTCATTTGCAAGCAAATTCATTTTATTAATAACATTTATATCAATTTTTTTTAGTATTACAATGGGAATCGAACTTAGATCTCTAGGAGAGGTGTACTTGTCATTAGGCTATGTCTCGGCGTGCAACTTTTATATCATTGGTATTAAATTTTTTTCTTATTTTATATTTTTTTATTGAGTGCATAAATTATAAAAGTTTTTCGATTCAGTTTTATGTGTTGTTGGAAATATATTAAACTTAAATGAAATGACAAATGTTGAAGTGATACTTTTATAAAGTATTTATTACATGATATCTTTGGAATATATAAATTCGAAAAGGAAGAATTAAGTTAGAATGATAAGAAATTACCTACAAATTTATTAACAAATTCAACTAGTGGAATATAAGAAAAGTAATAATTAAAAATATTCTCCAACAAGATATAACATAAACTTTTCCGGTGGCATATTTTTTCCTCTAAGACGGTATATACCGTCATCTTGAATGGTCCAATTACATTTCGTGCACTGCAATCTGACATGATATGCCCAAAATACTCCACGATTAGTATCATTCAAGTGAACATAACACCAAGATAGTGGGAACATTATATCATATAGTTGCCATGATATTCCTTGCCCTGGTTTAAATATTTGAAGACTTTGATCATAGTATGGAGCATCACACATAAAAGGCACACTATTATTTGCATCATTTCTAACTCTCACCTCTATTGTAGGGAAGATGTAATCTACAATTTGACCCATAAGAGAAGATTCAACTGATAATATAGTTGATGGTGATAAAAAGATGATATAAAAAATGAACTTTATGCTACTGCTTTCTGAAATTACCATGATTATAATATTGATAGTAGCAATAATGGTTTTATTAATCACGATATTAATTAGGATAATAGCAGTTGAAAATTTTGTAATTCGTGTAATTGATTTTTTTTTATGGTGGCATCTCCATGGTTAGAATGCTTAAATCGATAAATAAATTTTCAAATAAAAGAATGATAAATGAAATTTCGTTTTGCCAATTATTAATTCTTGTTACGATAGCTAATTTTCAAAATTATTTGTGAAGTTTAATGATTTAGTTACAAGAATTCAGTGAGTTTTATAACTGTCAATTAATCAATATAATAATAACTACCCAGACTCTTATTTATTAGTAACAACTTAGTAACACGATGAGTTCTTAGACAATTTTTTCCTTTCAGTTTGATATTAGTATAACTATAAAGATATTTTAATTATAGCCATAATTAAACAATGGTTACAAAACTCTGAAATCTGAAAACTGATCCACCAATATAACAAATTTAACCATTTTTTTTAAACTGTTATTTTCACAGTTTATTCTTAACTCTATTGATTAGCTATAACACAAAGAAAAGACTTGTTACACCTTATATATGCAATATGCCTAACAAAAAAAAAAACATGAGTGTAAATAGGATATTAACATTTTTACACTTTGCAAAATAACGAATATATTTTTAATAAAATTTTAAAATATTAAGTAATTTGTTTGGTGTGTATATATAGATAATTATACCAAAAATAGCTAAATAAGAATTTTTCCATCAAAAGAAATTATGTGATAATATCAAAGATGTCGCAGATACTGTCGAAGCATAAATTTCATCCTCAAGCATCCCCAGAAGGTTCAACAATTCCTATCATTAAGTTTTGGAATGCTTATAGTATATCTTTTGTTATATTAGTATTCAATGTTATAAAAATATAATTATATTTGAATTTAATACAAAAGTAATAACAGTAGTTCAGAATGAAAAAAAAAAAAATTATGAAGAGACAAGCATTGTTACCCATGCTTTCTCTTCTATTATTACCTTCTTAAGGATGGAAGGAAATTCTTTGTTTTCATCCACTCCTAGTTTCGAGAACAAATGAAGCAAGTGTTGATCGATCAAATAAATAAACATTGACTCCACCGAAGATCAAAATGACTTTTCATCATGATTTTTTTTTTACATGAAAGAGTTGAAAGTTGAAAAATGGAGTTTAAAAATGCTAATGTCATCGATTTCAGAGAAGAAATTCTCAGTATTTTCTTTGAATCTAATTCCATCATTGGCTATGTATAATTTGAATTACTTGATCTAAATTTATCATTGATTAATGCAAAGATTATTTATTGATGGGTATCGGCTGGAGTTGCATTGCTGGGAAAGACAGTCCATCCCCAATAGTTTAATTTCTCAACCCATTTTGAGCAATGAATTGATCTGCTCCATTCTTAGCTTGAATAAGAATATCATCTCTTCCTTCAGTAAGTAATTTTTTCTCCAAAATATTACCTTCGAAAGATTCATTTAATGACATAAACAAATTCTTCTTACCAGTCATATGATTGCTTACCCCTATATTTAAAAACCATGGTACCTAGTATTTTTCTTCACTCACAACACATGTTAACAGTAAAGTGGTCTCTTCATTTTCTTCACCTTTTGCACAATAGGGTTTTACTTCTTTGCTAGCTGCATTTTTGCATTCTGAGATAAAGGATTCTTCATTTTGAGTGCATATTGAAGAATGTTAAAAGACATTTAGATTTAAAGGGGAATGTTAAAAACAGTAAACTTAAAAGTTAAGAACATGATTAATTATATATGTGTGTGTATCCTTTGAGTTCTCATAGGTAATTAAATTAAATGTATGTGATGAATATGTGACTTTTTGTTTTACTCTTGGTGGTTAAATTCTATTTATGTGTTTTGAATGGAATATAAGTAATAAGTGTGAATCAAGCGTATCTAAGAGGGTGTTTGGTTTAGCTGTTTGATGCAGCTGATAGAGGTTTGAACCCCAAACAGCAGCTGTTTGGTAAAATTTGATGTTTGGTAAAATTTTAAAACAGCAGCTGATAGCTGTTAGGAACCCCAAACAGCTGCTGTTTCAATAAGCTCCTACTCGGAGCTTTTTCATATCAGCTGATAGCTGATTCATATTAAGACTATATTAATCCTATTAAAATAAAATAAAAATTAATATTTATTAGATAATGATATGCTTATTCGGGTTAGTGTTTGGTAAAAATACAATAGCTGTCCATCAGATATCCGCCACCAGCTATCAACTATCAGCAACCGCTATCAGCTACCAGCTGCTATGAACAGCTAAACCAAACAGGCCCTAAGTTGTTCAAGGATAATTAATTTATGAAACTTAAGGGTTGCTTGAAAAGTATTATATACATGTGAGTCTAATTTTTTACTTTGTAAGAGTGGAGCATTTTATAATAATATTACTAATGTGCTTAATTAATCACCCTTTTCTATCATTCTTTATGTTAATCTTCCTTTTTTATTCAGCAAAGTGAACTTTGGTTTGATCCTAAAAGGTGAAAGTATAAATGAGTTGCGTAATCTCCATTGAATGTATTTTTGTTGTAAATTGATGATACTTTCTTCATTCAAAGAATTTTTAATTAAAATTTATTGTCTTTTGGATAGATGTGTCTAGATTAATGAAGGGTGTGTAGTTCAATGTATTATAGAATATATAAACTTGACAAGATAAGAACTAGTAAGTTGTGCTAATGTATTAAAGTTCTTAGCAAGTTGTGGTAGGAATTAAATGTATTAAAGTTTCAAGGTTACTTAACTAGTATATATAGGATAAGTTTATGTATTTTTAAGATATGAGAGAAAAGATCTAAATTTCTTCCTCTATTTTTGTAATAACTTGTAAAAAAAAGTAAATAATAATAAAAAAAAACAAAATGAATGAAAAAGGAAGTAGGTACAACAAAAACAAAAACAAAAATAAAAATTTACATTGAATTATTAAATAATAAAGTAGGTGTAGTAGCAAAAAATAAAAAATGAAATCTGAAATGTGAAGTATTAATTATTATAGGGTATTATTGTATGAAATTATTAACTGGACAAAGAAGAAAATTGAATAGGGAGTCTAAGGGAATATTTTTTTTCAGACAAAGAAAAGAGAGAGAGAGAGAGAGAGAGAGAGAGAAGAAATTGAAAAAAAAAGAAACAAATAAAGAATAGGGGAGAGGGAAATCGAAGAACAGTGAATGAGAAGGAGGGAGAGTGAGTAGCCGTTCTACATTTTTATTCCGTTTGCCATCCTCTGATCGCCATTGACTGACACGCGACGGTCATGGAAGACCTCTCCTCAACAAGCTTTCCAATGCCACCTTGCTCGCCGTGATCGGCCGCTAGACGGAGGCGCACGCACCGTCGGATTGGAATTCCAGTGAGATTTTTCAATCAACTTTTCGGCTACTTTTCGGTCACTTTTTTTCACAAGTCGGGTATATTTTTAAAATTCTCTCTTTATAGGCTTCAATTTGATATCGTTTTTGCAAATTTAGCATGAGTATTTAGAAAATACATAAATAGTAACTAAAAACAATCTATATAATAAAAATAATAAATAATTAATTTAGAATAATAATTGTAATTAAAATTAATAATTATAAATATTAAACTAAAATTTAATTAGCAAGTTACTAAGATAGATTAAAATTTTATTATTACTTGATTATTTATTTAGAATTACTTATTTTACTAATTAATTTAAATAAATCATTTCCTAGTTTAAAAGTTTAATTATAGTTGCTATTTATTTATTTATAGAATTAAATAAGTAGTTGCAATTAGAATGAAAAATTAAAATAATGAAGACAATTAAGTAATAAGTATATATAAATATATTAAGTTTAAAAAGGAAATATTATACAAATTATAATTTAAAATTTAGCATTTGAGTGGTAAATATTTATTGGTAAATTTTAGAATAAATTAATTATATTATATGGAATTGATGAATTGGTAGTTAGTTGTTAATTAGTAAATTTAAAGTTGTCATTAAAATATGATTTTTAATTATTAGTTGAGTTAAGTAATTAATGAATAATTAAATTAAATAGTAAATATATTATGTTTAAAGATTTATAAAACTAAGTATTTGAATTTTAATTATTATTTAATAAAATTAAATAATTAATAATTTTTAATAATTTTTAAAATAGTAAGTAGACATTATATTAGGGAATAATTGTATATATAATTATTTGTTAAATCAATAAGAGTAATTAATGTTGTTTAAATTATTAGGATTAGGATTAATTCATTAATTACAATTAATTATTTAGTTAAGTTTTGTATGGTTATTGTTATTATTTTTATTGTTTACTATTGACAATATCACTATTGTTATAATTAATGCTTATAAGTTTACTTAAAGTTTATTTTAATAATTACTATTGATACTATATTTAACTTTTTATGTTAAACTTATTATAAATCAATATTAATATTTATAATGGAAATTTAAACTAATAATATTAAATTTTAAGTAGATAATAATATTATTAGAAATTAAAATTTAGATTTGTAAAGTAAATAAATTGTATATTATTATTAATATTATAAAACTTAATTGAAACTTTTATACTTAAATTAAAAGTAATTAAATAACTATAATTATTTAGTATTAGATTTAACATAAATTATTAAAATTTAAAATAATAATAATTAAATAATTATTTTTAGCTACCTCAATAATGTTGTTATTTTACTATCAAAATTTATAACTTTATTATGGGAGAATTCTAGAAAATAAAATATAAATAGAGTATAAAAATAAATAAATAAAATTATATATTAATATTATTAGTATTAATTAAACTTAATATAAAATTTTTTTGGTTAAATTAAAAGTAGTTAAGTAATTAATATAAGTAATACGAATTAATCAAATAATATTAATGTCTAGGTAAATATTATTAATTGTTACTATAGTGGATATTTAAAATATTATAAATAAGAAAAATTAAAGTAAGTGATATTATTTTAATAAATTCTTATTATAAATATTATTATAAACACCAACTTATTTTAAAAATTAAGTTAATTAAATTTTAAATATATTGAAATAAAAATAAATAAGGTTGTATTTTATGTCAAAGATTAGACAAATAATTAAAAATAAAACGAAATTAATTAATTAATAAATATAGAAATTTTCATTACTAAATTATTAAAATAAATAAATTAAATTGAGATAATATTTAATAAATTTTGACATCCAAAAATATATTAAGTTATTAAAAATATTAATCGGATGATAATTAATTTAAAATTTTAATTGGAGTTTTATCTTAGAAATTTTGAGGGATACCGATTTATCGAAATTTCGCTAGAATTTAAGAATTCTATTTACACTTCATTTTCATAGCATACATATATAATAACTAGGATATACTTTAAATTAAATAATATTCTTATATTATTTTAGGAACGAATCCAGCTGTAATTGTAGAGTACCAGGGGGATTCTATTGGTTAAATAAGTAAAGTATTTTGGTCAATATGAGTGAGTAAATATGTAATATTGTATTTCTAAAGTATATTATTTATATATGATTTTGAGAAAAGAATTTACAGAATTTAAAGTGATGATTTATTTTTGAATGTTATTTATTTTCTTATAAATTGAGAATAAATAATAATAGTTTGATTTTTCATATATATGATTGATTGATAATATTATGCTGGATAAATAATTTATACACTTTTATTATAAACATGTCTGATCGCATCTTAATGACAGGTGTTTATATAAATTTAATGATATTATAAAATTTTCATTTGGCCGGGGTAATTGCTCTGCACATGTGTATTAAAGTTATTTTTTTTTAAGTTTGCGAGATAAGTCATCATGCACCCTTAGATTAAAAATGGATCAATAAGAAATTATATTTGAGTGTATGTAAAAGATGATTGTTGAGTTATTTTTGAATTTTTTGAGAATTACTGAATTTATTGAGATTTAAATTATATTTATTAAGATAAGATACATATGATGTTTATATATATATATACATATATATATGTATTAGTAAACCTTATTTGTTCTCCATTATTATATATTTATCTATTCATTGAGTGATTGAACTCACCCTTTTATTATATAAATATTTCAAATCTTGAAGGATAAGCCAGTAGAATCCCTATATTATATTTTCATCAACGAGTAGAAAAGGTCAGGCCAACATATTGGTACTTATTACTTGGTTTTACTTAAAGAGTATTTATATTATTGTGTTAGACAATAATAAAGATATATTTAAGAATATTAGTATCTATTGAATAATACCAATATGTGTAATTTAAAGAATATTAAGTAATTAAATTATGAGTGTTAATCTTTTAGTAAATCAATATTATGTTAAATTATATGATATGTCTACCCTTATGATTAAGAGAATGGGGTGTGACAATTTTTCCAAGTTTACATTTTATACTATTTAGTTTCCTAGTTGCAACAGTGGTATTAGAACTCTTTATCTTTGAGGATGTGAAACTTATCAAATAGTGTGAGTTTTCAATTGATTAGAGAAATTTCTTGTGAGATTTGTGTGTTCTTTCTCTATGCCAAGTTTTAGTTTCTCCTCAATTGTTCCTCCAATATTTTCTAGGGATAATTATCAAGTTTAGGCCATCAAGATGAAAGTCTGCCTATGAGCACTGCCACTGTGATAAGTTGTTGAAACAGATAAGGAACCACCGCAGTTGAGACAAAATCACACCATTGCCCAACTAAAGAAGTATGACGAAGATTTAGCAAAAAAAAAAAAACCAAAGGTTTTATGTTGCATTCATTTACCAGTGTTTGAGGTCATTTTTTATAGGATCACGGCCTGTGAAATGCCAAAAAAGGCGTAGGAGAAGTGTTTGAAGGAATTGAGAGGGTAAAGGCAGTCAAAATGTTGACTCTTAAAAGAGAATTTGATATGTTGAAGAGATTTGATGAAGGATTACTCCTCTAGGATTATGCAACTGGTTAATCAAATCAAATTGTATGGTGAGAAGTTTGAAGACTCAAAGACGATTGAGAATATTTTGGTTACATTACCAAAAAAAATTGAAACCAAGTTTCTACTATTGAAGAATCCCATGAGCTTAAAACTATAACTATTTCTAAGCTTATTAGTAAACTTCAAGCTTAGGAACAAAGATCATCTTTGAGAAGCGAAGAAATAGTTGAAACAACCTTTCAAGCAAGGCATAATAATAGAGATTTCAAGAAAAGTTCAACAAAAAAGGATAAACAAAAAGCTAAAACCTCTAGTGAATCTCACAACAAGCAAAAATTTCCTCCTTGTTTGATTTGCGAGAGAACAAATCACCTTGAGATAGATTGTTATTTCAAAGGAAAGCATCAGTTTCTTTGCAATTTTTGTAACATAAATGGCCACATAGAGAAGTTCTCTAGAGACAACAAAAGGCAAAATCAACAATAACAATAACCTTAGTAGGCAAACGCAACAAAAGAACATCTAAAGTTGGATGAAGCCAGATTATTCATAGCCTCTCAACCATTTCAACAAAATAATAGATTGACTTGGTTGGTTGATAGTGGTTGCACCAGTCATATGGCTAGAGATAAATCACTTTTCACTTTCCTTGACAATTCTTTTAGAACTTATGTGAAGTTGGGGAATGGAAAACATATGAAAGTTAAAGGCAAAGGCTCAAGTGCCATTCAAACCAAAAAAGGTACTAAGGTAATTTTAGATATGCTTTATGTACCTTCACTCTCTTAAAATCTATTGAATGTTGCTCAAATGGTGAGAAATCATTATTCATGATCCTAATGGATATGAGATAGCTAGCGTTAAAATGGTTGAGAATAGTTTACCAATAAACATGAAATCAGCAGATGAATGTGAATTAAATTGCAAAAGTGAGGAATCAAAATTGTGGCACAAGAGGTTAAGTAACTACAGTTACGATATGTTGAAGTTTATGTAACAGAATTGATATGTGTCTGATTTTCCTATGATCCATGAAGCTAAGGAAGTTTTTAACTCCTGCCAACTTGGAAAAATGCATAAGCTAGCATTTCCAAAATCAAGCCTAAAGAGCCTCAAAAAATTACAGTTAATCCACTTTCATATATGTGAACCAATGAATGTGGCTTTACACAAGCAGGGTAAATATTTTATTTTATTTATTGATGATTGCACAAGAATGACTTGATTAAAATTTTGAGTTTCAAATCTAAAGTCTTTAGGGTGTTCAAGAATTTCAAAGTTTCAGTTGAAAATCAAGCTGATTTGAAGATAACGATGTTGTGAACTAATAATGAATACTGCTTAAGGGAGTTTGCTATTTTTTTGAAAAATGCAAGCATAGAACATTAATTTTCTATTAGTTATACACCTCAATAAAATGGTGTGGCTAAGAGAAAGAATAGAATAGTAATCGAGATAGGAAGATGTATACTGGCTGAAAAGAATTTGCCTAAAGTTTTCTGGGCAAAAGCACTTTAAACAGCTGTTCACTTGTTGAACAGACTTCCTACAAGGTCGGTGAAGAATGTGACTCCATTTAAGGCATGGAGTAGATCAAAACCCACCATGAAGCATTTAAAAGTTTTTGAATAAGGGTTTATGCCCACATTCATATCATCAAGAGAAAAAAAGCTTGATGAGAAGGCAGATGTTTCTATTTTTTTAGGTTATACAACTCATTCCAAAGGTTACGGAGTTTACAATTTGAAAACTAAATGAGTCATGAGATGTAGAGACTTGTTAGTTGAAGAAATGGCCAGTTGGGATTAGAAAGAAGAGGAAGTTGTGAATGGTTGTATGAGTTTGAATTTGGTTCCACTTGATGATAGCATTGAAAGTACTATAAAGCTACAGAGAATAAGAATGACAGTGAACTGATTCACCTATGTTGAGAACCATACCAATATCTAAGATTTATGAGAGTTACAATGTTATAATTTGTGAACCCACAAACTATCATGAAGCTGCAAGGCATAAAGAATGGCTGCAAGCAATGAAGGAGGAGATTGCAGCCATTAAAAAAAAAAACTAGACTTGGGAATTCACTTGAACTGTCAATTAACCATATAACCACATGAACTCATATTTCTCTTAACTTATAAATACAAAGTCCCTGAATTACACCGAGTCATGATGAGTTACTAAAGTATCTATCTGGTGTAAAATATAAAAAAATAAGGCACGAAGTGACTAATATTAATTAATATAAGTGTTTGTTAGTATAAAATAGACAAATACGGAGAGCAAAGTGGTTAAAATAAAAGTTTAGGGGGGGGGGGGGGGGCAAAGTGACTAAATGTTATCAATTTAAGGGGCTACATATATATTTATCCTAGAAATTTAATCATGTTCTTAACATTTAAAATACTTCCGCTTAAATGACTTTTTACATTCTTCATTCACTCTTAACAATGACTATAACTGCATTTTAGAGAAAAATCATGAACTGCAAAATTTGTCCTTTGCCGAGTTTCAATGGACTTTGAATTCTTCATTTTCCACTTTTTTCAATTTTCTTTGAAACTTATTCAAAACAATTCTGTTATACCTCCTTATCAAAGTCTCATTGGTTGTTTTTGTCTCATTTAGCTTTAGCTCATTTATATTTTTTATAATCACATTACAATGATTACTCAAATGTATTATTAAACAAAAAGCAACATCATTTTCAATATCCGTTTTTATATATGCATTATATCCTTATATTGTATGATTTCCAAATTCATCTTCAAAAATGATCCTTACAAGAAAACTTGATTGGTGATTTGAACCAACTTTTCATATTCATAAATTTCTAATTGTAGATTTTAACTTTTCCAACAACTCTATCATCATTGACTTAAATTGAACATTCACAACTAATGACACTTTATTCTCCATTTTCTTCTAACTTTGGGCCATTATAGACTCAAATTCAAAAAAAAAAAACGCTCGTCTTTAATTTTCTTAGTGTAGTCCTTCAAGACTTACCTCTTTTCAACGAATCTTTCTTCTCTTCACAAATATAGAGGATCAACTTTTTTTTATTTGCAGATAACCTTCTCAACAGGTCATCAAACTGGAGGAATACCTTCAATGGAGATTGCACAACTTATTTATCTTTTCAATTTGTAGGATCAAACCAAAGCTTTGATACCACTTTATTAGATAATACAGGAAGATTAATACAAAAAAAATGGAAGATAGAAATTAATTAGCACACCATTACAAAATGTTCCACTCTTGCAAAGTAACACAATAGACTCACATATATACAATACTCTCTTCGTTCCACTTCAAGTGTTGTGGATGAAATTTTTTTTTTTATTTCACTGCAATTGTCACTTTTATAAATTCAAGATAGTATTAATTATAAAATTTTAAATTTATCCTTATGAGATAAGGTTAGTAATTAATAAGGACAAAATAGTTGAAAGGGATAATTAAGTAAAATACTATAAATTTTTTGTAAAATTTATAATCACTAATAATGTGTGTTTAGGTGTGTTTATAGATAATTAATGTATGAAACCCGAGGCTTACTTGATAAATACTCCCTTTGTTCCACGTAGATTCTAAATCTATTGAATCTTCAATGACCATAACAACATAGTTGAATTTGACCGTAAAATCTTTTCAACTGCTCGAACATCTTTTAATCTTTAACCGTATCTCCTCAACTGATTGACAATAACCAATACTATTTAAAATTGAATCAAAACTTCTCATTTTGAGACACTCAGATTTAACACTCAAATTGAGTAAGGTTTTCATTGCTTCCTAAGCACTCACAGTACTTGAAATCTTTTCAAACATCTTTCAGCCAAACACATATAGATTAGCATCAAAGCTTGCTAGTATTTCTTTCAAGCTTTATGCATAGCCTCGTTCTGAGATCCTAATACGGCTTGCATGTGAATACACCAATTATCGTAACTCTTTTTAGTCAATTTTGAGAACTGAATGGAAATATGCCTTCATTCATAATTTTTTTTCTCTCCTCTCACTTTTATTAATTTGAAGTTGAGATACCACAATATTTGAAAAGAAAGGAAGATTAATACAAAGATGCATCTCAAGACCTCATATAATTCATAAATAACTCTTAACTATAAAATGCCACAAAAATTAAACAACTTAGACCTTTGATATTCTAAATAAATAACTATAAATTAGAATACTTATGAACTTATGAACCTAAACTTAATAAATAAGTACTCTTCATATCTATATATGTGGACTCTCTACGGAAGCTTTTATGAATTTTGGCAAGAGGATAAAATGAAACAATATACAAATCAAGGGATATTGTCGCAATGAACCATATAAATTCATAGATATAAAGAAACACTAAAATTTATCTGTGAACAAATAGGAGAATTTAATTTATAAAAGGAGTTCTTTTACACTCTCTCTTAAATAAGGAGAATGCAACTCTCTTTTATAATTAAAGGACACACAAAGAAAAAACACTATAAGAGAGACTATCTTTCAAGAAATCTTTATTTTTTTTCTCTTTAGAATTTTCACTCTCTTTCAAATTTTATTTTCTCTCACTACAACTCAAAAACTTTCACTAATGCATACATAATGAAATGAGAGGGGGGGGGGGGGGGGGGGGGGAATCGACTTGACCAAACTGACTTTGGCCATGTCGGTCAATATTCTCCTACTTAGAGACTAATTTTCATAAAATTAGATCTTCACACTAATACATTGTTGCTTATGTTTATGATAGGCCACATGAGGATATTCACCATATGAACTTATCAATACTAATCGGATTTGCCATGACATTTAGTGATTTCTCCATTCAGTGTAGCTCAAGCAGTCATATATTACTAAATTTATTTTTTTAAAAAATAGTGTTAACTAATGTAAATTTATATTAAATTAAACCAAAATTTGTACTTGCAGTATTAATTTAATACAACTCACAATTATATAATCACACAATTCACTTATAAAAAAAATGTTATGTAGAGTTTAATTTATTATAAAATATTAATAAACTTATAATTCCTTTTTAAAAATATTTTTACAAAAAATTATTTCCCTAAATTTTAATAGATAGTTATGATTTTATATAATGACCATAATAATAAAAACTCACTAACTCCATAAATACTCTATAAATTTTAATGATGAACAAATATAAAAAAAAATATCTGAGTATCATGCAAGCTAATGCCTAGTTTCAATTAGGGCTATTCATTTTACTCGTTAACCAGAGGAACCCGACCCGACTTGGTTGGGCCGGGTATAAATCTATAGGGTCAGGTTTCGGGCTGATAAGTATCAACCTGAAAGTTGTCGGGCCGGGCTTCGGGCCAAAGACACAAATTGTTGGGTTAACCCGACCCGGCCTGACATTTTTGTTATATATATATATTTTTAATTGTCCTTAACTAAAACAGTGCCATTTTGGTTAAGGATATTAAGATTTCCTTTAGTCTCTCTTTATGTTGCCTCGCACTCGCAGCTCAACACAGAGTTAACCTCTCTGTCTCTAGCTCTCTGCCTCTTGCTCTCTCTCTCTCAGCTCGGTGCCTCGGTCTAGAATCAACCAGCAATAGCGAGTCCAGCGACTGTCACCGACCGGTAGAGCTCTTAGCCCACGTCGTCGCTCGTGTTAGCATTCACAGGTAAGTTTGATTTCCCTCACCTCAAAACAGACGAAACCCTAGTGTTCCATTAGTGAAATATGTTCCTTAAAGCAAATATTGCCAAGCCTCAGCTTCTCATCGGGTCTTGTCCAAGGCTTCCTCACCACTGACAAGAAGTTCTATAGCTTCAAAATAAAAAGGTGAGCTTCTTCTTCTTCATTTGGATCATTTCTACGCAGATCCTTTTTCTTCAATTTAAGAAATTTGTTTTGTAAAGATGTTGGATTTTGAATTTTAAGGTTTATTTTGATTGTAAGTGATAATATCTTGGTTGTTTGGATTTTGAGGATTAAGTGAAAAGAGGTGAGTTTCAAAAATTGCTCAACAGAATTAGAATTACTACTGCTATGGTTTTGACTTTGGGTTGTTTTCATTGTTCAACAGATTTAGTCTGTCCCTACAATTTAGTAGAAATTCATATGCAAATTCATTGTTGAAATTTTTGCTTGATGAATTTAGGATAATTGCTTGATGGTGATGTGTATATTTATGCCATAATTCAAATTTCATTGACTGTGTTTCAGTGTCTATGATTTCTGTTATTCATTGCCGTGTCAACAATCAATATTGTTGTGTCAATTGCTTGATGGTGATGTGTATATTTATGTTATAATTCAAATTTCATTGACTGTGTCTGTGATTTTATTATTGTGTCAATAATCAATCTTGCGGTGTCAATTGCTTGATAGTGCTGTATCAATTTTATTTTTATGGATTCCCTCATTGATTGTGTTTTCATGTGTTCGTTTTTTTAGTTTTTCATTATACATTGCAATTAATTTGGTAATTGTTTTTTTTTCTTTTTTGTGTTGCGAAGACTGCAAATGGATACTTCCGAAAGTCCTAATGCTAGTGTTCCTTCCCATACTCCCATTGCTAGTGTTGCCTCTCAATATTTTGTGCATAGTGTTACCTCCAAAAATCCTACGGATGATAGTATTACTTCCCAAAATACTAATGTTAGTGCTCTCTCCCAAACAGAGTGTGTTAAGAGAAAAGCCCCCCTAAGAATAAGTTGGATGTATGGGACCACTTTACTAGACTTCCTTTGAATAAAACAAAGGGAGAACATAAAGCTGCATGTAATTATTGTGGGGTCAATTATGCTGTTGATCCAGTAAAACATGGCATCAACACGTTAAAAAGACATTTATTGAGATGCTCCAAGTATCCACATAATGAAAAGAAGCAGTCTATTTTATCTTATACACATAAAGACAGTGGAGTGGAGTGCAGTGTCACGGGTGAAAAAATATTAATTGCACATAAATATAACTTGGAGGATTGCAGACGTGCCTTGGCTGAATTTATCATATGTGATGAGATGCCATTTAGAGTTGTGGATGGGGTTGGTTTCTGTAAGTTATTGACTCAGTTAGAGCCCAAATTTCCTATCCCATCTAGGATAATAGTTGCTAGGGATTGTTACAAACTGTATCTTTCTGAGTGTATGCAGTTGAAAGTCTTCATTAAGAACTCAAATTCTCGTGTGTGCCTCACTACTGATACATGGACTTCAGATCAAAATTTAAATTATATGTGTTTGACTGCTCATTTTATTGATGACAATTGGATGTTACAAAAAAGAATTTTGAATTTTTGTCCAATTGAAAATCACAAGGGTGACACCATTGGAAAAACAATTGAGAAGTGTTTGTCTGCTTGGGATATTGATAAGGTGTTTACTTTATTTAACTATAGATAATGCTAGTTCAAATGATACAGCCATTTCATATATTAAAAGGAGATTGATTAGTTGGAATAAGGCTGTATGTGATGGAGAATATATGCATATGAGATGTGCTCATATTTTAAATTTAATTGTAACTGATGCATTGAAAGAACTAAATAATTCTATAATGTCAATTCGTGCTGCTATTAGATATATTAGATCATCTCCTACAAGTTTGAAGAAATTTAAAGAATGTGTTGAGATGGAAAAGGTTCAAAGAGCCTTTTGTGTTTGGATGTTGCTACTAGGTGGAATTCCACTTTTAAAATGTTAGATCATGCCTTGAAATTTGAGAAAGTGTTTGAAAGGATGTTGGAGGAAGATGGGGGCTATCAATCTTATTTCGTTGAAGACATTAAGAAGTCTCCTCCGAATTTTATGGATTGGGAAAATGCTAGATCATTTGTTCATTTTTTGAAAGTGTTTTATGATGCTACTTTGAAATTTTCTGGTAGTTTGTATGTGACATCCAATGCATGCTTTAGGGAGATTCTTTCAATTCAAAGTATGTTGAATGATAGTTCAAAATCTGAAGATATTTGTATAGTAGACATGGAAAAAAATGCAAGATAAGTATGACAAATATTGGGAAAATGTTCAGAAATCGAATCCTTTGATAGGAGTGGCTGTAGTGTTGGATCCTCGATATAAACTTGAATATGTGGAGTTTAATTATGAGTTGGCTTATGGGACACCAATGAGTATTACTATGGCGTAGAAGGTTAGAAATGCTTTGATCAATTATATCAGTTTTATTCCATTGATGTCACTAAGAGTGGGGAGAATTCTGAGCAAACTTCAAAGAATGCAGGAGATGATGAAGTAGATAAACCTTCAGGCACGAGTAATTACCATCTGCAATGGCAGCAAAATGAAAAAGCCAAGATTACTTCAGAAGCTAAAACTGAACTTGATAAATATTTGGTTGAAGATTTAGAAGATGATGTGGCTTCTTTTGATATCTTGCATTGGTGGAAGATGAATACACATAGATAAAAGTTCTTTCCCTCGTTGCACGTGATGTTTTGGCTATTCCTGTATCCACAGTGGCATCTAAGTCTACATTTAGTACAATTGAGCGTATAGTTGATGAATTTAGGAGTTCTTTATCTCCTAAAATGATAGAAGCACTAATTTGTACTCAGAATTGGCTATGACCTACACAGTTCAATTTTGATCTGATTGATCAAGATTTTATTCAATTTGAAGAATCAGATGTAGTAACTATCGATATGTTCTTTCTTTTATTTATTTTTCTAATTTATTCCTAATTAAATACTTGATACTATTATTTATTTTGTTATATTTATTTTCTTTTTTTAAGATATTGGAAGTTATATAACTCAAGAGGTAGTCATGTAGCAAGCACAACAGGTCATCTTTTTTTGAGTTTGTGGATGTTAATGGCGGTATTGTAAAGTTGAACAGGTCATCTTCTTAATTATTATTCTTATTTTGTTTGATTGTATTTTGCTATAATACTGTTATTAGTTTATTGGAGATGTGATTGTGGATGTTAATAGTTTGTTAATTATTTATCATTTAGTTACTGTTATAGTTTGAGTGATTTATTTGGTTTAATACATCTAGCAAATTCAAAAGAATCATCAATTATATGCATTTCAAAATAAAAATTCAGTCCTTAAAAATTTGAAAAAAAAATAAAAAAATTTTTGGGCCCGAAAGCCCGACCTGTGGGCTCGAGAGACCCGAAGGGCCCGAGGTGCCCGGGCCACTTAGACCACAGGCCGGGCCTCGGGCACAATGCATAAGCCCGAACTCAATTCGGGCCGAGTATTGAGCCAGAGCCCAACCCGGCCCGTGAACAGCTCTAGTTTCAATAATAAATTTGAACTAAAACTTCTCATACTCTATTAATAAAGACACTTAAATTTGAGTTTAATTTTCAACAAAATCAAACCCTAAGTTGTAATTTTTGATGGATACATGTATGGGTCGGTCCAAGTCTTGTGGGAGTGTTGGGCTTGCCTTTGAGTGTTGATGAATAGCCTATATCCAAGGCATTTTGGTTTGCTACCATTAACACTTATATGACATTTCTAATTTTTACAACCCACCGATGTGGGATATTTTTTTTTCTTTTTTGACTATTTCCAACACCGTCCCTCAAATCTAACTGGCCCAGCCCAGTTGTGATTTATCTTCAATTATCATTATAGGCTTATGTTTCTTGAATCTCAGAGATTTTAGGTCTCTCTTTATTTTTATTTTTAATTGTCGAGACTTATACTCTTTCAAGTGGAACCTCAAAGACCATAGGTTATTGCTTGGGTCTTCTGTAACACCCTCATACTCTATATAGGTACTATATATATACCTAGTATACATACAATACGTATATAGAGTGTAAGAATGTCACTTCTAGTTTTAATTTAAAAATCTTATCCAAGTTCAAACAATACTATCTTTAGATTTTAATAACATTTAGTAAATCATTATACATATGAATATATGATTGTGAATAATATAACAAAATTAAACTTTACATGTATGCATCACCTTCTAGTTAGTCTCAGAACACTCTTACCCTTCTCGTGGCATAACTGCTTGATTTCCCGATCAACCGCATAATCACCTGCGCGATCACACAACCGCGCTAAGCCCGAGAGCTTAGTAATACAAATAAATCATATACACATACAATAGAGAAAATCATATTTTCATTTTAACTTATTATGTCATTATTTTCTTACCATGTTTTTCCCTTTTTGGCTATACTTTTCATATATATATATATATATATATATATATTTCTACTAATGTTTTACCAATATACATATTCATACATTTTATTTCAGTAATTCACAATCCAATGACTTATCAAAGTCTTCATGAAACAATATCCACTATTTCCACATTCATATACATTTCACACCTCATATATCATCATATACAATTTACACATCATAAACTCATCATTTCACATAGCTTCTCAAGCTATACTCATCTTCAATAATTCACTTATGTATTGTATGCATCTCATTCCATAGTTATCACTATATATCACACAACATTAATTTCCTTCCATAGTTCACATTAAAACAAGGACAAACATATATCTCATTATTCATTTTCATTATTCAGGAATCACATATATATATATATACAAACACACACATGGGCCCAAGAACACTAATATGCCATTCCACTTTCAGAGTTAATGTTTTGGTTTAATTATCACATTTATCATTATCCCAACTAGGCTTCAAGGATTAAGGTTCAACCAAGCTTCAAGGGGAACAAAGCATGCTAAGTATCAACCCAACTTGGCTTCAAGAACCAATCCAACCTAGCTTCAAGGGTTGTAACATCTCAATTAGGCTTCAAGGACTAGACCCAACCAAGCTTCAAGGGGAGTAAAACATGTTAAACTTCAACCCAACTTGGCTTCAAGGATCAAGCTCAACCTAACTTCAAGAGATTGTTACTATAGGCATGCCACCAACAACAAAACTCTGAAAATGAATAACATATTAGACACACAATTCATTTATTATTTCCTTATCAATTTCATTTCCAATTGAATCATCATAGCCAATCACAATGGCTTCACATTTCATTTGAATCATCATAGCCAATCACAATGGCTTCATATATCATCTAGATCATCATAGCCAATCACAATGGCTTTATATTTCATTTGGATCATCATATCTCAATTCATATCATAGCATTTTATCTTTCACATACACAATCATTTATCCCATATACTACACATTTCATATGTCATCATTATAAATCACAAATACATCACATCTTATTTAGTCTCAATTCACATTAGAATATTTCATTATTTACATATTCATAATCAAACACATAAAACATTCATCAAGAATGATCATCATTGATATACACATATATAATTTACCTTATTCTTAGATTTGGAATCCTCAACATACATTTATTTCACATACATTTGAAGTATAGATATAATAATACCTTTGGAGGATTCAACAAGACAAGAATAATCATTAACTAACAAATTTGAGGGACACGGCCAACACCATTTGAGGGACACGGCCAAGCTTGTGGCCGTGTCTCTCAACCATAATTGGCAGTAGTGAACACGGCCAGGCGACACGGCCGTGTCTCTCAACACAATTTCAGGCAGTAGGTGACACGGCAAGTGACACGGCTGAGCCAGTGGCCGTGTCTCACAACAAAAATCATACAGTCACAGACACGGGCAAGGGACACGGCCGTGTCTCTCCACAAAAATCTGGCAATGACAAACACGGGCAGAGAACACGGCTGAGACTGTGATCGTGTCTCTCCAAAATCAAACCAATTCCCTTGACTTGGCCGTGTCTCTCCTTGTTTTTGGCCGTGTCACACATGAATTTAAGCCCCTAACATTTATAAATCCCCTTTGGTTGCACTCAAACACTTCATACATAATATGACACCACACAAATGAACATAATCAATGTCCTAAACACATAATTTACATATTTCTCACATTATTCACCTTGCTAAAACACATCAACCAAACATTCAATTCCTTAACACATTTACAAATGAATATGTGTTAAGTTTCAATATCTTATTAATAGATGAATTTAGGTAGTTTACTTACCTTAAGAACCATTCTCAATCTATTCACTTTACCTTCCAAGAACTCTTCACCACTTAACTTAGAGCAATCCACTTCCTTCACAACCTAATTCAAATCAAATAAAAAGATACTTGAATACCAATACAAATATTCAATTATCAAACTCATATATTTTATATTTTCAACTTCTTTAAACACCAACATACATCACTCATATATCAAATACTCAAATCCCCAATTCATTTAACACTAAATCCTTACTCAATAATCTCAACAATTCATCATCATCCTCACAAAAACCTCATCAAATCCAAACTCAAACCATAAAAATCAATGTAAAGGAATGAATACTTACTTGGTTAATATGCCAAATCTTCAATAAAAATCTTCAATCCTCTCAAAATCATCATCTCTCTCTCTCTCTCTCTCTCTCTCTCTCTCTCTCTCTCTCTCTCGACCAAGCAGAAAAGAAGAAGACGAAGAAGAAGGAGCAGAAGAAGAAAGAAGGTTCTACTTCTTTCCTTCGTTCTTATCTTATATAATAATAATAATAATAATAATAATAATAATAATAATAATAATAATAATAATAATAACAATAACAATAACAACAATAACAATAATAACAATAATAATAATAATACTTTAAATCTCCACCACATATTCTTTCTTTGACTTTCTTCTTCTCTTTTCTTTTTGTCTTTATTATTATTATTATTATTAATTAATTATACAATTATATATACAACTCACTTATCCTACACCATTTTATATCCCATGTATATGTGATGTATATGTATATGTCTTACATATATTATCCTTATATTTCACATATATACATATACATTAAATCCAAATACAACAACAATAACTCCAAAACTCTTAGGGTCTATTCCGGGATATTACAATTCTCTCCCCCTTAAATAATTTCGTCCTCGAAATTATCTAACACAATAACAACCCATTCCTAACATAATACCATCTTAATTTTCATATGAAGATAATCGTATCTTACATTATAATTTATCAAATCACATAACTTTTACTCTCCCCCTTTAAGCCAATCATAACTCATCATTATTAATCTATTTTTATCTTATAACTTTCTCAACAGAGCCACCCAGATAGCTCATTACATTCCCAATGAATTTTCTTTATACAATAATCAACTCATCTTATAGTCTATATATTCCATACATCTATTACATTCAAAATATATATATCACTTCATCTCTTTATAAATAATCTCTTTACTTTAACCTTGGAAATTATTGAATTATACCATACCATTGTTTATCTTGTCATTACAATCACTTTTAAAAGTAGCCACTTATCAAACCCTGATTGGTAACAATCTTTTCATTTTGCTTACACTTAAATCTTTCACTATCATGTTTTTCACTTAATATTAATATTGATACAACCTTTGTAAACTTATTTAACAGATAATCAATTCTTTTCCCTTTTCATCACTATTTACAACTGATATGACTTCATTCATTCATATCCATCCACATTATAAAAGTTTACATCATATACATTATCATATAAATTTTATACTCTTAGTATAACTATACATATTAAATCTTAATAATGATTCACAATCTTAACGCAACTTAGATCATTGATTTATCTATTACAAAATATTCACACTTCAATCCTATTCAATTCAAACCAACAAATATTTATTTGAATTTATCATTAGATTTCACACTATATATATCCTCATTCCATTCAACCAAACTTATATCCAATTTCTGATCTCTTCCAATCCATATTTAATCAAATTATCATTTCTACCAATTCTTATGATAATCTCATATCATATTGATTATGTACAATTCATTCACTTAAACTTTAAACCCATTCACTTTACACCATACATATATTTAGCATAACTTCCAATCACCTTTTTGTAATTTCTCTCTTTCCAATATCTTTTCATATATCACACCATTGCTATCTTAACAATAAATGTTATCCATACTTAACACATTTTCATAATTCTCTTCTGTTTCCTTACGTTTCATAACTATAACCAGATTTCTAACATAAGATAATAAATTATCACTTTACCACATCATAATTATCAATCTCATCAGAACTATAATATAATCATGTTATCTCAATCCCAAATCAGAAAATAACAAGATTAATCAACCACAATATACTAAACAAACCATAGGATTATAAAAGATTAAGGGTCATAATTGAAACTTATAAATCCATATGGTTCCTTTATTATTCTTTTTCCAACCTTTTCAATTACCATACTAAATTGGATCTCAAGAATTTTGTATTCATTTCCAAACCTTGGCTACCTCAAGAGTCAACACATTCCAACTCCGTTATCACCCAATTTGCACTAGATTATTTAATCATCACTAGCTTAATTCATGTTTCAACAATATTATTATTTTCTTGTATGAACACATATTCCATCATGTAAACATTACATAATTTCTCTTTTGTCACTTCCTTTCTATTCCATTTACAATCTCTTACAATATACAAATACATAATACTTTTCCATATGTGGATACTTTGGAACTCTAAATATTATATGATCATCAGTTTAGTGATCACCATAACAATTTCATTATAAAATTTATCTAGTTTGTTCAAATCATAACCTAATCTTTATTAGGTTCACCAATACATACAATATCATTCTCCATATTACTAATCCAATATTTGTACCACATATACATTCATAATGTGATTCATATTTCTTACATATTATAATTTCATTCATATAGAAAAACTCAACTCATACATCATATACATGTATATACTTAATTATATGTTCTTATTTTATTTTCCTTCTTCATACATTCCATACAAAACTAATGTTTATCACTTTCCTTTGAACACTATCATCCTCATTTCTTCAATATGGTATAGAGTATGTATCATCACAACAAATATATAAATATTTTAACCATAATAACATTTCACATACATTTTAGTCACAATCCTAATGTGACATCTCCTTCACTTTTATCTTTAAAAGCATTTAATATATCTTCATATCCATTTTTATCCTTTTTACTCAAATAACTTAAAATAACTCATTTCCACTTACTTACTCACTTTCTTTAAACTTCAAACAAATTCTCATACTATTAATCACATTATTCAATTCACATAGCTCATGTATTAAATATACATTAAACTATTAGTATCCAAATAATCTTTATCAAATTCCATTAAAACTTTAACCTTTCAACTTACTACTCCACTTAAACTTCAGTTTACCAAACTAATCTTTTATTAATATCAACTTTTAAACATTATATATATATATATCACAAAGCAACATCAAACATATAATTCTCACAAGTCTTAAGCTCATTTCAAAAATCCAACTATCATATATTATCACTGTTACCATGAGCTTTCACAATATGCAAACATTTCACATTTCCAACATTGAAATCACAATGTTTACATAAAGAAAAACAGTACAAACTATACCCATATCATCTCTTTTTCTTTTAAACACAACCTTAGCTTTATATACCCCAAACTTTAAATAATCACACTTTATCTATATTACTCAATTCATTCAATATTCTACCATACTCTCTTCCTTTAAATAACATATCCTTCCATAATAACAATCTCACCATATTTCCTTTTCTAACAAACTAAACATAAACTTTGTCATAAAGAGATTCAAATCATAGAGGAAAGAGTACATACTCTAATCTTGATTTTATTTTCAACTCATTTCCAACTTTATTCTCTTTTTCATTTCTTTATTTTCCAATCACTTTTCAATAATCAATACTTCAAAATTTACTTTCCTTAAGTAAAATCCCATTCCTGAATTTATCAATTAATCTTGTACAAATTGTCATATCATTTCTTTTTCAAATTATTACTTCCATATAAAATTTTATTCACACACTATCATTCATCTCAAATCGTTCCAATACATCACAAATCACATAATGCCACGTTCGAGACCAACCTAGATGTGAATGCATATGCATGTATTACAAATTTCATTTCAAAACTTTTCTTTTCACTTCTCTTTAAGCTTTTCAAAACTTTCTCCTTTTAATTCTACTTAGGCCGAGAATCTCGAACCTAAGCTCTGATACCAAAATAATTGTAACACCCTCATACTCTATATAGGTACTATACATATACCTAGTATACATACAATACGTATATAGAGTGTAAGAATGTCACTTCTAGTTTTAATTTAAAAATCTTATCCAAGTTCAAACAATACTATCTTTAGATTTTAATAACATTTAGTAAATCATTATACATATGAATATATGATTGTGAATAATATAACAAAATTAAACTTTACATGTATGCATCACCTTCTAGTTAGTCTCAGAACACTCTTACCCTTCTCGTGGCATAACTGCTTGATTTCCCGATCAACCGCATAATCACCTGCGCGATCACACAACCGCGCTAAGCCCGAGAGCTTAGTAATACAAATAAATCATATACACATACAATAGAGAAAATCATATTTTCATTTTAACTTATTATGTCATTATTTTCTTACCATGTTTTTCCCTTTTTGGCTATACTTTTCATATATATATATATATATATTTCTACTAATGTTTTACCAATATACATATTCATACATTTTATTTCAGTAATTCACAATCCAATGACTTATCAAAGTCTTCATGAAACAATATCCACTATTTCCACATTCATATACATTTCACACCTCATATATCATCATATACAATTTACACATCATAAACTCATCATTTCACATAGCTTCTCAAGCTATACTCATCTTCAATAATTCACTTATGTATTGTATGCATCTCATTCCATAGTTATCACTATATATCACACAACATTAATTTCCTTCCATAGTTCACATTAAAACAAGGACAAACATATATCTCATTATTCATTTTCATTATTCAGGAATCACATATATATATATATATACAAACACACACATGGGCCCAAGAACACTAATATGCCATTCCACTTTCAGAGTTAATGTTTTGGTTTAATTATCACATTTATCATTATCCCAACTAGGCTTCAAGGATTAAGGTTCAACCAAGCTTCAAGGGGAACAAAGCATGCTAAGTATCAACCCAACTTGGCTTCAAGAACCAATCCAACCTAGCTTCAAGGGTTGTAACATCTCAATTAGGCTTCAAGGACTAGACCCAACCAAGCTTCAAGGGGAGTAAAACATGTTAAACTTCAACCCAACTTGGCTTCAAGGATCAAGCCCAACCTAACTTCAAGAGATTGTTACTATAGGCATGCCACCAACAACAAAACTCTGAAAATAAATAACATATTAGACACACAATTCATTTATTATTTCCTTATCAATTTCATTTCCAATTGAATCATCATAGCCAATCACAATGGCTTCACATTTCATTTGAATCATCATAGCCAATCACAATGGCTTCATATATCATCTAGATCATCATAGCCAATCACAATGGCTTTATATTTCATTTGGATCATCATATCTCAATTCATATCATAGCATTTTATCTTTCACATACACAATCATTTATCCCATATACTACACATTTCATATGTCATCATTATAAATCACAAATACATCACATCTTATTTAGTCTCAATTCACATTAGAATATTTCATTATTTACATATTCATAATCAAACACATAAAACATTCATCAAGAATGATCATCATTGATATACACATATATAATTTACCTTATTCTTAGATTTGGAATCCTCAACATACATTTATTTCACATACATTTGAAGTATAGATATAATAATACCTTTGGAGGATTCAACAAGACAAGAATAATCATTAACTAACAAATTTGAGGGACACGGCCAACACCATTTGAGGGACACGGCCAAGCTTGTGGCCGTGTCTCTCAACCATAATTGGCAGTAGTGAACACGGCCAGGCGACACGGCCGTGTCTCTCAACACAATTTCAGGCAGTAGGTGACACGGCAAGTGACACGGCTGAGCCAGTGGCCGTGTCTCACAACAAAAATCATACAGTCACAGACACGGGCAAGGGACACGGCCGTGTCTCTCCACAAAAATCTGGCAGTGACAAACACGGGCAGAGAACACGGCTGAGATTGTGATCGTGTCTCTCCAAAATCAAACCAATTCCCTTGACTTGGCTGTGTCTCTCCTTGTTTTTGGCCGTGTCACACATGAATTTAAGCCCCTAACATTTATAAATCCCCTTTGGTTGCACTCAAACACTTCATACATAATATGACACCACACAAATGAACATAATCAATGTCCTAAACACATAATTTACATATTTCTCACATTATTCACCTTGCTAAAACACATCAACCAAACATTCAATTCCTTAACACATTTACAAATGAATATGTGTTAAGTTTCAATATCTTATTAATAGATGAATTTAGGTAGTTTACTTACCTTAAGAACCATTCTCAATCTATTCACTTTACCTTCCAAGAACTCTTCACCACTTAACTTAGAGCAATCCACTTCCTTCACAACCTAATTCAAATCAAATAAAAAGATACTTGAATACCAATACAAATATTCAATTATCAAACTCATATATTTTATATTTTCAACTTCCTTAAACACCAACATACATCACTCATATATCAAATACTCAAATCCCCAATTCATTTAACACTAAATCCTTACTCAATAATCTCAACAATTCATCATCATCCTCACAAAAACCTCATCAAATCCAAACTCAAACCATAAAAATCAATGTAAAGGAATGAATACTTACTTGGTTAATATGCCAAATCTTCAATAAAAATCTTCAATCCTCTCAAAATCATCATCTCTCTCTCTCTCTCTCTCTCTCTCTCTCTCTCGACCAAGCAGAAAAGAAGAAGACGAAGAAGAAGGAGCAGAAGAAGAAAGAAGGTTCTACTTCTTTCCTTCGTTCTTATCTTATATATATATATAATAATAATAATAATAATAATAATAATAATACTTTAAATCTCCACCACATATTCTTTCTTTGACTTTCTTCTTCTCTTTTCTTTTTGTCTTTATTATTATTATTAATTAATTATACAATTATATATACAACTCACTTATCCTACACCATTTTATATCCCATGTACATGTGATGTATATGTATATGTCTTACATATATTATCCTTATATTTCACATATATACATATACATTAAATCCAAATACAACAACAATAACTCCAAAACTCTTAGGGTCTATTCCGGGATATTACATCTTCCTCACTAGGCTCCTTATTCTCTTGGGCTATAGGCTTTTTCAAATTTTTACCATAGCTCCATTGAGTTTTTTCAATCAATGGGCTTTCATTATTGGACCTTGGATTGTTAGGCCATGAGGCCATATGAGCTCTGATACCATGTCATAATTTTTTATGGATGTATGTATGAGCCCGATCCAAGTCTTCATGTGGGAGTGTTGGGCTTCCCTTTGAGTATTGATGAATAACCCATACCCAAAATGCTTATCATTAACACTTATATGACATTCTAATTTTTGTAACACATCAATGTGGGATATTTTTTCTTTTTTCACTATTTCCAACACCCTATTAACTATTTTTTCCAAAACAATTAAGATTTTATGATATCATAATATATCAAAGTTTTTCCTCTCATGAATTGAAGTTGAATCTCCACCCTCCATTCAGTGTAGCCGATGAATCCAATGATTAAAGCAACCATAAGCTCATCAATGCCATCACCAACCAAAATATAGTGAAAATTACATCATAGACGGTCTTTTGACTTTTGATTTCAAAAATTAGGCTAAAACTTTATTTTTACACTTATGTACTTTTTCTTTTTCACTTCCATATTTTTCCATTTTCATTTAAACGGAAGTTACATAATAAATATTTGTGACCCGCATTCTTTTCTTTTTCTTTTTCTTTATTCTTTATTCTTTTATTGTTTTTTATTTTATTTTTAACTATTTTTTGTATTTTTTTCTTTTATTTTATCTATTTGTTTTTTCTTTTACATAATATTTGTTTTTTTCTTTTTTTTATTTGTTTTTATTTGTTTTTATTTTTAAAGCGTCCACAAATCATGGTATTTTTTTAATTTTTTTTCTATGTGTAGTATTTTTTTATTTTGAGTAATTTTTTTAAAACTATTTTTTATTGTGTAGTTATATGTTAGTATAGTCATAAATTAAAAATATTAATAACATATATCAATTGTATACCCATTTATATAACAATATATATAAGTTGTCTACTAATTTTTTTTCTAAATAAACTAATATATGTTGTTAATATGTAATATATACAAATATATAATAAAATATAAAAATTATAACATATATTTTTTTAGAACTAAACTGATATATTATATTATTATATGTCACATATATGAACATATAATAATATATAATAGTTGTATAATAATATTTTTTAACTCTACTAATATATATTGTTATATGTAACATATGTAAACATATAATATATATATTACTTTGTACATTGATATTTTATTACAAATCAATTAATATATGTTATTATATGTAATATATATTAACATATTTTATTTGTATATTGATACTTTCTTTGCAAATTAACTCATATATATTGTTATATATAACGTATATTATTATTATTTAGTTAAAATGTATATAATATACGCACACATAAATTAATAAATAATTATAAAATTATTTATATGTTAGTATATGTCAATATATATATTGATATATACAGATATATATATATGTAGCATATAATAACATATAAGTAAATTTATATTAATTTATGATAATTAATTGATGATAATTAATTTATATGAAAATAGGTTGAGATAATAAATTTTAAATTAATATTTATTTCATAATATTTTTAGTTAAATTTTATGGATAACAATTTAATTCAAATTGATTGCATGATCTAAAAATCAGTTGTATATATATAATTAAATACAATTTTTTTACGTAAATAGTATATATATATATATATAGAAAATAAACTCTGGTATATATATATATATATATATATATATATATATGTAGAAAATAAACCGATGGTCCTATGCATTAAAAGCCAACTTTTTATTGCAAAACTAACTTTGTTAGCTGGTGATCCCATGCATTCATTTTTTTTTTTTTGCCAAACTAATTTTTTGAGCCAAGTACCATATTTTTGCAATTAAAAGTTGTTTTTAACGTAAAATTGAAAAAAAAAAAATTAACTAGCTTATATTTGAAAGTTGTTTCAGTTTTTCACTTAGTTTTATAAATATCCCCAAAATATAACCTCATCTCAGCAACTCAATAAATTATCACCATAACAGCATCAATCGCGCCTCATCCCTACTCGCTGTAGCTCTCAGTCAAGAGAGACATCAAACAGACAAAAGATGTCTAGTAGAACTAAACCTCTACAGATGTATGATTTTAGGATACTGAAGGGAAGACAAAAAGGTATTTATGATTTGCAAGAGAGGCGCACAAGTAAATTGCGAATGCCCACGCACAAAGTTTATACAAAATGACCATAAATACAGTTATTGAACAGAATTAGGATGTTTTAACAGAATGACTCAGACATAAACCTCAAGAATCATTTAACCTCAAGAATCATTTAATTCTTTCTCCAAAAAGTATGAACAAACTTATTAGTAACTTTATACACATATCTCGGGACACAAGAAAGTTTGCACACCTAATGTTTCTCGTACAAAAGCAGTTCAAGAAAAACTCAATGCTAACCTCTCATCAGCATTCATTTTTGGGGGATTGTATCAAAATCTCAACACATCGAATCAGCTCCTGAAGCTGTAAGTTGTGGTTGAGAAAAAATTGCCCCATTCCGTAACCTCATGAATATTCCACCTATGAGAATACAGATCAACATAAAATTATATTAACAATTAATACAAATATTATGCCAGCTCAGGCAAGAAATATTACAAACATTAGAGATATTATATGCAAATACTCAATATATCAGCTCAGGCAAGAAGTAAAATTGTAAATAAATAATAAAAATCTGCTCAGATTTCATCTTAGGAAAATATATAAAGCAATGTAGAATAGGATACCAAACATATAGCCATGCCTCTAGTATGAATTTGTGAAACACCTGGATTTCTAAATTATTGCAATAAGACATTGAAAAAAAAGGCACACACATGCAGTTCACATTTAGTCTGCATTTTGTTCCAATTATTGAACTAACAGAGGTAGCCATCATCTCTAAAACACCCATCTGAACATTTTAACAAAAATATGGCCAAATGCAGAGCTTATGACAAATCCAAAAGGTTCACCGACTATGTTAGTTAGGATCGCAATATCAAGAGTTGACACCCATTTTAGGCTGAAATACGTGTAGGTATAAAAACCTGCATAGAAAACATACACCCTCAATTGCAATTTGATGTTATCAGTTTCCCATACTCTAATTTAGTATTTGCTTGCACAACAGAACAAGCTTGCTGACATGGCAGCTGCACAGCAGACCAGGATTAAAATATACCATGCCACCTAAAAGCATTCAGACACATGCAATAAAAATGTCCAGACTGACAAAGTATTCCTATGATTACTTGTACAGCCAGTTCGAATAGGATAGGAGGCAACCCAACAGATGCTTTGCAGTATTCTTTGCTAACTAGCGTGTTCTGCATGAAGGGAAGATAATTGAATCTGCAACATTTTAAATGATTCCCTAGAACCATGTACCTTATTTTCCGGAATTTACAAGATGTCCTTGATCTAATGCAAATTGAAGAACAAATTAACCAAATAGCATGTTTGGATGTAAACTGGAAATAGAGTATAAATAAATTAGAAACGGAAAAGACATAATAAGACTTACATTACATTCTTCATTTGCTTGACAATAAAAAATATAAAAATAAGCAAATGATCCCCCCATCCCCAGGCCCAAAAAAGGATTTATATTAATGTATAAAAGCAGGAAAAAAAATTTGAAAAAAATAAGTAGATAAGGGAAGAAGTGGTGCGTGTTGGGAGGCCGCTGAAAAGATACATTCAGGTTAATGTGAAATCTCATAACGCCACCCATAGAAAAATAAGATCAACTGCTTCAGAGAAAACTAACCATCAAGAATGCATCTCATTTCTTGGTTTTATCAAGAACCTCAATGTATCTTTTTGGAACCCCATATTGTTCAACCAGATGCCGTGCCACATCATCATTTCACACCACCCTGAATAAGAACCTCATAACCTTTTTTGCCTGACAATTTACATATCAAAATACAATTTCAGGAAACAAGCATAAGAAGATAAACCAACATTTGACAAATGAGAAAAAGTCAAAAACTTAATAGTGATAGAAACAACATTTCCAATACTGACATCTCAACAATGCCCCAATAAAGACATCTCAACACTGCCATAGATTTATTCCATGATTAGTCAAAGCCACAAGTCATTTCTCATTCCTATATCCATCTTATAAATGGAAAAACTTGAAATATGAAGCAAATCTCAGACTTTTGATCAAGATAAGATGTGCAACATAAAACAGCGGTCATAGTAAGTACTCTGAAACTCTTCCCTGAGTCCCACAACCATCAGCATCTGCCTAATATTTGGCCATATAATTGGCCCTGTTAACTTAAGCATCTTCACATAATGTAGCTAATTTCATTAATTTAATGAAATATAATATAATAGAATAAGTGTGTATTTATGAAGGGAAGCCTTGGCGAAATAGTAAACGTTGTTGCCGTGTGATATGAGATCACAGATTCAAATCGTGAAAATACTCTCTTGCAACTGCAAGGGAAGACTGCATACAATAGACCCTGTGAGTCCGGCCCTTTCCTTCCCTTTTTTTTTAAGTGTGTATTTATTGTCATACAATCCTTCAAGAGATCAAAACTATGGTTAGGAGACATAATATGTCAATATCAAGTCTTGAAAAATCAACCAGAACAGTGTTAAAACTTGAAAAATCAAACAGAACAAATACATCAACCTTCCATGAGCAAAACAAATACTATTCTAATTGGAACAACAATTTGAGGGGTAACACAAACCAGAATAATGACAAATAAGAACCAAACAGTATATAGAAAAGGACCGAAGAAAAGAGTCTATTTCCCATCATTACCCCATATCAGTAGTAAATATGATATCTTAAAGCAGTTAACCGGCGACTCCTTATTTGTCTACTCTAAGTGATTGATGGAATACCTACCCCAAATTCTGTCCCCCTCAAAAAAAAAAAAACTACGCATTAAACATAAACAGAACCTGCCAATGAAACCAAAACACTCACAAGAACAGCATTTAATAAAACAAAAATACTCCAATCCCTTTGCTATAATGTTAGCACCGCTATGAACAGTTTCTTTCACCTGCACTTTGGACTTTTTTTTTTTGATATATTTAATAGATTTTAGGAAGAAAAATGTGGAATTAGAAGTGTTTGCTTGGAACAGAGTGCCAATATTCAAGAATCTTTCTTTTTCACTTTCTATTTTTATGTTTGTGAATCATTTATTTAAAGAAATTAAATTATTTTTCCATTTATTACATGATTTAGAGAAACATGAACATAAAAAAGCAAAAGCACCATGCAGTATAACATCACAGAAGCACATTAATGTATGAATTAGTTTAGTCCTTCCTGAAAATATTTTAGTGCAGTACTTCCAAAAAGCAATAAATTCATCACTTTCAGACCAAGAGGATTTGACTCAGCAGCAAAAATATTTGTTGCTCAAAAACCAAAAATCACAATCAAGAGACAAGATCAGTGCATAATGGTATACCCGGTAGCTCTTGCACTGATGTACTGCAAGCAAACTTTTTCTGCAGCTCCGATGCTAATGCCTCAGCATCCATCAAGAATGTTTCTACACATGAGACTTTTGTCACCTTCTTGTTACCTTGCCGCCTTTCTGTTACAATTTGAATCGCCTTCAATGAACCTTTACGAACAACTGATTCACTTCCCCTTGTCACAATGCAATGGGCTTGCATCCGGCTAACAAATGTGAATACTATATCTTTCTTATGAATCTCTGTTGGGTATGTTGATCCTTAATTAATTGTTCCCTTGAACAAAGCATCGCATAATGTTGGATCTAACACTAGAAAGGCTTTATCAGCTTGCTTGACCAGATTTTCTTTCTCGATATACTTGAACACAATATCAGAAGCTTCAGAAGCAGTGCAAAGTTTCCTTTTGTCAGCACCAACAGAAGCAAAAATGGGATTGACATGCACACTTGGTTTATAGATCTCTGCCACTTCAAGCATTATTTGTGGCCGACTTTCACTGGTAGCTTGATCAGCCTGATCAATCTTCTGCTCCTGCCTCATCTCTGGCTTGAAGGATAAGTAATCTGGATGAGTGCGGTTAATGGAAAATAGTACAGTTTCCTTCTTATATTTGTCTTCCTTTACTGAAATCTGTCCACATGAAACCATCATTATAAGTGCCAAATATACATCAAATTTCCTATAAAAGCAACTCAACAAAAATAACTTGGCCATGCAAGAATCAAGAAAACAAAATTTTGGTTGAATGTGGATCCTACCTTGCAACATTTGCCTTTCTCAAATTCATAGATTTCAACTGCCTCAATTAGAGTGATAGAAGACAAAATTAAAAAAATAAAAATAAAAAAAGTACCACCCCGCCAGCAAGAAGAACAAAAATAATAACGCTGCACATGGTGCAGCAATCTAAAGGTTTAACCTTCTATCATAATCTAATAAACAAGCCAAACAGATGGTTACTTCCCATGCTTTAGCAAAGAAAAGCTCCACCACCATGCACATCTAGCGTAGCTGGCCTTACTTTCATTCTTTTCTTTCCCAATCTTTTTTTTAAGTCTCCATTTTTCTTCTACCTAATACTATCTATGGAGCTACATTTTCTATTATCATCTCCTGTTATGTTTAACTTCAACCCAAGCCATGGGTTTAATTTTCCACAAGAGCGATGTATTCCATTTCTTTATAACCAAATAGATATCTCCACAAATTGGAGAGAAAAATCCAAGATTTTGTTTATCTAGAGAAAAGACCAAACCTCTAGGCAGATACTAAACGGACTTTCTATTCAGCTATCAAAAAATCTCTCCCGACCAAATAAAACATAGAGACATGCACTCAAAAGAACATCATCCTTGACTCATTGCAAGTGTAATCCTCATCATTGTTCAATTGAGGCAAATTAATAGGATGAATCTGCATTTGTGATTGAGCTTGAGGGAGAAGAGGAATTGCAAGCTTTTGCTATCAGGTTAAGTTCTAATGAATTCAAGGAGGAAGAGAGATAATGAGAGACGAAGTCCTGCAGATGATTTAGCTTGCAGCCACTTCGACAATTTCTTGTGGGATGATTTTTTGATATCTAGCATGATACCAGAAGGTCGACAAGGCAAGACATGATTTGACCTGCACCAATCGCAGACAAGCATTAGCATCATTAGGGCCGGTGAAGGCCCTGTGCAAACTGGGCTACTGCACAGGGCCCCAGCTTGCACAGGGCCCCAAGATGAAACAAAAATTTGTAAATATATTTATTTAAATATATATATTTTTTTTCTCTTCCTCCAGTGACAAAAAATTTTTTTTTCTCTCCCTCCAGTCTCAAATTATAATTTTTTTTCTTTTTTTTTAATTTTTGAAAATAATTTGGTTCAAGTTAGGAATAGTGTCTAATTTATTCTGTTTTTCTCTAAGAACAGGGCCCCTTAAATATTTAAGACGGCCCTGAGCATCATTACGTTCTGAAAAATCAGTATATAAGATGAGAAATCATAACCCAACCATTATAGCTGCAACTTAAGTTCAAGAAATGGAATCTTCAAGACATTATAATAGTGCAATTGTTGTATACAGATGGTTTGACCTGCACCATCACTGAGGAGCAGCACATCTCTGTGTGTTGCTGTGCACACCACCATTGAAAATGAGGAGAAAATATCTTCATTCACATCCAGGTTTCGGAAATATATGCCTTTTATTTTATTTGCATAAGCTACTGCATTAATCAACCACCATTGCACAATTGGAAAGTCCAAGAACCAGAATATATATATATATATATATATATAAGCTACAATGGCCAAACTTGAACATATCCCAAATTTCCAATTAAAATAATTGACTATTTTTCAGCAGACTTATTTACATTGATTTTTCATGATCCACACCTCAAAAAAATTTTCATTTAAGACGAGTTTGGTGAAACAAAATCAGTGGCTGAGGAGAAAACAGAAGCTAGAAAGCAACGAAGATGAACAAATAAATTGGAATACAAGGCAAGCAACAAGATCTCCATCTATACTTTATTTCAAAGCATCAATAGATGATTCATACAGAGCAAATAACAAATTGACATGAATCATCCATATTCCATACAATGGACTACAGCGTCAAGAAAAATCAATCTTTCTCTTCATGCCATCCATTATGAACATCTAACCATTGTTGACCAAGTGAAACTTTCCGTAGGAGTCAAATATTTGTTAAGCGCAAAATTTCAATATTTCTTTAAACATAAGAAAATAACTACTAAAATGGCATTTATAAAAGTCGGTAAGGATTCAAAATTGGTTCCTATTTTGGCATGGCATGCACATAGTCCCTTCCCAAATTCAGCTCCAAGATAAAGATTTTTCTATTCCTTACACAGAATCACAATCATATGTGCTCTTATTTACATGCAACTCATTACACAAGCTAACCAACCCTAGGGGCCCACAACCATAATGAGACAGCCAACTGGCAGCGTGGATCAGTAAATACTAAGTTTTCCAAAGAGGAAATACAGTAACTAGATTCCTTGAGACTATCAGAAATTCAGATGACAACCAAATAGAGATATACCGTCATGATCCATTCCCGATAACTTCCAACATGACATAAGAGAAACACAGTACTCTAATCTTAAGATTATTAGGTCAGTCTTCACCAAACTGAGAAGTTTATGTGCAAATAGCAACTAAAAGAAAAACTTTTGCGTACGTGCACGGACTGATATGCATGTAAATACTAAATCCAATGACATTAAGACAAGATTTATTTTAAAGGTTGAGTCCATATGTAGAAATGTGAATGACCAACTCATCTGTGATGGTAAAGTAGAGAGATGGACATGTGCAAACTTACAAACATCTTACCATAAAGTGCTGCCGGGCATTGGTAGATCTTTGTCCTTAACAGTTGTATGCAGGGCTTGCAACAGGCATTTGTCCAAATAAGTATCAACATCAACAGTTGACAATGTATGCTGCTCCTCAGAAGTTGATTCATCAGTAGCAACATTATTTGTTACTTTTAATTCACCCATATCTGCAGTGTCTTGTTCTGCAATATCATTTTTAGAATTAAGTTCCATAACTGAAGATGGATGAGGTTCCAACATGACGTTATCTACATCAGCAGATTCCCTAATTTCTTTGTTCTGAACCTCATCCTGTTGATCACATGAAGCATCACTACCAGCTTCACATGCATCAGAAACTTGAAACATAAGCTCTTAAAATGCTCTTGACCTAATGAAAGGGAAGAGTTAAAACAGAATGGTTCAAGGCTAATGGTGTTATGAAAAAAAAAAGAAGGAAAAAGAGAAATGAAATAGGCTTAAAATTGGCTAACTAATGTCGAATATAAGGTCGGTATTTTAAGCTAAAAAGGTTACGCCTAATTGCCTTAATTATATTGATGCCCAATCAAAATTTTTATGTAGTCTCAAAATACATGTCAAAGCGAGTTTTAGCAATTCATCAATCAAGGATGTTCACACACAAATAATAAGTTAGCATCCAACTTAAAAGGCTCAATTTCTCGCAAGTTTAAAAGGCAATGCAAGGAATATCCATCCAAATCAACAATAAGTACCAATTTTATCTAATTCTCAATTCTTACTTCAGAAATTAAAAGGTCATCAATCAATAATCTTATAACAATTAAACTCTTCAACATTCTAAACAATATAAAACAAGGTACTTCAATTTACAACATAACTATATTAAAAACAAAAACAATAAAAACTTTGCATCCCACACTTAAGATTGACATTGTCTTTAATGGAAACAAGCATAATGTAAAAGAAGAAGAGTTAAGGTATGACTTATTTTTCATCATTTCCCTGCGTGAGACAAAGTGATACCTTATCCTTTCATCAACAAAACATTAATTGTTTAAAGAACAAAATAGCAATAACATAAGATAACAAAAGTTTAAGGTTTTAATAATTAAAAACCATAAGTAAAAATAACAAATAAAACATCCAACAACTAAAAAAAAGAAAATAAACTGTGTTCTCAATAAGTTGAAGCTTGTATAATCTATGGCAATGGAGGATGTGACGATGATGCTACCGAAGGATGAAGACAAAGAATCTTGGTCAGGTTGCTGTTAATGAGCTCCATATAGTTTAGGACTTCGGTATGATTGCGATCCACTTTGCTTTCTAGGGCTTCTATCCTACTAATGACCTTGTAATTTTTCAGGGACCGAGATATCTTCATCCAAGTCGAGTGAATCCGAGTCAGACTCTTCATCAACTCATTGTCTCTTTTATCAGTCCCCCTGTGTACTTGGCTCCTCAGAAGCCATCACATATGTCCCTCCCCTCTTAGTAATCATACGCATTTTCTCAAGAGTGGCCAAGTCAAGCGAGTCACTATTTGAAATTCTTATCATATTGCAATTGTTCGAGTCAAAACCATCATCAAGTGCCATGACTAGGGTGGTCACCAATTCACCAACTCAAATTGCCCCCTTTTTCCCATTAGCCATACTAATGAAAACATCGACTAACCAATAATCGGTACTCACAGATATAACATTATTAGCACAATCCAAGAAAAATAACTCACTAAGTTTAACTACTCCCGAACTTTCCTTCCTAGCAAAGAATCTACAAGACATAAAACGGTGCAAAAATCACAAAGCAAAATTTATCAATTTTATTACTTTAGCCGATTTGGCTACATACAATCCACCTGAGCCTAATACTCCCCACGCAAATTATTGCTTAAAATCCTTTAGCACAGATTTTCCCCCCTCTTAATTGAAAGCAAAAATATCATTCAAACGTGCAATATCATTCACATATGGTTTCCTAATCAATTTAAATCCTAACCTAGTTCCAACCTTAGATTCATCTCTTTCAACTTTAATAGAGGCTAGAAATTCAATGGTGAGTTCTTGAAATTGCAAAGGTTTGAGAGCAACAAATCTTTTTCATCCTAGATTTTACACATACCTAGTAAAATTCTCCCTAATTTGAAGAGCATTAAGAGATTCTTCACTTGCATACCTTGTTAGAAAGAAGCCCCTTGCTAGGAGAGTCATTCTCTTTGAAGAAGATGAAGAGGATGAAGATGGTTGCGTCCTTCTATGGTGAGATACTATTTTGGTCCTTGGCATTTTGAATTTTGATGAAAATTGAAGATTGGAGTGATTTAATCGGGCCTTTATGATGGAATAAGGAGGATTTTGGTGGAAAATTTGAAGATTTTAGGGTGGGTATTGTGGAGTTGAGAGAGAGAGGTGAGAGAGAAAGAGAGGAAATGGAGGTTAGGGTTTTAAGTGAAGAAGAAAGTGAGAAAGTCGGGCTTTAAGTGAGTTTAAAAACAAGGGTGACACATCCAAGTTAGAATTGATTTAGCCGTGTCATATGATTTTGGGGCTAGACACGGCCAGTGGCTTGGCCGTGTCTAGTGGGTGTGTCCACTTGTGTGAGTCTAGGCATGAAAGGGTGAGGGAAAGTCATGGCTTGAGTGACTTAGCCGTGTTCACATGACATGGCCATGAACATGGCCAAGTCGCTTGGCTGTGTTTGCTTATGTAATTCTAGGCATTTTCTTGGTTGTTTGACATGGCCGGTGGCTTGGCCATGTTAGGTGGCAGTGTCTTCTACTACCTTTTAACTTGAATTTTTTTAATCGTGTTTTAGCTGTGTCATCCAAGTCTGATTAATGCAATCCTTTCTCCATTTCTAGCCCTAAAACTCAATTAAAACAAAATACCAATCACAGCACCCATTCCATTCTCTTTATTACCATCTAAAAGAAATGAAAATTCAGAAAGCTAAAATACAAAAATTTAATTAATGAAAGAAGTACAAACCGATGGGTTGCCTCCCAGCTTCTTTAACATTTTATAGTTGGACATTGTTGCATCACTTATCAATAAATACCATACTTTCTAGGGTTTTGCAAGTTTGAGCTCTTCAAAATAGGGTTTCACCCTTCGTCCATTAACCTTAAATGTCTCATTGGTTTTCAAATTTAATAATTCAACAACTCCATAGGGGAATGTTTGAACTACTTAAAATGGTCCACTCCAGCAGGACTTTAATTTTCTAGGAAACAACCGCATCCTTGAATTGAACAAGAGGACTTCCATTCCCAGTTCAAAGGTTCTTCTAAGGATCATTTTGTCATGCATAGACTTCATTTTCTCCTTGTAGATCCTTGCACTTTTATAAGCCTCATTCCTAAGCTCATCAAGCTTGAAATTTTGCAACATTCTTTCCTCTTTTGCTCCAACCAAGTCCATATTCGTGGCCTTGATTGCCCAATAAACCTTGTGTTCTAATTTCATCGGTAGGTGGCAAGCCTTGCCAAAGACTAATCTATATGGATTCATTTCTAATGGTGTTTTGAAAGCCATCCGATAAGCTCACAGTGCTTCTGGAAGTCGGATCAACTAGTCCTTTCTTATCGTGCTCACTATTTTCTCTAAGATCCCCTTAATTTGCTTGTTGGATATCTCGGCTTATCCGAATGTTTGGGGGTGATATGAGGTTTCCACCTTATGTCGGTTGCCCATCTTTATCATCAATGTTTCAAGCCATTTAATGTAAAATGGCTTCCTCCATCACTTACAATTGCCTTTGGAGTTCCAAAACTGTTTAAAATATTTTCCTTCAAGAATTTTAAAACAACATTAGCATCATTAGTCCTTGTGGGGATAGTCTCAACCCATTTGGACACATAATTCACTGCAAGAAGGATATATTCAAAGCCAAAGGACTTGGAAAATGGTCCCATGAAGTTTATTCCCCACACATCTAAAATTTCTACAACAATAAAAATATTGAGAGGCATTTCATTTATTTTGCTTATGTTCCCTACTCTTTGGCATTTATCACACCTTATACAAAAATTATAAGCATCTTTAAAAAAAAGTAGGCCAATACAAACCACTTTGAAGAGCCTTCTCAGCAGTCTGCTTTCCTCCAAAATGCCCTCCATAATACATGTTGTGGCAAATTTGCAACTCTTGTAATTGCTCTTCATCTGGCACACATCTTCTGATAATTTCATCCCTATAAATTCTAAACAAATATGGCTCATCCCAAAAGTAGTACTTACATGAATACAGGAACCTCTTCTTTGCCTACAAATTCAAATCTTTTCTCACAACATGATAAGAAAGATAGTTGGCAATATCGACATATCATGGTGCTTAAGTTAAAAGCAAACAAGTGTTCATCCAAAAAATTTTCAAAAACATTTTTACATGCAATGTCTATATCCTTATTATGAGAATTCAACGTAGAAAGATACTTGGCTACCACATTCTCACTTCCTTTCCTATCTTTAATTTCAACATCAAATTCTTGCAACATCAAAACCCATCTAATGAGCCTATGTTTAGCTTGTGGTTTAGTCAATAGGTATTTCAAGGCCGTGTGATCCAAAAATACTATGACTTTGGAACCTATCAAGTAAGATCTAAATTTTTCAAGTGAAAATACCACATCTAACATTTCTCTTTCAGTGGTTGTGTAATTCACTTCTACATCATTTAAAGATAAACTTGTATAATAAATTACACACATCTATTTGTTCACTCTTTGTCCCAAAACAACTTCAATGGCATAATTCCATACATCACATATGATTTCAAAAGGCTAGTCTCAATTAGGCGCAATAATTATAAGGGCAGAAGTCAATTTTTCTTTCAAAATTTTAAATGCTTCTAGACACTTATCATAAAAAATAAATGGGACATATTGATAACATGCAAATCCAACTTGTTTTTATTGCTAATATTATGTTTATTTTGTGTTATATGTGCTTAATATGGGAGTTTTTAGTTGGATTCTTGTTTTTGTGTTAGGATATACTGGATATGGTGAGAATGAAGCTAAAAGGAGTAGATTCTGAAGATGTTTTTGGGAAGCAGTAGCTGCTAGAATTTCAGAGTGGAAAATCAAGACTGCCAGGCCTTACTCTTGGGCAAGACTAAGTGCAAAGGAGCTGTTGACGGGCAGCATTTAATTGTACAGCTGGCCCACACGTTTTAATCACGTTTTATACTTATTTTGGAGCGGAGGAAGATGTAAAAAACACTGTGTTTTGGGTCTTTATGTGATCTATTTAGTTTGGCCCCACTTTGGGGGATATATAAGTTAAAAATTAGGTTTTGAGAAGACACTTTTTGGCCACCCTAGAGAGGATTACGAATTTCAGCATATGTTTAAGGATTTTACGATGTTTTCCACAGTAGCCATTCGTGGCTAGTCGTCTTGTTCAGTTAAGGCTTAATCCAAGGTAGAAGTTTGATCATGATTGTGAGATTGAATTGAACTTAATTGAATTCTTTAATTTTCATTGCATTTATATTCTTTCTGTGATTTATTGGGAAAATACATCCCTTAGAGAAATTCTATTGAATGATTTAACAGGGCCCGTTATTTGTTTGATAGTAATTTCCATTGCTATTCAATAGAATCAAATCCGTAATTGTTTGATTAAATTGATGTAGTAGTGATTAATATAATTTAATTGGGTAGAACCTTTTAGGTTATATTAAGAAAGAATATATTCTGATTTAAATGGATGCTCGTAGTTTCTGTTAATTAGGGCAAGGTCTTACTAGATTTTAAGGCTGTTAACGGTTAAATCCTTCGTCGTACTTAGGATTGCTAGTTAATTAGGGGTTGTTATTAGATCGTATCTTAGCAACCTATTAATACGGTAGGATTGGTTGGGTCGATGTTCTTCCTTACCATAACTTGTCTGTAATCTGAATTAAAGGATTATTCTTGAATCAATGATCAATCAGTTTAAACTTCGAACCGCGGTATGCCTTGACTGAATTCGCTCTCCATCGTTTCAGGTTTTATATTTAATTTTGTTGCTTTTGCTTTTAATTTTAATTAATCTCGTTCCAATTTTAAATACCCCGTTTCAATTTTTAGTTTTATTTTCGGTTCTGGTTAACTTCAGCAGGCTAGTCCCTTGGGTTCGACCCTTCTCACCCTATTTACAAGTTTTCTTTTGTAGGGAAAGCAGGTTTTTATTTTTGGTGGCTTCGACACCCGCCAAATTTTGGCGCCGCTGCTGGGGACTAGTTTACATTACTGTTATTGCTTCTTTGAATGACCAGATCTAAAAATTTGCAATTGGAATTTGATCCTGAGATAGAAAAGACAGCCCGTACATTGACGAAGGAAACCAGGCTACGAAAAAGGGCTGCAACTGCTTCTACAGCTGATCCAGAAATTATAATTACTGATTTAGTTGAATCTTCAACTGAATTTGATCCTGAATTAGAAGAAACCTCAACAGAATCCGAAAGAGAGGAACAGATGGCTGATAATCGCACCGTTAGAGAGCTACAGGCATCCCCTATAGACCAGCATCCCCTGTGTATTGCTTTTCCAAACTTGGATGCACCATTTGAGTTGAAATCTGGTTTGATTCATCAGCTCCCTACCTTCCATGGGATGAAAAATGAAAACCCACATAATCACTTGAAAGAATTCCATGGTGTGTGCTCAAGCATGAAGCCACAAGGTGTGGCGGAAGAACAAATCAAGTTAAGAGCATTCCCATTTTCATTAAAAGATACTGCCAAAGAATGGTTACTTAACTTACCACCAGGTTCTATAACCACATGGTCCGCGATGGCTCATGCATTCTTGGATAAGTATTTTCCCGCCTCTAGAGCAGCCACCATTCGTAGGGAGATTAGTGGGATCAAACAAAAAGATATAGAAAGTCTTCATGATTACTGGGAGAGATTCAAGAGGTTGTGTGCAAACTGCCCACAACATGGGATGTCCGAACAATCACTTCTCCAGTATTTTTATGAAGGGATGCTGGATATAGAAAGGAAAATGGTCGATGCTGTAAGTGGGGGAGCTCTTGTTAACAAAACTCCAGCCCAAGCAAGAGAGATCATATCAACCATGGCTGCAAACACGCAACAATTTGGACAAATTGAAGAGCCATCACGCAAGCTCTATCAGGTAAGTAATTCTTCCGTTGAAGCTAAACTTAATGAGCTAACTTCTGTGATTAAAAATTTTGTTGCAGGACTTAATAGTCATAAAAGAGCGTGTGAAGCATGGACTTCTTATGAACACCCAACCGATGCATGTCCATCTTGGCAAGAGGGTCAAGAGCAAGTCAACGCTATTGGAGGTTTTTCCGGGCAACCTCAAAGATCCAACTTTCCCATCTCCAACACTTTTGATGATAGTTGGAGGAGGCACCCAAATCTTAACTATGGGAATAGGCAACAGAATTTTCAGCAAGCTAGGCCACCTCCTCAACAATCTTCCAACTCAAACATGTCTTTGGAAGACATAGTTAGATCCCTTGCCACAAGCACATCTACATTTCAGCAAGAATCCAGGAGGGAGATGAATGAGCTTGCCACCAATGTAGGTGCACTCTAACAAGAAACTAGGAGGAGCATTCAAAACATGGAAACTCAAATCAGCCAGCTAGCCTCCTCTTTGAGTATATTGGAGACACAAGGGAAGCTACCATCTCAAACTGTTGTCAACCCAAGAGAGAACGTAAGTACCATCACTTTACGTAGTGGAAAAGAGCTAAATACAACAGCCCCGAAGAAAGACAGCAGTAGGTCGAAGAAAGAAGCTGAAAAAGAGGTAGAAATTCAGCAAAAGGAGGTTCCCAAGCAAGTTGAAAAGCGGCAACCCGAGACGTTTGTTATACCGCCTCCCTTTCCCGAAAGGTTGAGGCAATGCAAGAAGGAGAAAGAAGAGAAAGACATCCTTGACATCTTTCGCAAGGTTGAGGTAAATATTCCTTTGCTCGATTTAATTAAGCAAATACCTCGATATGCAAAGATTTTGAAGGAATTTTGTGTAAGTAAGAAGAAGCAAGCTGAGGTTGAGAAGGTAAGTGTGGGGGAGAATGTCTCTGCGATTTTGCAAAGAAAACTCCCACCAAAATGCAAGGATGAAGGTATGTTTTCTATCCCTTGTAGAATAGGCAATGTGCAAATTAAGAAAGCTATGTGTGATTTAGGCGCTTCAATTAATGTTATGCCATTGTCTATTTTCTCTTCTTTGAATATAGGTGCTTTAAAGAAAACTAGCATTTGCATTGAATTGGCGGATAAGTCCGTAATCTACCCGGAAGGGGTGCTAGAGGATGTGTTAGTGAAAATTAATAATTTAATTTTCCCTGCTGATTTCTATGTGGTTGATATGGAGGATGCTAAATCCCCAAATTCTAGTGAAATCATTTTAGGAAGACCTTTTCTTAGGACAGCTAGGACTAAAATTGATGTTTTTGATGGTATTCTTACCATGGAGCTGGATGGAGAAGTTGTCAAATTTAGCATGTATAGTGAAGTCAAATATGCCAATATTGTTCCTAATGTTAGTGGCGTGACTAATTTTGATCATAAAAGTCAAAAGTCTTCTCAATTTAATGATGATGGTGAGCTTACTGTAGTTCATTCTAGGAATTTTGATAATGAATGCACTAACAAGTTTAAAGAGAAGGTTTTGTTTGATGAAAAGTTACAGGATATTGAGCTGGAAAAGGCGCTAAAGTTGGGACTAAAACCATTGCCGAGCCATTTGAAGTATGTGTTTTTAGGTGATGGAGATCCAATTTCATTAATTGTCTCCAAAGAGCTAAGCAATGAGCAAGAAAAGGAGCTGATTCGAGTTCTAAATGAGTACAAGGATAATTTTGGATGGGCGAAGAATGTTGCATTTGGATGCTCCACCGAATTCGGTTGAAAATTCGGGAACGTCTAGCCTAAGACGTTAAATGAGGGCGCTTTCTGGGAGGCAACCCAAGCCTAATAAATTTTATATTTTTTTCTTTTTATTTGAATTTTCTGCACTTGTTTTTATTTTTCTTAAAAAAATTAAAAAAAAAAGATTAGTGTCATCTTCTTCCTTGGTAACATGTTTTGTTTTGCTGGAAAGTCTTGTGTGAGGGTTGAGGTTTAAACTTGTCTTTAATGGTTAATGAATTTTATTGGTGGTAAAAAAAAAAAGAAAGAAAGAAAAGTGAACAGTATCATCTTCTTCCTAGTGCCATCTTTAAACTAGCTGTGGAGAGTTTAAAGGGAAGAGAAAGGTTAAAAGTTGGTCATTAATGGTGATTTTTAAGTTGCTGGCAGTAGAACTTCAGTTTTAATATATTTACGGTACTTTAATAGTCAAAGAAGAGTTTTTATTTCTTTCTCTTTTATTCTATTTTAATTTTTACCACAAGTTATTATTAATATCTTTTTAATTTTTATACAGGTGGAGAAAAAAAATAACTTAACTCTTCTTCTTCTCTCAACTCACGAACCAGCTCTGACCACCGCCCCAGCCCCTCAATCGAAAATCCAGCAGCCACCATCTTCTCTTCCCCATCCAGCAGCCCCAACAAACCCAAAAACCCAGCAACCCCAACAAACCCGAAAATCCAGCAGCCCCTTTTCCCTTTCAATTTTCGAAAATCCAGCATCTCTCTCTCTCTCTCAATTTCGAAATCCAGCAGCCCCTAAATCGAAACTCCAGCATCTCAAGCCCTCACTTTCGGCAGCCACCCACCACCAACGAATCAGAATACCACTACCCCACCTATTGTCACATCAACCAGAAATCCCCAAATCGCAACCCTCACGCGATTTAACTCCAATCGCGTTTTGTTTCCAAATTACCTCCAAGTCAATACCACCGTTCAAAGAGAATCGTTGTTTCCTTTGCTACCACCCGTCCATCAAACTCTCCTGCGAGCCAATCACTTTATATCAATCAGAGCTCAGCAAAAGTTCATGATCTATTCAAGTTGGAGATCGATGAAATCCTTGAGCAGCATAGTTTAGCTTTCGAAATTAGATTCACCACCAAGGACCCTGGTTCCTTTCAGTACCACAGAGGCTCTGATCAAGCACATATTAGTTTCATTTTCATCAATGAATAGGGAAACTGATTTCAATTTTTAGTTTCCGGTGTTTTATTTGCAATCTAGTAATGGAAAGAAACGTGATTCTGAAATCAATCCAAGGGAATTGAGCTTGTTTACAAGCAGTGACTCTGCCCACCTTTCGAATTTCACCAAGAGAAGAGGTTCTACCTCTTACATTAGTCGAAGAGGACAAAGGTTAGCATATGAATTTTTGAGTTTGGGTTTCTTTCTAATTCTGCACTCCAGGTTAGTATCACTTCCCTTATTTCCTACTCTGATTTTGTTAAATTGTGAGAAATTGAACATCAGTTGATTGCTGGTAGCATGTGTACTCTGTGAATGCAAGTCTGAGATTGTGAAATTTTATTGGTGAACTGGTTTAGTTTTTGGTCAGTAATGTCAGTTTTTAAGGTTTTGTGCTAATGAATGGTAGTGAATACTAACAGAAATGCAGTTCAAATACTGAATACTGAACGGTGGTTTTAAGGTTTCATCACATGATTGAAATGTCATTGATATCAATCTCCATATTGCAATGCTAAAATCAGGTTTTAGTGTGTATATTAGGCATTTCAGTAATTTTGAATGATGGGTTAGTAATGTTGATATGTGTTTGAGAACATGCAGTCATTTGCTTGAAAAATTAGAAATTACTTGTTTTGAATGTTGGGATTATGCTCTGTGATTAATCTGAGAATTCTGGTACATGGCACATTATGGAAATATTGCTTAAATTGATATACATGTACATATAAGAGATATTGTCTAGCTGCCAACTCTATTACGCCCATATAATGCATTGCTGCCATTCAAAAATCAAATTTCAGATTGAACTTGAGTTTTTGGTTGTAAGAGTTATGAATTGTGATGAGTTTGAATGCTATTGGATGTGATTGCATCAATTCCAATCTATAATTTCAGTTTTTTTTTCTAGGTTTTGTGCAAGTTATAAGTGTTACATGAGTTTGGAATTTGATAATCACTTTGAGATTAGCTGGGTAGTCAATAGATTGTGTTAGGCTTTTGTTCTGCAATTGAATTTCTTGCAGCTACACTATGATTTTGGTGCATGATTCGAACTAAGAACCTTCTTCTGGTGTTTCACTTGCAATTCCGCAAGGGAAGGAAATACCCTTCTGAAATTAATTCTTGTTTTCCAATTCTGGTTCGCTCCTAGTTCATGGAATTCTCTTCTGATTCTACCCACAACAGGTTTTATGAGGTAAGGTTGTTTATTTAAGCAATGGCAAGAGTTGTGACGGTTGAATTTTCAGTACAAAACAGGGCAGTACTCTTAACTCTCACTCTTTTTATTCCGTTTTGGTCAAGTTTTTCAGCTATATGAATGGCATTTGATTTAATTTTTTTATGTGTTTTTGCTGCTGCCATATGCTTAATTTCAAATAAAACTTGGCTGTTCAGTTTGTGTTTAATGAGTTAGAAGTTAAGACACTTGTCCCATGATATTTTTGAGTAAAATTTTTGTTTGGTTGATACTATATGCTGATTTTGGGATTTACTCAATGGGTTTATTGTGTCCTTGAATATGATTTAGAGCTTTTAGGAAGTCTAGAGAGGAGTAATTTGCCTTTGTAACCTGGTTGAACACATGTGAGAACCTTGAATAACAAGACTAGTGAGCGAGAATTCTAACTTGAGATTAACCATCACTGCACTTATAAACTTTGATTGCAAGCTGTTACACTTTGAATTCTAAAAATCTGTTTTTCAAAACTTAGTTTCTTTGGATAGGTGTTTTTTAGAGCAATTTCCGAAGCCAAAAAAATAGGATAGCTTCCGAACACTAGAACTTTCTTCTACGTTCCCTTGAGGCGAAATCCTAGGTGAGTCTCGACTTTGGAAATGATTTGGGCATTCTCTTGGCCGATTCATTAATACTTTTATGTTTTTCCCACCTTTGCGTTACCGTTCTTTCACCCCCTTCTAGCCTACGAAGTATGCTAAATGCGTACTCTAATTTCTTTTCTTAGCCTACAATATAACCATATACACTAAAAAGCCCTTTGCCTACCACCCTTGAACAAGAAAATAGTCTTCTTAGTCATTGTTAAGCATGCACATGTGTAAGTTATTAAGAATTGGCGCAATTGCATTCTTGTTTAATGTCATTGATTTGAGTCTAGTTTGTGGGAATAAATAGTCCTTTTGACTTGTGTGTTTTAATTTTTATGGGTTTTGAGATGGTTGTAAATAGTCATGTGATATTTTAGCTTTCAGAAAAAAAATAAATAAATAACAGAATGAAAAAAAAAGAGAAAAATGAAAAAAAAAATCAGAAAAAGAGAAAGAAGTTGTGTATTCAATTTCAGTTTTAATTTTTCTATTTTAAGTCGCATTTGTCGCCATTAGTTAGTTCGTGCATTGTTCTTTTGAAATTAATTGTAAAAGACTTATTTTCTTGTTATTCTAACCTTACATTATCCTATCTTTTGTAACCATCACCTAGCCTAACCCATGTAAAGACCTAATGATCTTTGGTTGAGACTTGACCTACATTAGTGGAGAGGGAGTTTAGAGGGGAGCCTATGGTTGTTCTTTAATTTTGTTTTCTTGAAGCTATGAAAATGTTTTTGAAACGCTTGTTAATTGCTCGAGAAAACACTTGTTGATTCAAACTTCGAATGTGTGCGTGCGTGTTTTGAGAATTCTTAGTGTAACATTTTTCAATTAAAGTTCATAATGATGGAATGATGTTGATGGTTGGATTCTTAATTGCGATGTTGAGTTGTTTAGGGAACTTGTGTGTGTTTGATTGGGTTCTTAAGTGAAGTACGTGGTCTCCTAATAGATTTGATTTTGAGTCCTAAGTCATGCTTGAGGACAAGCATGGGATAAGTGTGGGGAAGTTTGATAACATGCAAATCCAACTTGTTTTTATTGCTAATATTATGTTTATTTTGTGTTATATGTGCTTAATATGGGAGTTTTTAGTTGGATTCTTGTTTTTGTGTTAGGATATACTGGATATGGTGAGAATGAAGCTAAAAGGAGTAGATTCTGAAGATGTTTTTGGGAAGCAGTAGCTGCTGGAATTTCAGAGTGGAAAATCAAGACTGCCAGGCCTTACTCTTGGGCAAGACTAAGTGCAAAGGAGCTATTGACGGGCAGCATTTAATTGTACAGCTGGCCCACACGTTTTAATCACATTTTATACTTATTTTGGAGCGGAGGAAGATGTAAAAAACACTGTGTTTTGGGTCTTTATGTGATCTATTTAGTTTGGCCCCACTTTGGGGGATATATAAGTTAAAAATTAGGTTTTGAGAAGACACTTTTTGGCCACCCTAGAGAGGATTACGAATTTTAGCATACGTTTAAGGATTTTACGATGTTTTCCACAGTAGCCATTCGTGGCTAGTCGTCTTGTTCAGTTAAGGCTTAATCCAAGGTAGAAGTTTGATCATGATTGTGAGATTGAATTGAACTTAATTGAATTCTTTAATTTTCATTGCATTTATATTCTTTCTGTGATTTATTGGGAAAATACATCCCTTAGAGAAATTCTATTGAATGATTTAACAGGGCCCGTTATTTGTTTGATAGTAATTTCCATTGCTATTCAATAGAATCAAATCCGTAATTGTTTGATTAAATTGATGTAGTAGTGATTAATATAATTTAATTGGGTAGAACCTTTTAGGTTATATTAAGAAAGAATATATTCTGATTTAAATGGATGCTCGTAGTTTCTGTTAATTAGGGCAAGGTCTTACTAGATTTTAAGGCTGTTAACGGTTAAATCCTTCGTCGTACTTAGGATTGCTAGTTAATTAGGGGTTGTTATTAGATCGTATCTTAGCAACCTATTAATACGGTAGGATTGGTTGGGTCGATGTTCTTCCTTACCATAACTTGTCTGTAATCTGAATTAAAGGATTATTCTTGAATCAATGATCAATCAGTTTAAACTTCGAACCGCGGTATGCCTTGACTGAATTCGCTCTCCATCGTTTCAGGTTTTATATTTAATTTTGTTGCTTTTGCTTTTAATTTTAATTAATCTCGTTCCAATTTTAAATACCCCGTTTCAATTTTTAGTTTTATTTTCGGTTCTGGTTAACTTTCAGCAGGCTAGTCCCTTGGGTTCGACCCTTCTCACCCTATTTACAAGTTTTCTTTTGTAGGGAGAGCATGTTTTTATTTTTGGTGGCTTCGACACCCATCACATATTTTCCAAGTAAATGACACAAAGGGAGTGAAATTTTAAAAAAATCTTTTATAAACCTTCTATAGAATCTGCCATGTCCCATAAAACTTTTAATCCCTCTAACAGATGTGGATGGTGGTAGATTCATAATCAAATCAATCTTATCCTTTTCCACTTCAATACCCTTGTAGGAAACAATATGTCCCAAAACAATGCCATGATTGATCATAAAGTGACTTTTTCCAACTCAAGGTAAGATTGCATTCAATATATCTTTCAAGTACAAGAGCCAACTTATGTTAATAATCATCAAAAGAATTACTAAAAATAGATAAGTCATCCATAAATACCTCGATGCTCTTATCCAACATATCAAAAAAATTGGAAAGCATACATCTTTGAAATGTTCCTGGTGCATTGTAAAGTCCAAATGGCATCCTCCGAAAGGTAAATGTTCTAAAGGGACAAGTGAAAATTGTCTTTAGTTGATCTTCTGGTGTTATAGGGACTTGGTAGTAACTTGAAAGACTATTAACAAAATAATAAAAAGAATGCACAGATAATATATCAAGCATTTGATCAATAAATGGTAAAGGAAAGTGATCTTTCTTGGTGACATTATTTAATATCCTATAATCTATGCACATTCGCCATCCTGTTTGAGTTCATATAAGTACCAACTCTCCCTTCTCATTTTGGACAACAGTTAAACCAGCTTTCTTTGGCACAACATGTATGGGACTAACCCACTCACTATCGGCAATAGGGTAAATCATCCTTTCATCAAGTAATTTAAGAACCTCTTTTTTACTACTTCACTCATATTAGAGTTAAGCCTCCTTTGAGCCTCTCTCACTGGTTTAGATTCCTCTTCTAAAATTATCTTATGCATACATATAGAGGGACTAATATCCTTGATATCATTCAACCCCCCAACCAATGGCTCTCTTGAATTTTAAACATTTTCACAAGTTTATCTTCTTCATCACTATTGAGAGCTGCAGAAATTATCACGGGTTGTGTGTTGTTCTCCCCAAGAAAAACATACTTCAAATGCCTTGGGAGTTCTTTAAGTTAACCCCTCTTAGTTGAATCTCCTCTTTCTCAATTTAGAGTTCCCTCTAAACACTCTCATTGTCCAACATGGACTTGCATTCCTTAATCTCCTCATCAGAAATTTTAACTTCTTCACCCAAAGTTAGGCCATCTCTAACTTGTCTTTACTACTTTCATGCAAGAAAACTTCTTCAATAGCAAAATTAGTAAAATCTATAAAAGAGCAGTCTTTGTAAACAGCAGTAGTGGAGATAGGGGAAGTGTTAAAAATTAAAAATTCCATAGTTTTTCCTAAAACAATCATGGTTAATTTTCCATTTTTAACATCAATCAATATATTAGTTGTAGCCATAAAAGGCCTCCCTAAAAAAATTGTATGTTCTGAATCCCTAGGGATTTCTTCCTCCATATCCAAGGCAATAAAATCAACAGGAACAATCAAACTACCTACTTGGACTAGAACATCCTCTATGATTCTCTTAGAGTATCTAAGAGTTCAATCTACAAGTTGTAACAATATTTTAGTTGGTTTAAGTTTTCCTAGCTCTAATTTCAAATAAATGGAATATGGCATCAAATTTATGCTAGCTCCTAGATCACACATGCAAATGGATTCCTTCCCACTCCCTATAGAGATATTAACTATAAAACTTCCAGGATCCTTTAGCTTAGGAGGTAACTTGTATTGTAAAACAACACTTGTTACTTTAATTCCTTGAAGAACTTGGCATAAGCTGGCATATTTTTAATCACTTCAAGTAAGGGAAGATTAATACATACCTTTGAGAGCATGTTATAAATTTTAGAAATTTATCTTACTTATCATTTTTTAAAATGTTTGGGAAAGGAATTGACGGTCTATAAGGATTTGGAGATTTACTCAACTTTGGTGAAATTGTTGTCTCCTCACTCTCCTTCTTTGGTTCACTTGGTGGAGCTTTGTTTTCTTGCATTTCCTCGCTATTTTCTTGAATTGTACCTACATCCAAAGAATCATTAATTTTATTATCACCGATTTTATTATCAATTACCTTACTACTTCTTAAGATTGTGATTATTTTGGCTTGCTCCGGTTAACTCAAAAAATTTCTTTTTGATGAGCTTGAAGTTGGTTAGCTAGTTGACCGACTTGAGTTTCCACCTTCTTAAGTGATGCTTCTAAAGATTCAAACCGTTTGTTATTCACCTCTTGATTTTGAGTTTTTATTTGAATGAAAGCATTCAAATTATCCTTAAGTGAAGGTTTCTTGACTTGCTTTTGACTTGAAGTTTGCCCTTGAAATTGGGGACCTCTTTGATAAGGTTGGAAGGGTTGTTAAGGTAGAACATGTTGTTGATTCTTCCATGAAACATTTGGGTGATTTCTCCAACCGGGGTTATAAGAATTTGAATATGGGTCATTCCTATCCTTTTGTTGAAAACCTTTAAAGGCATATACTTGCTCTTGCCCTTCTTGGAATTGGCCAAAGCTTGAAGGGAACACATTTGTATTATGGCCTACAACACCACATGATGCACAAGTTTCTTGATTTGACATAGGCAAATTTCCTCTAGCATTCAGTAATTTTATTTTCCTTGTCACTCTGCAATTTGTCTTACCATTTCTGAATTTACATTTAACTCATATGCTCTTTTACACCTTTCCCTAATACTCTTTTGCTGTGAAATTGCTCCTAACATTTCAAATAATGCAACTATTTTTGCAGATATCTTTTCACCCATTACACCTTTTGCTGCATTATTCATTGTATTTTAGTTTTTGCCATGTGGTGATATGTTGCTACCACGTCACATTTCGGTTATTAAAAAGTTATCTCAGGGATTTTATTGGACAAAATCAAAAGTTTGGAGATTTTATCTTTATAAAATAAAATTTAGAGATTTTAATAGTACAAGGGTAAAAGATCAGGGACCATTAGCGCAATTAACCCCTGAAGGATAATATATAACGTTGATTATAAACGAACAAATTAAGGTAGCACATGTTGAAAAAAAATGAGTTTAATATATTTGGGCTAGTCATAACTATATGGACATAAATAGGCCATGTTCATACAATAATTTGGAAAGTATAAAAAAGAATCCTAGAAGGGGGTAAATTCCTATGGGAAAAGATTTTCCTCTTTTGGAATCACTCAACAAACCATATTTTAACTGTATGTTACTATATTTATGCAAACAACATAGCTCGAGAATTAAATTAGTAACTGGTTACTCACAAGCTTCTTCGAATTAGGAAATAAGTGCATATATATACATAAGAAAAAAAAGAATGAAAAAGGAAAAAAAATTGACTTAACTATAGAGACATGGATTTTTAGTCAATTCATATATTTATTAATGCAAGAGGCTTGGGTAATTATATGGGTAGCCTAAAAAAAACTATAAGGAAGTGACTGATGGGATTTAAGAGGATACGAGGAAAAAATAAACAAAGATTATATGTGATAAATGGTAATGAATTTGTAAATATTGTGAATTAAGCAGATAAATTACCGCAAATTAATAAAAGAAGACGGTGAATAGACATTACATACTAAGGAATATTAATCTATAGTCATATGTGTGTATAAATGGTGAAGTTAGGAACTGATAAAATACACCTTGACAAGCTGAGAAAGTATATATATATATATAATAAAACCATAGCAAATTTAATATATGAATATAAATATTTAAGGGTAATTCTTGAAGTGGAAAAAAAATGAAAGTGGGACAAAAACAGTGACGTAACTACAATAAAGGCAGGTATAGTAACCTGAGTAATGTGGCAAGGTACATTGATAAACTGAGACAATGAACTAAGTAGGTATTAATGCTCATGAAATACTAAAATAAATCAATAAATTGCTGAAGTTAATATGGAAATATTAAGGAAAGAACATAATGGGAGTAAACTGAACTAAAAAGAAATATACCTAATGTGATCCATGGTTATTTGGTTTATCATTGCTACTGTATTACTTTGTTCAAACAGCACCCTGATTTATTAATCACGTATTAAGTTAAACTGCCTAAATTGGTCAATTATTGATTGAATTACTTAAACTCATGATAATTGTTCTGCTATTGCAAAGGTAATTATTTCTTAATATTTGTATTTACATGGATGGACACTATCTTAAACCTTATTGAATTATTGCCAATCTGAAATTCCGGTTGATCCATTGAACTACTGTTCATAACCTTTGTTCTCAGTTTAGCCACCTTACTAAATATTCTAATCTTTAACATTGACTTTATGACATGGCATAACTCCGGTGGGAGATAAACTACCTAACAGATACTGAGTTCTAATATATGCAAAGAGGGAAGTTACGGCCCTACTTACTGGCCTATGGCTTGCTTGTTTTATAGTGGTCAATAAATTGCCTATTATACTGGCCTATGACCTGCCTGTTTCTAAATGTCACATTGTTATTGCTCATTGATTTGTATTATCCGTTACTGTAACTTTTTTTGTTCATATTGATTATCTTATTCTTGATTGGTTAGACTTACCTGTTTTCTATTTTAACTGGAAGCATTCGATTAATCTATTATAGCCACACAAGGTAGAATACACACTTATAAAGGATGAGTATTGATAGTAGTAAAAAAAGTAATAACAACAGTGGAAATGGATTCTGAAATAGGAAGCTTTGTTAGAAAGGGAAATATATAATTGAGATACTACTAAGCTATTACTAAATTGTAAGATCATTCCAAATAAGCCTATGTTATTTAATTTGATAGAGTTATGTTCCTTGAATAAGCTACATAATCGGGTATGATTAGAAAAATATATATATATTAAATACATACAGGTTGAATATAAAAAAGCATAATAATCTGTATTAGTAATCCAAAGAAATATAGCATTAATCCAAGGAAAGTCAAATATTACATCAAGAAATATTCTTTAAAAAATATATAGTCAAAAAAGTACCGCGAGGGGGGTTAATGAATGGTTTGGGCACAAACTAGAAACAATTCAATAAGCCACTAAAAATTTACCTTAATAGAGGCGGAACTAAAATAAACTAAAAAGACTGAATAGTCATTGAGTTAGTGGCACACGCACCCCTTTGCCTTTGTTGTTTTAGTTTTGCAGGAATGGCAGCTCTAACAGTAGTGGCTCTATGGTATCCAAGAGTAGCAAATGAAGACAACCAGAAAAGGATTTGAACTATATGTAATATGAAAAAGAAAATGTCTATATATTATGAAACCAAAAAACTTATTGAAATTTTGAGTAAAAATTTATGTATCATTGTGTTCTAGGTTGTTCTGGCTACTTATTCCGACCTAAATCCTAGAACCATCACATTTCATATTTGGGTGTGACGTTAAGGATGCAATAGTAGCTTAGATGAGAAATAATAGTCATGAAAGTGCAAAAAAAATTCAAGGCTCCTATGTACAATCAAGTGGTGAGGTAATTTTCACTAAGATTATGGCATATGCTAATCTTAGGGAAGTTTAGGGCCCATTTTATATTAAAACAAGAGGAAATTACACCTACTTTCATTTTAGCATTTCTTTTTAAATATACACTCCGTGTTTTTTGTTTTCACTTTACTTTTTTTTTTTTTAGTTTTGTGTTTTATAATTTTTTTTTTCAAATATACCTTCCCATCAACATTTTTTCTTTAATTTTCTCTATCTCCTTTCTTTCTTTTTCTCTTCTATCCATCTCCCTCTTCTTCTTCCTTTCTCTTTTATTTTTCTTCTATTTGTAAAAATTATTTTGATCTTTCATGTTATTTGATATTTATAAATATATCTGAATTTTTTTTTCATTTTTTATTCTTAAATTGTAATATTAAATGTTTTGTTATTCTTTAATTATAATGTATTTTGTATGTTTGATAAAATTCTTCAAAGAGAAATATTTTTGTTTTGTGAATATTTTCATTTAATTTCTTTTGGATATGTATATTTGAATGTTCTTATATCTTTTGTGGGGTATTTTTTTATTCTAATATTTATTTGAGTTTTTTTTTATTTCAGATTATGTATTTAATTTTTTAAGCACATAGACACAAAGAGAGATATATTCATATCGTGCACTCAATATATATACAATATATACAACATCCATATAACAATATTCACATAATATATGCACAATATTTATATAACATATACAGATATATAATGTGTGTATGTTATGCAGATATTTTTTTTAAACTTATAAATCATATAATGATTTTAATATGATGTATATGTTGTATATTTACACTAATATATATTGAATTATAATTAATAAGAAATATAATTCTTTTTTGCTATTTTGTAGAAGCTTTATTTTTTTATGTGTATTTCTCTATTTTAACTGTTGAATTATATATCTTTTTAATTTAAAATAGTACAATTATGATTTTAAGCTATAAGAGAATGATTAGATTATACATTAATTCTTCTAATTAATATTTACATAATACTTACATAACATGCACAGAAAGCTGAAGAAAGATGTATATTTCAAAGATTAATGTTTTTTTTTCCTAAAAATCTAAATAAAATTATTCAGTGTCATATTTTTTTTTTTAAAAAATATTTTTATGGATAGTTTTATAAAAAAAAATCTCATAAAACAAACTGATTTTCTAGCCTAGCTAATGCTTCCAAGTCCCATCTAACTAAGTTTGGATGAACTCATTTTTAACATCAATATTAATCATTTGGGTTATTTTTGGGCCACTTAATTTTAGGCCTAATTTTTAACTTTCTATTTTAGTTTGATTTAATTTAATTTAATTATCTTATTTGGTTTCAGTTTGATTTAACTTTATTTTATTATTTTATTTGGTTTTAGGATTTTTAAGACGTATTTAAATATTCATTGGATTGAAGAGTAGTATATGCTGCATCAAAATTACTGTAATTAAATTGAGATTTTCTCTTTCTGAACTCTTTTTATGCTGTGTCAAAAGAGTAGTTTATTTCTCTTATGAGTTTAGAGAAGGAGATGTTTAGAACTCAATGGAACTTATGTTAGAAAACTAAGGAAGATTTGTTGCAGGCGAAAGTAACTTGTTTAGTTGTTGTACAACCATTCATGTACTAGAATGGTTTTAATTGTAACATGACAGGAATGAAAGGAGGAGAAAACCTAATTCCCCTAAAACCTAAAATATGCATATATCACTAGATTATTCAAATTAAATTGCAAATGGCAGAATTGCATACCTGACATCATCGTATGTTGATGCTGAAGACGATTCTGGGGTTTGTCGCCTTCCAGGGGATACACACTTTAGGTTTAGCTGAAGCACTACTGAAGGAACATAATGTTCTCTAAAAGTTGTTATGTTCCCTCGGAGACCACGGCCCCTTATTTATAACTGAATAAATTGATTAATTTCTATTTTGGTCCTTCAACAAAATAGAAATTACTTAATGGTCTCTACACTTATAATTATATTACGAGTAGGACACCTCAATAGTCAAAAATCCTAATTTGATCAAAACTTTAATTTGACTGCAATACACATTTAATATTTAAATGTATTTAGCCCACACTTATGATTAATTAGAGGATTAATTTTAACAATAATAAATTAATTCTAACAATCTCCCACTTGGGCTAATATATATTAAATATAAATGTATATACCTTAATGAGATCATAAAAGCAGTCATACTGAAGGTGCCTCAAACAATCTCATCCATTGATTATATCGATAAAGGACTGAAGGGCCAGTCGCCACATTCATTGTGACTCAAACCACCATCAATCACATTACCAATACTCTCAAATGACATAGATCAATAATAGGAGTGTAGCAAGGAAACTACATGTAATGTGATCTAATCATGCCTATTTCCAACTAGTCAATCTTAAGTGAGATCAAACATAAATATAATACAGAGTGTAAAACACATAATAAAATGAAAGAAAAACTCATTTTTTCTGCAGAAACTGAATGTACTTTATAAAATATATCCAATGCCAAAGAGAGCATACATAAAACTTAATGCAAACTTAATGAACAAACTCCCACTAAAACTAAATAGTCTCAAATAATGTGACACCCATATGAGCAGTGTGCTCATGAAAAACTTTCGGCATCACAGCCTTAGTGAGCGGATCCGCAATCATGGAGTTCGTTCCAATATGCTCTATGGATATCTGTCCACTCTGTACTCCCTCCCTCACAGCCAGAAACTTTATCCCAATGTGTCTCGATCGAGAAGAGCTTATGTTGTTGTTGGAGAATAAAATTGCTGAGTTATTATCACAGTATAACTTTAATAGCCTTTCAATGCCACTCACAATGCGCAACCCTGTGACAAAGTTCCTCAGCCAGATTGCCTGATTAGATGCCTCATAGCTCGCTACAAATTCTGCTTCCATGGTAGAGGTAGCTACTAGAGTTTGTTTCACACTCTTCCAAGAAATAGTACCACCAGCCAAGAGATATATGTAGCCTGAAGTGGATTTTCGACTGTCTTGGCATCCTGTGAAATCAGAATCAGTATACCCAATGATCTCCAGCTGATCTGATCTCCTGTATGTGAGCATATGTCCCTTCGTTCTCTGAAGATATTTCAAGACTCTTTTGGTTGCTTTCCAATGATCCATTCCTGAATTGCTGAGATATCGCCCTAACATGCCAACTATGAATGAAATATCTGGACGAGTGCAAACTTGAGCATACATCAGACTCCCAACTGCTGACGCATAAGAAATCTTCTGCATCTCCTGAATCTCAAGTTCACCCTTTGGACACTGATCAAGACTGAATTTATCTTCTTTAGCAACTAGGGTATCAATTGGTCTACTGTTGTGCATACTAAATCTCTTGAGCACTTTCTTAATATAGCCCTTTTGTGATAATCCAAGAATACCTCAAGTACGGTCTCGATGTATTTGAATCCCTAATACAAAAGAAGCTTCACATAAATCTTTCATCTCAAAGTGTTTTGAGAGAAAGACTTTGGTCTCGTGCAGCAAGTTTTTACAGTTATTAGCAAGCAATATGTCATCCACATATAAGACAAAAAAGATAAACATACTCCCACTGAACTTGTGATACACACAATCTTTCACAACATTTGTCTCAAAACCGAAAGAGACAACTACTTCATGGAACTTGAAGTACCACTAACGAGAAGCTTGCTTGAGTCTATAAATGGATTTCTTTAATCTGTATACCAGTCGCTTTGGGTATCCAGACACAAAGTTTTCTGGCTGCACCATATAGATGGTTTCATCAATGTCTCCATTGAGAAACACAGTCTTCACATCCATTTGATGTAACTCAAGATCAAAATGTGTAACTAGAGCCATGATTGTCCTAAAAGAGTCCTTCGATGATACCGGAGAGAAGGTCTCTTTATAGTCAATCCCTTCTTTTGAGTGAAGCCTTTAGCTACAAGACAAGCTTTATATCTTTCCACATTACTATTAGAATCCCTCTTGGTCTTAAATATCCATTTGCAACCAATATGTTTCTTTCCTTAAGGTAACGGGATAAGATCCCAAACTTGATTGTCTTGCATAGATTTTTATTCTTCACCCATTGCCTCAATCCACTTGTGAGAGTTAGGATCCTGCATGACATGATGAAAGCTGATTGGATCATCTTCCACCATGTCTACAATGTCCTCATGTTCCTGAAGATATACTGCATAATCATCTGAAATAGCATTTCTTCTTTCTCTAGTGGACCTCCTTAAAGGCACAGGTTCTGGCTCAAATTCTTGAGGTTGTTGAGCTTGTTCTTGAGGAAGAATTACTTCTTCATCCTGATGAGGAAGTTGTTCAACATTGTCTTTTATTGGAACTTGATGTGCTTCTGGAACAGTGACAGGCGTAGGAACCAGAACACTGCTAGGAGCAATGATGGGAATAGACACTGAGTCATTGCTCCTGACTCGATCCCTCCTCAAAGACAATGTTTCTAACCTTACTTCTCCCCCCAAACTCAACATCCTCAAAGAATTTTGCAATTTTCGTCTCAAAAATAGTCCTGGTAGTAGGATTATAAAACTTATAACCCCGTGATCGCTCAGAATATCCAATAAAGTAACTGCTAACAGTTTTGGAGTCCAATTTAGTTTCATTGGGCCTATAAGGCCTAGCCTCAGCAGGACATCCCCAAACATGAAGATGCTTTAGACTGGGCTTGCGTCCAGTCCAAAGCTCATAAGGTGTTTTTGCAGCTGCTTTAGTTGGTACTCTGTTAAGAAGATAAGCTGCTGTTTTTAATACTTCTCCCCACAGAGACTCAGGTAAGGAAGAATGACTAATCATACTCCTTACCATATCCATAAGAGTCCTGTTACGCATCTTAGATACACCATTCATACTGGGTGTACCAGGCATGGTGTATTGAGGGACTATACCACAGTCCTGTAGGAAAATAGTAAATGGTCCTGGATGTTGTTCACCTGAACCGTCATATCTACCATAGTACTCACCACCACGGTCAGATCTAACGCATTTAATCTTCTTTCCAAGTTGGTTTTCAACTTCGACCTTATAAGATTTGAAAACGTCTATAGACTCTAATTTCTCATGAATGAGATATAGGTACCCATAACGTGAGTAATCGTCTATGAATGATATGAAGTATCTTTGGCCATTCCTAGTTGCTATAGGGAATGGACCGCAGATATCCGTATGTATCAATTGTAAGACGTTCGATGATCTGTTGGCACCTAGTCTCTTTTGTTTAGTGTGTTTGCCTTTAATACACTCAACACAGGAGTCCAAATCTGTGTAATCAAGTGTGTTTATGATACCATCTGACACAAGACGTTCTATTCTAGATTTGGATATGTGACCCAAACGTCTATGCCAAAGTTCAGCTGAATTATCTATGTTTCGCTTCCTTTTGGTACCTATAGTACTAACATGCAGGGTTTCATTATAAGAATCGTTAATATCCAACATATATAGATTATCACATGCATTCAAGAAGCCAGTACCAAAAATTTTTGAATCCATAGATAAAGTAAAAAAACTGTCTCCAAATGAACAAGTAAAACCAGATTTGTCCAATTAAGAAACAGAAATTAAATTCCGTCTAAATGTCGGAATAACAAAAGTATCTACAAGATCCAAAAAAACATCCAGTTCTTAAACACAATCTAATATGCCCAATTGCCTCCACTTCCATCGGCTCGCCATTTCCCACATAGATGTATCTTTCACCGTCAGTTGGCTTTCGGTAGCTCAGGCAACCCTGCAATGAAACACTTATGTGAGCGGTACCACCAGAATCCATCCAATAAGTGTTTCTAGGAGCTGAAGTTAAATTAACTTCAGAACAGACTAAAACAAGGTACTTACCCTTCTTGACACGCCATGTGGCATATTTGGGACAGTCATTCTTTAAGTGTCTGGACTTGCTGCAGAAGAAGCATTTTAATTCCTTAGGCTTCTTTTGCACAGGACCTTTATCAGCAGTCTTATTCTCAGCAGTCTTCTTTCTTTTCTTGTTCTTGCCCTTATCTGCTGAAGAGACCAGAAAAGCACTCTCTCTCTTAGTAGCCAACATCTTTTCCTCCTCATCCACACAATGAGCAATGAGCTTGTTAAGAGTCCATTTGCTCGGCTGGCAGTTATATGAAGTCCTGATCTGCCCATACTATGTTAGAAGAGAATTCAAAGCTAAATGGACTAACAGGTCATCTGGTAAAACCAAATCCAGTACCTTTAGCCTCTTGGCTATTTAGGACATGCTCAGTATATGCTCCCGAACACTACCATTGCCAGTATACCTTATGGAAGTGATTTTTGCTAAAAGCGTCCCCACTTTGGCCTTGTCATTCTTGACAAGACCTTCTCCAGCTCAGCAAGATAGTTTTTAGCATTACTTTCTTCAGCAAAAATGGCTCCTCTAACATGTTCTCTGATTTCCTGCTGCATGATCATAAGACCTAAGCGGTTAGAACGCTCCCACTTCTCAAACTGAACCCTCTGAGCATCTGTGCTCATTTTAGTAAGAGGAGCAGGTTCATCCATCCTGAACGCAAGGTCTAAGTCCATACAATCCAGATAAATCATGATGCTTGATTTCCATGAACCAAAGTTTAACCCCTCAAGCATAGGAACAGTGTTAGGATTATACGGCATGCTAGCTGGCATCATAGAAAGTGACAAAAAATTAACATAAATTCACTATCCACAAAATAAATGAAACAAACAATAATAGAGTTCAAATAATGGAAATAAGATACCAGCATAATATTAATATTTTCATCTTTGGATATAAAATATTAATTGTGATTGGCATCTCAATGCAGCAATCAAATATTGACAATTCAATCCTGTCAAATATTAAACCTTCCTTTGAGCCGATTTATTATCCACATGGATGAAAATATAATAATTATCACATATTTATCACTGCACATATATTCTCAATTCAGCCAGATAACAACCTTTCTTTGGGCCGGTTTACTACCCGCAATGAATTTTAATACACCTGTCTAATATCTCAAATAAATTAATTTACACAATAGAGGTCACTTTGGTAACTTTTTGCTTCAATTAATTTATTATTAAAAAATATTAGACACAATTAGGACTAAAATACCAAAATTTAAACTCAATAAAATTCTCAAATTATAATAAATTGATTGCAATATTTATATTAATTAAATTTAAACTCAATAAAATTCTCAAAATAATTAAAATCAAATATTGCAATAAAAAATAAACTTTAATTAATTAAAAAAAATTTTGGGCCAAAAATAAATAAACAGAAAGTTTTAGGCTAAAAATTAAATAAATTAAAAGTTTTGTGAGTGAAAATAGGAATTACAAAATTTTTTGGATCAAAATTGGATTATCAGAAGTTGGAGGACCTGTTTGTAATATAAAAAATATATTTTTATCTTCGCTTTTACCCCGGTCCAGATACGCGCTGTTCTCTCTTCAAAACACACTGTTCTGGATCAAAACGGTGCCGTTTTGAGCTAGGTCTGTGCACTGCTCCAAACGCGGCACACTGCTCAAAACGGTGCCGTTTTGGCTCAAAGCGATCTGCTCCAAACACAGCAGATCGCTTCGTCGCCGCCGGCTCCAGTTTTCAATCCAGCGCCGTCCACCGCCGGTGACAACCTCCAGACGGTTGCTCGAGCACCGAACAACCTCCGGCCATCTTCTATTGGCGATGAACGGTGATGAATCGCCTGAAAAACACAAAATCACAAAATCGCAACACTGGCCGAACGGTTTCACTGCTCTCCACCGCTCTCCACCGTCGGTGACCACCGTATGAGGGTGTTAGACCTCCCTTACGCCACTGCCGGTCCAAATCCGACCCAAAATACCATTAAAATCGATCAAAATCTCATAGCCCAAATCGAAATTGTTCTTCGTGAAGAACAGTTTCCAAAATTTTTTTTTAAAATTAACTAAACTAATTAATTAATAAAAAAAACAAATCAAACCAAAATTGATTTCAGATTATTAAATTCGATTCCAAATTAATTTAAGTGAAGAAAATTACAATCACCGAATTAATTTTCTAGAATCAAAAACAATAATCAATACCGCAATTTAATCAGAAAATCTAGCAACCTAGCACAGGGCTCTGATACCAATTGAAAGGGAGAGAAAGCCTAATTCCCCTAAAAACATGCATAGATCACTAGATTATTCAAATTAAATTGCAAAGGACAGAATTGCATACCTGACATCATCGTATATTGATGCTGAAGACGATTCTGGGATTTGTCGCCTTCCAGTGGATACATACTTTAGGTTTAGTGAAAGCACTACTGAAGGAATGTAATGTTCTCTAAAAGTTGTTATGTTCTCCCGGAGACCACGACCCCTTATTTATAACTGAATAAATTGATTAATTTCTATTTTGATCCTTCAACAAAATAGAAATTACTTAATGGTCTCTACACTTATAATCATATTACGAGTAGGACACTTCAATAGTCAACAATCCTAATTTGATCAAAACTTTAATTTGACTATCTTAATTTGACTGCAATACATATTTAATATTTAAATGTATTTAGCCCACACTTATGATTAATTAGAGGATTAATTTTAACAATAATAAATTAATTCTAACAAGGATTTGTTAAGTGTTGGTTAGTTATTGGAGAAATCTTACGTACTCTTTAGAATTCACAGCCATTTTGAGAGATCAATATTATCTTAGGTACTCTTTAGAATTCACAGTTATTCCTCCTTTGCATAATTTGTTAAGCATAATTTGAAGAGAATAATTTTGTTTTAAATTCACATAATAAAATGGATTTGAACAGTATAATTAAAAAGAGGGATTTGAGCAGTATAGAGGAAAGCAAATGAATTAGCACTCAATCAATACTGCTTGGAGGATGGAAATTACAAATTTAATTTTTTCATATATTTAAAAATTATAAATATATCCACAAATTAGTGCCCTCAAAATTGAATAACCATAAATTAGCGCCCTCAGAATTATATTGAACAAAGGCAAGTTGGTGATAATAAGTTTTGATGGACGAGGAATTTTTTTGTCTTCATTGATAATAAATTTCAGCAACTTGCCTTTGTCCATAGTCGTTATTTTCATGGATATGCGATTCAATATTATTGTTTTTTTCTAAATTTTTCTCTCCACTGATGTCATACAAATATACTAATAGATTTTTTTTATCTATCGCTATATTGACAACTCAAGTGACAATGGTTTTTTATATAATATATATATATAAATAAATTTTTCTAAATTTCATTGTGACTTTTCTATATTTGATTATAATATTAATAGCTGAATTGATAAAAACAGGATCTATCAAGCTCAAATTTTTTTTATAACGATTAAGCTCAAAGTTATAGCTAAATTGATTAATTAATTTATTTTCTAGTCATATATATAAAGAGTAATAAATATCTTTCAAAAATAAATTATCACCTTGAATTCAGTAAATTCTTTTCTAAATCATATATATATATATATATAATACTTTAAAAATATAATATTACATATTTACCCATTTATATAGATCAAAAATTGTACCGCTTACCCAATAGAATCTCTTTGATATTCTACAATTGTTGTTGGATTTTCTCATAATAATATAAAAAAATAATTTAATTTATAACCTAGATTTTATAAATTACTATGGATATATGCTATGAATATGACATATGAGTACGGTCTTTAAATTATAGAAAAATTCTAATAAATCGGTATCCCTCAAAAATTCCTAATATAAAACTCAAATGAATATTATGTAATATATAAATCAATTATAAAATTTTAGTGACTTAATATATTTTTAATTCATATTTAGCTTAATTTTTAAAATAAATTGATGTTTATAATAATGTTTATAATAAGAATTTATTAAAATAATACTACTTACTTTAATTTTTTCTTATTTATCATATTTAAAATATTCACTAAAGTAACAATTAATAATATTTTCCTAGAAATTAACATTATTTGATTAATTCTTATTGCTTAAATTAATTACTTATCTATATTTAATTCGACCAAAATAATTTATATTAATTCTAATTAATACCAATTATATTAATATAATATACAATCTTATTTACTTTTTAATACTTTAATTATATTTTATTTTCTAAAAATCTTCTATATTAAATTTAAAATTTAGATAGTATGATAATAATATTATTTAGGTAGATGAAAATAATTATTTAATCATCATTATTTTAAATTTAATAATTTTTATTAGATCTAATACTAAATAATAATAGTAACTTATTTACTTTTAATTTTAACTATAAACGTTTCTTGAGTTTTATAATATTAATAATCTATAATTTATTTACTTTACAAATCAAAAATTTAATTTATAATAAATATTCTTTAATAAAATTAATAATAATATTATTATCTACTTAAAATTTAATTTTACTAGTTTAATTTCCATTTCAAATAATAATATTATTTTATATTAAGTTTAACATTAAATATTAAATATAGGGTCAATAGTAATTATTAATATGACCATATGTAAACTTATAAATATTAATTATAATATAATATTAGTAATATTGACAATAGTAAACAATAAAAGCAGCGGCAGCAGTAATACTAATAATAATACAAAATTTAACTAAATAATTAATTATAATTAACTAATTAATCCTAATAATTTAAACAATATTAATTATTCTTATTAATTTAATAAATAATTATATATATACAATTATTCCCTAATATATTGGCTACTTACTATTTAAAAAAATTCTTAAATATTATTAATTATTTAATTTTATAAAAAAATAATTAAAATTCAAATATTCAGTTTTGTAAATTTTTGAACATAATATATTTACTATTTAATTTAACTATTCATTAATTACTTAATTCAACTAATAAAAAAATATATTTTAATGATAACTCTAAATTTACTAATTAACAACTAAGTATAAATTTATAGATTTATCAATAAATATATATATATGTATATGTATATGTATATGTATAATATAAGTAATTTGTTCTACAATTTACTAATAAATATTTATAACTTAAATATTTAATTTATTTGATTATACTTCATATTAATATTTTTATTTAAAATTATTCACATATTCAGTATCTATTTATTTATAATATTTAATTATCTTTTTTTTTTAATTTTCTTTTAAATTTCATTAATCAACTAATTAAATTTATTACTTCTAATGTACTAATTTCATTAATCTTAACTATTTTTTTTAAATTAGCTATTTATTAATATTATTATTTTCATCATTTATTTTTTAATTTATTTATTTTGAATTTCTTTCTTTTTTTACAATTAATTAATTAATTATAATATTATCTCAACGAGAAAGAATAGCATATAATATATAAAAATCTAACTTGTAACTTTGATTTTCAACATCCTCTAAATTTATATACCAATAGACTTTTCTAAGTACAACAAATAAATTTCCAGCTTCAAAATTGTAATACCCTATATATATATATATATATATATATATATATATTAAAGTTGATAATTAGAGTAGTTGAACAAAAAAAAATAATGATAATAATAAATAATATTAGAATTATTAGTGGGTGTTATTATTATAGTTAAATTATTATTAGTGAATTATTGATTAAAAAGAAAAAGAGAAATAAAGAATAGATAAAAAAAAAGTGTTTAATAGTACTGTGGTTTGAAACTGGATTTGAAGGAAAAAATAGCAAGCAGGTTACCATTAGGCTAGCTGGCCTCTGCCTAATCATATAATACATAAAATAATATTTAAGTTATTAGTTAATTTATTTAAAAAAATAAAATAAAATAAAATAATAATTATAATAATTATAATTAAACAAATAAATAATAAAGAGTGATATAGCAATTAAAATGGAATAAAAATAAAAAGAAGAAAGAAATATAGTCTAAATTATGGAAAAATGAGCTTAAAGAATAAGGTATACATACATACTACATACATGAAATATGCATGAGTACATGTTCTGTACACTTGAATAAATTTTTTGTGTACTTATGATATATTTGAATATACAATTTGTATATCCAAACAAATGATTTTATAACCAAAAATTAATCTTTTCAAAATTTAAATATAATTTATGAAATTCATATGGATATGTAAAATTAATTAAGCTAAATCTAGTTACTAAGTTTGGAATTAATTTTGGATATGAAAATATAGATAAATATGGATAGAAAGTGGCCAAGACTTATACTATTTCTTTGGATTTCGAATATATTATTTATACGTGGATGTGGTAAAAATGTGATGAATGATGCATGTAAGGTTTGACTTAGGTATTCTTGAAGTGGGATGGAAAGGGTTATAGGTTATTATTTATATGTTTAAAGAGGAAATTTTAAAATATAAATTTTGAGGATATTATTATAAAAGAGTCAGTGATATATTAAATCTTGATGTTATGTTTGAATTTTTTTTTTGTTATGTGTTAGGATAAGAAATAGGTAAATATTACTTATTAGAATTTAAGTTGGACCATAGTATATATATGTTTTGATGGCTAAAGCTATTTCTAATAGAATTAATTGAAATTTTATAGACTTGATGCTTCCTAGTCTAAAGAACTTTTTATGAATTTAGGTTGACTAGATTTTCTTAAAAATCTAGAGGTTAGAAAGTAAATAATTATGAAAAAGGTACTATGAGAAAATTAATAATTCACGAGGAATGTAAAATAAGAAATTTTTTTTGGATTTAGAAAAATATGTATATATGAGGAAAGTATTAAGAATTTAGATATATATATATATATATATATGTAAGAATGGTTTATAAACTAAGAATGAAATTATGTCTATGGATGAAATATTTAAAATTTAGTAATATGACATCTAAGATAGCGATAGTAAATGAGATCAATACAAATAAGTAAATCTATACTAGTTATGGTGGTAAATCTATACTAATTATGGTGGATTAATGAAGATTAAGTGGTCAAAGAAAGGAGGAATTAGTTAGCAGAAAATAAAAGAACTTATTAGTAGTATTATCAATATTTTAATTATTAGAATTTATAGTCTTACATTCCGGGGGGGGGGGGGGGGGGGGGGGGGGGGGGGAGCTCTGGACCCCCTTCATCCATATTCATACATAAATATATATATATATATATATATATATATGTATGTGTATATATATGTATGTATATATATATACACATTCTTTTTTTATATATAAAATATACACTCACATTCATTTATATATTTATAAATTTTATATTTATGAATTTATATATATTTATTTATATATTTAAATTTAAATAAATTATATATATAGTTTAAATGAATTATATATATATGTATATATATATGTATGTATGTGTATATATATACAGACATATTTATTTATATATTTATATATGAATTTATAAATTTAAATTTAAATGAATTATATATATGTGAATTATGTATATATAATTTATATATGTGTGAATTTAAATGAATTTTATTTTAATTCATAAAAGTTTTACTAAAATTCATATATATATATATAAATAATTGACTGCTCCTATATTATGTAAAAAAATATTTTTTTAAAATTAAAAAATGAGATTATTATGCAACGTATTTAAAATATATAAAGTTGTAAGATATAACTATAATTATCATTTCTTAAATATAGTTAATATAATTATATAAATTAATTATTGAACTATTATAATATTAAATATTTAAACCTATAGTAAAGTCATTTATTTTTTTTCTTAAAAAATTTAGACTCCATATATATGCTTATATTTAAATTGATTTATTCTGAAATTTTATAAATAAATTCATAAATTCTAAATTTCAACTTATTTTAACCTAAATATTTTATCTAAGTTACTATATATATACATATATTTATTTCTACTTCAATTATAATTAATTAATTTGATAAATAAACAATTATATTAACAATTAATAATTCTTAAATATTAATTAATCTATAAATTTAAAATAACTAATTATCAATTTATTAATTCCATATAATTAATTTATTCTTAAATTTATCAATAAATATTTACCACTCAAATATTAAATTATAAATAATAATTTAAATACACATATATATATACTTATTATTTAATTGTCTTTATTATTTTAATCTTTTTATTCTAATTGTAACTATTTATTAATTATTAATATTTTTTAATTAGTAATTAATTTATTTAAATCAAATAATAAAATAATTAATTCAAATAAATAGCCAAATAATAACAAAAATTTTAATCTAACTCAGTAATTTACTAATTAAAATTTTATTTAATATTTATAATTATTATTTAAAATTAATTATATATTTTTTATTTTTATTTTTATTTTACTATTTATCAAATTTCAAAACATATATTCTAAATTAGCAAATGAGGTATTAAATTGAAATGAGGGTTCTAAAAATACTGAATTCGCCGAAAAAAGAGGTTGAAAAAGGGTTAAAAATCTCACCAAATGGCATACGTTAACAGTGCGTGTGTCTCTGTTCGGCCTCCAATCATAGAGAAATTGATGGCGTTGGAAAGCTCGGTGAGTCAGCTTCCACGGTGACCAGTGCTTGTCATCTTTTAATGGCTAGGAGACAATGGTCAAAGCTAAAAACATCAAACTATTTCTAAACCTTCTCTCTTCTCTCTCTCCCCGATTTCGATTTCCTTCCTCTATTTCTATTTTCTTTCTTTTGTTTTTTTTATTTCATCTCTCTCTCTCTCTCTCTCTCTCTTCCTTTTCTGTTTTCTTTCCTTCTTTTATTATATTAAAAATCTCTCTTTTTTTTTCTCTGCCACCTACTTAAGTAGGTGGGCACATTTTAAATTTTTTTTATTAATAATATTAATTTAATATAATTACTTATAAAATTTTTTTAATTTAATTTTTTATTAGTAAATATACTTTATTATTAAATATATTAATTTTTTTCAAGTTATTATGGAAGTTGGGTGTGACAAAAATGAAATCAAATAGTTAAAAAAATTAATTTTATTTGTCTTCAAAATCTTACCTCCATCAACAAATTAGGTATCAACTTGAAGCCCACATTAAGAAGCTCTCAATGATACTTAAACCTTTGACAATGGATGTCGAAAATGCTCAGATCGGCCACCAAAATCACAGCCCTCTCTCTCAACTTCTCTCTCCTCTGTTTTCTTTCTTTTTCTTTTTTTTTGTTGTTTTGTTTCTCTAACACTTTTCATATAATAATCCAACCATCCAACTTTGCTTCAATTATTGTTTTTTTATTCTTTTCTTTTTTTTTATTTCTTATTTTTTTGCTTTTCATTTCTTTTCATTGGTTGGCCTCTCTTTACTAACATGCCACTTCCCCTTATAATACTAACCACTAATTTAAATCTTCAATAATTCCTATACAAATAGTTCTAAATTATTATAACACCTAACGCAATAATAATGTCTAACATGATTAGTGTATTATAATTATAAAAATCAAGCTTAATTATTGTCTTTTGTTTTGTCCACTCAATTTTTTTTAATACATCAACTTTAATTATTTTTCTTATTTGTTTATTAATAATTATTATCATCACCATCACCTTAATTATTTATACTCTAAATCATTTGATTGCTTTATTATTATTATTATTATTATTATTATTATTATTATTATTATTATTATTATTATATCAATTATTTTTACATTTATCATAATATTATTATCATATCATAATTATTATTTTTACATTTATCATAATATTATTATCATATCATAATTATTATTTTTACATTTATCATAATAATTAATATATTTTTGTTTAATTATTTATTTGTTTGAATATAATTATTATTTTACTTAATTTTTTTAATAAATAACTTAACTAATAACTTAAATATTATTTGATGTATTATGTAAATAGGCATAGGTTATCTCGCCTAATAGTAAACTATTTTCTTCCTTTCAAATCTAGGTTTGAATTACAGTAATGTTAAATATATATATATATATTTTTTTTTTTTATTTTTTTTGTTTATTTTTTTAAAAAATGCAGAATATTACAATTATTCCCTTGGAAGTTGAGTCAAGAAATGGAAAGAATATCAATGGATCATATTAATTTAAAAGAGCCACTATAAAATAATAATAAAAATCATGTTAGAGACAACATATATTACATGTGTATCTGCTACATCATAAACTACAAAACAAATTTAACGGTAGCATATCAATCATTCCTGAAGGATCAGATTGCCAAGCATGCTTAAATTTTCTTGGCAATCTGCATTTTCATTATTCAAGTATAACATTTTGCTAAAAAAAAATTTTAATATTTTTTAAAAATCAAATCAAGGTGAGAAAAGAAAAGATCATCGATGAATGCTATAATGTTTCTTGATTACTGCACCAACAGGTCCAGCATTATTTTATCGTCATCCCTTTCAATAAGCATCAGAGTTATCAAAATATTCAATTAAGAGTTTATTACATGCAAGGATATAGAAAATCTGGTGAATTTGACTTGCTTCACCTACTGTAACTACCATAATTTATGGAATGATTTTACTGATCTCTTACTGAATTGAACATATTTAGCAACACCCCCATCATTCCACCATTTAGGCTCTGATATCAGGAGTTGGACTTTTTGCTGAATTGGACCTCCATGAATAATTGGGCAGACAACTTGGACCATTTTGGTAATTTATCCTTCACACTTATATATTAATTATTTTTCATTCTTTTGGAGGTGGGAATTCTTTTGTCCTTCAACACAAATATTGTCTAAGAAACTTCACCCGACATCACAGTTGGGATACAAAACGCAGAGAATGAAGTGACTGGAAGATATGTTTCTCCAAGCTGCTGAATGTTTAAGCAATCCATAAAGTTCATGCGGAATGAAGCTTTTGATTCTATATTTGTCAGTTAAATTATACTCCGACATCGATAAGTTGATACTGTATCTTAAGTATTCTAACATAAATAATAATAGTAATAATAATAATAATTAAGGTAAGATATGTATGATCTTTTGACAAGCTGGCACAAACTTGATTAGGAATAGCCATTTTAACTAATCTAATTATAACATTTTGTCGATGTCAGAGAAATCAAATCAAGGTAAAAAATATATATATCAGTAATATGGATACATTCGTGGTTATTATATCAACATGGTGATTTTATATTAATCCTGTGTGGACCACCCCCATTCAACAAGCATCATAATTCATAATCAAAATATACAATCAAGTGAAAATCTTGTATTAAAGGATTAAAAAAAAGGGTAAGTCGATTTGATCAACTTCTATCACCACTATAATAAATGGGTTGATTTTACTGATCAATTCGGTTATTAAAATTCAACATTTTTGGCAGAATAAATGAGCACCTCAATGAATTTAGAGAGTATATGACTTCTACTTGGTCAGCATTTCTTAGGAGAATTATTATTGCTACTGTTACTATTCTAACTCCTTTCCATTCTGTGAAGCGAACTCCTAAGCAGACAGTGAATGAAATGGTATACCCTTCCACCCAATGATTAAGCTTTTCCCATTTCTGTCAAATGTGTAAGAGTTGCCACAATTAAATCTTTTACGTATTATATTTTCTTGGACCAAGGATGATGAGCTCAAATCAATCTCCACCGTACCAAAAATCAGTAAAGAATGTCCTCAAATGTCTAGCTGCACATTTCGAAGCGTTCTCTCGTCTCCCTCGTTAACTATTGTATTCCCAATTCCTTTAACATAATATTGTTGAAAATATGACTCATTTACAGCAAAAAATAAGCAAACATCAATCAAGAATATTTAAATTCAAAAAATAAATCAAATATTTTTTATTTGATATGTTAAATCATATTTTAGGACTTTGTTTAGATTTTTTTTTTGTTATTATATTCATGTATAAAAAGGCAATGTGATAGAAATAAAATTGAGTCATTTTCTTATAGCTTCGTTAGGAAACCAACAGCGGTATCAGAGCTTAAATAATCTTTAAGGGACATGTTATATCTTTATAATAATACCCATAGTCATATATAACCATACACATATTTATGGTTAAAATCATAACTATTATCACACATAACCAAACTCCACAATCATAATCATAATCATAATCATAATCATAATCAGAGATGCATAACTAAGCCTATAATAAACACAAATGCAAGGTGACCTACATGTCTATAAGTTTTATCGAAATATAAAAATGATGAAGACGGTATGTTTATAAACTGCAATATAAAAATGATAAAGTGATTGACAAATCTATAAACTGCAATGAAATTTTTAAAAAAAGTAAAGAAGTTTTTGAATATTCAAAGAAGAGTATAATCATCAAGGAGGAGCTTAACATTGGTAGACAAAATTTGAAATCATAAGAGAAGAAATTCAAATTTGCCCGCAGCAAATGATGCATAGAGAAATATTGAAAATATGTCTCGTTTATAGCAATAAATAAGCAAAGATTAATCAAGAATATTTAAATTCAAAACATAAATGAAATTGTTTTTATTTGATATGTTAAATTAGATTTTATGGATTTGTTTAGATTATTTTGTTATTATATTCATGTATCAAAAACGCCATTTAATAGAAATAAAATTGAGTCATTTTCATATAGCTCCCTTATAAAACCAACTAAAGTCTCTCTAACCATCCTATTTTCATCATCCCGTTCCATGTATGCGTCGTGGGAAACAAAATATGCGCCATAGAAGAAAAGTGCTTCCATAAACGATTTACAAAAGCTGGTGAATTGCGATTTGCCTCAACTTCAACAACCACTATCACACATGGATTGATGTTTTTTATTATTTTCAAGATGGAATTCAGCCTATTTGTCAAGGCAATGAAACTCCTTGGTAGATAGTCGGAGAAGACAACTACAGTTTTCTCACCATCTAGCTCTATGAGATCTTCGTTAAGATCCAACAAATCTGATACTGCAATAATCTTAAAAGAGAAATTTAAGTTCATGCTATGAGCCAAAGTCATTAAATTCTCACATGTATTCTCAATTATTAAATGCTATTACAGTTATCTTGAGGAGTTCAAGAGTGCCTCCATATCGACGTGCTACAGCTTGCATCAAGAATCCAATGCAGTATTCCGATTCTGATCTCAAGATCAATTATGTGGATCCTTTTGGGAATTGCCACATTACTCATAATGGTTTGGATTCCAGCAAAATGGGCAATCTGGCAGAAGGGTATTGCTATATGATATGGCAAGGAGTTTTGTGTCAGTGATCTCATAAAAAAATCCATGTCAAATGATTCCTCCTTCTTCAAGCCTTTTGATGGAATTCTTTCTGATTGTAAATCTATTCTCTGTCGAAGAGCTTTACTAAAATAATAAACTAATCATTGAACTGGATTTCCATTATCAGAAGAAAAGGAATCAATGTGTTTGAGCATTCTAACTGAGAGTCAAATTGTTGATTGCCCACTTTCTCAGCACAAGCTAGCAGGAGTTTAGCACATTCTGCATTTTTGGTATCCTCATAAAAAAGGCATAAAATAGATGAAAAAATTTGTCAAGCCTATCAATTCCTTGGAAGAGGAATTACCACAGGTGATTGACAGCTTTTTTTTTTTTTATGGACAATTTCCTTCTGCATCATTTCTTACTCGATGATTCTTTCACTCAATCGTTTGCAACCGTTACCATCATGTTTTCCTTGCTTCGACTTAACTTCTTCATCAAAGAATGATTGCCGCAACTGTTCTTGTTTGATTAGAGGCGATCTTATTCAATGGATTGGGCCAAATTATTGTTGGGCTTAGACTTTCATTTTGGGAAGTGATAAAATGGGGCTACATTAGTTTTTATTTGGTTGTTTGAAGTCACCAAATCAGATTGCTTCAATGGAACAACGATGATGAAGAGCGGGTCAAGGGCAACTAACTGTAGCCACTGAGAAAGCAACTAAAGAAGCGAGATTTTTGGGCAAAATCAACAACGGCAACAATCCTTTTATTTTTACTCTTCTTTTCTTCACTCTGTAATTTTTTTTCCCAATTTCAATAATAATAAAAGCAGCCTAGATTCTTCCTCGCTTGTTAGTGTGTTTTGGTTGATGGATTTGTCAGATAAATATGTGTTGCTGGAATTCTTATTGCGTTGTTGGTTTTATTGTTGTGAAATTTATTTTGTAGGGTAAGAAAGAAATTGAAGCAGATCATATTTTGGTAGAGCCAAGTTCCTCACCTGTGGATGGTGTAAACAAAATCTACCTATAAAGCCACCGATGAACCACTTTCTACTCTACAAGTCCAGTTCAAAGAACAACTGTAATACAGAAAACTGATCAGTATAGCCGTTGAAAGATCAGTGAAAGACGTTGAAAATCTCTTTCTTGTATTTGAACTCCGTAAATAGCCGTTAGCATTGATGAAGATGGAAGACTCGTGCGAAGTGTGCGAGATTGTTAAGTGAAGCTCGTGCAATCTGTTAAGAAGTCACGTGGAACAATGCCAGCTAGGATTCTTCTCACCATTAGATCATAACAAGAAAATCAATACCTCACCGTTGATCAAAAACAAAAAACCGAGTTTATCATTGCAACAAATATATAAGCAAAACAGAAGAACAGAGAAATAGTGTGTGTTTTCAGATTGTATTTTCTTTATCATCTTCTTCTGGAAGTATCTTGTAATTCTCCATAGCATATGTTTCTTAAGGAACTTCAGTTTCTTCCTCCTATACAATAATTGATGATTAATTCAAGTACAATTCATTTCCTTCATAATCTGTTGATGTTAGATTTTTCTTATGGTATCAGAGCTTGATATTTTGAATCCGTGATTTCCAGCTAAGTAATTGATTGCTATTGTTCATCTCTGTTGATTGTAGCGATAATTTTGATATTTGATATTTTCTTTCTCATTCTTTGATAATTCCTTGATTTGATCCTGTTTTCTTCTTTCAATTGTTGTTTTTCTTGATTCATTTTTTTTTCTATTCAAACCTCAGAAATCTATTGCTTCCTTTAATCTTTAAAACCCTAGAATATGGCAGATCTTATCAATAATACTTCAGATCACTTAACCAATCCTTCAAATCCATTGTATTTGCATCCTAATGAGTCTACTTCTTCTATACTTGTTTCTGTGCCTTTGACTGAGTTCAACTGTCATTCATGGGCTAGAGCCATGAAGGTTGCTCTAGTAGCCAAGAATAAACTAGGATTTATCACAGGGACTGTGCGTATGCCAGAAGAAACAGATCCATTGTACAATACTTGGAGTAGGTGTAATAATATGGTGACATCTTGGATCACAAAATCTGTATCTCCATCCATTGCACAAAGCATACTGTGGATAGATAATGCAACAGATGTGTGGAGAGACTTGCAAGACAGGTTTTCTCAGGGAGATAACTTTAGAATAGCAGATCTCTTGGATGACATTGCAGCATTCAAACAAGGAGATCTTTCTGTTACTGAGTTTTATACTCAGCAAAAGATACTGTGGGATGAGTTAATTAGCAGTACTGAGACCAATAAAGGTCTGTACATGTAGAATTGTATGTGACTGTGGTGCTGCAAGGCAATGTAAGGAAGACAGGGAGAAGGATCAAGTCATTAGGTTTATCAGAGGCCTAAGTGACAAATTTAAAACAGTAAAGAGTAATGTTCTTATGCAAGATCCTTTGCCTCCTTTAAATAGAGTTTTCTCTATGGTAATGCAACAAGAGAGACAACATCATTATACATCTCACTCAGAGGCCAAAGCTTTGGCTAGTAGGAGTTATAGACCTAATTTTGCACCTAGAAGCTATTCACAGCAAATGCTCAGAGGTCAAAGGTTTCCTCAACAATCTCAGTTTTATTCTCATCAATCTGTTGGTACTCAGCAGTCAGGAGGATTAAGAAAATGTACTTATTGCAATGGCACAAATAATACAATAGACACTTGCTACAAGAGAATTGGGTATCCACCTGGTTTTAAACCAAGGTTTAATGTCAATAATAGACCAAATGTGGCAGTTAATGCTATTTATGGAGAGATATCTGATACTACTTCTTATTATAGTCCTGGTGTTCCTGATCTTTATGATGTCTATCCTAATGTTGACCAAGTGATGGAGTCTTATGATCCTATACAGGCACAATACAATATGAATGGTAGTGGTTTTGATGTTCCTTATAATACTATGCAGCAAGGTCAGCATTTATTACCTGTAGCTGCTGCAGATCCAAGCTTTTGTAATGCAGTTACTGTCACTCCCAGCTTGCAACAACAGATGCCTGAAGCAACAGTATCTCTTACAGTGGAACAATATCAGAAGATCATGAACTTGATAAATTCTACAGACTCAAAGGAAGCAATCAAGGAGCATTCAGTTAACAATGTCATAACAAAAGCAAATGAAACAATTAAGCATGGACAGAATTCAGGTATGCCCCAAACACTTTCAAATTCCATTTGGATTCTAGACAGTGGTGCTACTGATCATATATGTAAGTCCATACAATTGTTCACTGATTATAAGAAGATTGATCCAATAAGAGTGAAGTTGCCAAATGGAGAATATTTGATAGCATATTATTCTGGTACAGTTGTTTTCTCACAACAGTTATATCTAAAGGATGTGTTATATATACCCGGATTTTCTTTCAATCTCATTTCAGTTACCAGTCTCATTACTCAACTTAATTCTTCATTATTTCTTTATGGTGAATTATGCCTAATCCAGGATGTAAAGACCTGGATAATGATTGGTATAGCTAAAGTGACACATGGATTGTACAGACTGATGCAGAATGCAGATCCAGTTGAAGTCATAGATAGCCATTGTAATAAAGCAGTTCTAGCTGCAAGTTCTATGATTCTAAAACAAAGCAATAATGATGTATGGCATTTTAGATTAGGACATCTGCCTAGTACTAGATTGTCTGTTATGTGCAAACAACATCCTGAAATACAAGTTAATAACAATGTTCTACCTTGTGATGTTTGCCACCTTGCCAAACAGAAAAGACTGAGTTTCAATGATAGTTTAACTAAATCTAAATTTCCTTTTGATCTCTTGCATATGGATATCTGGGGACCAATTAATGTCTCAACTTATAATGGTCATAAATACTTCTTAACTGTAGTTGATGATCATACAAGGTATCTTTGGGTATTTTTGTTAAAAGAGAAAAGTGAGGTTAGACATATGATAAGACAGTTTGTGGCAATGGTTAAGACTCAATTTGGCAAAGATGTCAAGGTTATAAGATCTGATAATGGTGCAGAGTTCATGATGAGAGAGTATTTTGCAGAAAAAGGAATCATGCATCAAATAACATGTCCAGAGACACCAGAACAGAATGCAGTGGCTGAAAGGAAACATCAACATAAATTAAATGTAGCCAAAAGTCTGTTATATCAGGCTCACTTACCTAAAAGTTTTTGGGGCTTTGCTGTTCTTCATGCCACTTTCATCATCAACAGAATTCCTACCCCTTTGCTGCAAGAAAATTCACCTTATCAAAAATTGTATGAGCAATTACCAGATCTATCAAATCTCAAAGTTTTTGGAAGTCTATGCTATGCAAGTACTTTGAAAGCTGCCAGAACTAAACTTGATCCAAGGGCTCAAAAATGCATTTTCCTGGGTTACAAAGAAGGAACAAAAGGTTTTATGATGATGAACTTACACACCAGAGCTTTAGTTGTGTCCAGACATGTATTGTTTTATGAAGAAATCTTTCCTTACGAAGATAAACAATTCACTCCATCCTTGCCTCAAGTTGATGATGTTTCTATAGATGATGATCTATGGCAATCTGCAATACAACCAAATATTCCAGCCACTGATGAGTCTTTACAGCATTCATTACAGTCCACAGATGCTGTTGATGATTCATTTGTTCCCAGCACTAGGCATTCAACAAGAGTTAGAAAGGCACCCCAATATCTGCAAGATTATCATTGCAACTTAGTCAAGATTGACTCTGCTGCACAAAACAAGTCTTCAACATTTCATTCTATTGCAGATTGTCTTACTTATGAACAACTATCAGATGCACATAAAAATTATGTTCTAGTTGCTACTACTATTCAAGAACCAAAAACTTACTCACAAGCAGTTAAACACCTTGTGTGGAAAGAAGCTATGGATAAAGAATTAGAGGCACTGAAACTTAACAATACCTGAAGCATAGTTCCTTTGCCACCTGGGAAGACTTCCATAGGATGTAAATGGGTCTTTAAGACCAAGCTCGGCAGATGGCACAATTGAGAGGCATAAAGCCCGTTTAGTAGCAAAATGGTACACTCAAGTTGAAGGCCAAGACTATTTTGACACCTTCTCACCTGTTGCAAAAGTAACTACAATCAGACTATTGTTGACAATGGCAGCAATAAAAGGATGGATACTTGAACAATTAGATGTGAACAATGCTTTCCTTCATGGAGACTTACCTGAAGAAGTGTATATGGATCCTCCTCAAGGTCTTGATGTTCCTCCTGGGTCAGTATGCAAGTTACAGAAAAGTTTGTATAGATTAAAACAAGCTAGCAGACAATGGTTCCAGAAACTTACAACTTTTTTTATTGCTCTTGGCTATAATCAGTCCTTATCTGATTATTCTTTGTTTATCAAGACAGAAGGATCCTCATTTACTGCTCTCTTGATCTATGTCGATGATGTTATCCTTACTGGTAACAATATTACTGAGATTGTCACAGTAAAAAAGGCCCTTGATGATAAATTTAAAATCAAGGATTTGGGGAAGCTCAAATTCTTTTTAGGGCTTGAAATTGCACGATCCTCTGCTGGACTACACATTTGTCAAAGAAAGTATACTTTGGAGTTATTAACAGATAATGGACTATTAGGAGCTAAGCCTGCAATAACTCCAATGGATTACAACACAAAGCTTACCAAAGATGATGGTGAACCACTGCAGGATATCTCTTCTTATAGGAAGCTTGTAGGTCAGTTGTTGTATCTCACAACTACTAGACCAGATATAACATATGCTGTCAATACCTTGAGTCAATTTCTTGCTGCTCCTACTACTGTGCATTAGCAGGCATTATTCAGAATACTACGTTATCTCAAGAATAGTCCTGGAATAGGCCTATTTTACTCATCTCATTCTGAACCAACATTGACAACATTTAGTGATTCTGATTGGGCAGAATGCCCAGACTCAAGAAGATCAATAATAGGGTATGCTTTATACCTTGGAGATTCATTAATTAGCTGGCGATCCAAGAAGCAACCAACTGTTTCTCGTTCTTCCTCTGAAGCAGAATATAGAGCTTTGGCAGTCACAGCTTGTGAAATTCAATGGATCAGCTATTTGTTGACTGATTTGGGATTCCCTCTTACAAAACCTGTAAGTCTATACTGTGATAATCAATCGGCTATTTACTTATCTGCCAATCCTACCTTTCACGAACGATCAAAGCATGTTGAAATAGACTGCCACTTTATTCGGGAGAAAATTAACTATGGATTGGTTCATCTCATGCCAATCACGACTGAAATGCAACTTGTTGATTTGTATTCCAAATCACTATCTCCTGCTCGCTTCAAGTTTTTATTATCCAAACTTGGCCTTTGTGATATCCATGGCCCAGTTTGAGGGGGGCTAATACAGAAGACTGATCAGTATAGCCGTTGAAAGATCAGTGAAAGACGTTGAAAATCTCTTTCTTGTATTTGAACTCTGTAAATAGCCGTTAGCATTGATGAAGATGGAAGACTCGTGCGAAGTGTGCGAGATTGTTAAGTGAAGCTCGTGCAATCTGTTAAGAAGTCACGTGGAATAATGCCAGCTAGGATTCTTCTCACTATTAGATCATAACAAGAAAATCAATACCTCACCGTTGATCAAAAACAGAAAACCGAGTTTATCATCACAACAAATATATAAGCAAAACAGAAGAACAGAGAAATAGTGTGTGTTTTCAGATTGTATTTTCTTTATCATCTTCTTCTGGAAGTATCTTGTAATTCTCCATAGCATATGTTTCTTAAGGAACTTCAGTTTCTTCCTCCTATACAATAAGTGATGATTAATTCAAGTACAATTCATTTCCTTCATAATCTGTTGATGTTAGATTTTTCTTAAACTGCACCAATGGCCAGCGATGATGAAGCCATATCCGCTTCTTCTAATCTAACAGAACAAGTAGCTAAGCTAACGATAGATATGACAACTATCCTTAATTGAATTAAACGTCAGTCCACCACACCTCTAAGAGAAGGAGAGAATGTCAACACCCCTGTCTCGGATAAAATGAAGGGAGCATTGGCCGGCACTTTAGGCAGAAGAAGATCTGATGATGATAATGAGGACAGCGATGGTGGAAGCGATAATTCCGATACAGCAACAATAGTACCACTATAAGAAAAATAAGAATTAGCTAGTTATCAAAAATCTGCCGCTAACGGTCATTAGCAATGATTAACAACATTTATTACTATTCACATTATCGCTAAAAAATTAGTGAAAGATTTTTTAGTCCATCGTTATTTAATTCATCGCTTATTATATATATTTCATCGCAATTTACTATAATCATCCTTTAATGAAGATAAATTTAGTAACAAAAATTTGTCGCAAAATTATTAATTTATTTTAAAAATAAAATAATTTATTTTTAAAATAATTTAGTTTATTTTTTAAAAAATAATTTATTTTATTGTTTTAAAAAATTATTTTATTTTGTTAAAAATAATTTATTTATTTTTAATTTTTAAAATAATTTATTCCTAAAAATTATTTATTCTATTAAATAATTTATTCTAAAAATATTTATTCTAATAAATAATTTTATATAAATAAAAATTAAATTATTTATCAAATAATTTCAAAAAAAATAATTTATTTTTTAACTAATTTCTCTAAAAAATTATTTATTCTAAAAATTATTTAATCAATAAAATAATTATTCAGTCAATATAATTATTTATTCTAAAATTATTATTCTAAAAATAATTTATTCACTATAAAAATAAATTATTCCACTAAATAATTTCTAAAAAAAATTATTATAACATTTATCTAAAACATAAATCAATCTATTAATTAATTTAAAAAAATTATTCTAAAAATTATTTGTTCAATCAAATAATTAATTCAATTTAAAAATAAATTATTCAACCTAATAATTTATAAAAATTTCTACCAAATAATTTCCAAAATATTTTATCTTGATATTATTTATTCAATAAAATATAATATTTATTCTAAAAATTATTTCTAATTATAAAAATATAAATAAATAAACACGCTAAAAAAATACATAACTTCAATCAAAATGCAAGACAAGAAGGGAGAAAGAAGATGAAGAGGAAGAAGAAAAAGAAAAAGAAGAGAGAGAGGAGAAAGAAGAAAGCAAAAAAAAAAAAAAAGGAGAAAGAAAGAAAGAAAGAAAAAAAGAAGAAGAAGAAAGAAGAGAGAAGGAAGAAAGAATAAGGAGAAAAAGAGAAAGAAAGGAAGAAAGAAGGAAGAAGAAAGAAATGATGGAAAAAAAAGTTGAAAAAAAATAAATATTTAGATTTAGCGACGGAATTAAGTTTCGTTGCTAAAAAGGCGCACAAAAATTTTACCTAATTTTAAAATATTTAAAATATATTCCGTTGCTAAAAGTTCGCACGAAAAACTACGCCCTTATTTTAAAATATTTAAAATTAGCAATGAAACTAAGTTTTATCGCTAATTAGCGAGAAAATTAGTGACGAAAATTAGTTTCATCACTAATTAGCTCATGCAAAATTTTGCCGTCTATTAAAATAATTAAAAATTAGCGATAGAATAGTTTCATCGCTAATTCAAATGAAATTAGAGATAAATATAGGTTTCGTCGTTAATTAGCGACGAAAATAAAATCCATCTCTAATTAATGATGAAAATGAATTATGTTGCTATTTTTGTTTTTTTAGCAATGATTTTTAGCAACAGATATGTGATACCGTCGCTAAATGAAAGGCGTCATATTTAGCGATGAATTTTTTCTGTCGCTAAATTCATCACTAATCCGTTGCTAATCTACAACTATTTAGCAATGAATTTTTCATCACTAATTTGCATTTTTCTTGTAGTGTATAGGAGCTATTTTAGGTGGAAGCAAAGGTGTAGATTCCAATTTATGATTGGAAAGTGGATCCTAAAGAATTAGACTCATGGCTGGACCAATTTGAGACTTCTTTCACTCTTTAACATTTCAGCAATGCTCAAAAAGTTGCTTACACACCATTGAAGATGATAGACCATGCTAAAGTGTAGTGGCAAACACGTAGTAGCAGTGAAGGAATAAAATATATTACTTGGAATAAATTCAAGTACCTTATCCGGAAAGAATTTTATCCTATAGGTTATTTGGAAGATTAGTGGAACCAATGGCATCGTCTTTGACAAAGAAAGGACCAAATAATACAAGATTACACTACTGAGTTCTGATGACAAGGATTGACCCTTGGAGTTTCATTGATGGATTCAACAACCAGTAGCAAATATGCTTCTGGTCTACATGATCGAATTAGGACAGAACTGAGTCTTTTTTTAAGTACCTAGTCTATCTCATGCAAGCAACATAATGATGGCAATATACAGAAAAAAATCAAGCTCATAGTGTGAAGAAATCTGAAGAAGGGAGTTCCAAACAAAAAAAAGAAGTTCATTCTAAACAACCAACCAAAGGTAATTCCACTTCTAAACTGGTTAAAACTGACAAATATTGTGGGCACTGTAAAATTTTAGAATATACAAGGAGAAATGTTGGAAAGTACATCCAAAATTGTTTCCCAAAAAAGTGGAAAGAAGAAGAGAAAGGGAAGCGTACATCTGCCATAACAACCATAGGAAAAGTTGTGAAAGTTAGGCATGTAAGCAAAGCAGATACGAGTTTATCTTTGATGGCCAAGCCAAAGTGCGTGATCTCACAACTGTTATCTAACATTAAAAAAGAATTGTTCTCTATCCATGTACAAGTTAAGCAAGAAGTGGTAGAAGCAGCCATTGACGTGAGGAACCAAAAATACCTAAATTCAGAAGGGCTGGTCTAGAAGTTAGGACTGAAAATGATGCCTCTGTAAGAATTAAACTTGTTTTCTTTTTATTTTTATTTGATTTATTTATTTGTTTATTGCTTAGTCAAATTGGTAGTGCCTACTTAGTAGGAAGATATGTTGTTAGTGGAATTAATTCAGCAGATTTGTTGCAACATATCTGCTTAGCTTTATTATAAATAGTTGTGTAACTTAGGTTTTTATGGAGAGAAAATAATGAATTCTTTTCCTCTAAATCTCTCATTTTCTTCTATTATTATTTTTGTATAGGCTGATATTCCAACATTTGGTATCAGAGCAGGTTTTGAGAGCTTGAGTTTTAAAAAAAAATGGCTGTTAGTCAAATTATTTCTTCACCACCAATTTTCAGTGGTGAGCATTATCAACTTTGGGCTGTTAAAATGAAAGCTCACTTGAAAGGCCAAGGTTTATGGCAATGGGTTGAAGGTGATAAACAATTGCAGCCACTTGGAAGTAATCCTACACTTGTCCAAATCAAAGCTCATGAAGAAAAAGCCGCAAAAGCTCCAAGGGCCTTATCAATAATTTTTTCTGCTGTGTCAGAATTAGTTTTCACAAAAATCATGAATTGTGAAACTGCCAAGGAGGCTTGGAATACCTTGAAAGAGTCATATCAAGGAAACAAGCGGGCACAAAAGATGCAAATATTAAATCTCAAAAGAGAGTTTGAAAGTATGAGCATGAAAGAAAACGAGTCCATACAACATTACTATGATCGACTAATGATGGTGGTTAACAAAGTCCGATTGCTTGGAGAGAATCTACCAGATAGTAAGATTGTGGAAAAATTGTTTATAAGTTTGCCAGAAAAATTTGAAGCAAAACTGTCATCACTGGAAGATTCCAGAGATATTGATGAAATTACTCTCACAGAATTAATCAATGCATTACAAGCACAAGAACAAAGGAGAGCTATGAGGAAAGAAGAAATAGAAGTGGGAGATGAAAGAGTTTTGTTAGTTAAAGATACTAATGGTAAAGGAAAAATTCCTTATTGTAGTAATTGCAAAAAATCTGGTCATGAGACAGATGATTGTTGGCATAAAGGTAAGCCTCAATGCTTTAATTGTAAAAAATTTGGACATGTAAAAAAGGATTGCAGATATAAAGATCAACATGTTAATATGGCTCAAGTAATTGAGCAAGAAGAATCTCTTTTGTAGTTGGAGAGATGTGCTCCAATAGAAAACTGAGGATGAGACGTGCATCCAATTAGAGAAAGGTGCTCCAGTAAAGAAATTATGAGGAGCAGAGAAGTGCTTTTAAAGGAAGAGATGTGCTTCCAAGAATTATTGAGGAATGAAAAACAAGTTTAAGGGGGTGAATGTAGGAATTAAACTTGTTTTCTTTTTATTTTTATTTGATTTATTTATTTGTTTATTGCTTAGTCAAATTGGTAGTGCCTAATTAGTAGGAAGATTGGTAGTGCCTACTTAGTAGGAAGATATGTTGTTAGTGGAATTAATTCAACAGATTTGTTGCAACATATCTGCTTAGCTTTATTATAAATAGTTGTGTAACTTAGGTTTTTATGGAGAGAAAATAATGAATTCTTTTCCTCTAAATCTCTCATTTTCTTCTATTATTATTGTTGTATAGGCTGATATTCCAACAGCCTCACTCTCACCCACACACTCTAGGGTGGATTCATAAGGAAGTTGAGACAAAGATTGATAGGCAATGTTAGCTTCGTTTTGCCATCACTAAGTACTTCATCAATGAGATGGTATGTGAAATGGTGCCCCTTGACATATGTCAAGTAATTTTAGGCAATCCATAACAATGGGAATGGGATGCAATCTACTATAGACAGGAGCAAAAGTATCACTTGCAGAAAGATGGGAAGACCTATACCATATGCAAAGACCCCTCTTAAAATGTAATGGATATTGTGATAGCTGGGAAAGCTAAAATGTTACTTAATGCAAGCCAAAAGTTTATGCTGGTGATGATTCAACCTAAAGAGCTTGATAACAAAGTAGCAGCTTTCACTTTATCTTACAGAGAAAAGGAAGATGAGTATCAAAACTTGATGAAAGAATTTTATGATTTATTCCAGATGCTAATGAGCTACCACTAAAGAAGGTAGTAAAACAAGAAATTCACCTCCTCTCAAATGTTGCAGTACCAAATCTAGCCATGTACCGAAATTTGGTACTAAAAAAAATGAGGAGATAAAGAAGCAAGTTTAAGAATTGCTAGGGAATAGAGTGTTAGAACCTAGCTACTCACCATATGGATCCCAATTGTTTTAGTCCCAGAGAAAGACAACAGATGGCATATGTGCATCGATTATAGAGCACTTGAAAAAATTATAGTTAGGAATCGATGTCCCTTACCTCGCTTAAATGATTTTCTTGATTAGTTAAAGCTGGTAAAATTATTCACTAAGTTAGACTTGAAGTCTGGCTATTGCCAAGCTCGAATTTGTGAAGAAGACACTTGGAAAACTGCATTCAAGACAAAATAAGGCTTATACGAGTGGTTAGTGATGCCATTCAGCTTGTGCAATGCTCATGCCACCTTTATGCACCTAATGAATGAGGTACTTAGACCTTAGATTGATGATTTTTTATTGTATACCTTGACGACATCTTGATTTATAGTCAGACAAAGGAAAAGCATGTTCAACATGCAAGGCAGGTATTTGAGTTACTACATCAACACAGATGCGGCTTAATCTAAAAAATGCGAATTTTGAAAACAATCCTTGGTGTATCTTGGGTTTGTAGTAGGTAGTGGCAATTTGCAAATTGAACCTAGCAAAATTCAGTTAATCATTGACTGGCCTAGACCGTGAACCATAACAAAAGTACAAAGCTTTATGGAAGCATGCTAATATCTGTGAAAATTCATCAAGAATTTCACTATTTGAGCATCACCTTTTCATGCACTTACTAAACCAAACCAACCATTCGAATGGAAGCATGAGCAAGAAGAAGCTTTCCTTTTGCTGAAGAAGAAAATCAGTGAAGCATCAATTTTGGCACTACCCAACCTTCAAAAATCATTTGAGCTAGCAACAGATGCCTCAGGGTATGCAATAGGAGCTGTTCTTATGCAAGAAGGACATCTGGTAGCTTACCATTCTAAATTCTTTCAAGGAGCTCAAAAGTAATACCCAGCATATGACAAAGAACTACTTACTTTGCTTCAAGCGGTGAAGCATTGGCGAGTTTATCTCTTAGGTAAAGAAACCATAGTACACACTGATCTACATCAATTCAATTTGGTCATCCTAGTTACAACAAGCTTGGCTTATGAAGTGGATGACTTATCTATAACAATTAAATTTGGTCATCCCATACAAGAAAGGTGTTCACAATAAACTAGCATATATGTTATCCCGGCCTCCTATACCAATCTATTGCTTTGCTTTATTATTAAAGGTGGAGCCAACTTCTCATGAGGAGAATGTTAAATGGTACAAAGAAGATCCATACTTTCAAAGAAAGAAATATGCTTATGCATACTAAGAGACAGAGAACGTATAAAGTGGACAAGAGAAGCCCACAGTTCAAGATTTGTTGGGCATTTTGGAGAGACAAAGACTTTGTTGAATCTACAATGTTATGTTTATTGGCCAAGCATGCAGAAGGACGTTACACAGTTTATACGAGGATGCGAATTATGCAGCGCATCCAAACCTGCTAACCGAAAATTGGGTTTGTATGCACCTCTTCCAATTCCAAGTAGTCCTTGGGAAAGCATTTCAATGGATTTCCTAGGAGGGTTTTCCCAGACATGGTAAGGTAGTGCTATGTAATCGTTAACAAATTTTCAAAAATGGTGGTGCTTATTCCTTACAATAAGAATATCACTGGAAATGAGGCAGCAAAATTATTCTTTGATAATGTTTGGAAAATATTTGGGTTGCTCAACTCGATCATTTCAAATCGGGATAGCCAATTTTTGAGCAAATTCTGGTGTACTTTGTGGGAATTGATGGATACTAAATTGAAGAGGAGTGCCACTTTTCATCTGCATCTGATGACCATACAGAAGTGGTTAAACTAACATTGGTACATCTATTACATGGTTACAATCTATGGCATCCAAAGACTTGGGATGAAAGTATACCATTTCTGCAATTTTCCATAAATCACATAATTTATGGGTCAACAAACAAGGACTCTGCAGAAGTTTGCCTTGGCTTCTTACCATGGACTCCATTTGATATGAAATTCTCTACTTAAGTGACTATACAAGATGATAAGGATGACGTCCACACAATAAAAGCTCAATGTTTTATTAATCAAATTCGACGTGTGCATCAGGAGGTGGAGAAAGAGTTGCCAAAGTCACAAAAGAAGTATAAAGAACGAAATGATTAACATCGGGTTTAAGGAGACTTTCAAGTAGGAGATCTTGTTTGGCTTTATCTGGGCAAGGAGAGAATGAATGGTGAAGGCAAGATGCTTAAGCCTATTCGATATGGACCCTTCCAAATTTTGCAGAAGATTGGTAGTAATGCATGTTAACTAGAGTTACCTGCATAAATTCAAATGTATTCAGTTGTGAAACTTGATAAATTAAAGTTGTTTGAGCCATCCTTATTAGATGATGAAAATACTGACAGTCTAATTGCCATTGAAGATTTGATTATTAATAAAGAATTTGCTCTTGAAGAAGATACCATATTGGAGAAGAAAATCACCTCAAAAAAAAAGGGTGTGTTAGAGAAATATATCAAATTGGGTTGAAAGGACAACATCCTAAAGCAGCCAAATGATTTTCCAAGGAAATTGCACAATCACAATTTCCTCATTTGCAATTTTAAGAACTAACAAGAGTTGTTTCTTTTTCCGTAGGGAAGTCGTGATCAAAGGTGATCTTATTCAATGGATTAGGCCAAATTATTATTGGGCTTGGACTTTTTATTTTAGGAATTGATAAAATGGGGCTGCATTATTTTTTAGTTGGTTGTTTAAAGTCACCAAATCATATTGCTTCAATGGAATAACGACGACGGAGAGCGGGTCAAGGGCAGCTAACAGTGGTCACTAAGAAAGCAACTAAAGAAGCTAGATTTTTGGGCAAAATTAAAAGCAACAATAATCTTTTGTTTTATAAATAAGTTGTATTCAGTATTTGTGAGGATCATCCTTTTATTTTTACTCTTCTTTTCTTCACTTTGTAATTTTTCCCAATTTCAATAATAATAAAAGCTGCCCAGATTCTTCCTTACTATTTAGTGTGTTTTGGTTGACGGGTTTGTGAGATAAATTTGTGATGTTGGAATTCTTTTTGCATTGTTGGTTTTGTTTTTGTGAAATTTGTTTTGTAGGGTGTGAGAAAGAAATCGAAATAGATCACTTGTTGCCCATATTTTGAAAAAAATAATTCTTGACTCCATGTGTCATCTTTTTTTTATATTATAAACTAGAAATTACATAATGGGAAAGACATGAGATGAGGAGGCCTTCTACCCAAACCAAAGAGCACTCCTCTAACAACTAAAGATAAAACGAAAGAAAACTCAAGAGAGAAATCCCCAAAGAAAACTCTGCATAAAGCAGCAGATATGCACTACAGATAATAAACATAAGCTGAAACTAAACTATTGAGAAATTATGCCCATATTGAGAAGCTAATAGGTGCTAACCCAATATGACAAAGAAAAACAAAAAAAGAAGAAGCGGACTTCCCAGAGAAGATCTACTAAATGCACTAGAAATGCACAGCAAAAAATATTAAAAAACTACTAACTGAACCCCCAAGGAACCAGTCTGAATATGCTCTTTTAGTATAATTAGGCCCAATTTGACATTACAAAATAATCCTAGCTGCAATAGTGCACGATACAGCAACCATAATAGGCTAGAAGAAGTGAAAACCCAAATCAAACTTCAGAAGCTTCTCTACTAATGATGTCTCAAAGCCCTTAACAAACTTTGTCTTTATCGTTGGCCCTGAAAAGACCCAGCATCGAACCAATTTTCCAAGTTTTCTCAACCTCAAATCCCTCTAAGTTCGGCTGATTAAGACCATCATCCTTAAGATCGAAAGTTGGCAAATGTAACTATTCTGCCAACTGGTTAGAGGTCCTATAGTTTGCTCCTATTTATCTGATTCATATTTTTGATATTGGAATCAGAAATGGAGTTGTCAAGTGTGAGAAAAGGTGAAGAAGATCCAGTCTTTTTCCTATTGTTGGTAAGTCTTCTGCAGGGAACAATAAGACTACCTTTCACCAGCGATTTGAATTTGGGTTTAGTCTTATTGCTCTTGTTTCAATTTTTTTAATAAGCTCAATATGTGGATCGAGATCAGCTTGAATGAAGTCATCTTCTGAAAAAGCTTCTTCGTGATCCTCCAAGCTAGCAGAAATACGGGGTTTAATGTAAATTCTAGAAAGCACAGAAGGAACAAGTTTAACGGGTTCGGATTGGGAAGTTGTTTGGGTTAGACTGGTGTCATCTTGATAGATTCTATTATTAGAGTAAAGGGAATCAACACCTGAAGATGATAACATTTCTTCAGATAGAGAAAATTAACTTTCTGTCCTTCTGCTCCCTCCTTCCTTAAACTTAGAACTAAGATTTATTGAGCTTGAGTAATCTTCAAAGATACACCAGTTACTCTGTTCAAAAGAGAATAGTGGATTTGCCATCTCAAATTGGAAAGTAGCTCACAGTTTGCGTTATCAGGGATCAAGATGCTAATCAAACCCTAATTAATTTAGCGACATAAGGAGTTCTATATATAGGTTGACGCAGTTTTCTAGTACTCCTAAAATCTCTTCTTAGTTGTGAACAAAATTTCCTATAGCATTTTTTATACAGCCAACTTGAGACATTGATAGGTGGATTTTATCAAAGTATCATTTGCATGATACAAATAGATAATTTCAAAATTATTTAGATGCCACCCTTTATAATGGCTTTGAATATGTAATATATATAATACATATGTTTTAGGGATAACTTATTTTTTAATCTCTAAAAATACGAGTTTTCTCAAAATAAGTATAATTTTTTTTTGTTTAATGTCATGAGTTATTATTTTACATCAAATCAATCCTTCATTATTTTAGGGATTTTACTGAGCATATGTGGTTGCTTATGTGGGAGGATCGGTGGGAGGATCGGTAATATATCTAAATTGAAACTGGAATTTTCAAGACGCTGGGTCAGTTAAAATTGAGGGCCTTTTTGGTTTAACTGTTCATAGCAGCTGGTAGCTGATAGCGGTTGCTGATAGCTGATAGCTGGTGGCGGATAGCTGGTAGCTGATTCGGGTTAGTGTTTGGTAAAAATACAATAGCTGTTGCAGTTTGAATGTAAAATTACCAATAAGCATATCATTATCTAATAAATATTAATTTTTATTTTATTTTAATAGGGTTAATATAGTCTTAATATGAATCAGCTATCAGCTGATATGAAAAAGCTCCGAGTAGGAGCTTATTGAAACAGCAGCTGTTTGGGTTCCTAACAGCTATCAGCTGCTGTTTTAAAATTTTACCAAACATCAAATTTTACCAAACAGCTGCTGTTTGGGATTCAAACCTCTATCAGCTGCATCAAACAGCTAAACCAAACACCCCCTGAGTCAGCATCGAGTCCACCTGCTTCTCGTATTATTGCTTCGTATTTCGTTTCTCCAAACCACCACAAGACTCAGTGAGTTTCAAATTTCAGGACTGACCAAAACACGATTTCCTTTAGCCTCCAACGAACCCATAAGCACCACCAACAACTTACAATCCTTGAAGCAAATTAATCAATTTGCAATCCTTGAAACAAATTAATCAATTGGCAATCCTTGAAGCAAATTAATCTTCTCAAATTCCCTCTTCTCGCTGTATAATCTCATCACCGCTAGTTGGATCCTACCTTCATCATCCCACCTGTGCAATCTCTTCTCCCTCTTTGTTGTATCCAGCAACGCTTTTGATCTGAATCAAAAGGTCTTTTTTCATCCAATGATTGCATACAACTAGTTTTTGAGTCTCAAGAAATCATTTGGTTCTCATCATTATCTATTTGGTTTTCTGGCTAGGTTTCGTTTAGGAGAAATTTTGGTTCTCCTGAAAAACAAAAATCACAAGCATCGATTCCTCATCTACAATTAGCATCTCTCGGCTACGATTCCTCCATTTGTATCTCTAAATCACAAAAAATAAATGGATTAGCATCTCTCGGCTACGATTCTCCATTTGCATGTCTAAATGGGATAAATCCCCTTCTCACCCTGCCGGTACTCTCTCTCTCTCTCTCTCTCTCTCTCTCTCTCTCTCTCTCTCTCTCTCTTGTTTTAGTCAAAAATTTCAAAATTGAAAAGGAGGTTCTAAACTTGAATTTGCTTAATTTGGTATAAGATAATATGAGAATGTAGATGTGATTATAGAAGGAGAGAGAATTATAATCGATACTAACTTTAGATCAGAGTTTGAAATGGCTATAGTCGATCATTTTAAACAATAAATTCAAATCCGAAAACCATGAAAGATAAGTGTTCAATTGTGATGGAGAACAACGATTTTGAAGAATTTGAATTGATTTTTTTTGTGAGAACTAGCCGTCATCGTGCAGTGATTCATCATCGTCGCCAACCAATTTTTAGCGATGATGGTGATACAGTAATAGTTGACTTAGAGGGTGTTTCTCAAAACTGGAGCTTTTCAGCTTATTGTAGCTATTATAAACGAGTAACAAATTATAAATGAGTATTTTAAAATAATTTTTTTATCGGTAGTATTTTGAAATTAATTATTTCGAATATTATAATATGGGTTTTCAATAGCCAAGACGGTGCGTTTTGAGCAAAGAAAGAGATTTTACCGAGCCTGCCACATTAGATCTACATAGGCTTAGTAAAATTCCCAGCCCGAATTGGGATAAAACTGATGCAAAAAAATTAAGTTACGGATTAACAAATGACAAGAAAAAAAAAAAGCCATGCTTATTATGAGAAAATAGGTACTCTTGGGGATTAAAAAATAGGTTATCCCATATGATTAACAATTTCTTTTTTCAAAGACCTTCTACCATTCAGCCAAGAAAAAAGAAGAACCAATAATTAAAAGAATAGTAATCGAATTTAAATAGAAAAACTATTAAATAATCAAAAAGATCATTTATACACATAAAATAAATGTGTATTTGTTGAGCATAAATACAATAATTTACTGCTTAGAGAACTTCGATAATGACAACTTAGAGATTATTTGAGTAAGGAAATGGATTGAGTTTCTTCTCTCTAATACCCATTTGGAAGACTAATCTTGTAAATGAAATCCATACTTGGTTTCATATAGGCAGTTAAAATTTTAATTTGAAATTGATTTTGGGGGTCATATAATCTAATACATCATATAAGATTTAGCAATTTGCATGCAAAATTACCAAAAGAAAGATTTTTGTTTTTTTGGTAAATTTGATACCAACCAGACTCATTGGAATTTTCCATTTTTTTTTCTTCCAATCAGTCCTTCATACTTCAATTATTTCTGAATCTTCATAAGAAGAAATAAGTTTTACTTATATGATCAAGAAAATCACATTACAAAACTTTAACAGAGAATTGATTGCACATAGAAAACATGCTGAAATAAAACATCATATCATTATCATTTCAATTATTATTGATTAAATTAAGTATAATCTCAATAACCTTATGAAACTAAATTTAAACTTGATTAAAATTTTATAGAATTAAATAAAATTAACATCCTTCAATACCTTAAATGGAAAATTGATGGCGAGACTAGCAACAGTGTTCACGCTCACAATCTTGTGCAAAATAGCAAATTTCCTTATAAGGTTTCCCCACCACCTCCTTTAGTTTCTAGTCCTGAGCAATGGGAGCGTCTCAAAGATCATGGGCCAAGAGGTGGGAGTTCATGTATTGTAGTGGTGGTGGCCATGGTTTTAATGATGACTATGACATTTTTGCTGTCACTTCATGTAGAGAATTTGTCATTTTGATAAAGTTGTTCAATTTAAACTTTTTTGGCTCTATAAAAGTACGAAAAGTTATGTTGTTATTGAGCTGTAAAAAAATTGGAAAATGCGCAAATATGTCTCAAATTTGCAAATATGAAATGACAAATTAGGTTAGATCTCTTTTAATGAAAAGTTAACTGATGTTAACTGTTTGATTAGTTAGCAGAAAAATATATAAATATGTTCTTTAAATTTATTTGAAATCAGTGATAGATCCCTCATTGTAGCAATGGGATCCATGGACCCTAACATTTTTTTTTTGACAAAACCCTAAGTAATTTTAATATAATAAAATAAAAGTAGTGGGATTTTGATCATTGGATCCCAAATAAAAAAAAATCTATCACAATTAAAAAGATTAGAGTCCAAATAAAGGAAAAATTGGACCCTAACTAAAAAAAAAAATAGACTCAATTAATATAGACTTGTTAAAATAACAACCTATACAACTTTAAATTACACTTGTTAATTAAATCTAATCAGTTTAAAAAGAAAATATTTTATTAAACGGCTAAAACTTTTTTATCATTCAAAAAAAAATAATATTGTCACTTTGCATCCTCTATTGTATTGCTTTTTAAGACAAAAGTTTAGACCCTTAATGTTTTTAAATTTTAGCTTATACCACATTTATGTATAAATATATTACTATTTTATCTTTGATAATTAAACTCAACATATGGACCCCAACTAGCAATTTGTTTCGATTTGCCACTGCGCGAATGTACAGATTGATATTGAATTTTTCTTTCTCAATTATGTAAAAAAAAAAAGATAAAATTATCATTTTAGTATATAATAAAAAAAAATTAAGTATCAGTATGTACTTTTACACAAATTTAAAAGATATATTTATACTTTTTCCTGCTAACAAACCAAATCGTTAATGGCAATTAGTTTTTCATTAAAAAAAAGTTAATTTATAAGAAAAAAAAAGTTAAGAATTAATCCATACCTTCACACAAATTTTAAGAGTATTTTTACACCTCCCAAAAGGAATTGATGAATTAATTTAGTTGTTAAAACAGTGAAAAAGAATGTTCCTACTTTTTAATTGGTGACTTAGGTTTGATGTGGCTCAAGGCTATAGCTTTGACTTTGAATTGAGTTTTAAAGGAATGGTTCCTTAAAATTATAGGGATGGTATGAATGGAATGCATGCTTGTATGTATGTGTGTATGAAAATAATTTTATGAAGAATGACATATGATTATAGTGCATACCACTTATGGATAGAGTCTATAGTCGGTACATTAGGACAACTATATATCTAACCACATGACAGATAATGAATCTAATGTAAGTCTAGCATAACATGGGTATCCATTACATCTCAAAAGAATTACGAATTCGTTGTGGGTTGGATGCTTTTGTCATCCCCCAATATACCTAATGAAAGTTGCTAGGTGGATGGTACTTGCTATCCAGGGTTCCCAAAAATTAAAGGGTAAGGAACCCTTATAAATGATGAAGGTCAAATCGATCAATGAGAAAATCATTTTGAAAAGAACCCACTAAAATTTTATTTTTAAATTTTATATTATCAGTAGAGTTGATAACTGTGAAACCTAGCCCAAGCACCGATTCAGCCTGCTTCGAAATTACAACCAAAATGCTCATTTGGGCTTAGTCTTAGATGACATCATTGTGTAAGGTCTCTAGTCAATTCGGTAAGCACGAGTTTAAAAATATTTTTTAGTTTGAAAAGATTTGCTTCTTTTATCTTTTAAAAGAAAGTCTCCTTTATTTTGAAAGGAGATGATGACTTTTATTTTAAAAAGTGTGGGAAAGTCGTAACCTTAAATTATTTTAGTTTGAAAAAAATTCAAGAAAAAACTCACTTCTTTGACTCCATGAAATTAATTAATTTTACTCAAAGAGACACTAGTCTGAAACTAATCGCTATGGATCTCAGGCTAAGTTTTCAAATAAGTTTTTATAAAAAGATTTTCTATTTGACTGATTTAACCTTTTGTGATTAAAAATAGTTTTTTCCATCTTGATGAAAAAAATTATTATGAATGACAAATAATTATTGCATAAACATGAAATGACATCCATAATTATAATAAATTTAAATTATTACAGTTCCCAAAACTCATATATAGGAGAGTTTTTACTTTATCCCTTATGGATACTAAGTTAAGCACAAGTCTTCAAGTAAACTTATTAAAAGTAAGTGATACATCTCAATAAAAAATCTGTTAGAATTAATTTTAAATTGTTAAAATTAATCCTCTAATTAATCATAAGTGTGGGCTAAATATATTTAAATATTAAATATGTATTGCAGTCAAATTAAAATAGTCAAATTAAAGTTATGATCAAATAAGGATTGTTGACTATTGAGGTGTCCTACTCGTAATAGGATTTTAAGTGTAGAGACCGATAAAAATTTCTATTTTGTTGAAGGACCAAAATAGAAATCATCATCATCAGTTATAAATAAGGGGTCGTGGTCTCCAGGGGAACATAACAATTTTGAGAGAACATTACGTTCCTTCAGTAGTGCTTCCGCTAAACTTAAAGTGTGTATCTCCTGGAAGGCGACAAACTCCAAAATCGTCTTCAGCTTCAACATACAATCATGTCAGGTATGCAATTTACCCCTTTGCAATTTAATTTCAATAATCTAGTGATCTATGCATGTTTTAGGTTTTAGGGGAATCAGGTTTTCTCCCCCTTTCAATTGGTATCAGAGCCCTATGCTAGGTTGCTAGATTTTCCGATTAAATTGCGGTATTGATTATTACTTTAATTCTAGAAAATTAATTCGGTGATTGTAATTTTCGAGAATTAATTTGAAATCGAAATTATTAATCTGAAATCAATTTTGGTTTGATTTGTTTTTGGATTAAATTACTGTTATTATTTAATTGATTCTGGAAAAATCAATTTCTGAACTTGAATTTGTGCTTGTGATTTTTTTTGGAATTAATTAATTTTTGGGTTAATTAATTATGTAATTAATTAATTAAAAAAAATCTATTTTGAAACTGTTTCGTGAACAGTGTTTCGTGAACAGTGTTTCGTGAACAGTCGTGAACAGTGTTTTGTGAACAGTGTTTCGTGAACAGTGTCGTTGTTCGTCGTTTTGGTTTAGAAGAACACAGTTAAGGATTTTAATTAATTGATTAAATCTTTATGAAATTTTGATTTCATCTTCGATTAAATCGTAAATAAAAAAAATTCATTTAATTTTTAAAATTTCAATTTAAAATTTAATTCAATTGAGTTTAAATTTTGGTATTTTAGTCATGATTGTGTCTAATATTTTTAATAATAAATTAATTGAAGGAATAAGTCACCAAAGTGGTCTCTATTGTTTTAATTAATTTATTTGGGATATTAGACAGGTGTATTAAAATTCGTTGCGGGTAGTATGCCGGCCCAAAGGAAGGCTGCTATCTGGCTGAGTTTTGAATACACGTGTTGCAATAAATATGTGATAATTATTTGGTTTTATCCATGTGGATAATATATCGGCCCAAAGGAAGATTATTATCTGACGGGACTAATTGTCAATATTTTGATTGCTGCGTGAGATACCAATTACAGTTAATATTTTATGTCCAAAGATGAGAATATTAACGTTGTGCCTGGTATCTTGTTTCTATTATTTAAACTCAAAATCAAGTTTATAATTTGTGGATCGTGAGCGTACAATTTTTTTATTTTTCCTTTTCTCTGAATTTAGCTAATATGCTATATAAACCCCTAGTGTACCTTTTCTTTAGAGGTTAAACTTAGATTTAGAAATTCAAACATGTTGATTTATCTGGGACGCATGTATTTGGACTTAGCATGTAGGAAGGATGAACCTATTTCTCCTACTGAAGAGAGCAAAGATGCTCAGAGGGTTCAGTATGAGAAGTGGGAGATTTTTTATCTTGCTTGGGTCCAGTGATCATGCATCATAGAATCCCATAAATATTTGAGGAGCCACTCTGCTAAAGCTATAATGCTATGAACTACCTTGCCCAACTGGAAAGCGACTATGTCAAGTGTGATGAAGTCGAAGTAGGGACATTTTCAGCAATCTAATTTTCGTTAGGTATACTGGCAATAGTAGTATTAGGGAGCATATTCTGAGCATGTCCTAAATAGCCAAGAGGCTAAAGGCTCTGGATTTGGTTTTACCAGATGACCTTTTAATCTATCTAGTTGATGGCTAATAAAGGGGAGAATGCTCGTTTGGTTGCTTCAGCAGATAAGGACAAAGGTGAAAAGAAGAATAAGACTGCTAATAGAAGGACTGTCCCAATTACACCACGCGACGTATAAAGAAGGGTAGTACCTTGTTTGGTTTATTATGAGGTTAATTCAACTTTAGTATCTAGAAACACTTATTGAATGGATTACATTGCTACTATTCATATAAATGTTTCATTGTAGAGTTACTTGAACTACTGAAAACCAATTGATGGTGAAAGATACGTCTATATAGTAAATGGCAAACTGGTAGAAGTAGAGACATAAAAACATTTTAGATTGTGTTTAAGAACTGGATATTATTTGAATCTTATAGATACTTTTGTTATACTATCTTTTAGATAGAATTTGGTCTCTGTTTCTTATTTGGACAAATTTATTTTTTACTTGTTCATTTAGAAACAGATAATTTACTTTATCTATAGATTCAAATATTTGATACTAGTTTCTTAAATGTTTATGATAATCTATATACGTTAAATGTCAATGCTTCTTATAATGAAACTCTGCATGTGAGTACTAGAGATATCAAAGGAAAGCTGGATATGGATAACTCAGCTGAACTTTGACACAGATGTTTAGATTACACATCCAAATCTAGAATAGAACATCTTGTGTCAAATGGTATCCTAGATACATTTGATTACACAGATTTGGATTTCTATGTTAAGAATACTAAGTTAAAATAGACCAAACATAGAGATTGGGTGCTATTAAGTCTTCAGTCATCTTAGAGTTGATATATATGGATATCTGTGGTTTATTCTCTATAGCATCATGAATGACCAAAGATAATTCATATCATTCATAAGATGATTACTCACGTTAAAGGTACCTATATCTCATTCATGAAAAATCTAAGTCTGTGGACGCTTTATTTTAATCTTATAAGGCTGAAGTTGAAAATCAACTCGGAAAGAAGATTAAATCTATTACATCTGACTGTGGTTGTGAGTACTGTGGCAGATTTAATAGCTCAGGTGCATAGCGTTCTGGACCAATTGTTATTTTCCTACAGAAATGTGGTATAGTCCATCAGTACACAATGATTGGTATAACCAGTATGAATGGTGATGCTGAGAGACATTACAAGACTCTTTTAGATTTGATGAGGAGTATGATTAGTCATTCATCCTTATCAGAGTCTTTTCTAAGAAAAAGCATTAAATATAGCAGTCTAATTAAGTACCAATCAAAGCAGTCTAAGTACTTTCATACTTACGGGTATCCAGCTAAGGCTAGGCCTTATAGGCCTAATAAGGGTAAAATTGGACTCCAAATATGTTAACTGCTACTTTATTGGTTATTCTGAGTGATCATAGGGTCTAAATTTTATATTCCTACTACCATATTAGTGTATTGAGATGTGTATTATGACATTCTTTAGGATGTTGAGCTTGAGGGGGGAAATAAGGTTATAAACATTGTCTTTGAGGAGAGATCAAGTTAGGAAATTTTGATTCTCATCATTGTTTTATGGAGTGGTAGTGTCACTCTTATTCTAGAAGCAATTCTAGATCCAATATAAGACAATGTTAAAGAACTTCTCATCAGTTTGAAGATTCGTTCTTCATTAGGATCAAGCTCATCAACCTTAAGAATTTGAGCCAGAACATGTGCCTTTAAATAGGTCCATTAGAGAGAAGAGAAGTGTTATTCTAGATGTTTATGTAGTATTTCTATAGGATTCTAACTCTCATAAGTGGATTGAGGCAATGAGTGAAGAGTTTAAGTTTATGCAAGACAATAAAGTTTGGAATCTTATCCCATTACCTGAAGGAAATAAACCTATTGGTTTTAAATGAATATTTAAGACCAAAATGAATTCTAAAGGTAATATGGAGAGATATAAAGCATGTCTTGCAGTTAAAGGCTTTACTCAGAAGGAATGGATTGACTATAAAGAGATCTTCTCTTTGGTTTTATTGAAGGACTCTTTTAGGACAATCATGGCTCTCGTTGCACAATTGTTCTTGAGTTTCATCAAATGGATATTGAGATTGTGTTTATCTATGGAGACATTGATAAAACAATCTATTTGGTGCAGTCAGATTACTTTCAATAAGGAAACTCAAAGCTACTGATATGCAAATTAAGAAAATCCATTTATAGGCTCAAGCAAGCATCTCGTTTGTGGTACTTTAGTTCCATCAAGTAGTTGTCTCATTTGGTATTGAGACAAATGCTATTGAGGACTGTGTATATCACTGTGTGTTTCACTAATTCAGTGGGAGTAGGTTTATTTTCCTGGTTTTATGTGTGAATAGCATAATTTTTGTTACCAACTGTAAGGTCTTGTTGCATGAAAGGTTTAGATAAAGTTTCTTTTGTATTAGGGATCCAGATACTTCGAGATTACTCTCGATGTATTCTTGGATTATTACAAAAGAGCTACATTTAGAATATGCTCGAGAGGTTTGGTATGCAAGAATATAAACCAATTTATACCCATGATCATCATAGGTGATAAGTTTAGTCTCATACAGTGTTTTAAGGATGAACTTGAGGTTCAGTACATGTAGCAGTTTCCTATGCATCGACAGTTGGGATTCTGGTGTATACTCAAATTTATACTTATCTGAATATTGTGTTTATAATTGGCATGTTAGGTTGATATCTTAGTGATCCAAAAATGGATCATTGGAAGGCAGCCAATAAGGTTTTAAGATATATTCAGAGAATAAAGGAACGTATGCTCACATACAGAAAGTCAGATTAATATGAGATCATTTGGTATACTGATTCTGACTTTATCGAATGTCTTGAGTAGCAAAAGATCCACATTAGACTACATTCCATGGTTTTGGAATTTGTAGTATGCTATGAGACATTTGATCATGAATTTTTTTTTGACTTTACTGAATGTCACAGGGCTGCACATTATGGCTAGCATTGAAAATGCTAATAAAGTTTTAAGTGTGACATTAATTCAGCAGTTTGATTCTCCAATGACAGTAGAAGCTATTTGGTATTTAGTTTCTGGCTGTAAATGGAGAAAATACAGAGTGGACAGATATCCATAGAGCATGTTAGAACGAACTCCATAATTATAGATCCTCTTACTAAGGCATTGATACCGAAAGTCTTTCATGAGCACACTGCTCATGTGGGTGTCATATTGTTTGAGGATGTTTAGTTTCAGTGGGAGTTTTGTTCATTATGTTTTGAATGCTCTATTTGGTTTTGGATATGTTAATTCAGTTTCTGCAGAAAATGAAGTATTCACTTTTGTTTATTACACTCTGTGTTATTTTTGTGGTTGATCTCAATTAAGTGTGACCAGTTGGAAATAGGCATGATTAGATCATATTACATGTAGTTTCCATGCTACACTCCTATTATTGATCTATGTCATTTGAGAGTATTGGTAATGTGATTGATGGTGGTTTGAGTCACGATGAATGTGGCGACTGGCCCTTCAGTCCTTTATCGATATAATCAATGAACGAGATTGTTTGAGGCACCTTCAGTATGACTGCTTTTATGAGCTCATTAAGGTATATACATTTATATTTAATATATGTTAGCCCAAGTGGGAGATTGTTAGAATTAATTTTAAATTGTTAAAATTAATCCTCTAATTAATCATAAGTGTGGGCTAAATATATTTAAATATTAAATATGTATTGCAGTCAAATTAAAATAGTCAAATTAAAGTTATGATCAAATAAGGATTGTTGACTATTGAGGTGTCCTACTCGTAATAGGATTATAAGTGTAGAGACCGATAAGAATTTCTATTTTGTTGAAGGACCAAAATAGAAATCATCATCATCAGTTATAAATAAGGGGTCGTGGTCTCCAGGGGAACATAACAATTTTGAGAGAACATTACGTTCCTTCAGTAGTGCTTCCGCTAAACTTAAAGTGTGTATCTCCTGGAAGGCGACAAACTCCAAAATCGTCTTCAGCTTCAACATACGATCATGTCAGGTATGCAATTTACCCTTTTGCAATTTAATTTCAATAATCTAGTGATCTATGCATGTTTTAGGTTTTAGGGGAATCCGGTTTTCTCCCCCTTTCAAAATCACATCCATTTAAAATAACAAATAAAACTAAAACTAAAACAAAAAAAAAATTGCAATAATGAATTGCAAGAATAATAATAGTAAAGTAAAGAAAAGAAGATAAAACAAATTAATTGGACCAATTTTAGGTATTACGTGAGGGCTCGCCACTCGGAGTGATATTTTCGAGTGTGTCTACTAATCTTATTTGAATAAAAATCAGAATCGTAAGTAGTTTGTGCTTTTGATTGCAAAGAACTTTAATTAACTAATTTTAGTTAATTTCATCACCGAGTGGAAATAGGTAAAGTGAAAAAACAAATATCTTGAATGATCATATCTTCTTAATAAATGGTTGAAGAGCTTTTTTGCTTTGTAACTCCACTTAATTATATAAGTAACTGAAATCAAGTAATTGTGGTTGTGGAAATTAGTTCAAACAAATAAAATAATAATTAATTTAATTAATTTTTAGTGATCAGAAATCAATTTAACAGAGTTCTGACATCAAAAATTGAATTCTTGACAAAAAGGAGAGTACCTCTATTTATAGAAATCAGATGGCAACCTTGGGCTACACACAACATATTTGGCTGCGCACGCTAGATATTTTTAATGAAAAATATTTTATTTTATGAAAAAATTTATTTTTCCAATATCTGTTTCCTAATTTTTTGAATTAAGTATAAAATTAGAGGTTCATAGTTACATGTACCATATATGAATATATAACAGTATATATAAATTGTATAATGATATATATTTTTTAAATCTAGTGATATATATTATTATATGTTCATATATGTCATTATATGTTACATATAGTAAAATTTAACATAAATATTTTTAATTTAATATTTTAAAAAAATTAATTTAAAAGTTGTCTAAAAAATAAACAATGTAAATAATATGAATAATATTAAAAAAGAAAAAAATAAACAGACTAAAAAACACAAAAAAGATGAAAAAATAAATAAAAATCATAAAAAATAAATACACAAAAAATAATTACATAAAATATAATTTAAAATCATTTAACTCAAATAATATTTTAATTTAATTATTAATTATTTTTAATTATATAAAATATTTAAAATATAATTGATGTTGACCATGGAATATGCTTTATATTTGTAAAATGTGTTGAATTGTTGACTCCCATGTCCAATATACTAGCACACTATTCCGCCCTAACAATTCAAAAAGTTTCATCACGTAAAATTGCAATTTTTTTTTAAAGTTCCATGCTATTGAAATTGACTTTTTTTTTTTGTATTATTGAAATTGAAATTTTTTTAAGGTTAGTTTTATAATAATCCTAATAATCATTTAGGTTGTTTTTGGGCTACTTAATTTTTAACTTTGTATCTCAGTTTTATTTAATTTTAATGGCATTTGCATAACTACCTTAAAAAATAATTTTTATTTCAAAAATACTATAAAAGCTAAAAATATTTACATTTTTATCAAAAATTAAACCAAAATTTCAAAATATCTTATTCTTCTCTAAAACAATTTTTTTCTTTCAAAAATATCTCTTCCCTCACTACAATCAATATTTTACTTCAATTTTATTTTATTTTTTTCAAACTTCACCATTAAAATAAAAATATTCTAATAAAATAATAAAAATTAATATTTTAAATTATTTTTTATCATATAAAAATCATAATTTTTATAAAAGATAAATTTTTAATTTTAATTTTAAAAAATAAATAACCCTCACAAAAAAAATAAAAAAGTAAAATATACAAAAATGTATTAATAAATATCATTATATTTATTTTTAAACAAACTTTACATATTATAAACATAAAAAAATTAAAAAAATACACAATTTCGTTACATAGATATATAGTAGATGTGTCATAGATATATTCTAGATGTTGTATGTATATTATATTTTTGTTATTTAAATTGTATATATTTTATATAAAAGTTGTTGAATATTATGTGAATATTATGTGGATGTTGTGAGAATAAAAAATTAAAAAATAAAATTAAATAAATAATAAAAATATTATTTAGATGTATTATAGATGTGTTGCAAATATATTTAAGATGTTGTAGATGCAATTTGTATGGTTGAGGGAGTATTTTATATATATTATGTATATATTGTTTATATATTATATATATATATATATATATATATTTTTTATGTGTGCAATACAAAATGACATTAAAAATATTTAAGTAAAAAATATAAATAAAATAAAATTAAAAATTCCAAAAAAAAAAAGAAAAAAACCTCGAACAAGTAAAATTGAAAAACATTTGCTGTGTACAGTATTTGCGAAAATGGAAAAAAAATTTCCGTGAACAGTGCAATTAATCCTTAACTGTATTTTATTATTTTATTTGGTTTTTAGTCTTTTTAAGATGTATTTAAGCCTACATTGGATTAAATTTTATGACACAAACTTACCCTAATTAAATTGAGATTTTCACTTTCTAAACTCTTGTTATGCTGTGTCAAAAGCGTAGTATATTTCTCATATGAGTTCAGAGAAAGAGATGTTTAGTTGTTGTGCACATACTAGACTGATTTTATTAGATGCTCTTTTTGTAATTGTAATATGACAAGATTTTTTGAGTGTTGGTTAGTTATTGGAGAAATCTTACTCTTTAGAATTCAGAGCCATTTTGAGAGATCAGTTTGGTAGGTGGAATAGTATTTAACTTGACCAATAACTTAAATTGCATTGAATATTTCAAAGTTGAACTCTTTTTCTGAAAATGACTTTGTTGTTTGAAGAAAAAAAATAGACAATTTAATAAACAAAGGAAACTCAATAATTTCAACAAAAAAAAAATTATCACTATTCCTTCCAAGTTAATACATTCAAAAAAATACAAATTGATTTACGTACTATATATATGAATTAAGCAGCGACTATTATCAGAGATAAGCAACAAACATGGAAAATATATTTTTCTATTCTGTTGTTTTGATCCTTCCATTTCTCCTTCTTGCCTTAAAATCTTATTCCAAAACCAGAACACAAAACAACAGAAAACCCCCACCAAGCCCACCTTCTCTTCCGATTATAGGCCATCTCCACCTTATTAAGCTTCCTCTCCATCGATCACTTGATAATCTTTCACAAAAGTATGGTAAGATCATATCTCTCCGATTTGGTTCCATGAAAGTTCTGGCTGTATCATCACCATCACTAGTTGAAGAATGTTTAACAAAGAACGACATCATTTTCGCCAATCGTCCTCCTTTTACAATATTCAAGCATGTTTCCTACAACAGCACTACCCTCGGAACAGCCCCATATAATGATCACTGGCGTAACATACGCCGTATAAGCACTCTTGAAGTCTTTTCGTCGAAACGCCTCAATGCTTTTGTAGACATTCGAAAGGAAGAAATCAAGATTTTCCTTAACAAGATTAATAGTTTTAACACAGGCCAAGAATTTGTTAAGGTACAGTTGAATAAACAAGTGTTCATGGAGCTAACACTTAATATAATCGTGCGAATGGTGGCCGGAAAAAGGTATTACAGTGAGGACGTGACCGGAAAGGACAAAGAGGAGGCGGAGCAATTTGTGGAAACAATAAGTGAGGGCTTTGATTCTGCAGGAGCATCATATCTTGGAGATTTCTTGCCTATCTTTAAATGGATTGATTATGGGGGGTACTTGAAGAGAGTAAAGAGACTTGGTAAAAGAGTTGATAGGCTATTGCAAGGCCTTATTGATGAACATAGAGTTGATCATCATGAAAACACCATGATCAGCCATCTTCTTTCTTTGCAAGTATCAGAAACAGATCAACATACAGATGAAATTATCAAGGGCCTAATTACGGTAAATGATGACTCTCTTCCTAAACTCTTTTTTGTTTGCCTTTTTTTTTTATCTTAATCATTCGCTATCCTACAACTTAGAAATTATATTGTTTTTTCAATTTATATATCACTCATGAAAAAAATAAATGATGAAAATTCATTCCAACATGTTTAGTTTTTAAGGGAGAAAGTAATTAACTTCATACCAATATGTTTATTAGGCCTTGCCAAGAAATTCCTAAATATGGAAAATATCTCATTTGTGAAGTATAGCATGCATAACAATTGTTTTTTTTTTTTTTTGAAAAGAAAGTTATATTATTATAATTAGTGAACAGGGAAAAAACATATCTGTGAGGCTCCAACTACCCAAAATACCATAAAAACAATCGTTTTACTTAGGAAAATTATTGACTTAATCGAGTGTATCTTACTTGGATCTATTTTTTATAAATTTGAATAAATTATACGCATTTGTGGAGTAATTCTTACCAGTACTTAGTGCATATAATAATTCAATGATATAATATGAGTATACAGTGCATATAATAATTTCAATTTTTTTAAGCAAAGGATGAATATAATTAAAAGGAGGGATTTGAGCAGCGTAGAGGGAAGCAATTGAATTAATACTCAATCAATACTGCAGGGAGGAATGGAAATTATAAATTTAATTTTTTCATATATTTGAAAAATTATAAATATAAGCATAAATTAGCGCCCACAGAATTGAATAAAAGGCACGCTATTGAAATTTATTATCAATGAAGACCAAAAAATTCGCCGCCATTCAAAAAACTGTGTTGAATATTATTCATAGTCGTTATTCTCATGGATATGTGGTTCAATATGAGCACAAATAGATTTTTTTATAGATTGCTATATGACAACTACAAGTGACAATGACTTTTTATATAATGTTAATATATATATATATATATAATTAAATTTCCCCACAATTCATTGTGAATTGTTTTATATTTGAGTACAATATTAATTGCTGAATTAATAAGAAAAGAATCAATTGAACTCAAAGTTATAGCTAAATTGATTAATTAATTTATTTTTCAGTCTTATTAATTGATTAAATTTTCAAATATTGAGTCAAACTAGAAGGTAGATTTTTTTTCCTTCTTTTTTTTTTTTTTTTGCAAATACTCTAATTTTGTGAATAATAGTTTATCAATAATCTGACTAAATATATAATTGTGGGTTTTAATTAGTGAAAAAAAACTATAGATTAATAGACTGAATTTTCAAAAAATTTAGTATTTTCTAAATTCAAACCTGGCATATAGATAAATCTAGTGGTAACATCCTTTTATTTTATTTTTTTTATAAAAAAAAACTCTTAATTATTCAAACTATATCTTTTTTATAGTGTATTTATTTTGGGAAAGGTATAAAAAATAACTATTAATTGCATCCTTTCTATTAATAGATTTCTCTTTGCTTATTAAAAAAAATTTTAAAAATTAACTGTTAATTTCCAACTAATATTCATTGTCGTTAAATGTACGCAGGATCTTTTAATGGCTGGAAGTGAAACATCAGCAGTTACATTAGAATGGGCAATGAGTAATCTGCTTAATAACCCAGAAATTTTGGAGAAAGCAAAAAAAGAGGTGGACATACAGATTGGTGAAGAAAGCTTGATGGAGGAATCAGATATTTCCAAATTACCATGTCTTCAAAATATCATAACAGAGACCTTAAGATTATATCCACCAGGTCCATTGCTTGTTCCACATTTTTCATCTCAAGAGTGTAGCGTTGGAGGATACCATGTAGAACCCAATACAATGCTACTGATTAATGCTTGGGCAATGCAAAGAGATCCTGAGTTATGGGACGATGCTGTTAAGTTTAAACCAGAAAGGTTTGATAAGAGTGTTATTGGTCAGGGTACTGAGTCTTACAAGTTAATCCCTTTCGGGCTTGGAAGAAGGTCATGCCCTGGGATGGGTCTAGCCAACCGTTTTTTGGTGTTAGCTTTGGGGTCTATGATTCAGTGCTTTGAATGGAAAAGGATAAGTGACCATGAAATTGATATGTCTGAAGGGACTGGACTTAGTATGCCTAAGGTTAACCCACTAGAGGCAATGTGCAAGCCACGTAGTATCACAAAGAAAGTGTCCTTTTCTTCAGCTCCATCGACTACTACAATTCCATCTATGTAATTATCATAAATTTCTGTATTTATATGTTATCAAATATTAAATGTTTCATTAAATTGTCAAAGAAGTTCATAAATTGCCAAACTAGTTTATAAGCCTAAAATCCTTCTCTTTCTCTCTCTCTTTCTCTCTCTCTTTTATTCTCTGCATAGAATTTTCAATTATTATATGGAATTTTCAATGTGCAGCTTTCAAAGGTTTTGGCCTCTTGATTTTATAAGCCTAAAAAATCTCTTATTTATGGTGGAGCCGCATATAAGTGGTTTAAAGGCCTCTTGAATTTTCACAACACATCAATATAATAAATGTAGGAAGATAAAAAAAAAATTTAGAGTTTAAACAACTTGCAATAATTTTATTTTTGATACTTACACATTTATAGTAGAAATTTTAATAACTACATCTTAAAAATCTGATAATCAAATCATAAAATCATAACAATAGAAATAAAATAAAATTTAAATATAAAATCCTAAAAAATTTCGACTATCATTATTTTTTAATTTAATTTATTATTCTTTAATTGTATCATTTGACTCAACTTCTCAAAACTCCCCCTCGGGTCAAATGCTGTAAATAACTTTCTTTTTAGCATATGATTTTTTTATTGTTCATCCAAGATTCATGGTCTTGGAGAAATAGGCATGACATGTTTTTTTTTGTCATGAGTATAGGTATGATATACTTTTTTGGTCTTAGGCATAGGCATAGTATTTGTTTTTTTGTCATAGGCATATGCATATGTTTGAAAGATTTAGAATAAATATTCTTTCTCTTGATGTTTGCAGTTGTTTTGGCTTCATCTTATTGAGTTTTGAGATATGTTGATCTTCATCATTTTTGCAATTCATTGGCATACAAAGGTTCTTTAAAAATTTTTCATCAAGAGTTTTACCATTAGGTTGGATAGCCTATGCCTATTCATTTGTTAACACAAATAATAGTTAAAGTATAAATATAATTAATGCTTATAAAAAAAAGTCAATTAAATCATATTTGTGCACATTAATTAGGCAGAGAACAACAAATGTAGAGAGAGAAAGTTAGTGGGAGAGAGAGAAAATAGTGACAGTTTTGGTTTTACTCCGATATACCACAGATCGATGATATTTAATCGTCATTGCCCCCACCAGTAGGTAGCCCTTCCTCCGGTGAGCTCAACTCCGTCTATCTCATCATCATAGGCCGTTGGATTTGGCCACACGCATTGCACAAAAGGAACGCCATCCATGATTTTTTATCAAGTTTTCGATTGCTTTTCGACCTCCATTTTCGGTAATTCTAGTATTTTTGATACCATCACTTCATGAGCTTCAATTTGACATATCATTTGCAAATTATGGATGAGTTTTAGAAAATTTATATAAATGTATACAAAACATTTAAATATAATGATAATGATAATTAATTAAATTTTGATTAATTAAGAATTATAGATTAAAAAGAAATTAGACACAATATTATAATTAATTGATTAATTGGTTGTAATGATACCATAATAAATGTAACACTTTTATATCTTATATATGTACAATACATATACCCGGTATATGTAAAATATGCATATACGGTACAAAAATATCACAGTTTGATTTAATAAAATTTTTTTCATTTTTAAAATTTAAAATCTTAAATACTTTAAAATGTATATTTAAATAACAACTAAAATATTATCATAAATTATAGGTACTAAAATAAGAATTTTTCATAAAAATCTCTGAAAAATTCGTCAGAGTTTTGTCTGTAATTTAGACATTTTCAAATTAACAACACAACACAACATGCATAAGATAACACTCCCAAATAATATCAAATTACCATTTCACCCATACTCCTCAATTTCTCCAAATTTCACAACACATTTATGCATATACATATATATAAGTTTTCAAAATACATATTAACTCACATTATAAAATTTTTCAACACATTTTTTTATAATTTACAATATATAAACATCAAAAACATAATATAATATATGAAATATCAAAATGTAATAAAAACATATAAATACTGGTAGTCGGCATTGATCTCGAAGAAGCAGCCAAATCAACTCAAGCAAACTCGAAGCTAGAAGAAGAAAAAGATGACCAAAAGTGATTTCTCTCTTTCCACTTTCATATTTATAACCATATATATATTATTTAAATAATTTAATAATTATTTATTTATTTATTTATTAAAATCCCAAAATACCTCTTTCATCCAAAAATTATTTATTTTTGAATTAATTTAATAATTTTAAATTTATAAGATTTAATTATCAAAATACCCTTTTACTTTGACTTTTGACTTTTCTTTTAAAAAGTGTTAACTTTTTTGTTGACTTATATGTATAATATATATTTTATGTATATTTCATATATACATTCCACTTTTTTATTTAAAAACCCTTTATTTTCATTTAAAATTATTCATTTAATTTATCCACTTAAATTATAATTAATTTTATTAAATTTTCAAATATTAAGAATTTTTTAAAAAAATTAGGATATTACAATATGAAATAAAATGAATTAGTTAATAATATCAATATTATCATTATTATTATTATCAAATTATTAAAATAAATGAACTAAGTTAATGTAATTCAATTGTATGTTGAAATACTATAAATACTTAGTAATTTTTGACATCCAAATTATGTTGAGTATATTGATAGAGGCTCAAATAGGGCAAACAGATGAATGTATTAATAGAGATAATAATCATTGGAGTATTTTTAGAAATTTAGGAAATAAACCAGCATACACCGACACTCTGTCGGAATCTCATTAGAATCTTAGAAATCATCCTCTCATTTTCCATTCATATTTTTTATCTCATAGTAGTTGATAACTCTAGTTATGTCTTAGTTAATCATTATTCTTATATTAATTTTGGAGTGGATCCAATTGCTACGGCAGATCGAGGTGATTTTATTCATTTGGTGATTGTAGCTTTTAGACCAGGTGAGTGGATAATTATATAACATTGATATTTTATTAAATTATATGTATATGAATTGTTAAACTTATTTTATGATGAAAATCAGTTTATGATGAAATTTGAAGAAGGTAAATTTGTATTAATGAATATATATAACTTGGGAACAAATAATGGTATGTTGATGTTAAAATTATATAAATGATGATTTATTTTAAATACAATTGAATAAATACTTTGAATACACTCATGATATGTTATCTGATGGATGCACCTTAATGACGGGTGTTTATGAGTAATTGACGGATTATGTTTATGATTATAATACTGTCTTTGGGATAGCGCTTGGTATACATCTGACATTTGGGGCGTATATCAGGTGGTTCGCCCTTTGGGGGCAACTTTGCACATGTGTATGACTAGCATTAGTTGCTTTTGGGCTGCAAGCGTCATCATAACGTCTAAGATGCTAGCATAGCTTTTAGAGTGCTAATACGTGTGTGATTAGTTGCATGTATGTTATTTGCAGCTGAAGTGCTAACATAGTCTACAGACTACATATTCTAAGTGTATGAAGATATATGTTAAGTTTTATGAAATGATATTTTGAAATTATGTTTCGTTAAAAAAGAAAGTTATTGTGCAATTGTATGAATTTTTATTAGTAAGTATATGAGAAAACCTTGTTTGTTCTCACTTTGTTATGTAATTATCTGCTCACTGAGTAGTTGTACTCACCTCCATTGGTTTAATATTTTTAGAAACTCTCGGAGCATAGGTTTTCTCTTCTTTTCTTTCTATCCCCATGTAGAAGAGGTTGGGCCAACATAATTATTTTTATAGTATAGTAATGTTTGAAGTTGTCGTGTGATGATTTGAGTGAATAAAATTGTTATGAATTTAATAATAACAATATGGATTTTGAATGATGATGGTATAAATGTTATAGTCATGTGTATAATAAGAATATTAAATATTCTTATTATGAATGGATATTTGTATCAGGTTTTATATTGAGATTTACCTAAGTATAAGAGGAGACTCTATCCGAGTTTAGGTAAGCTCCACCCTAGGTTTAAGAGAGTAGGGTGTGACATTAAATGGCATCAGAGTATAGGTTATAGATTCTATAGACTTTTACTTTTTCAGATAGGAGCTAGGTGATAATCTTAGTTGTGTTTGTCATGTAAGATGATGCCACCACGAGCACATAGTGGTAGAGATTGTGGTAGTAACTATGACCTAGGAAATTTAGTTATTAAATTAGAGGTTGTTGGCAGACCTCATAGGGATTCTACTCCACTCATTCATCAATATCGCATGCATTTTTCATAAATAGTAAAGAAAGTTGAGTTCTTAAGAAAATGGGTTAGTTGTGAGCTTTCCAATTGGGACCCATATGGAGTGTGAATATGTGAATACTAATGATGATTTTGTTCATCTTTTCTTATCTCAAAGTGTAGTTTATGTTAAAGAATTGGATATTATAAAATTATGTATTCCCCCTCAATATGCGTGAAGTATTCAATTTTAAATTGTTCCTTTAGTAAGCCTAGTAGCTCAAGAGGCAAGATAATTAACTAAGGATAGGTATTAATCTTGCTTGAAAGATATTCTTGTGAGAAAAGAAAAATCCAAGTTTTGGATAAAATTGAATGTGAAACATGATATATGAAGTATAGATTATAAATGATTAATTCAATTATAGCGTGTTTGATTTTACTTGTGAAACCTAAATGGTTTGAGGATAATGAATGATTTAGAAAATTTAAATTGAACAAGAAGTTCAGAATCTATAATTAAAACCTTATAGAGAGCTTATCATACTTCTGGTGCTAGCAAATAATTAGAATTGTTTGGACTAATGAGTAATAATAATGGTGATATGCATGGATAGTGGTTTTGACTATGCAAATCAAAAATAACATTAGGATTTGTCATTGGATAATAGTCTATGAAATATAAAGGTAGAGTAAACTTAAACTTTGTTAATGGATATTGTATGAAAAGTTTGAGTATGGAAATATTTGCGATATTGGAGTATTAAGATATTAGTTGATATAAAATATTTTGAATGGATAATAAATATAAGTCTATAATGTTGTCGGAGTTATATTTATGATTTTAGAAATAATATGGACTGCATGAGTAAATTGGTGCAGTAAGAAATGACTAAATGTTGTGAACTGTTGAGCTTAGAATTAGTTAGATGAATATATAGAATCGAGTGATTGATTCAATTAAAGATTGACATAATGCAAAGATATCATTAGTAGGAGTGAGCAATTTTCTATTCCAAAGGTTTAGGTTACTATTAATTGGATTGAAACTTTGGCATTGGGTTTTAATGAATTGATAATAAATAATTGAATTTGTCGCTTTGAGTATTAAGATGATATTTATTATTGAACTTTTGTTAAAAATGGATGGGAGTTGAAAGAAAATTAATTTTGGATTAAATGGATTTTATTTTCTGAGGGAGAAAAGAAAAGAAGGAAGGTCGTTTAGTGGATATTAAAATAAGACGAAATTGCAGAGTTTAAAATGTAAATAGTTAAGGTGACAATATAAATTTTAGAAAACTGTTAAGATTTTATATGCAAGATGTATACATGTGATAATTTTGGGTTGAGAGCAAAATTTATTAAGCAAACAAAATGGTGATTAGAGATTTTACAAATTGGTGGAACTTTTAGAATAATTTGAGCATGTGAATTTGAAGACTAATTTAAGTGCAACTAAATTGATGTCATTAAAATGTGAAAATTTAGAGGTAATTAGCATAAGGCATGATTTGAAATGAATCTAATAAAAGGGGTACTAGAATTAAATTTTTTAAGGTACATATTAAAGTAAATAGAAACTCAAAACTAGATTTGTGATAGCGAGCAAATATTTTCTATATTTTGAGTTAATTTGGGCTTGCTATTATGATTTTTTACTGACTTTTGGTCATTTTTTGTAGAGAAAAATGATTTAATAAGGAGCTAGAATCAAAAGAGAAAAATTGATTAAAAGATGAAAATTTGCAAAGGAGTTGCTGATAGCAGCCTCGGGCACAACCCTTGGGTATTGATAACATCAGACCTGACCTGATAGTTTTGAAGAAATATGACAGTTGGCACTTACCTTGTTTTAGTCTTTGGAGATACAATTTTGGAGAGATTTTGAAGGATATATCTGATTTTGTAATCTCCTATTAGTTAGGAATTTGATTTGGGATATTAGTATTATATTATTATTTTTATTTTTAATTGTAATTTTCCTCATTAGACTTAATTTAGAAAATCTTTTAAGGGACAAGGATATATAAGCTAAATTTTCCAACAACCCTAGGGGGTTAGACATTTTAGCTGCTGCAATTTTAACCGAATATTAAAGCTTTCTTTCTTTCAAATTAGGAGCAACTAACTCTATCATGGTTGAAGGGTAATTGAAGCTCAAATTCAAAAATTGTGAGATCTAAACATGTTTATCTTTTCTCTTCTTTAATATTCAGTATTTATATAAATCTTTCTGATTTAATTTAATTGTTGTTTTGCTAATTAATCAATAGGGCCCATTGCCTAATTAGTTAAATAATATATAGCTATTCAAAATTTCCAAATCCTTAATTGTTCTTAATATTTTGATTTAAATAGTAATTAGGTTTATCTTAAGAGATTATATAATTTAATTAAATATATCTCAAAGTTGGATCTATTGGTTACAATCAGATCCTTCTAGTTCTTAAGGCTGTCAATAATTAGATTCTAAGGACGTTCTTTTAGGATATGTTATTGGCAAGAGTTAATTAGAGAACGTTTTGTAATTAATTTAAAATCTAAGGAAATATTGGTATTGACAGCTTGTCCAATACTATAATTGATTTATTGAAAAATTAAAAAGAGCAACATTTGAATCCATGATCAATTCAAGAATTGAACTGAAATTACCCATTCAATTGAATTTATTTTTATTTCTATTTTCTCTAATTGATTTTTGTTATAATTTAATTTTAATTTTTAGTTTTAATTTGATTTTGATTCTTATTTTTCAAACCCCTTTATTTAATTTTGTTTTAGTTTTCCTTTTTAGTTTTCAAAAAAAATTTAAATAAATAGTAAATTTCTTGTGGATTCGACCTAATTCACCATTACTACAATTTAATTTGTCTTGGAATAGAAATTTAATTTTGGTGGTTTCGATACCCATCAAATTTTGTCGCCATTGCTAGGGAATTAATATTATTTTATTTTATTTTCTTATTACCATTTCTTTTATGGATGGTACTTTGCATCAATTTGGATACAAGAGAGAAATTTCAAACGAGGTAAATATGTATCCTCTTGAATCTAAGATTTCTAAACTAACCATTTGGTGCAAAGAATGGTTATAGGTAATTTGCAACAAGCTAGATATCTATAGAAGCAACACATATATGAGATATCATACACTTCAATATGATCAACCACAATAGAATTATGATCCATATTTTAATGCTTACAATTCGAAGTGGGAAGAACATTCAAATTTCAACTATAGAGTAAAGCTATCAAATTTTCAACAATTTCAATCATGGCTACCTTAACAACAACAACCGCCACCATCCACACTAGGAATGTCTCTTCGCGAAATGTTTGAATTATTCATGACTAACACTCAACAATTTGAACAGGAGACAAGAGTATGTATTCACAATTTGGAGAGTCAAATTAGCCAATTAGCATCATTTATATGCAAGTTAGAGTCTCAAGAAGAATTTTTCTTCCAAATGGTGGTCAATCCAAGATAAAGTGTAAGTATAATTACCTTGAGAAGTGAAAAGGAGCTGCTGAAAAAAGTACACCAGAAACAGACCCCTAGGCAGGGCTTAAAGAAAATAGCATAATCTAAAATTTTAGTAAAATAAGAGGAGTGACTTGCCACGTCCAGCAATGATCAACCCATGCCATGGGTAATTCTACCTCCTTTTCCACAAAGATTAGTTAATTATGAGAAAGAAAATACCGAGGAAGAAATTTTAGAAACTTTTGCAAGGTTGAGGTAAATATTCCTTTATTTGATGTTATTGAAAAAGTACCTCGACGTGTTATGTTTTTAAAAGAATCATGCACCAACAAAGAGAAGCTCAATGACAATGAAATGATAAATATGGGAGAAAGTGTTTCTGCTATAATTCAAAGAAAATTATCTTTTAAAAGTGTTTTTAAAAGAGCTATATGTGATTTAGGAATATCAATAAATATTATGCCATTATCTATTTTTTTTCCTTTATGTGTTGGTCCTTTAAAAGAAACTTTTTTCATGATTCAATTAGCTAATAGGTCTATTTTTACCCTGAATGAGAATTAGAGGATGTCTTAGTTCAAGTAAATGAGTTAATTTTTCATGCTGATTTTTATATACTTGATATAAAGGACGATAAATTTTCTAATTATTCTATTTTATTAGGAAGACCTTTCCTTAGTATAACTAAAACAAAATTAGATATATGTGATGGTACACTCACTATGAAATTTGATGAAAAAATTGTTAAAATAAATATTTATAAGGATATGAAATATCATAATGATGTATCTTATGGTGTGGATGTTGTGAATAAAGAAAATTTGGAATTTACCAATAATGGTGAGCTAAATGATAATGTGAAAAATCTAGAGATGGATTTTGTTGCTTGAAAAGAATTGCAGGATTCAGTGTGTGAAAGAGAGGCTCTCAAACCTCTAGAAAATAAAATCCTAATTCTTGAGTTGCCAACTTCTCACATAAAATGTGTAACTTCTATTGTAGGGGTATTAAAATGGAAAATAACAAATTCTAGCATAACAATGAAGAATGATCTTTTGCACTCAATACCAAAGATATTAATTTGGGGCATTCACTAAAGCACAAGGGTGATGTCTAGCCAAAGAAATAAAATAAAGGCGCATGTTGGGAGGCAATCCAATCTTTTTGAAATTTTCTTTTTAGGAATTTTCATTTTTCCTCTTATTTCATTTTATTTTATTTTATCTTCTTCTTCCTTCAAAATCCTTGCAAATCTCTCTTTTTCAGATTAATGAATCACAATAATGAAAAAAAATGTCGTCACTTTCACTCTTCCATTTTCACCCACAATAAAAAATCATGAGGAAAAGAAGTGAATGATCCATCTCTACCAATATGATCAAGAATAATTCAAGGGAGTCCTCTTGTTCTCAATTTATTATTTTATATTTATATTTACTCATTGGGGACAATGTGCAAAATAAGTGTGGAGGAAGGATATTCTAATATTGGATTTTGAAATTTTAAGGTTTCTTGAATATTTTATGAAAATTTTTTTAAATTATTTTACTTTGGAAATTTTATTGATGATGATGAGGTTTTGTTGAATTTTGGATGATAACTTAAAGATTTTGGTGATTAATTTGTTGCTAGAAATATTTGATAAACTTTTGAAATTCTTAAACATTGTGGCTGCCTTGTTTGTATTTTGCTATTTTTGACCCAAGACCTATGTTATCTTTGAAACAATTTAAATGTCACACCCCATTCTCTTAAGCCATAGGGTGAACTTATCTCATAAATTACTATACTATTAATTATTATAAAATATCACTCACAATATATTTCCTTAGTATACTTCTTACACATACAATAATAATATCCAATAATTTCTAACACTTAAAAAAAATACATATTAATTATTGTTCAACATGAAAATATAAATATATATTTTTTTAAACAAATCCAAACGATACTTGTGTTGGCTCGACTTTTACTAAATACTGATCGGAGTAAGAGTAGAGGTAATCTACAAGTCTATTCTCCAACGGTATCTGAAATGATTATAATAAGGGGGGTGAGTCCAACTACTCAGTGAGAAGATAATTATATAACAAAGGGGGAACAAATAAGTTTTTCTTATATACTTACTAATTAAATTCATACTACTGCATAAAAATTTTAAGAACATAAATTCACCATATCATGTAATAAATTGTCATCATATTTTTTTTTATTTACACTCAATATATATAGTCCATAGAAAAATATAATACCTTAGGCGTAAGTAAATATATATTTACTGACACTCTAAGAGTAAAACATGGCATCTTGGGCGCAGTGATGACGCATGGCAGCACCAAGAGCAAATAAACATGGTCATACACATATGCAGAGCTGCCCCCAAAGGGCGACCATCTGATATACGCCCCAAAGGCTATATGTATACCAAGCGTTGTCCCAAAGACAGTATCATATCATAATCCGTCAATTCCTTTAACACCCCGTCATCACAGGTGTCTCTATTAGAACACATATAATGAGTGTATATAAAACATTTATTTAACTGTATCAATAAAAAATTTTCATACCATAATTCAAACATTAACATACCATTATTTGTTCCCATTTTTTTTTAATATTCATAAATATTATTTTACCTTTCTAAATTATTTTATAAAGATTTATTTTAACAAATAACAATTTTAATAAATCATATATATATATAATAAAAATTACCGATGCTATATAATTACCCACTCACCTTAGTCGATAGCTCAACTTATTTAATCGACCAGTCTCTCTCTATGTTCTATAATTGCAGTAGAATCCAAACCTAAAGTGATATAAAAATAAAAATTTACTAAAATATTATCTAGGATTTATTATTTCTATGAGTTAAATAACATGAAAAGATAACGTGGAAATGATTCCTAAAATTCTAACGAATTTTCAGAGAAATTTCGGCATAACTCGGCCATTCCCAAAAATTTTAAAATTAATACTCCAATTAGTATTACACAATTATCAACCCAATAATTTATCAAATATTTCAATAATATTTTTAACAACTTAACATAATTTGCATGTCTAAATTTGTTATTTATATTATTATTTTTTTTATACATCTATATTATATTATTTTAGTTTCTTTAATTTAATAGTTTAATAATATTTATTTTATTAATTAATTTGTAATTATATTTTAAATAGTATCTACTTTAATTTTCTATTTTCTTTTGTACTATTTTCTTATAATATTTCATATATTGTAAAATAATAATAATAATAACATTAATAATAACAATAGTGATATTAATTGTATTTCTTTATACATTATTCAATTAATTCATTTTATTAGAATAATTATTTATTTATGTCTAATTTAATCATAATAACTTATATTAAATTTACTAATAATTATATTAATAACCATATATATAATTTACTTTCATCTTAATAATTTACTTTTATTTTCTAATAACTACTTATAACAAAATCAATAACTTTAACAATAAAAATAATATTAATAATATATATATAGTTAAATAATTATTTAATTACTATTATTTCACATTTAATAATTTATATTAAATTTAATACTAAATAATATTAGTAATAATAATTATAATAATAATACTAGTTATTGAAATACATTTATATAAAAATTAAAATAATAGCTTTAATATTTAATAGTTATAATTGTGGTAAAAATAATTATAATAATAATACTCGTACTAAAATCAATAATTACTAATAAATATAATAATTTTAATAATACTTTACTACTACAACAATAATATTAATATTTAATAACTAATTTAACATAAATTCATAAATTCTAAAATTTAACTTATTTTAATCCTAATTAATTTTTTTTTAGTTAATATCCATATACACATACCTATTTCTATTTTAATTATGATTTATTAATTCAATAAATCAACAACTATATTAACAATTTATAATTCATAAATATTAATTATTTTAAAATTTTAAAATAATTAATTATCAATTTATTGATTTATATATAAATATATATAATATAAGAAATTTTTTATAATTTATTGGTAAATATTCAAAACCTAAATATTTAATTAATTTAATCATACTATATTTTAAATTTAAATTTTCATTCTAATTACTTAATTTATTTAGTCATTAAGTAATTAATATCTATGACTAATAATATTTTTTTTAAACAAATGATTAATCTAAATTAAATAAAAATTCTACTAATTAATCAAATTAATAAAATTTAATCTAACTCATTAATTACTAATTAAATTTTAATTTATTAATTATAATTCTTAATTAATTATAATTATAATTATTCTGAATAAATTATATATATATAATTAATTAATTTTTTTTAAATTTAATTTATTTATGTTACTATTCATCAAAATTCTGAATACATACCCTAAATTAGCAAATGAGGTGTCAAATTAAAGCTTATAAAATGAGGGTTCCAAAAATACCCGGATTGCCGGAAAATATCGTCGGAAAGTGGCCGGAATAGTGATCGGAAAATTTCATAGGCAATAACTTTGACCGGCGCGTGACGGCTGCTCCGGCGTCGATTGGGGGTGATTCCAGCGACGTTTGGCTCAAATTTGGGCGGCACAGACAGTGGTCCAGCGCGTGTCACTATTTGAACGGCGGTCGGCGGTAGATCTGAAGAACTCTCTCTCTCTCTCTCTTTCCCGATTTCCTATGTTTCTTCTCTGTTTCCTTTCTTTCTTTCTTTCTTTTCTTTTCTTTTCTTTTCTTTTCTTTTCTTTTCTTTTAGTTTAAATATATTTATTATTATTATTATATTTTATTTTTTTTTATTGCCCACCTACTTGTTAGTAGGTGGGCACGTTTTTGTTTTGGTTTTTTTTTTTACCAGATATTACATTAAATGTAATATTTTGAGTCACAAATTGTAATAGCAGTCTTTAGTCAATTAATCTAGGTTGATTTTTATTGTTTCACTCATTTTTTCAATCACAACTGACATGTTTCTTATTTTATAAAATGCTAAAAGATTTTTACCCCATAATATTTTGAACTTAATCAATTTAATTAACTAGAAGCACATAGGTAGGCTTGTTTAAGTTATCTTGGTTTAATTTTTAGAATTAATTGTTATATATAATGCGAACCAAACAAATAAATAAAAAAGAGCCCAAATAAAGTTCAAAAATGAACGTCTTACTCCGCTGATCAAAAGACCATGAATAGAGATAGTAGCCACATAAAAGTTATGACCAATTGAGTAACTAGGTATCGGCATCACAAATGTTTGCACTCACGTCAAAAGTTTGGTGACATTTCACGCAAATAATTAAAAGGTGCTCAAAAGTAAGTAAAAAAAAAAATTTTGGTTCCCAAACTTGAAATTTTTTTTAATTAAACCTTGATAGGTTAAGTGAGTCTCCTATGTGTAACTAGTTTTTCACATGGTAATTAACTTATCATCAAAGTTGGGTAAGGGTCTTAGTATTTTATATTTATAATATATATCAGTTTGATTGTTATTTTTGTGAAATATTGAAAAGCTTGTCCTACGAGTTTTTGGTTATTAAGTTGCCATTCTATTTTAATTATTTAAATATTGCAAGCTGAGTTATTGATTGATAAATATGGGGATGGTGGTTTTCAATTGTGAAATGCTTGAGGGCCATGGTTTAAGTGTAGAGAAATTTGATAGCGAGCAAATATTGTTTATATTTTGAGTTAATTTGGGCTCGCTATTAGGATTTTCTACTGACTTTTGGACATTTTTACAGAGAAAAATGATTTAATGAGGAGCTGTAATCAAAAGAGGAAAGTTAATTAAAGCTAAAAATTTGCAAAGGAGTTGCCGATAGGAGCCTCGGGCACAACCCTTGGGCAAGGGTAGCATCAGACTTGACCTGATAGTTTTGAAGAAATCTGAAAGCTGACACTTACCCTATTTTAATCTTTGGATATACGATTTTAGAGAAATTTTGAAAGATATATAAGATTTTATAATCTCCTATTAGTTAGAAATTTGATTTGGGATATTATTATTATCTTTTTATTTTTATTTTTAATTGTCATTTTTCTAATTAGACTTAGTTTAGGAAATCTTTTGAGGGACAAGGATATATAAGTTGAATTTTTCAGCAACCCTTGGGGGTTAGAGTCTTAGCTGCTGCAATTTTTACCGAATATTAAAGCTTTCTTTTATTTCAAATTGGAAGCAACTAACTCTATCTTGGTTGAAGGGTAAATGAAATTCAAATCCAAAAATTGTGAGATCTAAACAACTTTATCTTTTCTCTTCTTTAATATTCAGTATTTATATAAATCCTTGTGGTTTAATTTAATTGTTGTTTTACTAATTAATCAATAGGGCCTATTGCTTAATTAGTTAAATAACATGTAGGTATTCAAAATTCTTGAATCCGTAATTATTCTTGATATTTTGATTTAAGTAGCAAATAGGTTTATCCTAAGAGATTATATAATTTAATTAAACAAATCTTAAAGTTGGGTTTATTGGTTAGAATCAGATCCTTCTAGTTCTTAAGGTTGCTAATAATTAGATTCTAAAGACGTTCTTATAGGATAAGTTATTGGCAAGAGTTATTAGAGAATGTTTCCTAATTAATTTAAAATCTAAAGAATGATTGGTATTGAGAGCTTGCCTAATACTATAATTGATTTATTGAATAATTAAAAAGAGCAATCTTTGAATACGTGATCAATTCAAAAATTGAACTAAAATTACCCATTCAACTGAATTTATTTTTATTTGTATTTTCTCTAATTTATTCTTGCTATAATTTAATTTTGATTATTATTTTTTAAACCCCTTCATTTAAATTTTTTTTAGTTTTTCTTTTTGGTTTTCAAAAGAGATTTAAATAAGTAGTCAATTCCCTATGGATTCAACCTTATTCACCACTACTATAATTTAATTTGTCTAGGAATAGGAATTTAATTTTGATAGTTCTGACATCCATCAATTTGGATGATTAAAGCATAGGAATTTAATTCAGTTACAAAATTGAGTTCGTATGTGAAAAGTTTAGGGTATTCCTATAATTGGCGGACAATTAGAGATATTTAAAATTCAAACGTAGAAATGATTTGGATAGATGGATGGAGATCTTGGTCATGTACAAAATAGACATTAAGATATGATATTGGTTAAGGTATGAGACTAGAGTTCATAAATTATTATGGATAAAATGTGCTTGGAAGTGCCATTAAATGTTCATAACTAAGAAGATATGAATGATGATCTACGATTTTGGAATAATTATGACATTAGTATAAGAGCTAAAAATTGTAAGATTTGGAAGTATCGGGATAAATATATATATGAAGTTATTATTTTTATACCATTTTCAAACTTTAAAGATAATTTATGAAACTCACATGGATATATAGAATTAATTAAGCTGAACCTAGATACCAAGTTTGGAATTAATTTTGACATAAAAATTTATATAAATATGGGTGAAAAGAAGCCAAGGCTTATTTTACTTCCTTTGATTTCAAATATTTTATTTATACATGGATGTGGTAAAAGTGTAATGGATGATGCATGTGAGGTTTGACTTGGGTATTCTTGAAGTAGGATGGAAATGATTGTACGTTATTATCTCATAATGTTTAAAGAGAAACATTAAAATATAAACCTTGAATATATTTTAGAAAAGAGTTGGTCACATAATTAAATTTTGATGTTATTCTTGAAACTTTTGTTATGTGTTAAGACAAGGAAATTGGTAAATATTGCTTATTGGAATATTAAGTTGAATCGTTTTAAACATGTATGTATTTTTATGGCTAAAACTATTTCTAATAGGTTAATTGAAATTTTATAGACTTAATGCTTTCAAGTTTAAAGAAATTTTTATGTGCAAATCAATTATTGGTTAACAAGGTTCACTTGAGACCTAGAGAGTTAGAAATTAAAGAATTATTTTATATTAGAAGAGTACTATGAGAGAATCAATAATTCATGAGAAATTTAAGATGAGAATATTTTTGAGTCTTTGAAAAAATATATATATATATATATATGTGGACTTTGATGAAGATGGATATACCAGGAAAGGATTAAGAATTTATATATATATATATATATATAACTGTAAGAATAGTTTATAAACTAAAAATGAAATTATATCCATTGATGAAATATTTAAAATTTGGTCGTGTGACACCTTACATAGTGATGGTATATGAGGTTAACACAAATATGGTGGATTAATGTAAATTAAGTGGCCAAGGGAAAAAGAATTTAGCTGATGAGAAATAAATGAATTAATTGGTAGTATTGCCAATATTTTATTATTTAGATATGTAGTCTTACATACATGAAAAGAATAGCGAAAGTTATTTTTAAAAAAAAAATCAAGTTGAGATTTAAAAGAAGAATTTATAAAAGTGAGGCATGTAGAGTTAGCTATTTGATGGTCAATCTAAAAGTACCATTCAGAACTAAGAGTTTGTGTCATGGAATTTAAAGAAAGCTAGGATAAGTATTTACCTTTGATGAAATTTGCATATAATAACAGTTTCCTGTAAAGTATTGGCACGACACCTTATGAAGCATTATATGGGAGAAATATACAAAACTCTAGCATGTTGGAATGAAGTTAGAGAAAGAGAATTGGTAGGTCCAGAATTAGTCTAGATGACTACTGATAAAATTCAGCTAATCACAAGTAGGTTGAAAATTGCATAAGATGGACAGAAAAGCTATGCAAACTTGAAGATGGAAGATATTTAGTATGATGTGGGGGATAAAGTATTTTTAAAAATCTCTTCATGGAAAGGTATAGTATGATTTGGTAAGCATGGAGAGTTAAGTCCTCGGTTTATTGGGCCTTATAAAATTATGAAAAAGATTGACCATGTTACTTATAGACTTGCACTACCACTAGAATTATCATAAATACATAATGTCTTTCATGTATCCATGTTAAGGAAGTATGTAAGTGATCCTTCTCTTGTACTCCAAAGATAACTGGCAGAGCTAAGAGAACATTTAACTTATGAGGAATAACCAATTAGGATTAAAGTTCGAGAGGAAAAAAATGTTGAGAAATAAGGTTATTCCTTTTTTTATGTAAAATTAGTTATTTTATTATCATAAATAAGATTAATCCTTTAGTGAAAGTCTTATGAAATAATCATTTAAGGAAAAGAGTGACTTGGGAGAGAGAGCAAGATATGCTTGCTCGGTATCCTCATTTATTTTCTTATTCAAGCGAGTGAAAATTTGAGGACGAATTTTCTTTGAGGGGAAAAGAATATATTAACTTGAATTTTCAATAAAAATACATCTAGATAAAATAATATATGTGTAAATAAAATAATAAAGTAAAATATAATAATAATATAAAATATATTAAACTAATTAAAATTTTAGTTATAATAAAAAAGAAAGAGAAAAGAGAAAGGAAAAAAATTATTTTACTTTGCTAAGAATCGAACCTATGACCAAAAGGAAAAGCATCAAAAGTTTAATCATTAAGCTAGGTGGCCTATGCTTATTCATTTGTTAATGCAAATAATATTTAAAGTCTAAATATAATTAATGCTTATTAAAAAAAAGTCAATTAAATCAAATTTGTGCACATTAAATAGGCAAAGAGAAATAAATGCAGAGCGAGAGAAAGTTAGAGGAAGAGAGAGAGAATGTGATAGTTTTGGTTTTACTCTGATCTACTATCGACCGGTGATCTTTAATCGTCACCGCGCCCACCGGCCGATAGCCCTTTCTTCGGCGAGCTCAACGCTGTTTGTCTCGTCGTCATATGCTGTCGGATCTGGCCGCATGCGCTACAGGAAAGGAACGCAGTCCGTTATTTCGGCCACTTTTCGACATCCTTTTCCTATGATTTTGGTATTTTTGAGACCCTCACTTCATGAGCTTTATAATTTTCAATTTGATATATAATTTGCAAATTATGGATGAGTTTTAGAAAATTCATATATATATATATATATTAAAATTTAAATATAATAATAATTATAATTAATTAAATTTTGATTAATTAAGTATTTTAAAATAAAAAGAAATTAGACATAATATTATAATCAATTTGATTAATTGGTTGTCATTAAAAGAAAATAAATTTTAAATAAATAAAATAAATAATGGATAAATAATGAAAATAAATGGTAATAAGTTTATATGAATTAAATTAAAATAAGATTATTAACATTAAATATGACTAAAAATTAAATATTTGAATTATAAATTTTCTTAATAATTTACTAAATAAATTACTTATATTTTAATATAAGTATATATATATATATAAACATGTATGAAATTAATAAACTAATTGTAAGTAATAAATTTATAGTTGAATAATTAAGTTATGTTTATGTTTAATACCGCTATTAAATTATTATTTAAGTTTTATTATTTATAAATTAAATTGAATTAATTAAAATATTTATAAATTAAATTGAATTAATTAATTTCTAAACAATTAAATTAAGTGGTAAATATATTGTGTCTAAAAATTTATAAAACTAAATATTCTAATTAAAATTCATATTGTTATGATTATGATAATCAAGCTATTATTATTATCATCATCATCATCATTATCATTTAATGTTAAACTTAACATAAATTATTATATTTAAAATATTGGTAATTAAATAATTATTTTATAATAAAAGTTTATCAAACAATGTTAATTTTTAAGTAAATAATATAATTTTTATTATTTTTATTAATAATATTATTGGTTTTATTACAAAAGATTATTGAAAATTAAAATAAAGTATTGCTAAAGAAAACAAAAATGATGATTATGATGATGATGATTATTATTATTATTATTATAAAGTATAGAAAAATAAGAAAAATTAAAGTAAATAATATAAATGTTATCCTTTATTTTGGTATATTATTTTAAGTTTAATTTTGAAAACTAAGTTAAGTAAGTTATATATATATATATATATATATATGTTAATTTATTTTAATTGAAAACAAATATGAAATGTAATTTCTTAAAATGCTAAAGATTAAATAAACATTATTCATATGCAATTAAATGAATTAGTTAATAATATTAATATTATCATTATTATTATCAAATTATTAAAATAAATGAACTAAGTTAATATAATTCAATTGAATATTGAAATACTATAAATACTTAGTAATTTTGGACATCTAAATGATAAGTGCATATTGAACATGTTTTTTTTATCAGTTTTAGCATGAAATTGAGTTTAATTAATTTATTATAAGCTTATTTATGTGCTCTAATGTCATTATTTTTTAATAAGGCTTAGTTTTGATTTAAATTTTGTAGGACTCTTGCAAATAGAGATTTTAGACATATTAGACCATCAAAGTTTCAATAAAGATTTCGGTGATGATCGAGTTCGAGATTAGAAAAGTTGTCTTCATAAAGTTTGTAGAGCACATCTCAAGCTTTCTAGAGAGGTCTGGTTCATTGAAATCCAAGATCTTTTGGGCTTCCAACTATTAAGTCGAAATTTAGCCTGAGATGTTGAAGCAGAATTTCAATCCGAACCACTAAAAAACAATTGGGCTATATCTTGGGTGTCTGAAGTCCAGTTGAAGTGATTTTAAAAGTCTAACATTATCTACACTTAAAGGGATACAACTTTGGTGAAGGAGTCAAATTGAGATAAGGTTGTTATCTTATAGTAAATTGGCTTGAAATATTAAAATTTGAATTTTGCAGAAGCTGATTGGGAGTAGAAGTCTGTTTTGAGGTAGTGAAAACTTAGAACGTGAAAAGAGAGAGCCAACATTAGTAATCTTAGAAGCAATTCATCTCCATCTCATTTTTCTCTTACTCTAAAATCTTCATCCATCATTAGAGAGGAAGTAGGAAAGAAGAAGTTTGTGCTTGGAGGAGGATTCAATCATCTCTACAAGATTCATCCATCAAGTTTGAACATTCAATTATGGTTTAGAATTTAAATTTTTAGTGCTTTGATTTCTTTGTTATGTCATTAAGTTCAATTTTAGAGTTATGGATACTTTGATCTATTTCTTAATTGCTATTGTTTACATATATAAATTAGCTATGAACAACTAATCTCTTTAGTGAGATTAAGTGGATTTAGGGTTATGGATGATGGGTATTAATTGATTTAATTTCTCATTCATTTCTTGAATCAAGATTTTGTTCTTAATACTCATGATTGATTGGCCACCTATTACTAGTTATATTAAAATCATATGTTGAGTGAAAGCTAGGTATGATTTTAGATTATGAAACTCAACAACTTTAGAAATTCATTTTAGAGATAAAATAATTATTTAAAGACCAACTTAATTTATTTGAGCTTGATAGATTATCATAGTTCATTGTTAATGAGAATAGAACTTATAAATTTCATCAATCATTAATTTTCTTGCTTGAAAGAGAAGTAGATTAAATTTTAAGGAATTGACAATTTTGATCCAAGAAAGTTTTAAATTAATTTGGAAATTAGTTTTTGCCCATTTAAAATAATTGTAATGAAAGCTAATCCTACTTGTTAATCTAAATTTATTTGAATTTTGAATTTGAATTTGAATTTGAAATTTGAAATTTGAAATTTGAAATTTGAATAGTTAGATAATTATCTTAATTTAATTTCAAATTTGAATTTAATTTTGAATTTTAAATTAAAAAACTGTTAGATAATTTTTAAAATATCAAATTAATTTATTTATTTTCAAATAAAAGTCAAATTGAATTAGGGTTAGTCAATTAACTCCTTTTCTGTGGAAATGATCATTATAAACACTTACTACTTGTACAACCCATACACTTGCGGTTTAGAATTACTACGTAATTTGGCGAACACTAAACCGTGTTGAGTATGTTGATAGAGGCTCAAATGGGGCAAACGGATGAATGTATTAATGAAGATAATACTCATTGAAGTAATTTTAGAAATTTAGGAAATAAATCGATATAAGCCGAAATTTTGTCGGAATCTCATTAAAATCTTAAAAATCATACTCGCATTTTCCATTCATGTTATTCATCTCATAATACTTGATAACTCTAGGTTATGCCTTAGTTAATCATTATTCTTATGCCACTTTAGGAGTGGATCCAACTGTTGCGGTAGATCAAGGTGATTATATTTATTAGGTGATTGTAGCTTTTAGAACTGGTGAGTGGATAATTATATAACATTGATATTTTATTAAATTATATGTATACAAATTGTTAAACGTGTTTTATGATGAAAATCAATTTATGATGAAATTTGAAGAAAGTAAAATTTTATTAATGAATATATATAACTTAGAAACAAATAATGTTATGTTGATGTTGAAATTATCTAAATGATTATTTATTTTAACTACGACTAAATAAATACTCTGAATACACTCATAATATGTGTATGACTATGATTAGTTGCTCTTGGGCTGCCAGCATCATCATAGCTCCCAAGATGCTAGCATAGCTCTTAGACTGCTAATATATATGTGTGATTAGTTATATGTATGTTATTTGCAGTTGAGGTGCTAACGTAGTCTACCGGCTACATATTTTGAGTGTATATATGTTAAGTTTTATGAAATGATATTATGAAATTATGTTTCATTAAGAAGAAAGTTATTATGCAGCTGTATGAATTTTTATTAGTAAGTGTATGAGAAAAATACATTTCTTCCCACTTTGTTATATAATTATCTGCTCACCGAGTAGTCGTACTCACCCCCATTCATTTAATATTTTCAGATACTCTTGGAGTATATGTTTCCTCTTCTTTTCTTTTCATCTGTGCATAAAAGAGGCTGGGTTGACAAAATTATTTTTATAGCAGAATAATTTTTGACGTTGTCGTGTGATGATTTGAGTGAATAACATTGCTATGAATTTAACAATGACAGTATATATTTTGAATGATGATGGTATAAATGTTATAGTCACGTGTATAATAAGAATATTAAATATTAATTCTTATTTTGAATGGATATTTATATGAGATTTTATATTGAGATTTACCTAATAGTATTAGAGGAGACTCTGTCCGAGTTCAAGTCAGCTCCACCCTAGGTTTAAGAGAGTGGGGTTGGACATCATTTTTGCAATTCATGGACATGCAAAGGTTCTTTAAAAAATTTTCATTAAATTTTCAGCTTAAATACTTGAAAGGTCTTTATGAAAATTTTTGCTATTTAAAGACTTACATAGGTCATGTTAATTATATTTCAATTTATGGACTTGTTGGTCCCTTGAATGTGCTTATAGTTATAATTATTATTATGGTTACGATTATAGTTATGGATATGGACATGCCTATGGCTATAAATAATGATATGGTTGTGGGTACGGTAATGGGTATGATTGTAGAAACTTCACAGATCTCTCTTTCATTTCTTTTTTTTCTTCTTCTTCATAAGTCCCTCAAAGATTAAAAAAAAAAAAAAGCACGCTCTAATACCACTTTGTTTGTTTTTTCACTACATCAACATAATAAAATATAGGAAGACAAAAGAGTTTTAGAGCTTGAAGAACTTGTAATCATTTTATTCATGATAGATATTTATACTAGAAATTTTAACAACAACAATCACATTTGCATCCTAAAAATATGATAATCAAATCATAAAATTGTAACAATAATAATAAAAAATAAAAATTTAAACATAAAATCCTAAACAATCTTAACTATCATTATTTTTGAATTTGACTTATTTTTTCTTGATTGTAGCATTTGACTCAACTTCTCAACAAGACCGATGAATTTTTGAGAAAGTCTGATTTTGGAAATTCCTTTCATGTTGAAGCTAGGGGATATTCCAGTAGCATATGGCTCATGTGGGATGAGGATATCAGTTTGGAGATTGTTGAGATCCATCCCCAGTATGTTCATGCATTTATCTCAAAATCAATTCATATATTTGGTTTCTTCACTGCCATCTACACAAGTCTAGTCCTCAGCCTTTGAAATACTCTTTAGCAAGAGCTTCATTGAATAGCATGGAATTAATTGGAACCATGGATTTTGGTGAGGAACTTTAATGAAACTCCCTTTGAATCTGAAAAGAAGGGAGCAAATCCATCAAAGGTGGTGACAACAATTCATTTGGTCTCGAGGAAGCCTAAAGGAGAGACTTTACCAAGTCATAGGGAACCAAGTCTAGACTAATAAATTCAACAACTATTTTATTCTTAATCTACCTCAAGGTAGCTTTAGATCACTGCCCAATCACAATGAGACATAATATAGCCATCGAACATAATATAACCATCTATTCTTCTAAAATCCAATATGTCATATTCCAAGCATCATGGCTCCAACATAAAGACTTGGATCACATGTTATGATCATAGAGAAATGTTGAAAACTATTTAGAAGCTATTAAAAAATTTTCTGATGATGCAAAGTTATGGAGTCATCTAGAATTTGGCAACATATTTTAAAAGAAGAGAATAATTAATATTAGATTTTTTGGAGTTGGGCATGGTCTTCTTCATATGGAGGGTGTTGGGCTTTTGATTAATTTGTCGTTGGCATATTTACTTTCTCCTTTGGGATCCTTTAGGCTTCATTGAATTTTAGCTCGATCAACTCCATTAAAATGGCCTAAGCCATTTTAGCTTTGTGAGTTATTAACTTATATTTTGCTCTTTTCCTTTTACTTGTTCGATGTGGCATCTAATTTTCCTCCATCTCCTCCTCCTTTTTCTGGCCTTGGTTTTCCTCTCTTCATTGGCCATGACTTTCTCTTATGTTTCCATCACTCCTCCTCAAGTGGTAATCAGGCTTTAATCCAATTATCATTGGCCATTTGTATTTTGGTCTTCGGTATATTTCTTTTGGGCTTTGATCAAGTTATCACTTTCCGTATACTAGCACATCTATATTTGGATCTTCAGTATATTTCTTTTTATCTAATCCTCTCAAACTATAGGCTTGAATTCACCCTGAGCTTGTGTCCTTTTTGAGTCTTTGAGGTCTCAGGCCTCTCACTCTCTCTATTTTTGTCTAGGCTTCTATGCAATATTAACTCCTTAAATTACTATCAGTTAATTTGATAAATATTAACTTAATGAAGAAAATAAACGAAAAAAATAAAGGAGATACGTGATTTTCGGCCATGTGACAATGAAGAAAGGAAAGAAAAGAAGTTCAAGGAAGAAGCAAGCAAAAAAAAAAAAAAGAAATAAGGGTAGTAAGAAAAGTAAAGTAAATATTTTTTTTAAGAGCTTGTTGAATGGTCGGCCACTCTCCACTCAAAGCGGAGAGTGGGACTCACCCCAAATCCTTCTCTTTTTTTTTTCTTTTTTTTAGATTCATAGAATATTCTACTTTTAAAATAGAAAGTATTTCTTTCTTGTTAATATTTTTATTTATATATTTTTTATTACATATATTTTTTGAAAAAATAATTTTCTATAAATTAATGAAATAGAAATATAGATAATTATATGTTTCTTATAAAACATAAGATTTTTAAAAAAAAATCAAATAATTCTATAAAAAGTAAGTAAATAAATAAATATATTTTCTTAGAAAACATATTATTTTAAAATGGTTCAAAAATTAAATTATTACATATCAAAGGTGTAACGTTGTCATAATAGAGTTTAGGATATAAGCTGCAGTGGATTAAAAGTGGATGGCTATAATCAGTGGCGTAGCCAGGATTTTAGATAAGGGGGGTCCAATTCAACTTAAATACTAAACATTAAAAATATCAAATTATAAAAGAAATAAAAAAATTCCAGATTATAAACTACAAAAAAATAATAATTTCAATTTAACTTCATACTACTTTTCTCAAAAAAAAAAACTTCATACTACAAAATCAAATTAAACATTTCAAATTTATAATGTCCTCAAGTATTCAAGCCAATTTCTTAATTCATTATTTTTCAAATTTCAATTCATTTTAGCAAGATAAAAAAATTGCAACAAAATAAATATGAGATTAAAAGTAAGTGGTGTACCTATTCTTAACTTGTTGACGCTGCCTTGCTGGTGCCAATCGGTGAAAGAATGAAATTGAAAAAGGAAGAAACTGTTATCTGAAAAAAAAAAGAAAAAGGAATTAACGAAGAAGAAACGTGAGAAAGAAGAGAAAGAGTCACAATTAAGTTATTCTTGTTTGTTTGTAATGGGCAGAGTCATTGACAAATCTTGTTTGTTTGTAATGGGCTTGATTAAAAGGCCCGGTTTTAAAGATTGGAAAAAAAAGGATGAAAAATGTTGGGAGCGTGGATCGAAGTTGCGTGCTCTCACATAGTAAGGCCAAGCTGTTCCATCTCAACCAATGTAATATTCATTCTCAAATATACCTAAAAAATTTTTATTTTTAACTGAGGGGGGAACAGGACCCCATGGGACCCCCTTTATCTCCGCCTCTGGCTACAATGGAGGAGGAGCTTAAGATGATTGACAAAAACGAGACTTGGGTTCTTGTGGAAAGACCCACAGACAAAAAGGCTATAGGAGTCAAGTGAATTTATAGGACCAAACTCAATCTTGATGGTTCAATAAACAAACACAAGGAAAGACTGTTTGTTAAAGGATATGCTCGAATGTTTGAGGTGGATTTCTCTGAGACTTTTGTTCTAGTTGCTTTATTAGATACCATAATGATGTTGTTGGCCCTTGCTGCTCGAAAGAGCTGGAATATACACTAGATGGATGTCAAATCTGCCTTGGATAGTTTAAAGTAGGCATTAAGGGCTTGTTATAGCAAGACTGATGCATATTTGTTAGACTTAGGCTTCACAAAAAGCCTAAGTGAAATTACTTTTTATCTCAAGAAGGTTAGTGATGAAATACATGTGACATCTCTTTATGTTGATGATTGTAACAGGAAGCATTATGAAGCATATTAACACTTTTAAAATGGAAATGAAGGATGTTTTTGAGATGACTAATATTGGGAAGATGACATCTTTCTTGGCGTGGAAATTAAACAAAAGTAGAATGAGATCTTCATATGTCAACATAAATATGCTAAGGAGATTCTAAAAAAATTAGCATGGAAGAATCATTACAACAATTATTAGACATAGCTACTAATGTTTGCCAGGATACTTTTAATAATAACTAATGTATAATATTAGCTATAAAATTTATGACTCATAAATAATTATAATTTCATTACCTATGAAAGTAGCCTCTCAAAATAGATTCTCAACTTTTATTTTAACTTGTATTTGTCATAGCAATAATTAGCTTTCTGCTACAAACTTATAGATCTAGTAGCACATCAAATATTTTAGTCATGGATGTGAAATTTTCATAGCAAGAGTTCTTATTATTAGCCATGAAACTTAACTTGTAATTTAAAATATATAGTAACAGCCATGAAACTTAATTGTGACTAATTATAATTTCATTTGCTATGAAACTTTGTCTCTCAAAGAAAATTCTTAACTTTTGTTTCAACTTCTAGTTATTGAAGCAATAATTAGCCTTTTAGCTACAACCTTATAGTATTAGTAGCTAATTAAATATTTATCCATAAACACAATTAAATATTTTATCATTTAAAATTTGAATGTGAAAATGTTATAATGCACTATATTCATAGAAAAATATTTCAAATGCTTACTAGCAAATTTTTCATATCCATATCTAATTCATGTTATTGAAATATTTTGAGAGAAATCATACATGAGAAATAGATACATCCATTTAGTGAGAGATATATAAGTGGGAAGGAACTATGAACCCATTGCCTTAAAGTTTTTGGTTGGATTGTGGTAGCAAGTCTATGAGTGTGTTATCTTAAAGGGCTCATGAAGAAAATCACCCAAATAAGTGGGCTCCTGGACACCAACAAGTGATATTAAAGCTAATAGTTTGATAAGTAATTCAGCAAAAATGAGTACAGAGATGGTGCTTTGGTTCCGTTTACTCCTATCCTAGTTGAGTAACCTAGACTAGTGGAGTTAGAAAGGGCTCTAATTAAAAACTTGACATATTTGTTATAATTGATATTTTTATGGCAAATATTTTCAAGTTTTAGCTGTAAATATATATATGCGTGTAGCATGGCTATAGATATTATTTGCCATGGCTAAAGGAAATAACATTTTGCTATATAAGTTTATTATTCTTATGATTAAAAACATTTAACTTTTTAGCTAAATAATGATTTTCAATGTGGTAACAAATACTAGCTCTTAACCATAAAAAGAAAAATTACATTGCTAACTTTTAGCTTTGCCATTTCTAGCTACGATGAGGTATCAAAATTGCAATCATAGCTAAAATATTTAGCTATACAAGTTTGTACTTTTAGCTATAATGTACTGCATGGCTAGATATGAATAATATTGTAGTGGCAAGCCAACAACACCAATGAATCAAAAGGAGAATTCTGCAAAGAATAAGATGGAGCAACAAAGGTTGATGAAAGGCTTTACAAAACATTAATAGGTCGCTTGATGTATCTGACTACAACAAGACTAGTTATTACGAATGTTGTAAATATAATCTCAAGTTACATGTACTGTGCTAGTCAAATTCATTTTCAAGCAGCAAAAAGAACTTTTAATATACCAAGGGTACAAGTGATTATTATTTGAGGTTATGTCAAGTTAAAAATTCCGTGCTACATGGCTACACCAATAGTTATTGGGTTGGTTGTGTTGATGACTTCAAGTTATTGTTTTTAGTTCTGCTATATTTTCATGGTTTTCTAAGAAGCAAGTCATAGCTCAATCCATAGCCAGTGGCGGACGTAGAAAATTACTGAGGATGCTCATTTTTAACAGAAAAAATTACAGACGAGTTTACTATAAAATTGAATATTTAATATTACAGTAGTTCAATGATTAATTTGAGTTATTAAATTAACTATGCCTAACAAATAATAATTGTATTATATAACTTTACATATTTGAAAATATTGTATAATAACATCATTTTCAATTTTTAAAAATATATATCTTTCTCTACATGACATACCAAACAGTTGATTATTTATCTATATATGAATTTTATCAAAAATTTTATGAATTAAAATAAAATTCATTTAAATTTATATATATAAATTATATATATAATTCATTTAAATTTAAATATATAAATTAATATATATATGTATATAAACGAATGTGTGTATATATATTTATATACATACATATATATATATTTATTTACATTTAAATATATAAATGATATAATACATGTAAATTTCTTCTAACCCTAAAACTCAGCACTCTCTCCCTCGCGACACGGCTACTGTCTCTTCCTCACCGGAGGCGGCTCCTCCTGAGCCAGCCATCCGATCATATGCTGCTGCTGTATCAGGTTCATCTGTGAGCCACTCCTCTTTGGATGATTCCAGATCTTTTGCCTCTTCTCTTCAGCATCGTTCTCTTTCTAAACCAGAAATTGGGAAATTCAAAAGTATGCCATCTATATCTTTTTCAGATGAGGATATTGTTAAGCTTTCAGAACCCTTCAAGTTTGCCTTAATTGGAACTTTTAATTCCGGTCGGCCAGCTATGATTTCTTTAAGAAAATCCCTAGAAGCAGTTGGGTTTAAAGGTTCTTTTCGTCTGGGTCTCATTGATGCTTCTCATATACTAATTTCTTTTGATTTGGAAATCGATTTCCTTCGCTGCTGGTTAAGGAATACATGGTATTTTTATGGTTTCGCCATGGTTGTTTCCAAATGGACTCCCTTCTTCAGATCAAACGTTGACAGCCCCCTTGTCCCTGTATGGGTTTCCATGGAGGGACTTCCTGCGCATCTTTTCCAGAAGGAGGCATTATTTAACATTGCATCAGTGATCGGTTCTCCACTAAAAGTAGACAGTGCCACTGCCTCTCTAGTGCGCCCTTCGTCAGCAAGGGTCTGCATTGAAATGGATGTTTCGAAAGACTTACCCTCCAGGATTTGGATTAACAATGGATCTAGAGGCTTTTCCCAATCGGTTTTCTACGAAAATCCACCTTCATTTTGTTCCCATTGCGAAAGATTAGGTCATAATGAAGCTTCTTGCGGCTCTGTTCTCGCAGGCAAAGAAACAGAGCATCAACTGGAACAACAGAAATCAAATGGGCCAAATCTAATTCAAAAGAAGGAATGGGTGGTTAAACAGAATAAAAGCTCTACCATTCCTGAATCAGCATTAGACAAATCTTTAAATGTTACAAATTCTAACCCAGAAACAGTGGCGAATGTTGTCCACAACATTTCCTCTTTGCCAACCATTAAGGATCAATGTCCCATTTCTCATGCATTTGCTACTAATCCAGAAGCTACAACTGAATCCTTCCCTGTGGTTGATAAATCTCCAGTGGGCATTTCTTTAACTGTGGATCTAATGGTTCCTCGAGACTCGAAATTAGCAGATCTTGGCAGCCACTCTGATATTGATAGACCTGGATCCCCTGAAGAATTAAACTCCATTGGCCACATCTCAGAAGGCGATGAACAGATTGAAGATTCTATCTCTGTGGATCAGTTGCGCCTTTCAAGTTTGTCAATTGAACGCAAGTTACAAGCTGCTACAGGGGATGAAGATTTTGTTCCAGTTACTAAGAAAAAGAGAGGGCGCAAGAAAGAGCAAGCTTCAACTGGCATTATGTCTACTCGTGGCTCCTCTAAACCTTTAGCTGCTGAACCTTCAACCTTTTTATGAATATCTTATGTTGGAACACTAGAGGTATAAATTCCTCTTTTCCCCGTCTCCTTAAATTATGTTTTGAATTGAAAATTGGTTTACTGATTGTGATTGAACCTATTTGTGGTCATAACAAGATATCATCTTTTGCTACTCGTTTGAATTTCTCTCATTTTTATGGCAACTCTAATAATAAGATTTGGCTCATGTGGAAGGACAGTAGGTTCTGTTTATCCGATTTTGTGGATAAAGGTCAAATTGTTAAGGCTTCGATTAATGCTTTATCTTTAAACTTTCATTTTATCTTGGCTGCGGTTTATGGGGCTCATTCTCGAGCTGCTCGAAAGGTGCTTTGGAACTTTTGTGATCAATTAGCTGATAATACTTCTGATCCATGGCTGATAGGAGGGGACTTCAATATTGTCAAATGTCCGTCGGAATATAAGGGTTCTGTTTCTCCATGTCTGTTAAGTATTCAAGATTTCTCTGATTGTTCTGATCGATGTGGCCTGATTGATCTTCCTCATATTGGCAATACTTATACTTGGACAGGCAACCGATCTTCTGGTCGGGTGTGGGAACGCCTTGACCGTTTTTTGGCTAACACCGCTTTTTTGGATGTTTTTGATGAGATTTTGGTTAAACATTTAGGGAAGACATCTTCTGACCACTCCCCATTATTTCTTGAATGTAATCAGAGATCGAGTCAAATTGCTAAATCTTTTAAATTCCAGCATATGTGGTTATCTCACAGCTCTTTCAAGCCATTAGTTCAAAACACTTGGACAAAAACTTTTCATGGTGGTGGAATGAAAAGTTTGCTTATAAAGCTAAAAGAGTTGAAAGCTGCTATATGTCTTTGGAATAAAGAAGTCTTCGGAAACATCTTCTCTCTAGTTAAAGCTGCTGAATCTGAAGCTGAGGTGGCAGAGCTTAATTATGTTCAAAACCCTTCTGAGATAAATCTCTCAACTTGGAATGAAAAACAGGCTCAATTAATTTCCAAGCTTCGTCTTGAAGAGTCCTTTTGGAAACAGAAGGCTCATTTGAAATGGCTTAATGATGGAGATGCAAATACTAAATTTTATCACACTTATGTGAAGACAATTCGGAAGGTGCAGCGTATAAATTCCATTAAAGACTCTTCTGGGAATTGGCTTTCTTCTCAACAAGATATTGGTGAGGAAGCTGTCAAATTTTATTCGGCTCTTTTTCAGGCGGATCAATCTTCTGATTCAGACTTCACTTTCTTGCTAAATTTTCTTCCTTCCATTGTGACAAATGAGCAAAATTCCCTTATGAGTGCTGTTCCATCTGACTCTGAAATTAAGCAGGCAGTCTGGAATCTTGATCCTAGCAGTGCTCCCGGACCAGACGGTTTTGATGGAAAATTCTACAGAGATTGCTGGGATATTATCAAATGGGATGTGTGTAGCGCAGTCAAGGAATTCTTTTTGGGTCTTCCTATTCCTCAGTCTTTCAACTGCTCTCAGATCATTTTAATTCCTAAAGTAGACAATCCATCCAGTTTCAATCAATTCAGGCCCATTTGCCTTTCAAATTTTACCAGCAAGGTTTGTACTCGCATTTTGGCTGACAGACTCTCTTTATTTTTGTGTGAGCTTATTTCTCCTGAGCAGGCAGGATTTATGAAAGGCAGATCGATCCATTCCCAAATTCTTCTCGCCAATGAAATGATTCATGAGATTGACAAAAAAGCCAGGGGAAATAATATTGCTATTAAATTGGATATGACGAAGGCTTTTGACCGAGTTTCCTGGCCTTTCCTTGAAGCCGTTTTACTACGCTTTGGTTTTTCTCCTTTCATTGTGCGATTGATAATGCAACATCTTTCTTCCACCAGACTCTCTGTTTGCGTTAATGGTCATAGCTACGGTTTTTTCAAGCCCAGTAGGGGAGTAAAGCAAGGTGATCCTCTATCTCCATTTCTCTTTATTCTGGCATCGGAATGTTTCTCCAGAGGTTTATCTCACTTAATTGCTGCTGGTCGTATTCAACCTTACAAGCTTGCTCGATATTGCCCTCCAGTTACTCATTTGGCTTTCGCAGATGATCTGCTTATCTTTATCCGGGGAGATCAAGCTAGTATCAAGACCTATAATGATTTTCTCAAACGCTATCAAGTTATTTCTGGGCAGAAAATTAATCTAGAAAAATGTTCTTTATTTGTTTCTAAACGGGTCTCTAAGGTTGTGATCTCTCGCTTGGAATCTTCCTTGGGTATTAAGCGAAAGCGCCTTCCTTTCACTTATTTAGGAGCTCCGATTTACCAAGGTATAAATCGAACCTCTTATTGCAGTGATCTTATCAAGAATTTTGAAGCCAAGCTTATGGGTTGGACAAGGCGTTTCTTATCTCATGGAGGTCGCCTTCTTCTAATAAAATATGTCTTAAACTCTTTGCCCATTCATATTATGGGAGCCATGAAAATCCCTGCTGAAGTGATAAAAATTCTTGAAACAAAAATGGCTTGTTTCCTTTGGGGGGGTAACAATACCCATGATCGCTATCATTGGGTAAATTACAAAAAATTATGTTTTCCATCAGATGAAGGGGGCCTGGGAACTCGATCCCTTCTGACTATTCAAGAAACTTTCTCAGTCAAGCTTTGGTTTTATTATAAATTCGATAAATCTCTGTGGTCAAGATATATGGCTAAGAGGTATGGAAGAGACGGAGAGATGAAATACCAGATTATTGATTCTCCTTCCTGGAAGCGTATTTGCCACATCCATTCTCTAGCAAGTGATCTCCTTGATTCTCTCAATTTATTCCCTGATGACAATGACTCCGATATTACTAAGTTTCCTTTTTCAACCTTTTATGAGCTGATCAGAAATCATAGAAGTAAAACTTTGACTTTTTCTATGCTTTGGGATAATGCCTTTCCATTAAAGATATCTTTTTTGGTTTGGAGAATTCTTCATCAGGCTCTACCTCTGCATCATCGTCTTCAGGTCTTTGGCATTTCGGGTCCATCATGTTGTCCTTTTTGCCACTCAAATGAGGCTTCCCTTGATCATGTTTTTTACTTATGCTCAACTATCCAAGAGGTTTGGAGGTTTTTCGGCTGCTATTTTTTGAGCAATAATTCGACTCTACGATCTTTACGGCAAGAGATTATGAGCTGGTGGCTAGTTTCTAAGCCTAAATCACTTATGGGAATGCTTCGTAGATTAATTCCTCAAGCTATTATGTGGCACATCTGGAGAATTTACTGTAATTTAACTTGGGGAGAAGGTGATCTATTTGTCTCTATCATTCGCCCTCAAGTTGCTAGGTTCGTTTATTGCTGGGGTGTTACTAATTCACACCGAAAATTTGCTCGGACAGATTGTGCTTCAATTGCCGACCTGCTACCGTCTGGTTTTGGCTCATCTCTTCGTAAACCAACTTTGGTGCGATGGCTTCGTCCCTCCCTCCCTTTCAAGGTAAACGTTGATGCCTCCTACACATCTCTTTTAGCATCTGGAGGAGCAATTATTCGTGACATTCATGGCCATTTTGTCGCGGCATGCTCTTTCCCTATTAAAGCTAGCAATTCTTTTCAAGCTGAACTGTATGCTACGCAATACGCCATTAATTGGAGCTCTTCTTTTATTAGCCCTCCTTTGCACATTGAAGTTGATTCCCAAGAGGTTATCTCTTTTCTTCAGAGGCATCTCTCAACCATTTCATCTCCTAGCAGTATATCGTCCTTCCTTCAATCCTCAGGTTCTTGCATCACTCATATATTCAGAGAAGGCAATCAAATCGCTCATGGTCTTGCTCAAATGGGGAGGATTTCACAGGCTTTGTCAGTTTTTTACAGCTTTAAATCTTTACCGAATTCTTTCAAAGGTTTGGTGAACACTGAATGTATGGGCATTCCGTTTTTGAGATATAAATAAAAAAATTTCCTTTTCAAAAAAAAAAACATTTAAATATATAAATAAATATACATAAATTCACATATAAATATAAAGTTTATATATATAAATGAATTTAAAAATATAAATTCATATATATAAATTCATATATAAATATAAAATTTATAAATATAAAATTTATACGTATATAAATAAATGTGCATATATATACATATATATATATATTCTTATATGTCTATTTTTTTTTTTGCTCAAAAAGAATGTGCATATATATATGTATATGTATGTATATAGGTATATGCTACCAACTTGCTGTTGAAAGGTAGATTTTATGAAGGCTGTCTGCATTGAAAATTTCAATTTTTATTTGGATAAAATCCTATATAGCAACAAAATATGAAACTTAAACAATAAGTACTCTTTGCAAGATTCAAAAAAATAAATAAATAATAAGTACTCTTCGCAAGAGATAGAGACAACTCTTTGCAAGTCTCTATTTGCCAAAATCAGTTTGACATTGTACTTTGGCAAATGTTGAACAAAATTCCCTTGGAAGTTGAGTCAAGAAATGGAAAGATTAATGGAAAGAATATTAAGCATATTAATTTAACAGAGCCACTATATAAAATAATAACAAAAATCATGTAAGAGACAACATATATTACATATGTGTGTGTACTACATCATAAAATACAAAACGAATTTAACAGCAACATATCAATCATTCCTGAAGGATCAGATTGCCGAGCATGCTTAAATTTTCTTGGCAATCTGCATTTTTATTATTTAAGTATAACATTTGGCTAAAAAGAAATTGTAATATTTTTAAAAAAAAGCAAATCAAGGTGAAAAAAAGAAAAGATCATCGATGAATGCTATGATGTTCTTTATTACTGCTCCAACAGGTCCAGCATGATTTTATTGTCGTCCCTTTTAACAGGTCCTCAAGTTCCTCCCCACAGGCACAACTACATTGTAGTTGGCCCCCTCAACTTTTTTAAATTTTCTCTAATATATTTAAGAGGTAATTATAAATATAACCTAAAATAAGATTACATTTTCAAAAATACTACACTTTTTTTTCAAATTTATGCATTTGTGTTTTCAAATTATAAATATAAGGTGATAGTGAAACTTTAAAAGTAGGGAGTCAAATAATTATAAAAATACAATTATTTATAAAGATATATGAAGGTATACGAAGGTATATAAAGGTATACGAAGGTATATAAAGGCATATGTAACCTATGCTTATATATACACATTATTTTGGAGAAAGAATATCAATATGCAGTCCTTGTATTTTAATATTTGTAAGTATATAATAACTATAATTACGTATCTCTGATATTTTTTGAAAAAAAAAATGTTAGAATGCAATTATAATATTAAAGTATATGCAAGTATATATAGCATATATCTATATATATTTATTATTTTTTAAAAAAATATCATTATGTAGTTATTATATCTTATTATATTTAAGTATATACTAACTATAACAACTATATATATTTATTATCTTTCAAAAAAAATGTCAATATATAGCTGTAATATTTCAGTATAGAAAGGTATATGTAGCATATATCTATATATACTTATTGTCTTAGAAAAAAATATTAATATGTAGCTGTTATATCTTAATATGCAGCTGTAATATAAACTTTTTTTCAAACATTTTATTGAATATTTGGTGTGCATTTGAATTAAAGAACAAAAAACTCTTCAATCATTATATTTGAAACCTAAAAATCAATAAAAAAAAACTAAAAAAATAATTCACATCAATAAACTAATGATAATTATATATTTTGTACTCTTCTTTTTACTTTTATTCATCATATTAGTAGCCAATTGATAATCAAAGCAGTAATTTTTATAATAATCATCTTCATAATAAAATTTAAAAAATTTACACAATAAAAAAACAAAAATAAAAAAATTCCAATCAAAACATTTGGAACCCAAAAACAAATTAAAACAAACAAAAAATGAAAATGATTTACCAGACAAAAAGCTAGAATAAAAATCACAACAATAGCAAAAGTATAATACCACATCATCCATAAGTGAAAAACAATTTAAACGAACACAGTAGGAGAGCATATTCAATTGAAAAGCTAAATTAAAAGCAAAAATATCCCACAATAAATACTTTATTATCCAAATAATGAACAGTAAAGAAACGCCATTTGAGAGGGTGAAAGTGTCGTACATGTGAGCATATGAATAATTAGAGAATGAAAATTGGATATAATTTTTTTTACAAGAGGCATAATCATCCTTATCCTTGCAGTGATGATCAGCATCAGTCTTGTGGAAGATGTTTATAGGCTATGAATTAGTAGAAACACGAGATGAGCGGTGCGTTTGAATAGATTAAGGTGTAGAGGGGTTCATAGTGAAAGGCCAAGGCAACGGTGACAAACGAGAACAAAAAAAAGCCCGATTACTGCTCATTTTCAAGTGTAAATAAAATTGAAAAAAAAAATAGGAAGAGGCTGAAGATGCAAAACTAGTAACAATATATAAAAAAAAAAAAAAGAGCGAAAATTGATAGAGAAGAGAAAGAATAAAAGCAAAAGAATAACTTATTTTTGAAAAAGCAAAATATAAAATAAAAAAAAAAGCTAAAATTGAAAAGTTAAAAATTAAAAAAATAATTAAGATTAGTAAAATTAAAAATAAAAGTTGAAATATAGTATATGGTGTAATTTCCATTATATTTAATATATATATATATATCTTATTTTTTGTTTAAAATAAACAGATTTTGGCCCCTCCCAATTATTTTATTTTTCATTTCTTCTTATTTCATTCATTTTTCTTTTTTCTTTGATTTTTTTTTTCCTGTTAAGTTTAAAGGCAAGTCTTAAAATAAGATTTCTAGGTATTAAAAAAAGAGTTGATCAATATGTCTACAATTAGTAAGTGAATTCTGTTAATTTATTTCATTTTTTTAGTTAAAAATTTAGAGTTTCTATTTGATTCAAATATATATATATATGTATATATATATATATATATATATTACTTGTAAAATTGTGTTCTAGTAAAACTAAATCAATATCCTAAAGGAAAAAAAATTATTATATTATCAAAATCTCTATTTGACATCTTAAATTTTCAATGTTAAGTTTTTGAATACTTTCTTTACTCCTGTTGAATTCTATTTTAATTATACATATCTAAAGGTTGTAATTAATTATTTAAGCATGACTATTAATTATGGTGATTTTGCAACTGATTGAAAATGATAAATAGAAATATGATAAGATTAAATTTTATATAACCTTGAATTTTTATGTTATTTTTCAATTAAAACAATAACACAAAATAATAATTTAAAGTTTATTTTGTAAAATATATAATATTATCCCATCTTATTGGCAGAAATTCTTAATGAAAATAGAAACAATTTTGATTATAAAATTTATTAGAATTTTTTTATTTTTGGTGTATTATTTCGGCCCCTCAACGTATTATCCTGGGTCAGCCACCAACCAAATTTTCTTTCAAAACATCCATAATTTCTCCATTAGGCTCTAATACTAGTAGTTGGACTTTTTGCTGAATTGGATCTCCATGAATAATTGAGCTGACAACTTGGACTATTTTGGTAATTTACCTGTCGCACTTGTATTCTTTTCGATGTGGGAATTCCTTGCCCTTCAACACAAATTTTGTCTGAGAAACATCACCCGACTAGACAGTTGGGATACAAAATGCAGAGAATGAAGTGACTGGAGATATGTTGCTCCAAGCTGCTGAATGTTTAAACAATCCACAAAGTTCATGCCGAATGAAGCTTTTGATTCTATATTTGTCATTTTAAATTATACACCATCTAATACGTTCATACTGTATCTTAAGTATTCTAACCATAAAGAATAATTGAGGTGAGACGTTGCACAAACTTGAATGGGAATGGCCATTTTTAACTAATTCAATTATAACATTTTGTCAATGTCATAGAAATCAAATCAAGGTAAAAAAATATCAGTAATATGGATACCATGATGTTTGTGATTATTATATCAACATGATGATTTTATAGTAATCTTGTTTGGACCACCCCATTCAACAAGCATCGTAATTCATAATCAAAATATGCAATCAAGTATAGAAAATCTTGTATTAAAGGATTAAAAAAAAAAAAGTTTAAGTCGATTTGCACAACTTCTGTCACCACTATAATATATGGGTAGATTTTACTGATCAATTCAGCTATTAAAATTCAACACATTTGGCAGGATAACTGAGCACCTCAATGGATATGCAGAGTACATGACTTCTTTTTGGTCAGCATTTCTTAGGAGAATTATTATTGCTATTGTTACTATTCTAACTCCATTCCATTCTATGAAGTGACCTTCCAAGCAGACAGGGAATGAAGTGGTAGCCTTCCACCCAATAATTAAGCTTTTCCCATTTCTGTCAAATGTGTAACAGTTGCCACAAGCAAATCTTTTAACTCTTAGATTTTCTTGGACCAAGGATGATGAGCTCAAATCAATCTCCTCCATACCAAACTCAGAAAAGAACGTCCTCCAAACGTCTAGCTGCACATTTCGAAGCTTTCTTTACTCTCCCTCATTACCTATTGTATTCCTAATTCCTTTACCATAATGTAAAGTCTCTCTGACCATTCTATTTTCATCATCCCGTTCCATGTATGTGTCGTGGGAAACAAAATATGCGCCATAAAAGAAAAGTGCTTCCATAAAACGATTTACAAAAGCTGGTGAATTGTGATTTGCCTCAACTTCAACAACCACTATCACACATGGATTGATGTTCTTTAGTATTTTCAATATGGAATTCAGCCTATTCGGCAATGAAATGAAACTCCTTGGTAGATAGTCAGAGAAGACAGCTACAGTTTCCTCACCATCTAGCTCTATGAGATCTTCATTAAGATCCAGCAAATCTGATAATGCAACCATTTTAAAAGAGAAAGGTAAGTTCATGCTATGAGCCAAAGTCATTAAAATCTCACCTGTATTCTCAATTATTAAATGCTTTGACATAGCCCCTATAACAGTTATCTTGAGGAGTTCAAGAGTGTCTCCATATTGACGTGCTACAGCTTACATCAAGAAAATCCAATGCAGTATTCCAATTCTGATCTCAAGATCAATTATGTGGATCCTTTTTGGAACCACCACATTACTCAGAATGGTTTGGATTCCAGCAAAATGGGCAATCTGGCAGAAGGGTATTGCTACATGATATGGCAAGGAGTTTTGGGTCAATGACCTCATCACAAAATCCATGTCAAATGATTCCTCCTTCTCCGTGCCTTTTGATGGAATTCTTCTTTATTGTAAATCTATTTTCTCTCGAAGAGCTTTACTGAAATAATAAACTAATTGTTGAATTGGATTTCCATTATCAGAAGAAAAGGAATCAATGTGTTGCAGCAATCTAACTGCAGAGTCAAATTGTTGATTGCCTTGCCAAGAAATTCCTAAATATGGAAAATTTCTCATTTGTGAAGTATAGCATGCATAACAATTGTTTTACTAAATTATTGACTTAATCGAGTGTATCCTACTTGTATAAATCTCACTCTTACAAATATGGATCTATTTTTCATAAATTTAATAAATTATACGCATTTGTGGAGTTATTCTTACCTGTACTTAGTGCATATAATAATTCTATGACATAAGATGAGTATACCGTGAATTATTTCTGAATATATTTAGCACGCCCAATAATTTCAATTTCTTCATGCGAAGGAGGGATTTGAGCAGTATTGAGGGAAGCAATTGAGTGTTAAATACTGCTTGGAAGAATGGAAATTATAAATTTAATTTTTTCATATATTTAAAAAATTTTAAAAATGAAAATTAATTAGCGCCCTCAGAATTGAACAAACACACAGCATTGAATAAAGGCACGTTACTGAAATTTAAAAAATGAAACCCAAAAGCTTTGAATAGCATTTGAAAAAGCTCTAACTCTTAATTTAGCATCTTGCTAATTCAAACCAAATTATCCTTCACTAATTAAAGCAATTAATGATTCGAACTCTTGATATCTTTGGAAGATAAAAGCTTTTATCTTAAATATAAGAAAAAGAAGCTATGAATTTTACTTTTTGTTCCTTTTTCTATATTCCTATAATATAAAATAAGGTTGTAAATTGAATTGCTTCGTTTATCCAAAGATCTTCTTTAAACCCGGATAGGCTAATGAATTATCTCCTCATCCAAAGGATCTATTTCTATAACTCTAATTTTATTTAATGATATTTTCCTTTTTTGCTAAAAAAAATAAGTACATAAATGAATTGAATTGTTATAAAAATGGACTATGGAGTACAAAGGAGTTGGTAAGTTGAGGCATTTATTATAACTTATTTATTTATTTAAAAGGGTAAGTTAAAAATAAGGACAAGGTGCCCTATTGGCGGGCAAAGGTCCTAAGTGAGTGGGGAATAGGGTAAAAGGACGATTGGTATTAAATTTTGAATAGTAAATGATATTGAAATTGATAAATATCTACAAAAAGGCCTCAAATCTCTTATAATTGTTCTCGTTAGAATGTCGCAACCTATGAAAATAATTGCACTTATTATTTTTGTCCCATAGCATTTTGCTAAAAACCTTCCTATCCTTTTTTTTTTTGCACTTTTGTATAGAAGCATTGAACTTTTTTCATCCTATTAGTTATTCAAAAACTATTTCATAGTCGTTATTCTCATGGATATCTGGTTCAATATTATTGTTTTTTCTAATTTTATCTCTCCAATGATGTCATACAAATATACAAATAGATTTTTTTTATCTATTGCTATATTGACAACTACAAGTGACAATGATTTTTTATATAATATTAATATATTTATATAATTAAATTTTCCCACAATTCATTGTGATTTTTTTTATTTGATTACAATATTAATAGCTGAATTGATAAAAATAGGATCAATTGAACTCAAAGTTATAGCTAAATTGATTAATTAATTTTTTTTTTCAGTCTTATTAATTTATTAGAGTTTGAAATATTGAGTCAAACTAGAAGGTAGTTTTTTTTTCCTTCTTTTTTTTTTTGGCAAATACGCTAATTTTGGGAGTAATAGTTTATCAATAATCTGACTAAATATATAACAGTGGGTTTTAATCAGTGAAAAAAAATTATAGATTAATAGACTGAAATTTTGAAAAATTTAGTATTTTCCAAATTCAAACCTGGCCTATAAATAAATTAGTGGTAACATCCTTTTATTTTATTTTTGTTTATAAAAAGACTCTTAATTATCCAAACTATATCTTTTTTACAGTATATTTATTTTGGGAAAGGTATCAAAAGTAACTATTAATTGCATCCTTTCTACTAATAAATTTATCCTTGGTTATTAAAAAAAAAGATAAAAAAAAAATTAACCGTTAATTGCTAACTAATATTCGTTGTTGTTAACTGTACACAGGATATTTTAATGGCCGGAAGTGAAACATCAACAGTTACATTAGAATGGGTAATGAGTAATCTGCTTAATACCCCAGAACTTTTGGAGAAAACAAAAAAAGAGGTGGACTTAAAGATTGGTGAAGAAAGCTTGTTGGATAAATCAGATATTTCCAAGTTACCATATCTTCAGAATATCATAGCAGAGACCTTACAATTATATCCACCATGACCATTGCTTGTTCCACATTTTTCATCTCAAGAGTGTAGAGTTGGAGGATACCTTGTAGAACATAATACAATGTTACTTATTAATGCTTGGGCAATGGAAAGAGATCCTGAGTTATGGGATGATGCTGTTAAGTTTAAACCAGAAAGGTTTTATCAGAGCCCTATTGCTCAGGGTACTGAGTTTGACAAGTTAATCCCTGTTGGGCTTGGAAGAAGATCATGCCGTGGGATGGGTCTAGCCAACCGTTTATTAGTGTTAGCTTTGGGGTCTATGATTCAGTCAGTGCTTTGAATGGAAAAGGATAAGTGACCAAGAAATTGATATGTCTAAAGGGACTGGACTTAGCATGCCTAAGGATAATCCACTAGAGGCAATGTGCAAGCCACATAGTATCATGAAGAAAGTATCCTTTTCTTCAGCTCCATCGACTATTACAATTCCGTCTATTTAATAAATTTCCGTATTTATACATTATCAAATATTAAATATTTCATAAAATTGTCAAACAAGTTCATAAATTGCAAACAAGTTTATAAGCCTAAAATCTCTCTCTCTCTCTCTCTCTCTCTCTCTCTCTCTCTCTCTCTCTTTTATTCTTTGCTATAGAATTTTCAATTATTGTATGGAATTTTCAGTGTGCAGCTTTCAAAGGTTTTGGGCCTTTACTATCAAACAAGTTTAAAAGCCTAAAAAATCTTTTCTCTATAGTGGAGCATCATACAAGTGGTTTAAAGGCCTCTTGATTTTTTCACTACATATCAATATAATAAATGTAGGAAAATAAAAGAATTTTAGACCTTGAACAGCTTGCAATCATTCTATTTATGATACTTATATATTTATAGTAGAAATTTTAATAACCACAATTACATCTGCATCTTAAAAATCTGCTAATCAAATCATAAAATCATAACAATAGTAATAAAATAAAATTTAAATATAAAATCCTAAAACATTTTGACTACCATTATTTTTTGAATTTGACTTATTCTTTCTTGATTATAACATTTGACTCAACTTTTTAATACTCCCTCTTGAGTCAAATACTGTAAATAACTTTATTTGTAGCATATGATTTTTTTTTTTATTCATCCAAGGTTCATGGATATGGATATGGACATGGCTATGGTTATAAACATGAATATGGTTGTGGGTATGGTAATGAGTATGATTGCAGAAACTCCATAGGTCTCTCTTTCTTTTTTTTCCTTTTTTTCATCATAGGTCTTTCAAAGATAATAAATAAATTAAAAAATGCTCTAATAATACTTTGTTGGTTTTTTCACTACATCAACATAATAAATATTTGAAGACAAAAGAGTTTTAGAGCTTGAAGAACTTGTAATAATTTTATTTATGATACATATTTATACTAGAAATTTTAACCACCACAATCACATTTACAGCCTAAAAATATGATAATCAAATCATAAAATCATAACAATAATAATCATAATTTAAAATTTAAACATAAAATCCTAAAAAATCTTAACTATCATTATTTTTAATTTGACTTATTTTTCCTTCATTGTAGCATTTTACTCAACTTCTCAACAAGACCGATGAATTTTTTAGAAACTCTGGTTTTAGAAATTCCTTTCATGTTGAGGCTAAGGGATATTCTAGTGGCATATGGCTCATGTTGGATGAGGATATCAGTTTGGAGATTGTTGAGATCCATCCCCAATATATTCATGCTTTTATCTCAAAATTAATTTAGATTTTTGGTTTCTTCACTTCCATCTACACAAGTTTCGATAATAATATTGTCGAATTTGACAATTCTCAAAAATCATGCAGGGTGCCAAATTTAGGTGTCCACAGTTTGCCTCATGCTCAAGTAATGCAAGTCTTTGCAAGTGCGAAAAGCAAGAAGTCCTTGTTTTAAGATTCTCCTTTCTATCTCTTGGTTGGGTGAGACTAGGTCGATCCTTTCAACTTGCCTTTTTAGTTCTGTTGCATCAAATATTTTATCTTTTGCAACTGAGGTTGTTAGCCTTTGGAATTGTCCGTCATTCAACAAGCAACTGACTGGGCATGATTGCCTTCTTTTAGCTCATTCAGATTCATCCTTTGGTTGATGGTTGATCGGGCATGCTCGCCCTCTTTTAGCTTCATTGGACTTATTTGTCCTCTGGCAATCAGTGTTTTTCCAAGAAGAGATGATATTAGAAGTTGACTGATGGTAGTGGGGATGTAAGAGGTGATGGAAGTTGAATGTTTGACTGAGTGGCGGTGCCTTTCCAAATTGATTTCTCACATGGTGGTGTCTTTCCAATTAGGTGTCTTTCCAAGCTATTTTTCCGAGGTTATTTTTCCTGTAGTGGAATCTTTCCAAGCAGGTGTCTTTTCAAGTTGATTTTTTATATGGAGGTGTCTTTCTAAGTAGGTATCTTTCTAAGCTGTTTTTCCAATTTGATTTTTCCAAGTTGATTTTTCCCTTGGTGGTGTCTTTCCAAATTTGATTTTTCCAAGGGATCGGGATGTTCTATCTTGACTTTTGTCTATTCACTTTGACTGGATTTTCTACCTGATTAAAATCTTTTATCCTATCGTTTGAGTTTTCTTGCTCCGTCGAACGATTGACTGCGTCTTGGTTTAAGTCTTGGTTTGATTTTGCGAAAAATTCAGGTATATTTTACTCACCTTGGCATTGTTATCTAATGTATATTTCTTTGCCCCCTGCCTAAAAAGATACTGAAAGTTAGCATTGAAATGTCTTTAGTATGCATATAAAACATATAGTTTAGAAAAAGTTTTTGCTTTACTAAGATGGACTTCTCTAGGTTTTTGATGAACATAGATCCGTGATTTGCACTTCCATGTCCTTGATCCACACTGACATTGATCAGAGGTTGTCCCCCATTATCAATTATAAATAGGGGTGAACCCCACAGCTAAAATTATATGGGCAGCCTGGAAAAAAAAAAAGCTATAAGGAAGTGACTGATGGGATTTATGAGGATATGAGGAGAAAATAAACAAAGATTGTATGTAATAAATGGTAACAAATTTGTAAATATAGTGAATTAAGTAGATAAATTGCCGCAAATTAATAAAAGGAGATGGTGAATAGACAGTACGCATTAAGGAATATTAATCTATAGTCATACATGTATATATATGGTGAAGTTAGGAACTAATAAAATTGCCATGACAAGTTCAGAAAGTATATATACAATAAAACCATAGCAAAATTAATATGTGAATATAATTATTTAACGGTGATTCTTGAAGTGGAAAAATAAAAAGAAAAATCAAGGTGGGACAAAAACAATAATATAACTATAATAAAGGTAGGTATAGTGACCTGAGTAATGTGGCAAGATACGTTAATAAACTGGGACAACGAATTTAGTAGGCAGTAATGCTCGTGAGATAGTGAAACAAATCAATAAATTGTGGTAGTCACGCAATGGAAATATTAAGGAAAGAACATAATGGGAGTAAATTGAACTAAAAGAAATATACCTAATATGATTCCTGTCTATTTGGTTTATAATTGCTATTATATGACTTGGTTTAAACAACACCCTGATTTAATAATCTCGTATTAGGTTAAGCTGCCCAAACTGGTCAATTGTTGATTGAATAACTTAAACCCATGATGGCTGTTCTACTAGTGCTAAGGTAATTATTTATTAACTCATGATGATTGTTCTACTAGTGCTAAGGTAATTATTGATTAATGTTACATGGATAGACACTATCTTAAACCCTATTGAATTTTTTCGAATTTGAAATTACTGTTGATTCATTGAACTACTATTCATAACCTTTATTCTCAATTCAACCACCTTACTAAATATTCTAATCTTTAACATTGACATTGTGACATGGCCCAACTCGGGTGGGGGATAAATCACTGAACAATGTATGCTGAGTTTTTATATGAGCAAAGGGAGAAGTTGTCGCCCTACTTACTGGCCTTTGGCCTGCCAATTTATACTGGTTTATGACTTGCATGTTATATTGTCCTATGATATGCCTGTTTCTGAATGTCACATTGTCATTGCTGACCGATTTCTATTCTTCGTTACTAAAACTTTTATTGTCCATATTGATTATCTTATTCCTGACTGGTCAGACTTACTAACATCATTTTGTTTTCTATTTTGATTGGAAGCATCTGATTAATATCTATTATAACCACACAAGGTAGAATAAACACTTATAAAGGATGAATATTGATAGTAGTAAAATAGTAATGACAACAGTGGAAATAGATTATGAAATAGGAAATTTTGTTAGAAAAGGAAAAATATAATTGAGATACTAATAAGCTATTAGTAAATTGTAACATTATTCCAAAGAAGCCTATGTTATTTAATTTGATAGGATTATGCTCCTAATATGAATAAACTACAGAATCGGGCATCACTAGAAAAAATATATATTAAACACATACATGTTTAATATAAAAAAAAGATAATAATCTATAATGTTAATCTTGAAAAATATAACATTAACCCAAGGAAAGTCAAATATTATATCAAGAAATATTATTAAAAAATATATAGTTAGAAAAGTACCACGAGGGGGTTAATGAATCATTTGGGCACAAATTAGAAACTTTAATAAGCCATTAAAAATTTACCTTAATAAAGGCGGAACTAAAAAAACTAAAATTCCTGAACACTCATTGAGTTAGCAGCTTCCCCCTTACCTTTATTGTTTTAGTTTTGCAGGAAAAGTAGCTCTGACAGTAGAGGCTCTATGGTATCTAAGAGTAGTAGATGAAGACAACCAGAAAAGGAACTGAACTCTATGTAATATGAAAAGAATTGTTTATATATTATGAAAAACAAATTAGTGAAATTTTGAGTAAAACTTTATGTACCATTGTGTTCTATGTAGTTCCAACTACTTATTTCGACTTGAACCCTAGAACCATTTCACTCTGGATTCATGATGTGAAATTGAGGGTCTAATAGCAGCTCAGATGAGAAATAATAGTCATGAAAGTGCAAAAAAAAAAATTTCAAGGCTCCTATATACAATCCACATGAGGTAATTTTCACTAAAATTATGGCTTGTACTACTCTTATAGGGAAGCTTAGGACCCATTTTTTCTATTTGTAGAAAATTATTTTAATCTTCATATTATTTGATATTTATAAATATATATATGAATTTATTTTTGTTTTAGTTATTCTTTAATTGTAGTGTTAAATGTTTTATTGTTCTTTAATTGTAAAATATTTTACATGCTTGATAAGATGCTACAAAGAGAAATATTTTTATTTTGTGAATTTTTTCATTTAATTTCTTTTGAATATGTATATTTGAATGTTGCTATATCTTTTTGTCAGTTATATTTTTTTTATTCTAATATTTATTTGAGTTATTTTTTTATTTTAATTTGTGTATTTAATTTTTTAAGCATATAGACAATATATAGAGATATATTCACAGCATATGCTCTATATACATATGACATATACAATATAGACATAATAATATTTACACAATATATGTACTATATTTACACAACATACAAAGATATATAATATGTGTATGTTGTGTAGATATTCTTTTGTTATTGTTTTTTAACTTATAAATCATATAATGATTTTAAAGTGATGTATATATTATGTATTTATATTGATATATGTTCAATTATAATTAGTAAGAAATATAATAATTTTTTGTTATTTTATAGATTTTTTTTTATATTATTTCCCTAATCAAACTGTTGAATTATATATATTTTTAATTTAAAATAGTAAAATTATGAATTTAAGTTATAAGAGAATGATTAAATAATAAAATGTATATACATTAATTTTTTTAATTAATATATACACAATATCTACATAATATATACCGAAAGCTGAAGGATTATGTATTTTTGAAAGATTGGCATTGTTTTTTTTTTCTAAAAATCTAAATAAATTGTTCAGCATCATTTTTTTTTAAAAAAATAAACTTTATTTTTATAGATAGTTTTGTAAAAAATCTCATAAAACAAATTGATTTTCGAGCCCAACGAATGCTTTCAAGCCCATCCAACTAAGTTTGGATGAAGTCATTTTGAACTCCAATACTAATCATTTAGGTTGTTTTTGGGCCACTTAATTTTAGGCCAAGTTGTTAAACTTTCTATTTCAGTTTGATTTAACTTTATTTTATTTTTTTATTTGGTTTTAGTCTTTTTAAGATGTATTTAAACCCTCATTGGATTGAATTTTATGACACGTACTTACCATAAATAAATTGGGATTTTATCTGTCTGAACTCTTGTTATGCTGTGTCAAAAGAGTAGTATATTTCTCATATATATGAGTTCAGAGAAAGAGATGTGTAGAACTCAACAGTACTTCTGTTATAACAACAATTAAGACTTGTGTGAATGTGAAAGTAATTGGTTTAGTTGTTGTGACGTCCTTATGGCACGAACTGTCCATCCTTAGGCAAATCCCACATTGGATAAATGTAGGGTGAGGAAGCAGTACGTAAGCGTGAGCACGCTTTGACTTGTACAATATATTTTGGGCCTGGAGGTAAGTCTAGGCCTGAGTATAAAACCGTGAGGAGGAAAAGGCTGGGCCGAAACTCTAAAGCGGACAATATTGTACAAGTCGAGCTGTTACAACTTGGTATTAGAGCCAAGCATTGCTCCTCTGTCTGGTAGTGAGGCAAATCTCAACAAGGACGCTGAGTCCCTTAGGGGAAAGAATTGTGATATTCTTATGGCGCGTACTATTTATTTTTAGGCAAATCCAACATCGGATAAGTGCAGTGTGAAAAGCAGCACATAAGGGTGGGCACACTTTGACTTGTACAATTTGTTTTGAGCCTGGTGATAAGTATGAGAACAAAACCTTGAGGAAAAAGGCTAAGCAATAACCCTTAAGTAGATAATATTGTACGAGATGGGCTATTCCAGTTGTTGTGCACATGCTAGACTGATTTTTTAGATGTCTTTTTGTAATATCAATATGACATGATTTGTTGAGTGTTAGTTGTTGGAGAAATATTAGTATTAAACAAAGGTTGTATAGTACTTGATCCCATTGATGTTAAGTTGTTCAACATAAAGATGAAAGAAAAAAGTTTCCCTGAAATTGAGTCATAATGTAGTGTATTCTTTCTAAACTTCAGTTAATTAATGAAAGTTTAATATGACAAAAACGATTTGGCCATTTTGATATCTCATCACTGAAAAACATGCACACTTAAGATGTAATACACTTGATTTGTCTGTTGTTCATAATTGTGCTAGTGTGTTATGAGGTGTATGAAATATTGGGGAAAAAAGTTAATTAATGAAACTTTAATATGACAAAAACGATTTGGCCATTTTGATATCTCATCACAGAAATACATGCACACTTAAGATGTAATACACTTGATTTGTCTGTTGTTCATAATTGTGCTAGTGTGTATGAGGTGTATGAAATATTGGGGAAAAAATTTGCATTAAATCAATTTAACCATGGAGAGCTATAGAAAAAATTACATATTACTTATTCTCTTCCAATGAAATTTTTGCGTTAAACTCATTTACACCTATTAAAAATTATTGAATTCTTTAAATACTATATAAATTATTTAAATAGACTAAAATATTTTATCTATTAACTTATTAATATAAAACTTGCTATACTCAATTTATTAATTAACTTACTAATTAATAACAATGATATAATTAAAAAAAATCAATTAATTTTTCTTGATTGTATAAAGTAATAATTTTAATGGCTTTTTTTGTTTTTTTTATAAAAGTAACAATTTCACTAATAGGAAGATCGTAAATTTTAGTAGCAATTTTTCTGGTTCATATTGCATATTAGATGCTCCATATATTTATATAGGGGATATATATTTGCATGACTTACAAGCGAATTTATGTATTTATATATATATAATTTTGTATACATTGCATAAATTTTCTTATGCATAAATCTTCTAAAGTGTGAGCTTTATTCATATGTATCCTGAAACCAATTCATATAATCATAAAAATTTATTCGTACTTCATGTAAAATTTCAAAATTTTTGTGTAATTTGCCTTTAATGCTTAGTAATTTGAGAGATCAGTTTGGAAGTTGAATACTAATAAACTTGCCTAACCGCTTAAATTGCATTGAATACTTCAAAGTTGTACTGTTTTTTCTGAAAATGACTTTGCTTGAAAAGAAAAGAAAATAACAAAGAAAGCTAAATTATGTCTATCACTATTCCTTCCTAGTTAATACATTGGAAAAAATACATATTAATTTATGTACTGTATATATGAATTAAGCAGAGACTATTATCAGAGATAAGCAACAAACATGGAAAATATAGTTTTCTATTCTGTTGTTTTGATCCTTCCATTTCTCCTTTCTTGCCTTAAAATCTGATTCCAAAACCAGAACAAAGCACAACAGAAAACTCCCACCAAGCCCACCTTCTCTTAGGATTATAGGCCATCTCAATGGCGGAATTACCATGGAGCCGTGTGTGGTCACACGATCCTCCTCACCGGCATCCAAAAGGAGCGCTGGTGAGACCGTGACCCATGAAGGAATAACTCAGCCCCCACAAGGACTGAGTTGTTTCGTTTACAGCAAGGAGTAGACGAACTCCTCGCTGCAAATAAAGTTTTTTTTTATTAAATTGTCTCTGGCGAAATGACGCCGTTTCACCAGGGACGATTTAAATTTTTTTTTTACCACTGGTAAAACGATGCCGTTTTGCTGGAGCGTGATTAAAAAAAAAAAGTGCAGCCCCCTTTCTCTTCCCCTCTCCCCTGCTCTCCCAGCCCTCCTCCCCTAAAATTCCAGCCAACCAGCCACTGGCCCACCTCAGCACTGCCCGCGCTGATACACCGCTGTCAGCCGTCATCGGCGACCCCCTCAGTAAATTTCTGATTTTGCCTGAGAACACAAATGAGAGCCGGTGAGATTATAAGCTTCCATTTTCTTACAAAACATGTGTGTTCTCAAGAGAAGTGAAGTGCGTTTTTATAGTACATATTTGGGTTTGCATGCAGAGAACGTGTAAGCTAAATAGATAATGGAATGGTTAGTCACTAGCTGGTGTTTTGATGGGGTGGCTACAAATGGTTTGGTGGTGGAAAGCATGCAAATTTTAATTCCATCGTTATATATATATGTATATCTAGAAGACAATAAATGAATAGGACATTTACTTTTACTAAAGAAGAGATTCGTTTTTCTGTGTTGAAACTGCTGCGTCTGTAGTGGCACATGCAATGACTCTGATGCAATTGCTTCCACTATTTATTTCCTTTGTTTGTTTGTCACATTGAATTTTGTTTGCTTTTCGTTAGTATTATTTCATTAATTCTGCACATTTTACTTTTATGTATGTAATTAATAATTATTAGATCAGGAAAATTAGAAGTTATAAATTTTACTTATGCATCGAAAGTTTTTAATAAGAGGTAATATATATATATATATAATTATTAACTCAAGTCACTGGGACATTTTTATTTATATTGAAATTAATTCACCATGTTTCACACAACTAAATAACATATTTTTAATTTTTTTTGAATAAAATTAATTTCCATGATTACTCGGAACTCAAATTTTTTTTTTATGTTTGAGATGATTCTAGCATTCATAATAAGTGAGTTGGAGTAATTGTCGAGTTCGTCAGTTTTATTGGCGGACCTAGCAATTGTCATCAACCTTACCAAGTGTTTACCATGTGAGTTGGAAGGTACTTTAAAGATGATTCGTCTGCGGGATGCTAACTTTAAGGTTCTACATGTATAACAAATGAACATTCACCTTTTTATATGACTATGATTAACTTTCTACATTCTACTATAGAAATAGACTACAGAATATTTTAAAATACATTTATATACAAGAGAACTATCTTCCTTCTAATTAAATCTCCCTCTTTGGCTAGGCAAGAAGCAAATAGTATGACACACATCACTCAAATAGTTTAACACTTTTCTTTCAGATTTTATCAGGGGTGTCAATAGGTCGAGTATTTTTTAATTTTTTCATATAGGATACGAATAGTTTATAAATGAATTTGAGTGGATATGGATAATATTTTTACTATTCATGACGGGTTCAAGTCGAATTCGGATATATACGATTGAGTATTCATTATTCGAACACGATTATATATTCATTATGTTTTATTAAAATTTTAATTATATATTTATTATATTTTATTTTAATTATAAAATTACATGATATGAAATTATTTAATAAATTATATTTATATTAAATATTTATTTATAATTATTTAATTAAAAATTATAATTTATATTTTATAATATTTTTATATTTAAACAGGTAATTAAATAAGTTCGGATAATAAATAGATAATATTAAATAGATTTGAAACGGGTATGAGTATAATTATAATTGGATTTAAATGAATTTAAGTATTTTAAAAATTAAATGAGTTAGGATTCAGGTATGGTACTTTTAGTGGAGACCCTACTCGTTATCACTCCTAGATTTTATAATTTAATTTGACTATTTTACTCATATTATTTAAAACATTATTCTACTTTTTTTTCCTTTAAACTACCATATTACCTTAATCTGAAAATAATATTTAGAATAAATTAATACGTGCTATTCATCATCAATTATCAACTATTTTATAACAGCGATGAATGACAATTTACAACAAGTACGGTAATTATCAGTTAAAAGCTCAATTATTTTCACAGTGAGGAGTATGAATGATAATGTACAGGGTATTCGCAGAAATTGCTATATCTAAATTTGTATAAATTTAATCTATTCATTTTTTAAGTCAATTTAATTATAATTATTATTTTATTATTAGTATCCGTCTTCTGTATTTTTTTAAGTATCCGTTTAAATATAAAAATATAAAAATATTATAAATTTAAAATAATTATTATAATTTTTAATTAAATAATTATAAATAAAAATTTAAAATTAATATAATTTTATTAAAATAATTTCATGCCATATAATTTTATAATTAAAATAAAATATAATTAAAATTTAATAAAATATAATTAATATATATAACTTGATATGAGTGATGAGTATCTAAAGATATATACTCGAATTCGATCTAAATTCATCACGAATAATAAAAATAATAATCATATCCGTTCAAATCTATTTATAAATAATTTATATTTTATATAAATGGATTAAAATAAATCGAACACTCAAAAAACTGGATCGGTCGCCATCCATAGTCCCAACCATTTGATGCAAACTATATAGTCCCGCCCAACCCTTATAGCAACTTTTCTATTAGTATTATAATTATTATTATTATTATTATGGAAGCGAGCCGTCCCATTATTTTTCATATTTTTTTTGAATGTTCTAATTCTTTTTTTTTTTAATTTCTATCATATTATATACATAATTATTTTGGCTTCCACTGTGTCAAAATTCTATATCCGCCCCTGTGTATAGTGATAGCTATGGCTATGAGAAATAACTAAAAAATAAACAACCCAAAGTTCTAATAAGAGATTGCCACTTGTAAGCTTTATTTGGATGCTGATGGTACGGAATATGGATGAAATAATATACAATATTATATGACATTGTATGATATAATATTATAAGTGTTATTTATTATGTTAAAAAAATAATATGGTATAATATAATTAATTTTTTTTATTTAGTTTGATGGTATTTTATAAGATTTTAATAGGTTATAAAAATGAAGTATAAATTATAAAATTATGAAAATTTATTTAGAATATTTTTGAAAGATAAAATTTTAAAATCATGATAAAGTATCAAATTGGTGATTTAAAAGCTCATTAAAATTTATAATTTTTAAATTATGAGATTAATATAAAAAATAATATCATGAAAATGTAAGTCAAAATAAAATAATATGTTAAATTATGTAAATGGAAAAAGGAAAGGAATTTTGTTTTTACTTTCTATTTTTATCCTTAAATTTAAAAATTCAAAACTATCCTTATAATAAAACAAACCTAATAACCTAATATCTTTATGGTCTTATTTTTTAGTTTTCATTTTCTCTTTACTTAAAGTGCAGATGAATCTAAATATTTTTTATATTATTGTTTATTTTTTTGTTGAACTACCCTACCATGAATTGTGGGTAATCCTACTTCCAAGAATTATAAATATGACTTAGCTAACATATAAATGAGCTATCTAATTTTAACAGTTAGTTTTTAGAGTTGACACTTTTAGATCTATATTAATAAAAAAATATAATATGAAAATTTAACATGATATCAGAGTTGATGCCCTTAATGGATAGTCTAAACAGTGACTATTAAAATGTATGAATATGTTCCTAGATAACTTGGACACTGACTATTATATACTTATTAAGTATCAACTGGGTAATAGACACTTGAGGAAGAGTATTGAACTACCTATAATGATAAAGTGTAGATAAAATCTCAAATGTAAGAAATATAAAACAATAGCCTAGTTAATATAAAAATAGACTATCCAACCTTAACAGTTAGATTGTAGGGTTGACACTTCCAGATATATATTAACAAGATAAAATATGATATAAAAAATTTAACATTTTATATTTTAAGTATTTATATATTTCTTTTTTCTAAACTATTATATCATTTTAGTAAAATATGAAATATTTTTATATTTTTCTTATTTGATTTCTTGCTTTTCTCCTTCTCAATCAAAATAAATTAAAATTATTTTTTCTTTTCCTCACTTTTTCCTTCCCTTGCCTTGCCTTCTCTTATCTTCTTTTTTTCCTTGTTAAATGAATATTGTTCTCACCCCATCAAACAATAAGCTATTAGAGGTTCTTGGTTGTGGAGGAAGCGTGGTCGATTAAGAGAATATTTCTTGGTAAACTATGTAGCGACAGGGGGGACAGCAGACAGGAAGAATAGGCCTCTGGCTAAGTGTTAACATATTCAACATAGTACGAAGATTTCGATTATCAATTAGAGTCTAATTTACCTTATAACAGAATAGTTGTGCTTAACAATTTATTACAGGATACCAGGAAAAGTTGATGCAAGATATATTATAAGATAAACTTACATAATATATAACTGGATGTGCTCACCTTTTATACATACAATACATATATATCACCAATCAGATTCATCGTTCATGACCATGACAATATGGTGAGTAAATTTTGTTAACTCTGATTATGATAGAATAGAGCAAATTGCAGCTAATAAATTTAGAGGGAACAGAAAAATAAAGACAACACAGAATTTACGTGGAAAACCCCTTAAATGATTTAGGGTAAAAACCACGGGCAAGGATAGAAGAATCTCACTATGGAAAAATTAGGAATTACAAATACACTCAAATTATCAAGGAGAAACAATGGAAATTCTCTCTTGATATAAGAACTACTAAAACTCTCTAATTTTTCTCTCTAGCTTTGTGATTTTTGGATAGGAAATAATGAATGAGCAAGGCTCCTTATATAGGCAAATGAATGGAAAAATTCACTAAACCCATTCACCAAATTGCCAACCAATTTTGAATATCTTTATTGTACAAATTCAATCATATCTTCATACCATTCTTTCTTCCTAGCCATTTCCATGTTGCTTACGTCTCTATCAGGCCACAAGAGGATCGACACCAAATAAACTTATCAGTATTTATTAACTTTGTCATAAAATTTGCTAGATTATCTGTTGTATGGATCTTTTGCATATCTACGGTTCCTTCTTCCACTTTTTCACGAATGAAGTGATATTGAACCCGAATATGCTTTGTTCTTGAATGAAAAGTTGGATTCCTTGCAAGATGCAAGGCATTCTGACTGTCACAAAATAAAGAAATACTCTTTTATTTATGCTCGAGTTCCTCCAACATCATTTTCAACCAAACCGCTTCTTTACCAGCTTGTGTAGCCGCTACATATTCTGCTTCAGTAGTTGACGTAGCCACAACTGATTGCAGTTTTGAAACCCAACTTACAGCTCCGCCAGCGAGCGTAAACACATACCCGGTAGTAGATTTGCTTTTATCCAAATCTCCTGCATAGTCAAAATCGACAAATCCACTGATAATAAAATCTGATCCTTTGTAACATAATGCAACATTAAAGGTTCCTTTGAAGTATCTTAGGATCCTTTTTACAGCATTCCAATGCTCTCTGCCAGGATTCGTCATGTATCGACTAACCACTCCCACTGCTTGTGCAATATCTGGTCTTGTACATATCATGGCAAACATTAAACTTCCCACTGCTGATGCATACGGTACTCGAGACATCTCCCTCCTCTCTTCTTCACTGCTAGGACTCATACTAGAGGATAATTTGAAATTAATAGGAAGTGGGGTAGAAATTGGCTTACAATCTTGCATGTTGAAACGTGACAAAATCTTCATCAAATAATTCTTTTGAGAAAGCCAAATATTCCTATTACTTCTGTCTCGGTGAATTTGCATCCCCAGAATCTTTTTTGCTGGTCTCAAGTCCTTCATTTCGAATTTTCTAGCCAATTGTGCCTTGAGTTCTTCAATTTGATCATTGTTGGGGCCTGATACCAACATGTCATCTACATACAACAACAAGATAACAAAATCTTTTTCATCAAACCTCTTGAAATACGCACAAGGGTCTGAATTAAGTCTGTTGTATCCAAGGCTTATGATGAAAGAATCAAATCTCTTGTACCAACACCTCAGCGCCTGCTTTAATCCGTATAGAGATTTGTTCAACCTACAAACCAAGTTCTCTTTTTCTTTCTCTTCAAATTTATTAGCTGCAATTTGCTCTATTCTATCATAATCAGAGTTAACAAGTGGTATCAGAGCGGTTTGGTTGAAAATGATGTTGGAGGAACTCGAGCATAAACAAAAGAGTGTTTCTTTATTTTGTGACAGTCAGAGTGTCTTGCATCTTGCAAGGAATCCAGCTTTTCATTCAAGAACAAAGCATATTCGGGTTCAATATCACTTCATTCGTGAAAAAGTGGAAGAAGGAACCGTAGATATGCAAAAGATCCATACAACAGATAATCTAGCAGATTTTATGACAAAGGTAATAAATACTGATAAGTTTATTTGGTGTCGATCCTCTTGTGGCCTGATAGAGACGTAAGCAATATGGAAATGGCTAGGAAGAAAGAATGGTATGAAGTTATGATTGTTTCAATCAAATCTTCAAGTGGGAGATTGTTGAATATTAAAAATCATCAAGTTGAATTATTCAACAAATTTTATTTAATTACAAGCACATTAATGTGATATATATAGAGCTAGAGCTAACCATAGCCAGCATATTTTAATCCCTGCGCATTGGGCAACTCTTGCGCATGCCACAAGCAGCTGGTATGGCGCTTGCTTTCCCTATCAGATACCCATATTCTACTGGTGATGTCTACATTTCTCCGTTTGCCTGCGAATCAACTACCCAACTTATCCCTTCACACTGGCATTCATCTCGCATCTGCTTTAATTGGATACAACATTGGCGAAGATGATCAGTACCTTGCTGGTTTTCAATCACACTCATGATAGCTAACACTTCTTCGTCTAATTCAAACTCTGACTCCCACGACTTTAACCCTGATAACCTTGACATACTTATGAAATTCTTACAGGAACTCAAGTCATGCCCTCTAACATCCCGCCAGCACTTCTCGGATATCCTGTTGGACCAGTTAGGCTCGTCAGGTTGTATGGTAGTGATGATTGTTCTAGAGGCAGAGGATGCATTGATTATGATCACCAAGAAAGCACAAAAGAGAGCTGCTGAAGCTATAAACTTTGCCATTTTTAGATAGAATTTGTGGTCTTCTGTTTTGAGAAGTGAAGTGGGTTTTTGTAAGAAATTTTGGATTTGCTTGCAGAGAACGTGGAAGACGAAAAGATTGATGAGATGCACTGCTGCGTCAGCGCTTTCCACGTTTGATTTGTAATGGCACATGGAACAATCATGCAAATGCTTCCACAATTGATTTTTGTTTGTTTGTTTCATAGAATTTTGTTTAGTTATCATCATTGATTTCACATACTTCAATGTAATTTCCTAAATTTGGAAAAACAAAATTAAAAGTTTTAATTTTTTTGTACATCAAAAGGTTTTTAATAATAGACAAAAATGGAGATTGAACTCATTTTTAATAATTTCTATGAAACATTATCAAGTCGATTCATCATGGAACTCATTATAAAATAATATTGAACTATAAACACGCATTATAATATTGAACTCATTATAATATTGAGGTTGATTTTAATATGTAAAATAAAACTATAAACACGCATGATACTTTATTTGAATTCGAGATTTTTAATTAAATTAAGATAGTTTATTATCAATTAATCTATGTACTATGTACTATTCTCCTCTTATTTAATATAATAGATTACCAATTTTAAAAATGGAAAGAAAAAAATTAAGTAACCTTCTTTTTAGTTTTTCTTTTTTAAAAAATTCATCCACCTTTCATCTTATTTTATATTTCATTTATTTAAGAAAATTATGAAGTAATTATATATTTTATATTAATCTATATTTGGATTTTGGGCTTGGAAGAAAGAGAATTATATATATATATATATATATAAATGTATATATATTTGATATGGGAGTCGTATTATAAAAAGAAAGACATTTGACTTAAATTGAAAGAAAAAAAAAAAGGTTTGACTTAAATTGAAAGAAAAAAAAAAGGGACAATAAAAAAGAGGACAAAAACTTTTTAAAAAGTAAAAAATAATGGTGTAGAGACAAAAAAAAAACTTATATAGTTATTTTAAATTATATCTTAGTCACTATAGATAAATTATATCTTAGTCACTATAGATATATGCTACGAATATGATGTGTAATTTCGAGTCCTTAAATTTCAATGAAATTTCAGCAAATTAATAACTCTTAAATTTTTTAAAGTAACACTACAATTAATATTTATCTAATTTTTAAAATATAATTATCTATTTAATTTTTTTAATAAATATTTTCAACAATAAAATTTTAAACGGTAGAAATTTACTATGTACTCATAATAATTTTACACACGATTATATTATATTATTTTAATGTATTCATTTTAATGGTTTATTAATATTAATAATATTCATTTATTAACTAACTTATTTATTTACATACTATATATATTTTTAATTTTTAATTTACAGTATATTTATTTATATTCTTAGTTTTAATAAATAAATTTGTGTTATAACAATGCTAGAATAAGAAAAATAACAATAATATTATTTACTTAAATTTTTTTTATTTGTCATATTTTGTGATACTAATAATATTTACTTAAATACTAGTATTGTTTTATTAATTACTTATTTATCTTTAATTTAACTATAGTAATTTATATTGATTCCAATAATAATAAAAATAATAGTATACAATTTATTTACTTAATAATACTTTATTTTTTATTTCTCAATAATTATTCATAATTAAGTTACTAAAATAATATTATTATTTATATAATTAAAAATAATTATTTAATTACTCTTGTTTTAAAATTAACAACTTATGTTAAATTTATTACTTAATTATTTTAGTGATAATAAAAATATAATTATTTAAATATACATTTAGTAGCTTATTTATAATAAAAAAATTAAGTAAATATTTAGTAATAATAATTATAAAATAAATAAATATTCAATTTTAATAATTATTATAAATTTTTACTTAAATAACCATTCAAATTTATATATATATTAAATATTAATAATAACAATAGTAATAATAATAGTATTAACTATTATACTAATTTTGAAAAATTATTAATATTTATAAAAATTTGATTATAGTATTTTACTACTACAACACAAATAATATTACTAATTAATTAATTGCTACTTAATATATATATATATATATATATATTAATAATTTTCAAAGTTCATGTTTAAATAAAATTAATAGCAATCTTATTATTACAACTATAATAATATAAATCTTAATCAGCAATTATTTTTTTTTATGATTTTCTATAAATTTTAAGTTTCACCTAATTTAATTATTTAATAGTTAATTAACTTAATTTAATTTATAATTATTTCAATTATCTTATTTTACAAATAAATTCTTATAAGTATTAATTAATAATAACATTTAATATATTTTATTTTAACAAACTATTTACTTATTATAGTTCAATTAATTTATTTATCTCAATAAATATATTTTATAACTTAATATTGAAAATACTACCCATTTATTTTGTAATTTGCTAACAAAATTTATAATTAAAATAATTTAACTTAATTTAACTATCAATATATTTACTCTAAACTAATATACATATATATTTCATATATTGATAACAATTCATAACTAACTACTAACTATTTAATTCATAATTTCATTAATTCAATTTATATTTTAATTTATTCTATAACTTAATACTATCTAAATTAATATTTTATTATTTTATTATACTTGATATTTCATTTATATTTTTACAGTTTACATTAACTAATTATCTTTTACTATAATTTTATCTTTAATAACTATAATTAATTAATTAATATTATAAGTCCTAATTAACCTATCTCCTACGAGCGATCAGGGAAGGAACTGATGTAAAAGGATATTATATATGTTTATTTCTTGATGACTTTGAATGGCAATTTGGTTACAAAATTCGATTTAGAATTACATATATTGATAATTTCTAATTTACTAATTTCACTAATAATATTTTTAGCAAAATGATTTATTTAAATCAATTAAAAGAAAACAAGAAATTATAAATAAATGGCCAACAGTAACTCACACATTAAATTTCTAATTTAATATTTATGATTTATAACTATAAATTTTAATTATAATTATTATTTCAATTTTTTTTACTTTATATATATTAGTTACTATTCATGAATTTTCTAAATACTTATCTTAAATTAGCAAATAAGATATCAAATCAAAGCTTAAGACAAGAGTATTCTAAAAATACTCGTGTTGCCGAAAAAAGTAGCTGGAAAAATGATCAAAAAAGTGATGCCAGTAAGAACTTCATGCTGCACGTGTGGCAATTTTTGGCGTCGCGACATTTTTTATGGCGTTATAAAGCTCGTCGAGTTAAATTTTTCAGTGACTGGCACGTGTTGCTTGATAGTGGCCGAAAAATGTCAAACAAAGCTGATGAAGTTTAATACCCAACAATTCACTCCTCCATTCTCTTTTTCTGTCTTTGTGTCCAATTTTCAATCCCAACTCTCTTTCTCTCTCTCGCCTCTATTTAAAAATCTCATTTCCTTCTCTCTTTTTTTTTTTTTTTTTGTTTGTCACAGACACCCTCTCTCTTACCCAATTTCTTTATACATTCAAAATTTTCTTTCTTCTTTTAATAACCCAGGTAGTGGCTCTCTTAAATTTGACGATCCACATTAAATTTGACCTAATTTTTTCCACTTTGATTTATTTAATCTATATTATATATTTATTTTTTTATTATTTTTTTAGGTATTACTTATTTTATATACCAACTATATATATTATTATTATTATTTTACTTAACTAAATCTACTTCTTCATTTTTATTATTATTATTATTATTATTATTATTATTATTATTATTATTATTATTCAAAATTTCTTTATTATTTACCCTTTATTTAACTTTACTATTATTAAAATTTATAAGATGTTGCATTCTTCCCCCCTTAAAAAAAATTTATTCTCGAATTTTCACTAACTCGTTGCTTGAGACAATTGAGGATATCGAATAAACATATATTCCCCTCTTTCCCAAGTTACTTCTTTTCTAGAATGATTATTCCATAAGACTTTTACCAAAGGAATAATCTTATTTCTTAAAACTCTATCTTCTCTGGCTAAAATTGCAACTAGTTCTTTCTCATAAGTCAAATCTTCTCGTAGTTTCACTAATTGTCTCTGGAGTATATGGGAAGGATCACTTTTATACTTTCTCAACATGAATACATGAAAAATATCATGTATTTGAGATAATTCCGGTGGTAGTGCAAGTTTATAAGCAACAGGGCCGATTTTCTCCATAACTTCATAAGGTCCAATAAATCGAGAACTTAACTTTTCACGTTTACTAAATTGCACTACACTTTTCCATGGAGATGTTTTCAAAAATATCTTATCCCCCACATCATACTCAATATCCTTTCTCTTCAGGTCTGCATAGCTCTTTTGTCTGTCTTGTGCAATTTTTAATCTATCTTTGATCAATTTGATTTTATCTACTGTAATCTAAATCAATTTTGGGCTCACTAATTCTCTTTCTTTGACTTTATTCCAGCATATTGGAGTGCTGCATTTTCTTCCATATAATGCTTCATAAGGTGTCATGCCTATACTTGAATGGAAACTGTTATGATAAGCAAACTCTATTAAAGTCCTGAAGGATGCTGATATTCTAATTTAACTTGTTGACATACCAAACATTTTGCTACAAAATCTGCTATATCATTCTTTATACTCTTCCACCAATAGTTCTTCTTAAGAGTTTGATACATCTTAGTACTACCTGCATGCATAGAATAGGCAAAATAATGGGCTTCTTCCATTATTTCCTTTTTAAATAGTGTCAGACAGGGATCCACGATTTACATCTAGATTTTGGTCTAGTCTGCAACATGCTATGGGTACAAAAGTGAAGTTCAATACTTCATTTCATCATCAAACTGATGGACAATCAGAAAGCATGGGTCTGATAAATTATACACTTTGTATTTTAGTGTGTTGTGTTTTTTACCCTTTTATCCTTCTTACATTAGGGTTTCTGGTTCTACTAAGGGCATTTTTAGTAATTGTTCATTTGTATATAAAGAATGATATTTCCTTGTAACAGATTCGAGAACATTCATTTTACAATATACAAAATTATTTCTTCTACCTTTTCTCTGATTTTCATTCTCTGTAAACCCTAGATTGAGTTTCTTTACAGTATTTGAGGTTCTGTCAAGTTAGAAATTTTGTGCTACATGGCTATACGAATAGTGATTGGGCCGGTTGTGTTGATGACTTCAAGTTATTGTTTTAACGTTAGTTCTGCTATATTTTCATGGTGTTCTAAGAAGCAAGTCGTAGCTCAATCCACAGCAGAAGCGAATATGTAGTTATTGCTGCTGCTGCAAAATACGCTCCCTGAATTAGGAAATTGATGGCAAACCTGCATATGGGGCAAAAGGAAAGCACATATACTTGTGGACAATCAGGCTGCAATTTCAATTGCAAACAATCAAATGTTCCATGGCAAAACAAAACACTTGCAACTGAAACTCTATTTCCTAAGAGGTACGAAGAGAAGGAGAAATACAATTGATTTATTGTAAAACAGATAATCAAAATGTTGACATTCTGACCAATGCACTTCCCATAGCTATGAGTTCTTAAGGCAAAAGCTTAGAGTTTGCAGCTCCAGAGCCAAGGAGGGGTCTTAAATGATGTTCAGAACTTGCTGAGTAAGTTAGGATTAATAAAACACATGCTGGATTGAAGTCGTCAAAGTTTGTTACGCTTGACCTGCTCTTCCGCTTTTTTTTTTTTTTTTTCAAATTTCTGTTATGTAATAAGCTGCAGATTTACTGCACCTATTTTGCTCTTACTGTTTTTGATAATTAATTGTATAAATAGGTGTTCTCGTGATCAATAAACATGCGGCAATTGTAAAGTCCCAAAACAAATTTGTTTTGCTAGCTTTTGCATTTTATTTCTGTAAAAACAAAAAACAACACGCTCTTAGAGTTTTGTAACTTTAATTCCAAATATTGTCGAACAAATTTCTAATTATCTAAATTCAAATTTCATTCTTAGTGATGACTACTTCCTATAGGATTATCAATGAAGATTTGATCAGGTTGCCAGCCTGCTGTTGAAAGGTAGATTTTATCAAGGCTGTCTGCATTGAAAATTTCACTTTTATTTGGATAAAATCCTATATAGCAACAAAATAAGAAACTTGAACAATAAACAAGTCCTCTTTGCAAGACATGGAGACAATTCCGATACCACTCAACTATAGCCTATTGATTATGAAAAAAAAAAAATGCATGTCTCTATTTGCCAAAATCAGTTTGACATTGTACTTCGGCAAATGTTGAACAAAATCCCCTTGGAAGTTGAGTCAAGAAATGGAAAGAATGGAAAGACTATCAATCATATTAATTTAACAGGGCCACTATAAAATAATAAAAAAAAATCATGTAAGAGACAACATATATTACATGTGTGTATACTACATCATAAACTACAGGAAAAATGCATTTTGGAGCCCTGAATTTGGTAACTTTTTAATATTGAGCCTATAAACTTCACTTTGATGGCATTGAGCCCTTAAAATTTGCGATTCATAAAAATTAAGCCCTATTCTAACGGAATTAACTGAATAAAATATTTTGTTAGTTGAGGTGTTGACGCCGTTAGTCAATTCTATTAGAAAAAATATAATTTTCATGAATCGCAAATTTTGAAGGCTAAATATTACCAAAGTAAAGTTTACGAGCTCAATGTTAAAAAATGACTAAGTTAAGAGGCTCCAAAATGCTTTATTCCTAAACTGCATAATGAATTTAACAGTAGCATATCAATTATCCCGAAAGATCAGATTTCCAAGCATGCTTAAATTTTGTTGGCAATCTGCAATTTGATTATTCAAGTATAACATTTTGAAAAAAAATTATAATATTTTTTAAAAAATCAAATCAAGGTGAGAAAAGAAAAGATCTTCGATGAATGCTTTGATGTTTCTTGATTACTGCACGAACAGGTCCAGCATTATTTTAATGTCGTCCCTTTCAATAAGCATAAGAGTTATCAAAATATTCAGTTAAGTGAAGAGTTTACATGCAAGGATACAGATAGCGGTGATTCAGTTAAGTGAAGAGTTTACATGCAAGGATACAGATAGCGGCGGAATCAGAAACAAAATAAAAGGGGACAAATTTTTTAAGAAAAAAAATTATAAATAAACTAAAAATAAAATTAAATATTTAATATTATAATAAAATTTATATTTTTGTTATAAATTTATATCACAAATTTCTATTATTTACTGAATTTTAAAAATTTTACATATATTTTTATTATAATTTTTTGATCTATTAATTTATTTATAATATTTTGTTAAATATTATTTTAAATGGAAATATTAATTTTATCCAATTTATAATTAAATAATAAAATTCTAGTATTAACCTAAATATCTAATCATAAAACTCTAAATACTCACTAATTAAAATAAAAAAAGAAACATATATAATAAAAAAATTAATATATATATAATATTATATCTATATAAGTATCTAATCACAAAACTTTAAATATTCACTAATTAAAAAATATATATATGATAAATAAATCAATATGTATACAAAATACTATAAAATTTTATAAAAATAATATATATGTACAACTAATCTCAAAAATTCTAAATATTCACTAATTAAAAATATATATATAATGAAAAAAGTAAATAAATATATAATACTATACATATATATACTTAATTATAAATCTCTAAATACCCATTAATTAAAAATATATATATAGTAAAAAAAATTAATAAGTATACAAAATACTATCTATACAAAATTTTTATATTTTTATAAAATACTATATATAAAATAACATTAAATTTTATAAAAATAATATATATAAAAATACCTAATTATAAAATTTTAAATACCCAAATAATAAAAAATATATATATGATAAAAAAATTTAATATATATATAAAATATTATATGTATACAATTTTAATAAAATATTATAAAATTATATATATTTATATATATGTGTGTATTTACTTATATATGTATATAAGGAGGGAGGCTGATCTCTGACTGAATTGAACACATTTAGCAATACGACTTGGACTCTCACATGATTTTTAAAAGTAAACAGTTACTGAATTGAACAGATTTAGCAACACCCCCATCATTCCTCCATTTAGGCTCTGATACCAGGAGTTGGACTTATTGCTGAATTGGACCTCCTCCATGAATAATTGGGCTCACAACTTGGACCATTTTGGTAATTTATCCTTCACATTTACATATTAATTATTTTTCATTCTTTTGGAGGTGGGAATTCTTTTGTCCTTCAACACAAATTTTGTCTAAGAAACTTCACCCGACAACACAATTGGGATACAATAAAAAATGTACATAAGTTATTGGAGATATGTTGCTTCAAGCTGCTTAATGTTTAAATAATCCATAAAGTTCATGCCAATGAAGCTTTTGATTCTATACTTGTCATTTTAAATTATACTTCAACATCTAATAAGTCGATACTGTATCTCAAGTATTCTCACCATAAAAAATAGTTGAGGTGAGACGTGCTCTTTTGACAAGTTTGCACAAACTTGAATGGGAATGGCCATTTTTAACTAATTAAATTATAACATTTTGTCAATGTCAGAGAATCTAAGGTAATATATATATATATATATATATATATATGTATGTATGTATGTATGTATGTATGTATATCAGTAATATGGATAACATGTTGATTTTATAGTAATCCTGTGTGGACCACCCATTCAACAATCATCATAATTCATAATCAAAATATGCAATCAATATACGAATTCTTGCTCAACTTGTGTCACCACTACAATATATGGGTTGATTTGCTCAACTTCTATCACCACTATAATATATTAATATATGGGTTGATTTTACTGATAATTCGATCGCTAAAATTCAACAGACTTGGCAGGATAACTGAGCACCTCAATGGATATACAGAGTACATTACTTCTCCTTGGTCAGCATTTCTGAGGAGAACGCCTCACGCACCAGCAGCCACAAGAACCTGCACGAGTAGTAGCCCCATTCACACACCGGCAATCTCTCTTGCACAACAAAAGTGGAGTTCAAAACCCCAAGCGACAAAGAGGAAATTCATCATCTTCCCAAAACAGTGCACCTCCAATTTCAATTAAATTTGCCAATTCAAAGCAAAAAGCGAGGTATGCAAAATTGAAGAAAAGAACACTTGGTGTTAACAGGTATCTCCATCCCAAAACTCTCAAGTATTTAAATTTATTTGATGAAATATCTATGTTGATTGAGAGAATTGGATGGACAATGTTTTAGCATTCAAAAGCCATCATATCAGGCTTTAACTTTAGAATTTTTTTAGTACACTTTCATATGATTTTAATATGTACATTTGCACTGATACTGATCAAATTCACTTTTGAATGCTCAATTCTGATTTTTCTCTGATTTTGCTTGAGCTAAATGTTATTTTTGTTTTTCCAAATGATGGTTTTAGACACCCTAACCCTGCTTTAAAAATACAGTCCCATGAAGCTTTTTCAGTTATTAATGCTTGGAAACAATATGCTCCGCATGATGAACTTTTTAAAACTAGTTGCTCTAAAGCTTCAAAATTGATAAAGCCCTCACATAGATATATACATAGAGTGCTTAGCCATACAATATTTGGTAGAGGTATTAGTAATGGGACTGTGACAAATTTTAAGTTGTTTATTTTTTAGTGTATGAAAAATGGGTAACGGGTAATTGGTGGAGCAATGTTTCTCCACCATCTGTCACTTGTAGCACATAATAATAGGGAGGATATTTTAGTTGAGAGAATGATTACTACCATAGCAAATCATCTTGGACTAATGAATTTAGGAATCCCAATTGTAGAAACTCAATTCATTGATTTAAATGTTTTAAAATCAATGCATTTATGTCACAAGCTTGGGGATTAATACATTTTGATAGATGAAGAAGCACAACCTATTGGACAAATTGAGATACCACATGATAACCCTAGTCCCCCTCCCTCCTCAGTGACATTGGAGCATATTTTGGCATCCATTGAATCATTACATATTGATATAAATGCCAAGTATGTTGAGATTGCATGTATCCTCCATCACCATAGTGCTTGTTTGGATCGGATAGAGCAAAAATTGGATGAATATCTGGAAGAGGCCAATTAAGAACAATTATCTTCATCACACTAGCACCAACTTTATCCTAGTTGTCCTCACAACATATCAAGGGAGTATTCTAACCTTTACTTTTCTTCCTTCTTTCCTCTATTCTTTTTGTTTTTACATTGAGGACATTACTAGTTCCTAAAGTGTGGGGTGGGATGTTTGAAATTTTTGTGCATACTCATGCTTAGTCTCTTACTTGTGAAACTTGAGCTTGTTGTTGAATTGTTGAACCCTTGTTTGTTTGAGAATTTTGATGCAATAGCTGAAACTCTTAATTCAACTTTATGGGTCTATTATACTCAACTTATATTATTTTTGTTTCATGATGTTTAAATTGTCTGAAAATTTTTGAATTTCTAGCATTATGTTGATTTAGAAATTAGCATTGTGAACTCTATAAGTAATATCAACTCTGTTTTTTAATATTTATGTTTCTTTTTGACCTTTTTAAATGAATTTTTGAAATGAACACTAAGAAAGTTGTTGTGATTTGTGAAATTGAACTCCGTGGTTCTAGCTTAGTAAAGTAACTGGGGATCGATATGTGCCCCATATGGACTCTTAGGCCAAAAAGCTAGCTAGAATAAGAGTAAATAAATTTTTGCTCCGCTATTTCAATTCTAATTAAATTAAAACATTAAGGAATATGAGCAAGTGACTTTTAGAATGTGGCGGTTAAAAAGCAACTGCGATGAGAGAAAATCCCCAAACCAAGTAGATATTGCTTCGTTGTTCTAGTTCAAACTCATATAAATTTGTTAAAAGAACATGAGCAAAGTACTTTCTAAATGTGGCAGTCAAAAAGTAAAAAGTTACTGCAATCAGGGGCGAAGCCAGGCTTTGAAATAAAGGGGGGCAAAATTTTTTTTGCAAATTTTGACTTTCTCCATAATTATTTATCTCTTCTTTTATTTTAATAGTATTTTATAAATTTATTAATAATATATTTTTATTAGTAAAAAATTAATTAATAAAAAAATATTAATATATATGTGTATAAAATTTTAAATTTATAAAATTATTCATGATAAAAATAAAATAAAGAGAAAAAAATTAAAGAATGAATATAATTTTTTAAAAAATAATTAAATTATTTAATTCATTAAATGAGTTCAAATTAATTTAGTTGAAAATTTTATCCCTTTCTTTATTATTTTTTTTTGCATTTCTATATTATCAATTTTTTATCAATTTTTTAAAAGAGAACTATTGGTTATAGAATAAATAATTTATTATAATTTTTTTGACTTCTTGTAAAAATTAAAAAAAAAAGAGGGGGACAATTTAAAATTTTAAAAAAAATTAATAAATAATTTAAAATTTTTTAAAAAATATTATATATATATATATATATTTAAAAAGAGAAGCCCCCCTTCTCATTAAGGTAGCTTCGCCAATGACTGCGATGATAGAAAGTGCCAAGTAAAAAAAAAGACGACGAAAAGGAAGCAAAACACAGTAGCTTTAAAAATAAACAAATAAGTAAATCAGGAGGGTCAAATTTGGATTAATTGTAGTTCTTGTGAGCTTATGGATAAGCAATGTTGGTCTTCTTTTTCAATATGATCTTTTTATTCTTTAACTTCCATTTAATTGAACTTCTATGAAATTTTGATGATTAATGTTGAATATGAGACCCATATTTTTGAATTTGAAGTTTCGCTATTGTGTTGACATGATATTTCAAATTTGGTTTAATTTTGACTTTACTCGAGGACATGCAAAGAGCTAAGTATGGGGTAGTTAATAAATATGTATTTTATACACAACTATGATAACATTCGCATTAGTTTTCTTTAGTTTTATTAGTTTTTATTAGTTTTATCTTGTTTTTCATTTAATTTTAATTATTTTGGTTATTTAGTCTTATTTTACATTTTTATAGGTGAATTTAAAAAAAATAACAAAAATTAAGTGAAAGCACAAAAAGAGCAGAGACGCGCATAGATAGATGCATGGGCATGCAAATGGCCATGCATGTGGCTATCAGAATTTTTCCAGTGTAGAGTTTTGAAAGGCATTAAAGTGCATGGGCAGATGCATTGTCATGCAGATGCACAAATTTACAACAGATATTTGAAATTTTTGGTTTTCTTAATTCACTAGGACTTTCTTTATTTGTTTTTCTATTTTGTTTAGGACTTCTTTTATTTATTTATTTTTATATTCTATTGATGACTTCTTTTATTTTGTTTTCCTATTTTGTTTAGAGTTCTAAAAAATATAGGAAGTTTACATATTGTAACATAGAGAAAATAGGAAGGAGATGGATTTAAAAGGAGAGCTTTTAGTTTTTACGCAAATTTGGAAAGGAATACAACAGGTTCTTCACGCAAATTGGAAGCTTCTTCTTCTTTCTCCTTGAAGATAAAATCTCCAATGGAGAAGGGGTTCAAGCTAAAGTCAAAGATAACTATCAAGAGTTTGCTTATTCTAATTGTGTTTATTTTCAATTTTAGTTTTAGTTTATTAGATTTAATTATGGAGTATTTATCTTTTTGTTAGGGGAAACATAAAACTTTGAATGGATATTAATTTTAATTTATGAATTTTGAGTTAGATTTATATAAATTTCTTGTTCCTAATGCTTGTATTCAAAATTTCATTGATTAAATTTCTTAATGATATGTCGAATAGAGAATTTAGGTTTTTTATTCAATGAGATTTAAATGCTTAATTTATATAGGTAATTTTATATAACATGTTTAATTAATGATTTGTTCTAATAGATAATATGATATTAGCATGTGGTACTATTTGTGTCACTGAATAAGGTCGAATAACCAGGTTTGATCATATGCAAATTAATGTTAAAGTGTCTGAATAAGAGTTTGATATTAATTTGAAAAGCTATGTCCTTGAATAAGATTAGCTAGGTTGGAAGACAACCCGCCAATCTTAACTCAATTTTCTCAATCAATTTTAATATCTATGCAAGTTTGGAGAGTTTGTGGACTTTAACATATTTCATTGATTGATTTATTCTTAATTGACCAAAAACATTTAATTTTCAGCACTCTAGTTTAATTTTAGATTTTTCTTCAATTGTTATTCATTCAAATGAGATATTCAGAATAAAGGAGATATTCAGAATTGCTCAAATTATAGAGGTATAAAGCTTATGAGCCACACTATAAAATTGTGGGAAAGAGTTGTGGAATACCGTTTGCGGTTAGATACTTGTGTCTCCTCAAATCAGTTTGGCTTTATGGCTGGTCGATCAACTATGGAAGCTATTTTTCTTATAAGAGATTTGATGGAAAAGTATAGAGAGATGAAGAAGGATTTACATATGGTTTTTATTGACTTGAAAAAGGCGTATGATAGAGTCCCTAGAGAAGTTTTATGGTGAGTCCTAGAGCGTAGGGGAATATCTATACGATATATCCAAGTCTTGAAGGATATGTATGAGGGAGCTACCACCAGTGTCCGCACCGTGGGAGGGGATACTAAGGATTTTTTCCGTTTCTATTGGATTACACCAAGGTTCAGCTTTGAGCCCTTATCTTTTCGCCTTGGTCATGGATGAGCTAACAAGATATATACAGGATGATATCCCTTGGTGTATGATGTTTGCAGATAATATTGTATTAATAGATGAGACTCAAGCAGGGGTAAATCAAAAGTTGGAGTTATGGAGAAGCACTTTGGAATCTAAGGGTTTTAAGCTAAGTAGGACTAAGACTGAGTATATACATTGTAGATTTAATAGCGAGAATAGAGAAAGAGGCAAAATTATTTTAGACGGAATAGCAGTGCCTCATAGTACTTATTTTAGATATCTTGGCTCTATTCTTCAAGAAGATGGGGGTTGTGAAGAAGATGTAAATCATAGGATTAAAGCTAGTTGGATGAAGTGAAGGGGTGCTACAGGAGTTCTATGTGATCGAAAGATGCCAATTAAATTAAAAGGAAAATTTTACCGCACTGTAATACGGCCTGCTATGATGTATGGTAGTGAGTGTTGGGCAGTAGAAGGACAACACATGAGTAAAATGCATATTGCGGAAATGAGAATGATAAGATGGATGTGTGGTCATACTAGGATGGATAAAATCCGCAATGAGTGCATTAGAGAAAAAGTGGGGGTAGCACCTATTGAGGATAAGATAAGAGAGCATAGATTGAGGTGGTTTGGCCATGTGAAAAGAAGACCTAGCGATGTGCCAATTAGAAAAACCGAACAAGTTAGAGTAGATATAGCTAAAAGAGGCAGAGGTATGCCTAAACTGACTTGGTCAAAAGTGGTCCAAAATGATCTTATGATGTTACATCTACCAGAAGAGATAACCTTAAATCGCATTGAGTGGAAAAGAAAAATCCATATAGCAGACCCCAATTGACTTGGTATTAAGGCTTTGTTGTTGTTATTCATTCAAATATTATTTCTTAAATAATAGTCAACATAATATAATAATTAGTTTTTAAACTTTAGTCTTCGTGGAAAGATAATCAGATTCATAAATCTATATTACTGATATGACTAGTACATTTGTTAGGGTTGACTGGGACGCATCAGTAATCAAATTTAAATAGAAAAAATATTTAAAAATACAAAAGATCATATATACGTATAAAATAAATGTTCATATATTGAGCATAAATACAATAATTTACTTTTTACAGAACATTGATAATGACAACCTAGAGATTATTTGAGGAGGGAAACTGGATTGAGTTTTTCCTCTAATACCCATTTGCAAGACTAGTCTTGTAAATGAAATCTACGCTTGATTTCATATGGGCGGTTAAAATTTTTATTTCAAATTGAATTTGGGGATCATACAATCTAATACATTATCTAAAGATTTAGGCATTAGCATGCAAAATTACCAAAAGAAAAATTTTTTATTTTTGGTAAATTTGACACCAACCAGACTCAATGGTAATTTCCATTTTTTTTTCTTCCAATCAGTCCTTCCTAATTCCATTATGTCTGAATCTTCATAAGAAGAAATAAGTTTCACATTACATATCTTTAGCAGAGAATTGGTTGCACATAAACAAATGAATGAAATAGAACTATCATATCATTTCGATTGTTATTGATTAAATTAAGTATAATCTCAATTACCTTAAACAATATTTAAACTCAGGCCCGGCTCAAGGGGGGAGCAACCTGAGCAACCGCTCAGGGCCCCCCCAAATTTATAAATATATATACAAACAAACAAAAGGCTTCTCTTTCTTTTTTCTTTGCATATTTTTGTTTTTTGAGCCTTGAACCTTGGTGCTAGCATGCAACCTCCTTTGTCAATTCAGGCACACAGAGATTAGAGAAAGAAAAAAAAAACTATCTTCCAGCTTTTGCAGTTTTGCTTCTTCCTCTGTTTGCAACTTTTTGTGATTTTCTCCTTCCAGTCCTGATTCTCTGACACTATTCTCTCTGTGTCTCTCCAATCATCCTCGGCAAGCAAAGCAAAGAAAGATTCTTGAATGACAAGGAAGCTCTATCTCTTTCTCTCTGTTTATCTATCGTGTGTGTGTTAAAAGCAAAAGAAAAGAGAGCACACTCGCTGCCAGAGCTAAGCACCCAGTTTCAGACCTTCCATGCATGCATCGAACAGTAGCTTTGTTGACTTAAACTTTTCTTTTAAAATGAAAAAAATGAAATACCAGAATCCGGTTTTGAAGTTTCACTAGAGTGAGTTTTGGCCTCACTTATAAATGTACTACGGTCTCTAAAAAAGCCAAAAAGCTGAAACGAGATATACATATTTTTTCTTCTTTACTGGCATTTGCCTTGAGTTTTGGGCTTTACTTGGGAGAGACCGTAAATGTATATCTTGTATATTTATATATAGCAACCGCTCAGAGCCCCTAAAATGTCCAAGACGGCCCTGTTTAAACTTGATTGAAATTTTATAGAATTAAATAAAATTAACTTTGAATCCTTCAGTACCTGAAATGGAAATTTGACGGCGAGACTAGCAACAGTGTTCACGCTCACAATCTTATGCAAAATAGCGAATTTCCTTATACGGTTTCCCCACCACCTCCTTCAGTTTTCAACCCTGAGCTGCGGGAGCTTCTCGAAGATCATGGGCCGAAAGGTGGGACTTGATGTATTGTACTGGTGGTGGCCGCCGTTTTGTTGATGGCAGTGACATTTTTGCTGTCACTTCATGCAGAGAATTGTCATTTTGATAAAGTTTTTGGCTCTATAAAAGTATGATAAGTTTTGTTGAAAGTGATGGATCTATGGGAGGCATCAGATAAAAGGAATACACTCCATCCGACTTAAACATTCACTTTTATAAAAAACATAAATAAATAAATAAAAATATAAAAATTATGTTGCTTAAATTATTACTTTATATAATTAAAAAATTAATTAATATTTTTTAATTATATTTTTATTATTGATGATTTAATAAATAAAGTGAGTATAATAATCATAAATTAATTAAGAATATTTTAATTTATTTAAAATAATTTTATATAATATTTAAATAATTTAATAACTTTTTTAATTGATATATATGAGTTATAGATAGCTATTTCAGCGGGGCAGATAGGATAGCAAATCTAACGCTAACAAAGTCAAGCATTATGCTAAAGAAGAAAAAAAATATATACAACTAGAGTTTATACATTTTCAATCTAAAAGCAATTTGCATGCCAATGAAAAAGAAAAAGTATACTGTCAAGGAAAATTAGTGTTAAATCTCTATTATTGTCAATTTATTTCTCTAGTTGGAAAATTAGTGCTAAATCTCTATTATTGTCAATTTATTTCTCTAGTTGGAATATATTCTATATACTATTATTTTAGATCGATTAACCTCTAATCTGAGATCAATTTTCCATTTTCAAATCGAATGCATTCTACCCCAAATGTATAGAGGAAATTATATAAAATAGATTTTTTTTAAAAAAAAAAATTCATTTAATTATTTTTTTTACAAAAATACTCTTTTGTCTAATTTTTTTCATATTTTTACAACACATATTAAAAATATATTCAACATATACCAATTTTTATAAATTTTAGCATATGCACAATTTTTTTATGAGTTCTTTTTATAAATTTCCCAAATGAATATGAAAGCTCCAGCATAATGCTGCCAATTGACATTGCTTTAACCAGAAAATTAGACATTTTTCAAATAGAAATGTCAAAAATTAAAAGTGATTCCAGTTACTTTTCTCTCAATGTTTCGGTAAACTAAATCATATATACCCAAATATATATATATATATATATAGTTCTTAGATTCGACCCTATATAATTCTCAATTAATGAACTCGTCAAGCTCAAAGGTAAATAAATGACAATTTCTACATATCCAACAAAAAATATGTAACCCAAACCACCCCATAAAATGCAACCCATAAAATATGAAATTGTTGCATATACATTTACAATATATTAATTTTATTTTAGTACATACAATATATTAATTGTACGCTCGACACAATAAAGCGAAATAATTTGTCCACCTAATTGCCTGCCATCAACATTACATGGAAATACAACATTCAACAGCTCCTTACATTAACTTGGTAAATTAGAAGGCAATCATGTTTTAATATAAATCATATCATTCAGAGAAGTACATTAAATCAGAATTAATAACAATTACATTTATCAACTGCACGATAACATCGAAAAAGAAAAAGATGGGAAGTTTTTACCATAACACTTCCCTAGAGTATTTATCCCAAATGTTAAAGCTTACCAGGCACCAAGAGTTTTATATAATCTTCAACAATTACAAGCACAAATACAATTATAGGCTATAACATCCAAAAATGCTGAGGCATGGAATAAATGGAAAAAAGAAAATACTCTTAACAGATGAGAAGAAAAAAAAGAATATAGCGTATATAAAATATAAAAAATGGATTTCAAGAACACCTTGAATCCATTGTTCTAAAGCAAGCCGCAAACACCTGATATTGAGGAACTGTAGTCTTATGTACAAAAATACCTCTTTTTCTCTCCTAAAGATTGTAAAATAGAATTTCGAATGACCAAATGATCCAATTGTGCGGTGGGCTTTGTAGAAACTCACCCACCAAAAATGCAAGAGAATATGAACTGTTTGTCAAAATCATGTCAGCCCATTAGTAATCTCTGTAACCTGACGATCCTGGGGGTGCAGGTGGCAACCGATTAGGAGTACGACGGCTGCTCGAGTTTGAATCATTGCTTATATCACCGTTCTGTGTTGAGTGATTGTAATGCCGATTGCGGCCATTAGATGTAGATCTGGATGAACTATAGTCCACAAAGCCATTGGCAGCTGCATCAAATGCAGATCTCCAGTCATCACCTGATGAACCATTTGACTTGGGGCTGATTTCTGCAATTGGATAATCCAAATAATTTATAAGGCATCAGCATCAAAATATTACCCAAAACACTTCAACATATTCTACGATATAACAGGCACTGCTTCTGTATCAACCGTTATCAATCAAAAAGGTCAAGTGGCAAATCAGATCAAACTAGCCACCAAAACAATTAAAACCTAAAACTTCAGTTCCACTCTCATGTAACATTACATTTTCAAAATGCATAGCCACGGTATATAGGAAGAAAGATAGAAAATTTAATAAGATAATTAACAATAATATCAATTTTAACAAGGCTTCATCATAAAAGGGAAAACTTCTATATTATCAGGTAACACTGTAACAGTGGAAGCAATTTGGTCCAGGATAGATCTACCATTTTAAACCAGACAGCTTCAAAAACTAAGTTAAAAACAGTCAGGCACCAGTTAACGGTCATGCTATTAAAGCAGCCACCAAGCTCTCTTGACAAATGAAAACTGACAAGGAAATCTTTAAAATGAGTTTGAACACTTCACCCAGATTTAGAATCCAGTTCATGTATTATGAAACTTTGACTGAAAAGATACTATTCATCAGTTACATGTAAGGCAGATTTTTCAAATTTCACACATGACTGGCTCCTTGTCAACAACATACCTGCTCCGTTACCATTAGACCAACTGGAAGCAGCAGTTGCCCGGTTGTCATGAATGCTGAGTTGGCGTGTTAACTTTGAAAGGAGAGAGCCTTGTTTCTGATAGCGCTCTCTCCTGCGCTTTACATTCTGATCCTCTTGAAGCAGCTCTTCAATCCTCGTCATGCTTTGAGCACTAGCCACAAATAAAACACAACAGCTTGAATAAGAACGTCAACATTTTTAATCCTTAAGTGGAATATGCACAAGGCAATTTATGTGAACTCTGATTATATAGAAATTCAAATGAAATGAGACAAGAATGGAGAAAATAAAAGCCATGTAGCAAGTTCCTAGAACGGGAAAAATCTATTGCAGCAAAAAATAATGCATCAAACCTGACAGAGCTATATAACTGATTTAGCATATCTTCCTTGGCCTTCTCAACTTGGCAAAGAACAACTGCCTGCTTAATCATTTACAATGTTACCAAAGGTTTCACAAGAAACCAATAAAATGATAAGAAGACCAAAAGCAGAGAAGCAAGTGTACTTTGGGAACATTAGCAGCCAAACTATTCAACACTGCTTCAACATAACCTCGAACTTCTTGAGACATCCATCGAAGCTCTTCTTCATGGTCAGCAGGCCTTCGAACCATTGTATCCTGCACAAACCACAAAGCTTTTTTTGATTAAATAATTTTGAAAGGCTAACCCAATGATATCCAAAATTTATTATGCATTTGTCTTGCATGAAACTTGAATATTAGCAGGTGTGACTGCAAACTGCAAGTGACAAAAGGACTACCATATAATGGAGCTAAGGAAAAAAAAAAAAAGCATACCAAAATTTAAGTACACAACCAACATTGCATGCACCAAGAAATTGAATCAAGGAAACATTTTGTATTATACAAAATTGATTATAAGAAAATAAAATGTCGGAGTAGCAAGTCCACATACTAGAGAACCATCAGAAAGACTGTGCCGCATGGTAAGACCACCTTCAGGAGACACATTGTTTGTTTTTCCTCTTGAAACTTGTGCGATTTTTGATATTTTGTTTATCCATTCAACCTTATCAGCCACAGTCTCAGCCTTCAAAACAACAGCACTGTGGGCTGCAAGAGAAACGGAGGTTAACTAGAAATAGTAGCTTAAAATAGTATCCATGGAAAAATGCACCCAAGTGAAGTATGATAACCCAAGTCATGTACCTTTCAGAACAGTTTTATATGGAACCTTGCTAGTTATCTTGAACAAAAGGCTGGGGGGTTTAGAATCAGGTTCATTGGCCTTTTTATCCTTTGAACTCTTTGAGGGATGTGGTGCTTCCTCATCTTCAACCCCTTCAATATTGCATTCCTATGCATGGAAAGAAAACTATTGCTAAGCAATGTCATATTAAACAATGAAGAATTCTACAAGAAAGCTGCATATAAGTGTATGGAGTACCATCATGGGTTTAGAGGTTAAGAGAATCCATTTTGATACAACAGATAGTTGAAAGTCAATAAAGCTACACTTTCCTTGTAGAAAAGATATAAAATAGACAAGAGAACATCAATACAGATTGGGGAAAAAATGCCTTCAGCATTAGCAAAGCTTTCCTCCCACACTAAGGTTCTTGAGCAATTTCCACTTCAAAACAAGCCATTTTTCCATGTTTCATTTGTTTCTACACAACTAGTTAGGTTTCACGTCCCAATATCCTTACTTTTACCTTTAGTTGCGTTTCTATTATCATGTCTTCATCAGTTGCTCCCCCTTCATTTCTTTTATTGATTTTTTTTATCCGTCAGCGACACAATGTTGGGTTTCATCTTGTCCCTACTTTATCATTTTACTTACAAAATTTTACAAAAAGCTTTCACGGTTTTACCTTCATTTTTACTTTTCTTACTCTGTGCATTAGTATATTTTCCCTTTTCTTTCACTATTAGAAACAATAAAAACCTTTTAAAAAAAATTCCAACAATAGAATTTTGAATAGGGACTTATTAACATATAGAAATTTAAATGAAAACATATATTAAAATATATTTTCTAATTTTTCAATTCATTGATTATAGGAAATAGATACCCTATAAACATTTTCTAGTTTTATCAATCAGAAAATGATTTTTTGGTTTTATGGAAAATGAACATGTTCTAAATTTTCCATGGAAAATGAAAACTGAACGTCATGCTTAGTCGTTGGGACTGTTTAGTTGTGTAAAATATTTTTCATTTTCATTTTCTGGTTTTGTTTTCGGTTTTCTGATTTTTCAAATTTTCATTTTCTAACAATATTTTAAATGAAAAATTGAAATTTTGAAAAATATGTTTACTTAATCTTGGTTTCTAATTTCTATTTTTATTTTTATATCATATTTAAATAATTTTATAAAAAATAATTAAACTATTTCATAAAATGAAATCATAATTAAATAGTAGTTTTAAATAAAATAAAAATAATTAATTATTATAAAATCAACCTAAAAATATTCATCCTAAAAATATTCTTAAATTTTGAAGTATAAAAAAAACATTTTATCAAATAAAAATATTAAAGTATAAAAGAATAAAAACAAAAGAACAATTTGAATCGAAGTGAAAAATAAACTCCAATAATTTTTGGAACTTTGTGTTTTCCATTTAGAGAACAATTAAAAGTAATTTTGTAAAACTCAACTATTAGCTAATAAATATAAAAAATTATTTTCTAATTTTCCAAATGAAAAGTATTTCTAACTAATCAACAAATTCTATTTTCTACTTTTATTTGGAAAATTTTCTAGAAAATAGGAGTTGTTTTCCACAACTAAATAGCCCCTAAACCTTTCCAAATTATACAAATGAACTAGTTTTCCGATTTTAAGAAAATTACTCCAATGTAGAATTTAATGTTTACTTGCAAGACTTTCTAAATAGAAAATCAGAAACTCAATTTCCAAAATTTCTAAATTTACACTGCCTTTTAGGGTGTAATATGATATTGGCTTCCTAATCTCCATAACGGCATCCTTTCTACTTTTTTATTATTATTCGTCTTCATTTTTATCTACCATTAATATATCAGCATCTATTGACATTTAATTAATAGCACTTATTGATAATAGTCTAATAAGTAAATTATATTAAAGGCAGGTGAAAAGATAGAATATTATAGCAAATGAACTAGTTTCCAATTTTCAGTTTTTATTTGGAAAATGAAAATTTAGAAAATTGGCAAGCGGAGAAAAAAACTATAAAATGAAAACAGAGAACACTTTCCACAAGTAAACAAGATCAAAGTTTCATGGAGAACTTGGAATAGAAAAGAAAAAATTACCTTCTATAAGTAACACACCACAGTTAGAAACATTCATTTACAGTTATATCCATCTCAATAATGCTACTATAAATTACCTTTCATACGGCTATGCAGCAATCATTCAAATATGCTTTAATGCCTGAACATATAATATTTGGGTTGGCAATATCATGAAGCTAACCGAAGAGAGGATAAACAAGTTGCCAAGGCAAAAGTTGACTAAGAAAAGAAAAAGGGGGAGGGCCTCCAGAAAAGGTATTTCTTACTCTGAACTTCTCATACATCCTATAGCACCAAGGTATTAAATTCTAAAGATATTGAAAAGAATACTTGAGTATGCAAACAGCATAATTAAGTGTAATCTCAAAATCCAGAACCAAAATGCCAGTTTCTCCATACCTCCAAAACGATGACACCACGAAAATGTCTCTCCTCTTGCTTTGTCGTGTAACCAAGCTGTAAAATAAGGAATAGATAAGACTGAATCCTAAAAATCATAAATTACAGACTGATGTACATATTATACATGATTAATTATATTGTCTGATGCATTTTGCAAATCTAATTACATTGTCCGATGCATTTTGCAAAGCTATATTGTCTTAGATTTAAACTGCATATACATCAGAGGATGAAAGAGCAAACTTGCAACAAAAATCTTCAGATGTTGATAACATTACAATGCTCTTTAGTCCCATCCCAACACACCTCAATATAACACCATCTGAAAAGTTCATTGCAACAGGAAGGATTCAAGCTACTTGCACAGGTATAGTACCAATGGTAAACTTTTCTAAATGCTGTTCAAACAACAAATGAAACTATTCTTCATTGTAAGAAAACAATAAGAAAATGCAAACAGCATGTAAGCAGACATTCAGCATGATTTAGTAAAAGTAACAGCAAATACATATCTTCATCAAAAAGTTACGAACCTTCCCAGTCTTCTCATTCAAAACAAACCATCGCTTGCTCCATCCATCCTTTTTTGCACTTTTCTTCAACAAAAAACCTGCAGATGATGAGAAGTTAAAAAACTATTGCATGTTAAGCAGGAGAAGCTGGACAGCAAATCATTCATGCTTCATCGAGACTTTGTTGTACACACAAAATACTGCTGCAAATGCATGGTTCAAAGGTATTTCTTGGAATTTAATAACAAGGAAAATTCTCTCTGCTAACAACCAAATAATAACCATTAAATGTATTACCTACACTGATCATTAATCAAAGGCCTGTGGAGATAAAATCACTTAATTTCCTATCCAAACTAATAACCAAATTAGTAAATTCTTTCTGCCAATCTTGTTCAGCTATATTCTCAAATCAATTTCTTTATATGCCAGCGCTGATAGACCAGTGGCAAGCCAACTGTTAGGCAATGGCAGCTATAATGATTGAAAAAGGATTTTAAACCAAATAACTACATATGGCTTTTTCTTAATAATTCTGCAATACAGAAACCAACTGCAGAAAAATTAATTTCCTCAAAAATAGAGTTATAGATCCACTAGATTGGAAATTGTATTACAAAAAATTCACCAAGTATTTAATCATCATTCAGGTTCATTATACACCATACAAGTAAAGCAGTTTCAGATCTCAGGGGGCCTATAAATTTTTGAATTTTTAAGAGGCAAAAAAAATATCTAGTTCCAGAAATCAATGACACATCAATGAAACGCCAAACTGTAATGAAACATAATTCAGAGGAACACAATATCTGAAACAATGAATAGAGAGAGACTAAGACCATCAAACCTGCTGTTATTTCTCCTTCAGCACCTGCAGTCTTTAAACCAGAAGCCTCTTGCAGTTCTTTTTCTGCCTGAATGGATTTCTCTTTCATTGATTTCAAACTCCCTCCTGTCTGAGGACTAGTTGCCTAAAAAAGAAAAATGTAAAATAGAAATGACCAACAAATAAAACATAAATAAAACAAAATACAACGACAGATTTAGGTTAATACCACCATTTGTATACACATCGTATGATAAACATCCTACCCTATTTAGTACTGCTTGCTCAGCATCAAGCCCCTTTTTAGAAGGTCGGTTCTTAAGCTCCTCTTCTCGCCGCTGTCTTTCCATCCTAAAATAGACCAATTTGAATATTAAGTGCAAGAAACTGAGGTAAGGTATAAGACATTCAACACTACACTGAGATCCTTGGAGATGCACTGGAAAACAAACAACTCAGACATGTACAAACCAGATAGAGGGGACTTACCAAAACAATACAAAAGTGTAAAAAGCTATATTATTAAATTGCTACTCAAGCATTTTTCCTGTGTTTCACAGGCAGTGAACAACCGCTTCCTTGTGTGCAAGTGTGTGTGTATTTGTATATATTATGTCCATTATTGATGATGATTTGATACATTAAACACTATATATGGGCCGAGTAGCAGAATAGATGAATAAGTAATAACATGTTTATACCTCCTTTGCACCAAACGGATGAAGTGTTGAGGAGGCACAAAGACCCGCTCCATATCTACTAGTGTAACAACCACCTTCTTTGCTTCATTCTTAAACCCCTCAAGCGCAGCAGTTGCAATTGTCACAACCTTGGAAAAGATTGAAAATAATTAATATCGCAACAGAAAAAGGATGACTTGAACGGTGGCAAATGCTAGCAGAGATTCAAAATATGTGAAATGACTAAATGATACTATACCTCTCTCTTGAAATGAGGGTATCTTCCCAATCCTGGCGTTGCATTTGCAGTAGCAGAAACTATATCCACCAAGACTCGGTGTACCTGCTTATAGTTAATCAGAAACTCCACAGTGGCGCATAACTGAACCAGGCAGCGACTACAAACTTTAATGAGATGACAGGCTTATACTTTGTGGTTCTTATGAAAAATGCAACAAAGACATCCAACTCAAATTAGATTCAACTGATGAAACATCCAAAAATTTTTTGCTGAAAACATTATCTATCATTAATCTTGGTATAAGCATACAACCATAAATGGTCCTGACACAAAGAGAAAGTGGACCATTTGACTGCTAAAATCATGTGTCTGGAACTAAAGACAATATAGGACTAGCAAAAAGATCTAAAGTTTGAACTTTAAAACAACTCTTAAACAATGACCTTAAACATCAATATCATAACATTTAGATACTAAGCAAAGTGCCAAAAGGTAAAGAAAAACTCAAATTTTCATTCTTTGCCCAAAAAATATTAATCCTTAATTCATGGTGGTAAGACTACATATTGATCTGGAATAAAGATATAGGTACATGCATCACAAAGTACCAAAATATAAAATTTGTTGACCCTTAAACAAGCTACAAAAACTCAATATTACAGTGAAAGGATAGGGAGAAAAATTACCTCATCAACACAAAGACGTGATGGCTCTTTCGCAAGCTCCAAAACACCCTTTATTAAGGACCTCAAACCCTTTTCTGGGGAGATGAGATATGGTTGATAACCATCTGCTTCTAATACAATCTAATAGAAAATGAATAGAAGATAAGTTACAGACACAACACCTGAAAGCAATGTAAGATAAACTAGAAGTAGAGAACTAGTAAGAGCAGCAGAATTACCCTCTTGACATTATTGATATCAAAATGCCTGTCCAAAGGGAGCTGCTTGATCCTGTTAGGGAAGTTCCCCTCAAAACTAGCAACAATTTTCCAGCCAGAACCCTGCAATAAGATTTCATCGATTATCAATTGATATATCTGATCATCAAACTTCACCAAGATCTCACTATCACTTCCAATTGTCAGAGGAAATTAATCTGGGGCCTCACTTAGCAGTTTGAATTACTCCCAAAATGGAAGCAATAATGAATGGTGTAGAACATAACACTAGCACAACAAGATTATAATACTCTTCTGTAATGAATAGATCATGTTATCCAAATACATAAACAAGAAACTAGAGCCATTTTGGAAGCACTTGCTTTGTAAAGAAAGTGAGGGCCAATGAGAAAAGAAATGAACAATAAGCCTTAAATCTAGACATCTAATAGGCAGCAACAAAAATTAAGATCTGCAAATCATAATCAACTTCCTTAAAATACCCTTGATTTTGTCAACAGACAGAAAAGAGTTCAGAGCCAAGTTTTCATTACAAAAGCCATGTAAGTAAGGATTATTGAATTTTGGACAATAGGGAATTGTAATCCATGGTAAAATTTTCTCAAGTTTGGGAGCCATCCTAATGATCAAACATCCACAACCTTTTAAATGAAAATGGAAAGCTTTACTTAAAATTAAGAGAAAGACAAATAGCATACCAAACAAATATAGTACTTAGGAGATTTTGGATGAACAAGAGCAAAAATTAGAAATAGATACACTCACCTCACCAGTTGTAATGTGTTGGAGAAATTTATCCTCAAATTCACGGCAAAGTTCCAATGCAATAGCTCTTGTTCCCTCAGCACTTTCAACCATCTGCTCCCCGAGCCTTACTAATTCTTCCTGAACTATTTGAGACTTTCCTTGTAACCTGTATAGATGTCAAAGTTTCAGGAAACAACTCAAAACCCTCATTAAGTAGTTAGGCAAAAATCATAAGCTAGAAAATGAGAAAATCCAAGTTCTCTCCCCCAAAATCCAAGTCACTCTCCCTCTCTCAATGCATATATACAGTAGTTATATTCAATAAGCTCATCAATGCATTTATTCATCCTGTTGCAATCTACACCCCAATGTTGCACGAACAGCTTCTAAAGAGCAACATGTAAAATGCATGTCAACAGATAACCTAAGAGATGCATAAGATCTCTCTAAAAGGGAGGAAAATGTCATCCAGCATATAGAAAACAATTACCCAGACAGGAGGTTTGGGAGCCGAACTTTCATGCGCTTGCGTATCTGCTGTGCCAAAGCATCAACCAGAGCTATTCTTCCAAACTTGCTTTGAGGGGATCCAGTCAGTATTGATTTGAGACTTTCACTCTCTGCTTTCCATGCGGTTTCCAAGGAGTTCTCAGATCCAGATTGTGCAGAAGCTATTGAAACTGATTGACCAATTAATGCAATCCATGGGATATCAGCAGTTTTTGATGGCCCCTGATTTGTTAGGAGAGCCTGAACAGCTCCAAGAGCTTTCTGATCTGAAGCAGATTGATCTATTTTGCTAATTACACCAATGGTTCTGGTACCTACAGATCAACATAAGAAGATGTGATAATCATTTAAAATGAAGCAGAAAAAAAAATAGAAACAAGGGAGTAGAAGGAGAAAATGTGTCCACCAGAAGTAAAAGACAGATGCATATCACTTGTAAATCATATTTGACCATCATTAATCTACATCTTAGAAAAATTTAAAACCAGCCAAACAAAATTTTGAAGGAGAAAAAGAAAAAGAAATGAAAAGAAAGCTATATTATTAGCCATTTACCTTCTCCATCATATTCCTTGGCAACTCTGAGGGCTCGAGAGGAAGCAATTTCAGGTGCTTGGGCAGCAGGAACGATAACTAACAAAATGGCATCATTGTGCTGAGCATATTGACTAACCTAAGCAAGGGAGATTTCAGAGATTAAAACCACATACTGTTTGGGGTACCATACTGAATGATCAAGCTACACTGAATAAAATAAATAAACCTGCTAAATACTTTTTAATTGAATATATGAAGAACTAGTATTGATCATCCTGATAAAGAACACCACCCTACATAAATGCTTGAATTAAATGAAAGCATATAAACATTAAAGAACACTTACCATAGATTCATCCATGATCCTCTGATCCAGGCCAGGTAAGTCGATCAATTTCAGAGGAGGTGCTGAAAGCAAATCAAAAAAAAAGCACAGCTGTGGTAACAAAAAATTTGATTGATCTAAAAAATACAAGCAACTGCAACGGATTAAAAAAATTCAGCTAACTGAATATCACCTCTGCCCCACACGAACCTCTACCTATGTTCTATGTTCTTATATAAGTTCATAGCATACAAGAACAGGAGAACTCAATTGCGAAACTTTAACATGCAAATCCAAGGTGATAATCTAATAGATCCTAGTGCTCTGGCACTTCCATGGTGAGCCAAAGCTGCTATATCACGAGTTATAATCACAAATTTTTAACAAAACCAATCTCGAACCTTCAATCAATTCACCATTTTTTTATCTTGAGTCTTAATATCGCTTGTTGCAAAATTCAATTGGAACATCAGAAACCCCTTTAGAATATCAGTAGACTCAATTAAGGACTACTTATTTGGACATTAGAGGTAACATAACAAAGTAAGACTTGTGATATACATAGAAAGCAACCAACAAATTTGCCCTTTCAATCAAAAGATGGAAAATTAATACTGAAAAGTTAGAGACCAAGTTGCAAAGAATTTCTCAATTCAATCATACGAAGCAAGACTAATGTCAATTCTAAGTTGTGTACAATATTATTCAGAGTCAAACCTTGATTTCAAAACTTATTTTTCACATTCTATTTCTTAAAATAGCACTAGGTTCTTATACAGAATGCGCATGAGAGATTATTAGAGGAAAAGAAAACAACCAACTACCAAGAGAAATTAGAATAACGTGATGAACTTTACAATGGATTCTAACAGGTCATCAGGTTTTGGAGAAGAATAATTTCAATAGCTCTTTGAAAGATTTTTTGGTTCTTTTCGCTTGTCACCTTCCGATCTCATGCCCAGCATACATTTATCTACATTAGCAGGAATTCCTTTATCATAGATAATCCTCTTTTAACAATTAAATTCAAGCAGATCCAACAAGCAGAATTGTCTGCATAATTAGCCATCATACAGTATTACTTCAAATGATCATCATTTCGCATACAACCTGCAAATTAATGCTTCTACACACACAGTTCTATACAATTCTGGGGGAAAAAACTTCAAGCTGACAAAAATTTCTACATTAGTATGGTCTCCACAAGAGAACAGTTAAATGTTGCATCTCACAATCGTATTGCATAAATGTAAAATATTGAAAATTACAATTCATGAACCAACCTGTACTCGCCCTTAGTCTCAAATATATTTCATCCCGACTCTTTCCTGAGTATCCTTTACTTAGCCTTTCTTGTAAAGAATGCCTTAATGCACCTGTAGACAAGCAGCAGATTTGATAAATAACATAGCACATCAGCATATCTGGAGGAACTCATACGGGAATACACATTTCAAGTTGACAACCACTTTGTAGACATAAAGAGTCTACCATAATCTTAACTCCTCTATCAGGTCTGTTTATCATATAACCAACAAGACAAAGAAATTCTATATCTATCCATAGGCATGTAGAAAAAGAACATAAAATGCAGCGGTAGTGGTTAACAACTCCCCTTATGCGTATTGGAGCGCTTAGCTTTTTGTGATAGCACTAGATTCCTAGGAGCCTATTTGGGAATGGATCCTTGACCTTACAACTAGCAACGTAACAAAGAGATGGAGAGAGAGAGGGAGGGAGGAAGGTACAAAAGCAAGAAAAACATGCATGAATAACAACAAGTCAATCAACTGTAGCCACTAACTTGCAGAAACTGGCTGAGATTTATTGTCAATTTGCAGAATAATTGATTTGCTGCTCACAGAGCCATCCTTCTGTAAATCAATGCTTATGGGAGCCCGAGTAGCACCATTTTCACCAGTTGGCTGGATAGTGAACACAGAATTTAAGGAATCAAGATAAATCAAGTAATGGATTTTGATGAAAAAGAGAAGCAATAATGCAACGAAATATACAGGACTTTTGCAAATAAACTTACCAGAACAGGATGTCCAATTAAGCTGTTTAAAACTGCAGATTTACCAGCACCCTAGCCAATTGACCCCAAACAGAAAAAAAGGGAGAAAAAATATATATTAAGAAACAGTAAAATATATTATGGGAAGTAGTAGTCATAACAATAAAGCACGACAGATATTATAGTTGCCAAGCAAGTTTTCAACTGCCAGTCATGGTGCAGAAGCATGAATCACTTCCAAAACAGAAATCAGTGAACCAGACAGCTAAACAAACTCTTATGATGCAAGAAATGTTAATAAAATAAATTTATCCATCATCATTAGCTCCTTCAAATGCACCCGCACAGACACTGAGGTGAACATTTAAAATATCTGGATCTATAACTAAATCCTAAATCTCCTCCCCACAAAATTGTCATAAAAGAGTTTTTCATAATTTCATTCTAACCACTTTCATACTAATTGGATTCAATTTCCGATGACTGTCATAAGCTTTTACTAAACCTTCCTATGGAAGATATCCTTAATTGACTGAAATAGAGAGAAATAATCTGCGTGGACTATTCCAACTAAGTTGGGACTTTAGCGTGGTTGAGTTGCGTTATCAAAATTGGGATTAAACCACTGATTAAACTCAGTTCCCATTGCTTTGAGCTATTTTTACATTATTTACGATAATTCCTCATTACTAAAAGCAAAACATCTTTAACTTGGATAGAATCCAAGTACTGCCGCTTCAAGCATAAAAACTAAAAACTTCAAAAACAATCTCAAATACAAAGATCTATCACTTTAAACACACAAAACCAAAAACTTTGAGCTCATTGAAAAGCTGAATTCAATTTCAATCCACTGAATCCAATCAGCAGAAACAGATAGATAACTAAGTCTACGCAGAAAACAATTACGAGGAGAACTTACAACATTGCCAAGAGCAACAACATTTAGAAAAGTAGAACTCCGTCTAGAACTAGAGCTCGGTTTTTCGTCAACATCCTCATCGGCAAGTAACGCAGTCGCTTGTCTCATAGACTCCGATAACTGTCCCAACTCCTCGATCGCCTCCATTTTCAGTTCAAATAAACAAAAATTCAAAGATCCAAAGAATTAAACAAAGTAGTTTAAATCGATCAAAAAAATGGCAAAACCCTAGAATTTGACGAGATCTGGCGGCGGAGAGAGAGATCAAAACAGAGGAGGAAGTAAAAGAGAGGTCCGTGGTCAGTCTTTCTAATTCTCTAGAAGCAAATGTTTGTTTTTTGCAAAAAGGAAATGTACGCGAAGAAGAAGAAGAAGAAGAAGAAGAACCACTTTCTCTCTCTTTCCCACTTTCTCTCTCTCTCGCGCGTTTTGAAATTGTGTTTTGAAATTTTCCACTTGCTTGTTTCGAATCATCTTTTAACTATTATTATTTTTCATTTATATATTATGTAATAAAATAAAAAAAATAATTGAAATAAATAAATACTTTTGGTTTACAGTTGTTTTCATGTATACTTTACTCCTGGTTGGGCATATGATTTATTAATTATTCAGTTCCTATATTTTTTAATTCATAATTTATAATTTAAACTTCTGCAATACATTATGGTAATACCTCAATAACAGCTTAAAAGTGTCTTATGTTTGGGTTTGGACTTAACACCTGGACCACCATTATAAAGATGAAGTGATGGCTCCTAAAAAAGAATTAGAGTTAAAAAATATATACTTAAGTTATTTATTTCAAAGAATAAAAAGAAAATTTAAGTTATTTACAGCAGAATCAAAATTCAACTAAAATGGGATAAAATTATAAATTTTAAAGTAAAAAATTTATATTTAATATATGCATTTGTTATAAATAAATTTAAAATAAAATTAAATAAAAATAATTTTTTAATATTACAATAATATAATAATTAATTTTTACTCTTAATTTTTATAAATTATGTAAATAATGTTTGAAGTAATAGCTCCTACAAAAGGATTAGAGTTAATAAATATATATATATATAAGTTATTTGTTTCAAAGAATAAAAATAAAATTTAAATTATTTACAGCGGAATTAAAATTCAACTAAAATGGGGTTAAAATTTTAAAGTAAAAAATTTATATCCAATATATGAATTTGTTACGAATAAATTTAAGATAAAAGTAAATAAAATTAATTTTTACTCTTAATTTTTATAAATTATGTAAATAATATTTAAATTCGTTTATTATTTTTTTTTATAAAATTATTATTATTATTTGATGACAAATAGACCTCGTGGGTAGTTTTTTGGAGTTTGAGTTCGGATTCTTGTACTTACGAGATAAAAAAAAAAGTTTAAATCATTTACCCTTTTTTTAATTTTTTTTTTCAAATATATTACATAAACTTTTTTTATAATTATACTACTTTTTTTTAATTTTATTTTTTGTTGACTTTTTTTTTATTTTTTCCTTACAGCCACTAACTTTTCTCACTTTCTCAAAGTTGATTTTTATTTTTTTCTATTTTATTTTTTATTTTTTTATTTTTTTATGTTTTGTTTTATTTTATATTTTTTTATATTACATTCTTATAAATATATAATATAAACATTATATTTACAACACATTACAACATCTATCATAAATCTACCATACATCAACACTACATCAATAATTTTATTTTATGTTCTTCTAATTCATACAATATATAATATATCAATAATTTTACTTATACACAATATTTACAATACATCAATATTTTTATTATGTATTCTTCTTCCATACCTAAAACATATACAATACATCTATAATTTTATTTCATTTTCTTCTTATATACGTAAAATATCTACAATACATCAATAATTTTATTATTTGTTCTTCTTACATACACAATACATCCATAATACATAAATAATTTTATTCTATATTCTTCTTATATACGCAACATATCTACAATAAATCAATAAATTTATTATGATTTTTTTATTTAATTATTTAAATCTGTATTTTTTTAAGAATGTGAATATTTGTTAAAGAAAAATATAAAAAAGAGGATTTGGTTGACGAAGAATATTAAGATGAAAATTAAATTCAATATAAAGATGAATATTAAACTTTTGGATCTTCTTCTTTTATGATTTTTTCTCGTTTTGATGAATTTTTTTATGTGTTTGAAGTAAAACTTTTACATCTGGTTGCATGCAATATTGTTGAGTTTCAATTGGTGATTCATATCTTTATTTTTTATTAATGAACCTTCTTTTTTTATACTGATATTAATGATGAAGATTTATTGGTTTTTTCGATTGATGATGATAAAGAAGATGATGATACAGGTCTTTTTATTTTTTTCGTTTTGATGATGATGAGGAAGGAAGAACAAGAAGATGAAAAAGAACAAGAAGGACAAAAAAGATGATGATATAGATATGGTTGTTTTTTTCATTTTGATGATGATGAAGAAGGAAGGATAAGATGAAAAAAAAAGGATGAAGAAGAAGAAGAAGCTATTAATGGCATTTGAGAGGAAGAATAGGAAGAAGAAGGAGAGCGCGTATTTTTGTTATTATGTAGATAGGTTTTATAAATTTGTAAATATTTTTAAAAACTACCATATTTTTGTTTTTTTATTTTTATTTTTTTAGGTAGTTTTGTAGAAATCCCAAGATAAAAAGAGCATCAGATTCTAATAGGAAGATTTCAATATCTAAGTCAGAGCTCGATTTATTAGCAGATAAGTGAATTGTGAAAGTGAAAGAAAGATCATTTACTTGTGGGGGTTTCCCCTATTTATAGGTGATAGCAAGGGTACCGCTTCTATAAGGTATCAGCGAGAATTTGGTATGTGTTTGCACTAATATGGAATGTGTCAGGAGTTTATCCTTTTATGGAGGTTAGCCCACCAAGGGATACTTCCAGGTTCTACAACTCCTTGAGCTTAATATCTTGGTTTCTGTATTGTTATGAGAGAGGATATAGCTTGAGTGAATCATCAACAATACCTAGGTTCCAAATGATGATAAGTGGACCTCATGGGTAGTTCCTCAGTGTTAAGGTTTGGGTTTCGGTAAATGCAAAATAAAAAGAGGATCAGTCTCCGATGGGGAGACTCTGATACTTAAGTCAGAGCCTAGTTTGTCTGCAGTTAAGCAAATTATGGGGAAAAGCATTTACTTATGGGGAGTTCACTCTATTCATAGATGATGTCAAAGGCACTGCTTTTACAAGGTGTCAGCATGAATTTTGGTTGTATTAGCGTTGATTTAGAATATGCTAGGAGTTTGTCCTTTTCCAGGGGATAGGCCGCCAAGGAGTGCTTCGAGGTTGCGCAGCTCCTTGAGCTAAATATCATGATTTTTTACTATTATGAGAGCTCGAGTTGAGCAACTAACAGAGGATATAACACGAGTAGATCATCAACAATGCTTGGGGTGGAAGTCTGGTAACTAGGGGCGGTATCATTATTATTATTATCATAAATATAGATTTCTTATACTAATATTAGCAAAAAAATTCAGATAGAATTGAGTCAAAATTAAGTAATATATTATTTAAATTAATGAGATTTTATTTAATGATACTAAAATTATCTTTAAAATTATAAACTTATAAATTTAAAATTGAATTAGTGACATTTTATTTAATAGCATTGGAGTCATTTGTTATTTTACAAAGTAAACTTAAACTCATATAAAAGAATATAATCTAAACAATTGCTTACTAAATATAAATGATTGATTTGATAATTGATATGCAGTCATAAAGGGATCCATATTTTTTATTTGAGTTCAATTGGATTAAAATTCAATTTGGTCTGTTTGATTACATTTTACACAATCCTAATAATAACTAACCGATTAATGTTATTATAATTATTATGATAAATATTTTTAATTGCAAAAAATAAATATTTGTAATGACAAAAATAATTACATAATTAAGAAGCATAAATATTAAAATGAAAATCTAATCAAAAATAAAAATTTAAGAATCAAAATTTTAAATCCAAGAACATAAGTGTTTATATTATTTGAATTTATAAAGTAAGATATAAATTAAAATGCAAATAATCGCATAATTAAAAAATAAAATAAATTTTATTGTCGAAAAAATAAAAGGTAAGAGTAACTCAATTAGTATTACTTCTCACACTGAACCTATAATTTTTTTTTTTAAAAAAATAGAGAGATATAGATGGGTATCTCAATTCAATGAATAATATATCCTGACTAATAAATGAATATAATGTCCTATTACTCTTTCTATCAGAAGAATGCTCATGCATATACTATAAACACAAAATATCATTATGATCACGTGATAATAAGAATTAGTCAACAAGAGTCATACTAAATTTCAAACAGAAGTGTCAATCCCAAATATGGCTCTTTTAATGTAAATATTTCTCTTGAAATTCAATACAACTGTTTTGCCCAATGTTTGAGTAGCGCCAACCCAATTAACTAATTTGGTATTGACATAAATGCTTTAGACAATTGTATATATCACAAATTTAGTGGGAATAAGAATATCTTCTTGATTTTGTAAGTTTAGGACATATTACTTACACTAATGATATAGATATATCGCACATAACCAATAGATTTCTATTAAAAAAATTTGATATGAAAAATCTTGGTGAAACTTCTTTGATTTAGGAGGCTTAGATACATAGAAATCACTCTCAATATATTTTTAAATTATCACAAAATATTATATATATAATATTTAAAAGATTTGGCATGCAAGACTATAAACTAAGTGGCATCCCTATTACTAAAGGAGATAAATCCAGTCTCAATAAATGCTCAAAGAATGATAATTAAAGTTAAAGAAAGACAAAAGATTCCTTATACATCAACTATTTGAAAGTATGATGTATGTTTGAGTTTGTACACATCCAAATATAACATTCATTGTTGAAATATTAGACAGATATTTAAGTAATCATAAAATAGATCACTGAAAAGTAACCAAATGAGTTATAAGATATTTACAAAGAACTAAAAATTATACACTAATATGTAAGAAATTTGATTGGTTGGAGATTATAGGGTATTTTAATTATGATTATCCTCGATGCTAAACTAGTAAGAGATCTCTATATTTATTTGTTAGTTGGAGGATCTATTTCCTAGAAAAGCGTCAAGCAAATATTCATAATTTCTTCCACCATGACAGCACATTTTGTAGTTTATTATGAGGCAATTGTAGATTATAACTGCTAAATTTTGTCACTAGGCTGCACATTCTATATGATATTAAAAGACTACTTAAGTTATACTATAATAATAATTTAATAATCTTATATTTCAATAACAATAGGAGTTCATATAGGTCAAAGCATATTGACATAAAATTCTTGATTGTGAAAGAGAGAATATGGAGTTGACAGATTTTTATAGAGCATAATAGGATAGATTCCATGTTTGCATATACACTTACTAAAAGATTACTACCCAAGGTTTTTCATGAGCACATTGCTCAAATGGATATTATGTCATATGAAGATATCGAGATTTAGTAGAAGTCTCATTAGTTGTTCTAGATAGCGTTTTGGACACTTATATGTATTTTGATATGTTTTACATAAATTAATTATTCAGTTTATTAACATTTTATTCTATTATGCTATGTTTAATCTCAATACAAATTAAAGTAGAACCGATGAGAAATAGGCATAGTTGGATCATTTTATATTTAATTTTCATGTTGCATATTCATGATTGATATATATATATATATATCATTTGATTGTATTAGTATATGTAACTATTGATGGTTTTAGTTGCGCTAAATATAATGAAAAAAATATTTTTATAATAACTCAAATTTTTATTATTTTAAAATTTTTATTTTTATAAAAAATATAATCATTTATTGTTATATTTATATTTTATTTACTATAAATTATTTTCAAGTATAAAAAAATTATTAAAATTAATTGAACACTTTTTTGAAAATTCTATATGTGTGTGTATGTTCATTGTGGCTTAAACCTATTATCTGATAGTCTTTTAACTTGATTTTTACCACAAGGCCACTCTTATATTATTAATACATTTATTCTTTAAATTATATATATATAAGGAATACCCAATGAGATCTGAGCATTTGGAAAAAAAAAAAGTGAGATTGAGAGAGGGAGAGAGTGATTAATTGATGACATCCCTGATTTACCTCCATTTAGTGATCTTAAGGAGGCAATGCCATCATTAGAAGTAAGTCTGTCCTCTAGCAAGTCCAAAGCATGTGAACAATGATCAGATAACAACGTACATTTTATCCAATCATCTCATCACTGTGAATTTTTTGGTGCACTTGTCAGCCAACTTTAACATTTGTTCCTAATAATTGTAACGACATTGAGTTCATCCTTAACTTCATTTTTATGCCTATTATATTCCATAAAGCTCATCAGAAAAAAAAAACTGTCAACTTAGATAGTGTATGAACCTTTTTTTCTCAGTTTTTGATGAAACATCGACGATTCATGACTAGTAGCCATCATTTTTGGACTCCAGACATTGAGATGATTCAAATAGTACATATTATGCCTCCTAAAGCCTCCAACAATGGCAGCATGTGGTCTTCTGATGGTGAATCCATGATAGTTTTGATGACTCTAGTCCAAAACTTTAGTTTGAATATTTTTGACGTGCTGTTAGCTACAGTTTTCAAATTTCATAATGGTAAGCCAATAAACCTTGAATTTAAATTTAAAGTTAATTTTTGGATGAGGAATGCTAATTGCAGTCACTTTGAAGAGTGATTGTTAGACAATCTCTCACCTATTGGTTAAAAAATATTTATTATAATATATTTCTTCATAAATGAACTTATAATAAATATTTTTTAACCAATAGGAAGGAGATTGTCCAACAATCACTCTCTAAAGTGACTACAATTAGCAAATTTCTTTTTGGATTGTTAAATTTAAAATGGGTGTGTATTTTGGACTTTGTTTAAATATCAAAAAAATTTTATTTAATTATTGATATTATTATTTTTATTGTTGTTGTTATAGTTATTATTATCATCATTATTATTATTATGGGAATTATTGGAAACAAAAGATTTATATAATTTAAGAAAATTGTGATATTAATTTGGTTGGCTGTTGTTGATTGTCTAATGAGTTTGGATGTCTAGAAGGGCAATTGACATTGATGTGAATCATTACAAATTAATTAAAAGTTTCTATTTCTTTGTTTTGCTTTAGGGGAAAATATCTTAGCTATATGGAATACTCTATCAAAATTTCTGCAAAATCTTTATAGTCGTTAGTTCACCCATATTCTAATAATTCTTGTCTATTGCTTGAAAATTATATTTATATAATACTTTTCTCTTAGCACATGTGGTTCTAATGACTTTGGTCGAAAGTTCGGTTCTAACAACTGTAACCCTTCACCCCAGCACCCACAATTACTATATCCAAAAATCATAGCATTACAAAGAACCAAATTCGACTAAAAAATGAAGAAGACATCTTACTCGCTTCAATAACATGTCCCTTTTTGAATAAGCATTCACTAATGCACAATAGGAAACTGAATCCAATCCTAACTTAGAAACAATCACTTCTTTATCTTTGTGTATAATGAAAGTGCTTCCTCAAATTTGTGAGCTTGGGCAAAAGCTCAAATCATAGAATTCTAGAGGAAAACATTACATTAAGGAGTTTTATCGAGTAAGGTCAGAGCTAAGCTCATTGTTCAGAGTGTAAAATCATAGAATCTCAGAATCTTGGTTATATAAAAAGAGTCACGTGAGAGGTGGGTGTGGGAATTAGGGTTTAATTGGGGAAGAAGGTGAAGAATGGGAAAAGGCATGTGCACAATTTAACTAGTTGAAGAGTATTTTTGACATTTTACAATGCATGCTAACAAATTTAATTATATTCGCGTGCAAGCAAAAGGTGAACTACACATATTTTGCCACACCAACAACGAATGATTAAATAATTAAGAAATTAAAAAGTAAAACAACCTAAATGGTTAAATTGGAAGTACAGGAGGCAAAATTACTAAACATGCTAAGTATAGGGTCGGTAAATGTATTAATCCAAGTTTGCTTAATATAAATTAAACTTAGAATGTCAAATGGAAAATAGTAAATATAGATATCTTAATCAATTTGAATTTAAGAGAACTGAATTGGAACATAAACATAAACCCTAAATAAAGTAATCAATATAGAATTTAGAGATTTCAATTGGACAAACTTGAAATTCAAAGTAACCAAAGAGCTTAACAATTGATAATGGATGGAAATTCTTAGGAAAAACATGATAAATTGAGTTAGATGCTAACAAACACATGAAGATTGAAGGATTTTTTAGTTGAAACTTTGAAGGCATGAAAAAGGGGTGAAACCATAGGGGATAGACCCAAAATAATATGCATAGTCAAGGGGGGGAGAGTGCTGAGGGGCAATGGACCCCCCTCCCCTCCCCTCCCCTCCCCTCCCACCACATGTGTATATATAAACTATATGCACAGATGTTATATGTATTTATATATTTATAATTATATATATTATTTATACACTATATGTATAGATATTATATACATTTATATATAATAATATATATTTATATCTATAAATTATTAGCTTTTTACAATATACATATTTTTTTGTTTTTAATTATTGGGTATTTAGGATCTTATGATTAAGTACTTATATTAATAATATAGAATTTTACAATTTAATTATGAATTTGGTAAAACTAATTTTCTAATTTGAAATAATATTTTTATAAAATTTAATTTAATAAAATAATATAAGTAAATTAATAGATCTAAGAATAAAAATAAATAACATATAAAAAATAAATAATTTTTTAGAATTTAATAAATAATATAAAATTTTAATAGAGATTTTTTAAAGAAATTTATAATATAAATTTAAATTTTATTATAATATTAAATATTTAATTTTATTTTAAATTTGCCTATAATTTTTATTTTACTTAAAAATTTTGCCCCCTTAACTAAATTTTGGTTTCGTCACTATGTATAGTTGTGCATCTTTATTATGGCACAACCATGTCTTCTAATCGGGGGTTGCATGAGGCTGGGTAGAGGTCATTTCACATGCACAATTGTGCCCACACCCAAGGCATGCCTGTGCATGTCCTTTGGAGGCTATTTTATATTAAAATCAAGGTAAAACTTACACCACTTCATTTCTTAGGCCTTATACACTTCATACAACCATATTTGAACCTAACTATGACATAATAATACCTTAAATGGAAACTCTAAGTTAAAAAGGAAGATGAATAAATTAGAGATCTTTGGGATTAGAATTAACCTAAGTACTTGCTTGATGATTCAATATGTGATATTATAGGTAAAACATGGTTCTGACAATTGAGCAACGGTTTTGCTATGAATTAAGATAATAAGGTGAGATATAATAATTGCCTTTTTCTTTCTTGAAAGTTTCTTAAACCAAGTTTGAATTGCTTTCCAATTGTTGACTTCTAGAGTATATGACTAAATGTTCAACATATTATTTTAAGGATGTGCATTGTATTCCTTGAGCATCTCCTAGTTTTATCTTGTACTCCATCTTATGCATTTGAATTGAAGTTTGCAATAAATACTTGTTAACTTGGTAATCCTTTGATAGTTGTCGAACTTTCATTAGGGAGGAGGAGCATTTCACTTCTCCATCCATCTTCTATTTGTATCTTATGCTTCCAATTGAGATTGAAATCCTATAATACTTTCTTATAAGGTTTTGCAATTGTTCTCTATACTTTTGAAATGACTTGAGTTATGTTTGCATTCATTGGCAAGCCTTTAGGTAACATGAAAACATATGATAAAGCACCAACCCTAATGGGAGTGAAATTACTAGGTTATATGTGTATAAAAAACATCTGTATAAAAGTGGAGAGGTTACTACCTCATATAAGGCTTAGGCCAATTTGATATTTATTTATATTATCATGAGTTTATGTATCTCTGCCAATCATTATTGTTGATGATACCTTTCTTCTTTATTAGAAACCTCTCCAGATTAACATGTGCAATCGCAATGAGTTGTACTCTATATCATTGTGCTCTTGGCTTAGTTTGCAATATCCTTTCTTATGCTTTTCTTTTGTACTGTTGTTAACTAATTATAATTCATCTTTGTTTTGTCTAGAAACTACTATTGAGATTTAGACTCTTTGATATTGTTAGCACCAAAAATAATAATTAAAAAAAGAAGTTTGCTCATGTTGAAGATCCAAGCCCCAAAAGATAGTCTAAACAAAAGAAAGGTGACTTTTCAGACAATAGTAGTGCCATAAAAGAAGGAAAAAAAAGATCCAAAAAGTCCAATTGCAAAGATGAGGAATCAGACTAGTTGAGGAATCGAGTCCTCTGAGGACCGGTATGCTGACGAATATGTCTAAGGAAGCCAGTCCATGCATAAATCATAAAAATTAAAAGACGTGGATTGTGGTTAAGCCACTACTAAGGCAAACATGTTGAAACAACTAAACCACTTACCAAACATCAAAGGAGCGGAGCAAAAAGATGTGATTTTTGAAAAACAACAAACACAGAAAAATGTGGTCAACAAAGATAAAAATTGGAACGTGGTATTTGAGTTGAGGAATGTGACAATAGTGACAAAATGGAGTAGTAGAGAGTAGAAGAAACAATTGCTATAAAAGAGAAAAACTAATCTCATCCAAAAAACATCAATTAATCAATCAATCATCAAATTATCCAAAGAGTTAACAACTACATCAAATTGACATGAAAAAACCTTCAAGTTTTTAGTTTTTCTTTTAATTATTCCAATTCCTTTAATTTTCTTTATAGTTAACTAGCCTTTAGTTGTTTTCCAATTCAATTGTGTTGATTTTTTCAATTTTCATTGCAATTAACCATTTGTTCATGATTTCTTTATTTAAAAGATATTGTAATTAATTTCATTTATTAAAAATTTCAAACTTTTTAAGTAAGTTTAACTAATTTCACATATGATCTATAGATTCATTTAATTACCCCAATTTCCATTTAAATTTCTTATAGAATTTAAGCAAACCATTAAGGAAGAGCTCGAAAACTTAATTCTATTTGTGGTCCTTTTTAAAATTTACACAATTATCTTGATTAGAAGTGAGTTCAACGTATTAAATGTTGAGAAACTTATAATCTTCTGGCACGCCCGTAAATAGTAAAGGCCAAGATTTGTTGTTCACCGAGCAAACAGATATGCTTTAGCCTATTCATTTACCATGTCTTACTATTATCTCACTAAGTTGATGGCTTACGACATCTTCTGTGGTTTAGTTTTGCAAGATAGAAGACTTCAATTTACTAGAAGCTCTGTGATAGCGTTAAGTTAGCATTGTTACAAAAGTGGCACAACAAAGAGAGTGACATCGTGTGGCTTAGCTAGAGGGGTAATGATAGTATGCAATGAATAATCAAGAAGTTAACATAGATATGGCAGCAATAATATGAGATAAAAGGAAAATATGTATGTTTAATTGTGTGCTTTAGCAGTTAACCTTGAGAGTTTATATGGAAATATTAATATTTGATGAGCAAAGGATAAATGAAATTACTAACATGCTGGGGCTCACTAAATGATATAGAAATAAAATTGAACAACATAAGTGCAATATGATAGATCAAGGGAGAATAATCAGATCAAAGGTTCTACGGGGTACTCGACGACCATAAATTGACTTGAACTGTAGGAAAGTCACATCTCAAAAAGGTGGGGTTTGAGAATTTTCACATATCTTCCCAATTTTGATCAAACACTCCGAGAATCATTGGATTTTCATCAAATCAAGGAGTTATATAGTTTGATATAATACATTATTCCCTTTATTTAGTTAATGATTACATTGTATAATGCATTGATTGTTTATATAATTACTATATAAATAATAATTGGATTCAATTAATTATTTTCAAATTGAAATTATATAACGCAAAAAAATGGTAAATAAAGTTTAATTTTTTATAAGAAGTTGACTAAAAACCTGTCAGGCCTGAGTGACTCAAGGCACTAGGGTCGAGGGAGCACTTGTGTAGGGCCTCGGGCAAGGGCTAAACCTAGCTCAGCCTAGCCTGAGTACAGCCCTAGGAGATTATCTCCCTATTTTGGGTTTAGTATAGCTTCTATTGATTGATTTCTATCCCTGTGTAAATATGTGATTATTTAGCTCTTCAACATTTGCATGAGGATTGTTTTCATCAAAATGACGTATTTTATTGATAAATCATTTAGTCAAACACTCACCCCTATTCAATATCTTTTTCACCAAGTTGCATGTTGAGCATGAAAGGTAATTTTAGTCGAGTTATTTCTACTAATTCCTTCTTTGGAAATGAAGTGTATATATTTATATTATTTTATAATTATCTTTATATTGATTTGTAATCTAGAACTCTACATGGTTATCTATTTTATATTTTCTAAGTAGGTAGTGGAGTTTAGTTCAATTTGCTGGCATGATGTTCTGACAAGTAGAAATCTATTAATGATATGATTAAAATGGTAGTCCTTGGTGACAATAATGTGATTTTATACATATTCTACTTAACAAGTAGACCTATAGCCTTAGTTTTGTGAGCATGATGGCTATCATAATAAAGTTAATCAATTTGTGGGTTATTAGGTAACTATTTGTTGTTTTTGCATGCAAAAATGATTTTTAATGACGACAAAACTTAATTTGCATAATTAGATAATAAAGTATATGCTTCTAACTTGATGGCTAAAAGGAAAGAAGAGTTTTGTTTTGCAAAAATTATAATCTAACACACCCATTTTGATGTTTGGAATGACTGCTCCAGCTTAATAAATGAAGCCTTTCTTTAGACAAATAACAAATGCTATGGCAGTGCCAACTCAAGAATAGTTGCTCTACTCTAATGGATGATGCACTAGTTCAGGCAGAAAAACTTTTACATGTCATTCTGTCCTAAGTACGATCTTTCCACTAAACATTAAAATTACACAATTTAAATAGAAAGATCATGCAAGACCGTTTCTTTCTAAGAATGACCATTCTAACACAATTGTAGACATAAACTTCCAAATAGAAGCAAATTGCAAGCTTGTTCCATTATAAGAACAACTATTCTAGTGAGACATGTATTTCACACAAGAAACAAACAAAAGCACCCTAAAAGCATGTTCCAAATAAAGTATGACTGTTTTAGACATAGAGGTTGACTTCAAGAAACCAACAAACTTTTGACCTTTAAAAGGTATATATCAACGTTTCTTCGCACCAAAACATGGACACCATATACAATGAGATGCCCATTCACAGCACAATCATTCCACATATAAAATTTAATAATGGCTAACTTGTTAAATCACTAATAGACTGTTAAAATCAAATCAAGATATCAAAAAGGATAAAGAATGCCCAAAAATCGAGGAATAGTGTGATAGGTAAACTAGAGCCTAATAAAAAAGTTCAAGAGCGTTCGTGTCATATTCGGACAAGAGAATAAAATTCAGATAGAATGGATCTACACGTGTGTAACAAGAATGTGTAAGCTTGTTCCAAAATAAGGTATAAGCCATAGTGGTTAAGGAAAATGGGATCACCATTCTTGTCCTACCTAACTAGCCATTGTACACCATTTTCAAGTCTAAAAAATAATTTTTGACCTAATAAGCTAATATTTATAAAAAGGGAAAGATTCAAATTATTATAAGACTTTTGAGACTTTTGTTATTCACAAGACCTTAAACATTCATAGTGCAAACAACTTTTGTGAGGTTCAAATCAAAATTCATTCTCATTCTATTTCTTAGAGAGTCCTTGAAAAAAAACTCTAAAGCTCAAAATTCTTCATTCCAAGAGCTTGTAAATTATAAAATACCTAGAAAGAGACTTTAGCTCTCACTCATAATCTCTTATATGAGTTGTAAGGGCAAAATTTCAAATTCAAACTAATGTAAGGGCAAAAATCTCAAAATCTAACTACTGTAAGAGTGAAAATATCATAGCCTAACTAGCATAAGGGTGAAAATCCCATATTCTAACTAGTGTATAGGTGGAATTCCTAAAGTCTAACTAGCAATAGGTAAAGATCTCGGAGTTAAATAATTATAGGAGAATTGGATGGTTTCCCATTGTGCTGGTGGAACTATGAGTAATGGACGTAGGAGAAGGCAGTTACTTCGAACCATTATAAACTCAAATTCCTTTAATTTCTTTTTTTTATCTCTCTATTCACCTATTTCTTTCTTGATTTATTTCATTATTGTTGAGCGAAGAATAGTGAAAAAAGTGTAAAATCCTACTCACCCCTCTAGTAATTTGCTATAACCGAAACAACACTACAGGTGCTAAAAGTCACTTGATTTCCCACTTTCTAGTGTCGGTCACATGTATTCATATTCGGGTCATGACAATTTTAATCCTATATCAATTTAGTTAATGGACAAGATGCCTTTATTGGTGATAGCAAATTTTTATACTCATAAGATTATACACATTTACAAAGCAATATATGTGGTCCAAATGAGAAATTGTTGGAAAATTTTCAATAAATGAGGACACATATATGAAATAAATGTGTAATGTTATCTTAAAATATAATCCATTTCACTGTGATTTATATAGTTGAATATTTTAACTGCATGATATTTAAAGTGTTATGAAATTAATATGTAGAAATCATATGATAATTTCTAATTTGATGAGGGGTCAAATATTTAGATATAGCACAAATCAATAACTCCTTCAGAATTATGGTATCCAATTAACAATATAAATATGCATTTTCTCTTATATCCACTTAGTAGAGTAAAATACAGCCGCTTAAAGTTGTATTAATTGAAAGACAAAATCCCATTTCATTGATCAAATTAATTCCCACATATATCAATGTACACTTTTGCTAATTTTTTTCTTCTTTTCTTATTACATTTCACGTGAAAGATATTTTTGTATTCTTGAATTTGATCAAAACTGTGAATTAATAGACATATGCCAGAGGTTTATGTAACTAATAACATGTTATTTTGGTTTATTTAAATCCCTATGTTAGTTGCTTAATTAGTAATTAAAATGTAACGATACAAATTAAATTAAAATGAATTTTCAATATTAAAACATAATGATACAAATTAAATAAAGATGAATTTTCAATGCAATCCAAAATGCCATCCAATGGAATCAATAATAATTTTAAAATAGTAAGGACCAATGTGTCATTTATGTTAAATCAATAATTGTATTAATTCATTCATCGAATTTCAGGGGAGTAATTTCAATATTAGATTTCACTTTCGTTTTTCTTAATCCAATTATTTAACAAGCTTCTATTGCACATTTTGTGAAATCTACTAAGAAGCTTTCTACACTGCTTAGTTACTAGCCATTTATGGACAACTCAACTCAACAAAGCCTTAATCCCAAGTCAATTGGGGTTGGCTATATGGATTCTTTTTTTTCACTCAATACGATTTAGAGTTATCTTTTCTGATAAATGTAACATCATAAGATCATTTTGGACCACCTTTGACCAAGTCAGTTTAGGCCTATCTCTGTCTCTCTTAGCTATATCTACTCTAACTTGTTCGATTTTTCTAACCGGCACATCGCTAGGTCTTCATTTCACATGGCCAAATCATCTCAATCTATGCTCTCTTATCTTATCCTCAATAGGTGCTACCCCCACTTATTCTCTAATGCACTCATTGCGGATTCTATCTACCATAGTATGACCACACATCCATCTTATCATTCTCATTTTCGCAACATGCATTTTACTCATGTGTTATCCTTTTACTGCCCAACACTCACTATCATACATCATCACAGACCGTATTACAATGCTGTAAAATTTTTCATTTATTTAATTGGCATCTTTCGATCACATAAACTCCTAAAACACCCATGCACTTCATCCAATCAGCTTTAATCTTATGATTTACATCTTCTTCACAACCGTCATCTTCTTAAAGAATAGAGCCAAGGTATTTAAAATAAGTACTATGAGGTACTACTATTCTGTCTAAAATAATTTTGCATCTTTCTCTATTCTCGCTATTAAATCTACAATGCATATACTCAGTATTAGTCCTACTTAACTTAAAACCCTTAGATTCCAAAGTGCTTCTCCATAACTCCAACTTTTGACTTATCCCTACTTGAGTCTCATCTATTAATACAATATCATCTGCAAACATCATACACCAATGGATGTCATCCCGTATATGTCTTGTTAGCTCATCCATGAACAAGGCAAAAATATAAGGGCTCAAAGCTGAACCTTGGTGTAATCCAATAGAAAAGAAAAAAATTCTTAGTATCCCCTCCCACAGTGCGGACACTGGTGATGGCTCCTTATCCTTCAAGACTTGGATATATCATATAGATATTCTTCTACACTCTATGACCCACCATAAAACTTCTCTAGGAACTCTATCATATGCCTTTTTCAAGTTCATAAAAACCATAAGTAAGTCTTTCTTCATCTTTCTATACTTTTTCATCACTCTTATAAGAAAAATAACTTCCATAGCTGATCGACCAGACATAAAGGCAAACTGATTTGAGAAAATACAAGTATCTAACCATAAACGGTGTTCTAAAACTCTCTCCCACAATTTTATAGTGTGACTCATAAGCTTTATACCTCTATAATTTGAGCAATTCTGAATATCTTCTTTATTCTTAAAAATAGGTATCAAATTACTTTGTCTCCATTCATTAGGCATTTTTCATTAGGCATTTTCTTTGTACTTAAGATCTTATTGAACAAAAATGTCAACCATGCAACTTCTGTATCTCCCAAACATTTCCAAACCTCAATAGGCATCTCATCTGGTCCACAGGCTTTACCAATTTTCATCCTCTTCAAAGCTTCTTTAACTTTCGAAAACTTAATCTGTCTAGTGTATTTCACATTTTTTTTTCCGGCCTAACATTTAAACCTTTAAGGTTATCACTATGGTTACCATTAAGAAGTTCTTCAAAATAGCTCCTCCATCGTTCATTAATATCCTCTTCTTGAACTAGAACCTTATTCTCTTTATCTTTAATGCACTTAACTTTGTTTAAATCACGGCATTTTTTTCCCTTATCTTAGCCAATTTATAGATAGTTTTTTCTCTTCTTTTGTTCCAAGTTTCTCATGCAAACTCTCTAAAGATTGTGGTCTTGCTTGACTAACTGCCTTTTTAGCATCTTTTTTCACTTGTTTATACTGCTCAAAAGCATCATTGTTATTATACTTGGACAAATTTTTATACCAATCCCTTTTATTTTTTACCGCTTTTTGCACTTTCTCATTCCACCACCAAGACTCCTTCGAGGGATGTCCATACCCTTTAAATTCTTCAAGAATCTTTCTAACCATTCCTTTAATTATTGTAGACATACATATCCACATATTATTTGATGACATACTCACATCTTTCTCCCACTCTCCAGCTTTGACCAACTCATCATTGAATAATAATTATTTTTTACCTTTTAAAGTCCACCACCTAATTTTAAAAATATTGTTCCTCCTTGATCTACTAGTTAATCTCTTAAACTTATTATTCAAAACCACTAACCTATGCTGAATAGTCAAAGCCTCACATAAAATAACATTACAATCTTTGCATCCAATTCGATTAACTTTTTTTATGATTAGCTTTTTTTGTGAGTATGAAATCAATTTGACTTTCATTTTGCCCACTAGCTATTTATGGACAAGATAGTAAATTTATGGTTTATGATTTAATCCTCCATTTTCATTTCTGATTAGCCAAACAGTAAAAAGCCAATGAGTTTTAGCTTATCAGTAAGCCCTCTTCGAGATCACAAGGCTGAAAATTCAAATCCCAAAGTCTAATTAAAACAAAAAAGTTTAAGGGGTGCTTGTAAATCCATAATAATGAGGAGTACATTCACTTGCAAGACCACAAAGGTCTATCGTATAAACATGGCTGGTGTATTTCTATTTCACAACATTTTGGATCCTTCAAAACCAAAACCAAGAGCTCATTGCAGAAATTATTAGAAATACATTCACTTGCAAGACCACAAAGGTCTATCGTATAAACATGGCTGGTGTATTTCTATTTCACAACATTTTGGATCCTTCAAAACCAAAACCAAGAGCTCATTGCAGAAATGCACGTCTCCCACAAGAAAGAGAATTATGGTTGCTTGCAACTTCATTGTCAAGAGGGAAAGATGGGGAAGAGGGAGGCACATCAATGCACAGGGTCAAGCCACAGCAACTCCAGCTATGCGAGGCCGTGTTTCTGCTGCACTACCCTCTGGTATCAAGTCCAGCATGACTTTTCTTTTTGTGCCCGTCTTAGGCACAGATGCTAATGGCCTAGCATAGCTTCTTAACTTCTGCAGGTCTTTTAGTTGAAGTGGTTTCTGTAGAAAATCCTCAGCACCATTTGCAAGACACCTGTGGAGAACATAACAAGTACAGCATGTAAGCAACTTTTCAAATTAACCATTGTTATACACAACATGAATTATATCTCATGAAAGACAAAGCAATCTGATTATAAGAGACTTGTGCTGGGTTGGGATTTCCAAATAATGCAAACCAAAAACAATGCAATCTGATTATTTAACAGCCATGTGCTATCCACTTTAAAGTTGTCATTCATGGAAGAATAATCAAAGATTTGCGTTTCTTTCTATTTGGATTTATTTACCTAAAGAAGTTTGGTACTAATTAGGATCTCCATGATCAAGTACAATATTTGGATGAAACTGAGGCATCACAATTCATATGACTTTGTGCCCATAAAAAGTGTCTAATACACTACTCTTATATTCTGGCTGTTATCCCTCTTATTTCTTCCCTTCCTTTCCCCAGTTTCTTCTTAGCCTCATCTTTTCCTTTTCATCCTTCTCTAGTTTGCCTTTCCTATTTTAAATTCTCCTCTTCTACCTCTCTTCTTTTTATTTTTCCTTCCCATCTTTTGTTCTCCTTACCTCATAATCTCTATTCTCATTTTACATCATGCAGCCAAATTTTTATATTGTAGGAAGCAAAGTTCTACTTTGATCACTTTTCAGTCTTTCACGCAACATTAGAGCAATGATACAAGTGGATGGACAGCAAGTTTACTTGTCAACCCACAGCCAAGTGGAGGCAACATAATCCAGTCATCTCAATTGAACATTTCAGCCAGCTATTCCTTCATGAAATGTGCATCACTGTTGCCCCTTTTCTAATAAGGGTCCAATATTTCGTACTTCTTTTAGTGCTTGTAATCATTGGGAATACGCTTGTAATAAACACCACTCGATGAGGCAGTCACACAATATCCAATGCTTGTGTTTCAAAATTCTTTATTCCAGATTTAACTCTCACTTTACTCTTCAGATTTCTTTCTTCAAGCTTTTCCTAACCAAAAGAAGTAATTTTATATCATTCTAATATAATTAAAGAAGTGCAACTTCTGGATGGATTACGAGTTTAATGCATTTCTAAGCTTGGAATTATCCACTGTCAACATAAGGAAATATTTCTAGTTCTCAAGAAAGTTACTAAATAAAAGAAGAGACAATTCATTATGCTTCTTTGTAATTGAGTGATGCAATTTGCTGCCTGAAGAATTCTAAGTATGAATCTTCACATCTTCCATTTCATTCTATTTGACTTTTATTTTTCACTCAATCATATCTGACTTCCGGCAATTAGATTGCAGATATTAGTTGGCTCAAAGATCTGACACATTTACTCAATCATTCACCTTTTCCACTTAAATTCATCTAAATACTCATTGCAATTTTCTAACAAATACATCCCAATTTCCTATCTTAATACTGCCCCACCAAAGCTGCGTCAAGTTGCTAAAATTCACTTACGATTGATGGGTAGCTAAAACAAGAGAAGAATATATATTTAATATAACTTGAGCAAACTTCAGATTTGAACTAGTTTTAGGTTGGATAGTTATGGTGCTCCAATAACAGAAAGTAATATATGGTGCTCTAACCAAAAAAAATAATGTGAGAAAAATACCTGTTGATTCTCTGCTTATCATATTCAGATGATATTATCACTACGGGAACAGATTTCATATTGCTATTCTCCTGGGAATCAAGAGTAAAGATTTGTTAAGAAAAGGCCATAAATATACAATGAATGATTATTGACATTTCATGACCGAATTGGTTAAGAACATGAAAAAGACTTCAAATCATATACTAGACAATTCTGATCTAGTGGGATTCACAGATAGGCTAATAGAAGCTGCTGAACCCTTTCTCGATACCCAGACAATCCAAAAGTAATTTTGATATACCATCATTCGCATAATCTTTCATTCTGGACCAGAGGTTGGGTTCATATCAATAGAGGAAACAATTTTATGGTTGGAAGAGGGGATGGTGTGGGAGAAGGAGAGGTGTACTGCCTTTTACCTTCACTGCCATTAGAAGATCATAACCATTCATCTCAGGCATACAATAGTCAGTAAGGATTATGTTGATCTTCTGGTCCTGCAAAAAATGTAATAATGAATTTGTTATGAATGGTTAGAAATGAACCTAAAAATAATATTAGAAAATTTTACATAGCTAAAATGGAGCTGACATACTTGAGAACATCAATTAAATGGAAAATAAAAAGAAAAGAAAATAAGAAAAAAAATTCCACAATAAAATAATTGAGTTAATTTTGAAGTTTGCCTCTGACAAAATTTCAAGTACAATGTGAAGCATGCATCTCAAATATAGCCATAAAGCAAAATGAATTCAGATAAACGTTCCTTCAAAATCAAAAAGGAGTGTGTAACATCTAGGCAGTTAGCCTTATTATCCAATAATCTCGGAACCCAATCTATCAAAGCCATAAAAAATAAAACTTTTTTTTGGGGAACATCTACCGAGTGAGTTGGTCAAATCTCCAAGCACTTCTTTCTTACTTCTATTCTAGATGTTTGCAGTATGAAATTTCAATGTCCAATGGTTTAATTTCATGCTTGCATTTGGAAAACTTAAACAATGAGATATACAACAATTTGCATATACAGAGAATTGCCCTCAAGAAAACTAATGTCAGTGCATAAAAATCAATGCACAAAGAGGGAAATCAGAATGAAGTTTAGAACTGATGAAGTTCTATTTTGCTACAGTGACATGAATAACAGTTTACATAATGTGATTTAACACTGAAGTTAAAACTACTTCAATGAAAATGGTGGCTTTAATTCTCTGAATCCTAATGAAGTTTAACATCTCTTATAAGTAACAATAGCATATTCACAGTATCAATAAAAACCATGTAAGATTGGGAGCTTGTAACATGTAGAGGTTAAATATAGTGTTGACTTTATATTATATTGCAAAACAATAATGTTGATAAGTGGATATCTCACTTGATATCAATGTAGTAAATGTTGAAAGATTGCCTAACAGTATTTTGCAATGGATGCTGAATTACGAGTTTTATGGTTCAGATACAAAGAAGGGTAGTTTACAGTTTAGAAATTGAATTGCAGCTGAACAGAAAGAGAGAAAAAAAATTATTGCCTGTTTGGGACCTGGTGAACAGTAAGCTGGGATACTAGAGTAGATAGCTTCTGGAAGCAACAGAGAAAAAGGGAAGAAAGAGGAAACAAGCTATACAAGGCCTACAAGGACAATCAGAATACTCATAATTCAATTATTAAAACCTATTTAGAAAAATGCTGTTCCATGTTCACTGATATTTCTAAATAGGAAAGGGAAAAACCACGTTTAGGCCTTGAACTTTTTGCACTCTGCCTATTGAGCAACTGTTCTTCAATTATATGCTATTAAGCCCACAAACTTCCTGACTACAGGACATTAAGAAATTAATGATAGAAATTGACCAAATGAGAAATAGCAGTATTTACTCAAATGCAATCAACCTTCCAAATAACAGTACTAAACCCTAGATTTCCTGAATAGAAAATCTTAAATTTAATCTCATAACAAAATAATAAACCAAGATGGGAAAATTTTACAAGAAAGTATAGGGTTTCAAAACAAGGAGAAATCCTCCAGATTGGTGTTTCCTTTACTACATCGATCATTGATATATTTTTTTTAAATTTTTCAACCAACTCCAAAATGTCTTTTCATACAATCACTAGAATGGGTCATGTGCTTTAATATTTGAGAAAGGTAACCCTAGCAACAAGTTCAAAAAACATTGGAGAAAAAAAAATCATGCAGTTGTTTTAGTATATCAATATGTAATATAGTGTTTATAGTAGTTCAAGCCCTCTAAAGAAAAAATTCATCATCAGAAATAAGTTATGACAAAAGAAAAAAGAAGTAAAATAAAAGAAGAATTGCCATGACTTTTGTCATTTGCACCCAATAATTTGTGGACATTTCCATTGTTCCCAATGAGCCTTAGAACTAGTACCATGGGCCATGTAATAGAAGCAAACCAGGACTACTAGAAAATCCCAGAAAAAATCAAGAAACAATTTTTTTTTTGTTTAAAATGGTTCAAAGTTAAAATAGCTACAACATAAGCTTAATTAGCTAAAAGATTATAAAATAACTCTTATATCTATTAGGACCAAAGGTTTGAAATTCGATTTACTTACATCATAACTAGATTTTTCCACTTTATCTTGACTAAATCCAAGAACTTCCAATGCTTTCTTTCCACTATCAACAGTGGTAACTGCATTTCAAAACCAATATTTATAAACATCCATTTCCGAAACACAAAGAGATCATAAAGAGATCAAAATGCAAAAGAAGGAAATAAAAAAAGGAAATAAAACCTTTAAATGATGCCTTTTTAAGTAGCTTCTCAACAATCTTCCGGTCAAGAAAGCAGTCATCAACAACCAGAACATGAATAGGACAGTTACTAGGATCACAACCACTGCCCTGCTTCTGCTTCTGCCGCTGTCGCTCCTCCTCCTCCAACATGACTGGCTCGGCCAATAACCGGCAAATAAAAGCCCTAACAAGAGTAAAGAAATGAGAGTGGCAGAGAAAGTGGAAGTGGCACTAGCAAATGAGACTTGTACCTATATTATACTCCATCTGTTATTTACATAGAAAATTTTTTTTTTTTATCTTTTATAGTAAATTTTGGAAAATAGAATGAGATAAAATATTATTTATACCCTTACTTTAGAAGTAAGTTTTGAGTGATAATTTTTTCAGAGGTATTTAAGTAAATAGATATGAAAAAAGTGAAATTTTCTTAATTTTTGTATACATTTTATTTTTTATATATAAATGATACGAAAGAAATATATATATTATACAACAGGAGGAGTAAGGAGAAGAGTAGAAAAGTGCTCGAGGGTTAACGAAGCGGGAAGCAGAGTGAAAAGAGAAGTGTTCGAGGTTTAAGAAGTGAAGGAGAGGTGGTGGGGGGAAAAGCGGAACTTTCATTAGATTGCGCTGTCGGGAATCTTTCGCTCTGGACCGTCACTCACCTGATGTTGACACATTCCTGCCCCCGTCTTTCTTCTAAGTTCTAGCATTTTATTTTTTTTTTCTCTAACAAATTTTATTAATATAAATTATTTTATTTTATTTTCAAAAAACTTGTACAATGGATCCTCTCTTCAAATTTTATTAAATTTTATCTAAAAATAAGTTTAATATAATTTTTTTTTCTAGATTTTACATATATATATATATTATCAAATGTTATTGTAATTTAAAATTTGAATTATAATTCTATCTTAAAGTATAGTTTTAAAAATATTTATTAAAATTCAAAATGAATTTTAAAATTATTAAATAATATTATTAATTTAATTTTAAAATTTTTATTGAAATTAATTAAAATTTTAAAATTTATTAGTTGAATTATTAACTGTTTATCTCATTTACAAATTTGAAAAGTCTAATTAATTCATACTGATAACAATTTAATACTTCTTTTGTCCAAATTTAGGTATCTATTTTGTTATTTTCACGTTTTTTTAAAAAATTTATTTAATAATATTATTATTTACTTTTCAATTAAAGAGAATTTAAGAAGCATAAAATTTAATTTCATAATTTAGTAATTATTTTATTTTATTTTTTAAATTGAATATAATATTTACGAAAATAAAAATCCTAAATGTTTGTAGTAAAAAAATGACTAAATATTAAAAATAAAAAGGAATTACCATTTTGAGAATGAAAATAGTCATGTCTTAGAAATAAAAAGTTTTAAATATTTTGATAATTAAATATGAACAATATTAGAATAGAATGAATAAATATTTTTAGTTATTCTAAATAGATATTTATTTATGGACAAATAAAAATTATAAAATGGATACCTAAATTTGGACAGACGGAGAGAGTAAATTTTATAATTTAATTTTTATTTTTAAAAATCAATATGAGAATATTATTAAGTTTTATAGTTTCAATTTAATTTTATAATAAAATTGTAATTAAGATTATAGATAATATTGACAAAAATTATATACATAATTATAACAAACTTAAAAGTATAAAAAAAAACTTAAAGTTCTTGATAGATATAGTTAAGATTCAATATAAAGGCATTAATTGAGTTTCCTTCCACTATGTTTGGCAAAAGAAATTAAGAACGAAAAAATAATAAAGAAAAATAAGAATGAGAAGTATAAATGAAATAATTATTTTCCTATGTGAAAGAGGAAATATATAAAATGAAAGTTATTCTATAATTGGTAAAATTATATTTTTATGTGTTGCTTTTTTTAAATGAAAATTTTATAAGAATAAAATTATAATTTTTAAATATTTGCATTCCATTTTTGTAATAACCGGATATTTTAAAATAACATTTGAGGATATATAAATATAAATAAAATAATAAAATAAAATACAATACAATAATAAAATGTATATATGATTACTCACATTATTCATTCATTTGTTATATAATATTATAAAAAATGAAAAAGAATAGAAAAAGGATTGAAAAAGATGAAAAAAAAGAGAGAGAAAAGAATGAAAAAAGGAATGAAAATAAGTAAAAAAAATATATGTTTAAGTTGTTGTTGGGATTTGAAATTAAGATCAAGGGATGGATTAACAAGTTTTTATCATTAAGCTAAATGTCTTTACTTGTTAAAATAACTCCTTAAATAACATTTAAAAACTTTATAGATATATTAAATGATTGTAAAACCAATCAATAAGATATCACATATTTTTTAAGAGAGAGAGAGAGAGAGAGGGGAGGTCGTTGTAACCCCTAATCTATTGTCATCCGACCATCCTCTGGTGACATGCACTGCCCAGGGAAAAGTGTCGATCACCGACAAGTCCAGAGAGGGAAAGATGGAGCATCATCCAATGTCTAAGCAACCAACACTCGCCGTTCAAATGCATCGTTGCCTGACCATTTTTTATCATTTTTTCAGCTAATTTTAATATTCTTTTCCGACAAAATAGGTATCATTGAATTTCTATTATTATAAGCTTCAATTTGATATATTATTTATAATTTTTTTATTTAATTAATATTTTGGCCGGAATCCAATAGCTTTGGGATTTTTTCCAATGACACTTGCCCAATAAATTTAAATTTAATTGATTAAAATTAATTAATTATTTGAGTTTTAATTATTACTTATTAATTGATTGAGATTAATTAATTACTAATGCATGATTTGACTTATAATTATTATTTATTAATTCATTGAACTAATTAATTATGTTTAAAAATTTATGACATTGATTAATTAATCAAAAAAATTAATTAGTAATTAATTGATTGAGTTATTAATTATTACTATTAATATTACTTTTTAATCTTATTATAAATTTAGTACTATTGAGAATGAATGTAATTAATCTATATATTACTTACTTATCTGAAAGATATTTAGAAAAATATGTTTTAAAGTTATTCAAACTAGTTTAGAATATATTTTAAAATTTTAAGTAACTGTTTTATGTTAGAAATCAAATAAATAATATTAATGTTAATTTAATATTTTTATTATTTTTATTATTGTAATAAAAGAATTGAATTTATTAATGAGCAAAATTGTTATTATTATTATTGTTGTTATTATTATAATTATTATTGTTAATGTTATTATATAATTATCGAAAATTAATAAAATTGTGATATTGTAATATTCGGCAATTATTTGGACTCGTGATATTTTGTTTGTTTACTAAGTTTGGATTGAAGTTCCAAATAGAGCAATTGATTTATTATGAATTGTTGGGAGCCTTGTGAAGCGTTTATTTTCTTATTTTATTTTAACGGAAAATATCTTAGTTATAAAAAAAAATTCTACTGAAATATTGGTAGAATCTTTAGTCATTGGATAGTCTCTATTTTAATGTTTCTCGTTTGCCTAATACTAAAATTTCAGGTGTCTTTTTAAATCTTCTGATGACCGATGCTTTAAGGAAAGCTAGTTAAATTTTGTCGATCTTTTAGTATATAATTCATTATAATATTTCATCTCCATAAGTCATTTTATATTTATATTATATATATATATGCATTGATTTTGTTTGTATATTAAGTATATAATTATCATTATCATTAATAGACTAGAAGAGCATGATATGTGTTAGTGTATAAGTTTCAACGATTGTAAATATTACATATTACATGCATGTGTTTGTCAGGTAGAATTAGAGTGATATCATATCACATTGGATGTGATTTAGATTATGAAAATAACATGATATAATGATGAGCTTAGGATTGACGTGATGGTAGAATTTTCTTATGCTCAACACTATTTATCAATCATATAATGCTACTTGGTTACGACCATAATGACAAACCTTATGTATTGAATTCTATCATAAATATATGGACAAAAATAGTCAAATTGAGAAATTGGCTCCCCAATTTAGATTCAGCGTGGTTTCTATCAACAAATTTCTATCATTGTTTGATTATATAATTGTTTACTTGACATTGCATAAGCACTGTTGCATTAGAATGATATATTACATTAATTGTTATATAGCTCACTGAGTTGAATGCTTACCCCCTTATTTAATTTTATTCTAAATAAAGATAGTCTTATGAGTTGTTTTCATCTAAATTTTTCTTTATCTACTTTTTAAAGTAAGAGTGTGCATTCGATTAACTGAATCGAATTGAACCGAAATTTAAATTAATCGAAATTTTTAATACTTCTAAAATAATAATTGAACTGAATTAAAATTAATAAAATAATAAAATACAACTGAATTAAATAGAACTAAATATTTTTAGTTTGATTGTCAATTATAACTACATTAACCAAAAAATATTAATTTTAAATTTAAATATTATTAATATAAAAATAAAAAAAGAAATATATTATTAAAAATATTAAATATTATTAATAAAAGACTCATAATAAATATTATTTTATTAATAAAAGTTATATTTAATATATTTAATGTCTTAATCTCAAATTAATTATGGTTAATTATATGATTTTTTTCCTACTCAGTTTAATTTAAGACTACTTTTTTTTCTGACAAATATAAAATAATTAAATTATTTTAAATCTTCAAGTTAACTTACTAATATATTGGAATAATCAAATTAAAAATTAAAATTTTTTAAAATTAAAAATTAAATTGAATTAAAAATTAAAATAATTATAACCTAAATAACCAAATTTCATCAAATTCGGCTCCTTTTTTTCTATTAAAACTGAACAATGCGCTCTCCTATTTTCAAAATTTCCAAAACTAATGAAAAACGGTTAAAAAAAAGAAGAAAAGAATTATTTTATTTTATCTTTTTATTTTCCTTCTCTCATATTCTCCATTCCTTATTAATTTCTATAACCTTAAATAACTTTTTTTTTGGTCTCAGATTGCATAATAAAAAAGTAAAAATAAGCAAAAAGAAAAGAGAATAAATAAGAAGAGAAAAATTTTTAAAACGCTATGGTTTTTCTTCTCTATTACTTGGAATTGGATAAAAGAGGGGGAAGGAAAGTGAATTTACTTGTTTCATCTCCAAATTGAGAAAAAAGATATCATGAAGTTTATATCATTCTTCATCGATTGGTCGTACTTATGATAATGATACTCAAATCTTTCTCAAATCGATATCTTATTTGCTAGAAAGCAAATGGCTGTCTTTGTACTTAATATGAAAAGACAGTAGAATATATAGTTGTTCAGTTGTTAAGCCAATTCAGTGGAAGTCTCTCAACTGCATTCTATGTGTTTGTATAAATGCCCCTTTTAACTTTTGGTTTCTTTCGTACCAAGAACAGTCGTTATTTCTGTTCAATAAACTAGCATATTTCAATTTCCTTATCTTACCCATGATTTCTGGTTTATTTGGAATGTTGATTGTGACGTATATGTGCCTCCACAGGCACATTCTGAAATGAGTTAAACCATTGTTATTTGGGTTATTGAGCTTGTTGGAAATTATCCAAGATATACTTTTGTACTAAGTTCAGTGGCTCAGGCGGGAAAGAAGGTGGTCCCATCTGCTTCACTGGCCTCAAATAATGGAGGGTTTGAAATAGGCTGATCAGATAAGTGCAAATTACATTACTATACATGTTTTTCTATCTTGAAAGCATAAAAGTTGTAAGAAGGTACATATGTGATCTGACATTTTCTTTTGTTCTTTTGCTTGTGATTTTAGTACACTTGCCCCATTCTATATTATAGTAGTCATATACTCCCTCCGTATTGAAAAAAATAAGATTAACACGAAAATTAAGAAAATTTTATTTTTTTTATCTCTATTTACTTAAATACCTCTAAAAAAAATATCCCTCAAATTAAACTTTTAATACAAGAGTATAAATGGTATTTTGTCTCATTCTACTCTCCAAAATTTATCTAAAATGACATATTTTTTATATAAAAGATACACTTAAAAAAAATTTTTCTATATTAATAATACGGAGGAAGTATTTTTTAGTCAAACACCCATTTCTTATCAAAGGTACTAACATTTTAGATATTTTAATGTCCTGCTCGATTATAACCCTCATTATTAGGCTTCACATGATGTATACATAGTTTTCAGTTTCATTTATAATAGAATATTGCATATTTATAATGGGAAACATAATTTACATATGGTATGACATAACTTGAGAAAATTAGATAGGTGATCACAAAAGAATCCTTTATTTAAACATTATCAACCCTTAGAATAATGATTTTCTCTAACAACCATTTCTTGTCAAACCTACATAACATTTCATCCATTCTGATAATTAATCTGCTTGGTTATAAGCACGTGTTATTAAGCTTGGCATAGTTGTAATTCTTTGATTTCTCTTTTGTATCTTAAACAATATATAGTAACTCATATTTATATGAGATATATAATTTGCATATGGTATGATATTAACTTGAGAAAAGAGAAAATTAGGTAACTAATGATGCTTGGCTCCTCTATTTAAGCATCATTACAACCCTTGTGAGTTGTGAGTAATTAGATTCTCTAACACCTCTTAATTTTTGCATGGTTAAAAATGAATATTCATCTTTACATGTGCGAGAAAAAAATATAATACAGATTAAAGGCAACTTCAATCCAAAGAGGAATCATAAATTTGTAAATCTGTGATGTTATCGAGGTTGCTGGAAAAATTAGCATTGCTATTGCTTTGACTGTGTGAAAAATGGCTTGATAGGAATAAAAGGAAGAATCTGAGACAAAGTGTTTGATGATTACAATAATTGGTCAATATGGGAAAATAGAAAGGGCAAAAAAAAAAAATCTTTTTGCATCTTGTACTACTACATGGTTTATCATTTATAAATTATCATGTGATAAAAAGTCTGAGATCTTGCATTGCTTTATCATGTGCCTTTGTTTGTGTTAGAAAAATTCATCTGTCCATTATAACAACGAACAGAGATGAAATATTAGCAATCGTGCATATATGAGCACAGAAGAAGCTCAATCAACTTGCAAAAATAAATTCGCCTCATAGTTTAATTGCAAGCTTTTATTTAGTGCATCTTTTATGCAATTCTAATATAATATTTTTTCTTGGCTTTCATAATTCTTTTTCATTAATTAATATCTATTCAGTTATAATTTGTAGGATATTCTTTCAATTCTTAATTAAGTGGACTTCAATTTTGTTTTCCTTTCAATTCTTGGCTGAACTTTTGAGGAAATTGTCTAGTTTTAGCATTGAAATGCATTGTTTGGATACCAAAGTCTTGTGTTTTTTCATTCAAAGCTTATGATATATGCATAGTAATTTACTGTTTGTAGAAGATTATAAATTAATGCCATTGATGTTATCAATTTTTTGTACATGTGTTGTAGTTTGCCTTGACTTTTTCTACCTATCAATATCAGGTTGAATCATATAAATTTTGTCCTTGCAAAAAAAATACTTTGAGTAGCCTTGATAGCTGAGAAGGAATTTAACTAGCTAAGTAGAAACCTTGCTATCTGGCTAGATCAAGGAATATTGCTCGAGTTATAAAAATCAGTACGAGGCACTTACAAGACTTGAAAAACTAAACTGTGAGCTATGTTCCCATTTGAGGTGGCAAATTTCATGGCCTCTTTTGATTAGTTGAATTATTTTGCATTTCAAGACATGTTCAGTTTGACAAATTTAAGTTCTGGGACTGTTGATGCAGGGAACATGCTGACAAAGGTTCCCTTTTATGGTGTTGAAAAATGGGGAGAGTTTGTGGGCAATAATTTGCTTTGTTATGATTATGGACTCTGCCAGGATAACACATGGAATCAAGAATTATTTATTTCCAATGAACAAGAACAGCATAAGAAAGAAGGAGGGTTGCGGTAGGTGACAACCAACGTAAAACTTTTGTCACATCTCATGATATAGATTCTAATAATAATATCGTTGGGGCGTTCCCTACTTGCGACGCGCTACATCGGAGCCCGGGTGTAGTGAAGAATAAGCAAGAGTATAAGGCGTTCCCCAAATGCGACGCTCCATGTCGGCGCCCGGATGTGGTGCATAATAAACAAGGGTTCTCACATCATGGACGAGTGTGGGTAAAGAAGTTAGTCCAAAATACGAATAATAAGAGTAATACGAGAGATACATGTTTAGATAATGTTAAAAGATTTTATAGGAAAAAGCATAAGAAAGAACAATTAGGGAGTAAGATCAGAATAAGAACTTGAAATATTGGATCTCTTACAGGTAAACTGAGAGAACTTGTTGATACTATGGAGAGAAGGAAAATTAGTATTGCTTGTATTCAAGAGACTAAATGGGTTGGAGGGAAAAGTAAAGACGTTGAGAATACTGGGTATAAAGTGTGGTATACAGGTATAGATAGAAGTAAGAACGGAGTAGGTATAATTTTGGATCGGAACCTAAAGGAGACGGTTATATCCGTGAAAAGAGTAAGCGATAAGATTATTTCAATTAAACTTGTGATCCAGAATGAGACCATCAACATAGTTAGTGCATATGCCCCTCAAGTTGGATTGGATGGGGAGAACAAGCAAAATTTTTGGGATGATATGGATGAACTTATGCGAGGGATTCCAAATGATGAAAATATTTTTATAGGAGGAGACTTAAATGGACATGTAGGAAAAGACAGAGTAGGTTTTGAGGAGGTACATGGAGGGTATGGTTTTGGAATTAGAAATGAAGAAGGTAAGAGTATCCTTGATTTTGCTTTAGCCTATGGTTTGATTATGGCAAATACATATTTTATAAAAAGGGAATCACATCTAGTGACCTTTAAAAGTGGGCAAAATAGAAGTCAAATTGACTTCATACTCATAAGACAAGCCAATCGAACTCGATGCAAGGATTGTAAGGTTATTCCAGGTGAGGCTTTGACCACTCAACATAGGTTAGTAGTTTTGGATATCAAGTTTAAGAGGTTGACTAGTAGGCCAAGAAGGAACAATAGTCCTAAGATTAGGTGGTGGACTTTAAAAGGTGAAAAATAATTGTTGTTCAAGAATGAGTTGGTCAAAGCTGGAGGGTGGGAGGAAGATGTGAATATGTCATCAAATGATATGTGGATATGTATGTCTACAATAATTAGAAGAGTAGCTAGAAAGGTTCTTGGAGAATCTAAAGGGTGTGGACATCCCTCGAATGAGTCTTGGTGGTGGAATAAGGAAGTGCAAAAAGCGGTAAGAAGTAAAAGGGAATGGTATAAGAGTTTGCCTAAGTGTAATAACAATGATGCTTTTGAGCAGTACAAACAAGCAAAAAAAGATGCTAAAAAGGCAGTTAGTCAAGCAAGAGTGCAATCTTTAGAGAGTTTGTATGAGAAACTTGGAACAAAAGAAGGAGAAAAAGCTATCTATAAATTGGCTAAGATAAGAGAAAAGAAATGTTGTGATTTAAACCAAGTTAAGTGCATTAAAAATAAAGAGAATAAGGTTCTAGTTCAAGAAGAGGATATTAAAGAATAATGGAGAAGCTATTTTGAGGAACTTCTTAATGGTAACCATAGTGATAACATTGAGGGTTTAGACGTTAGGCCGGAGAAAAATGTGAAATACACTAGACGGTTTAGATTTTCGGAAGTTAAAGAAGCTTTGAAGAAGATGAAAGTTGGTAAAGCCTGTGGACCAGATGAGATACCTATTGAGGTTTGGAAATGTTTAGGAGATATAGGAGTTACATGGTTGACATCTTTGTTCAATAAGATCTTAAGTTCAAAGAAAATGCCTAATGAATGGAGACAAAGTAATTTGATAACTATTTTTAAGAATAAAGGAGATATTCGGAATTGCTCAAATTATAGAGGTATAAAGCTTATGAGCCACATTATGAAATTGTGGAAAAGAGTTGTGGAATACCGTTTGCGATTAGATACTTGTGTCTCCTCAAATCAGTTTGGCTTTATGCCTGGTCGATCAACTATGGAAGCTATTTTTCTTATAAGAGATTTGATGGAAAAGTATAGAGAGATGAAGAAGGATTTACATATGGTTTTTATTGACTTGGAAAAGGCGTATGATAGAGTCCCTAGAGAAGTTTTATGGTGGGTCCTAGAGCGTAGGGGAATATCTATACGATATATCCAAGTCTTGAAGGATGTGTATGAGGGAGCCACCACCAGTGTCCGCACCGTGGGAGGAGATACTAAGAATTTTTCCCTTTTTATTGGATTACACCAAGGTTCAGCTTTGAGCCCTTATCTTTTCGCCTTGGTCATGGATGAGCTAACAAGACATATACAGAATGACATCCCTTGGTGTATGATGTTTGCAGATGATATTGTATTAATAGATGAGACTCAAGCAGGGGTAAATCAAAAGTTGGAGTTATGGAGAAGCACTTTGGAATCTAAGGGTTTTAAGCTAAGTAGGACTAAGACTGAGTATATGCATTGTAGATTTAATAGCAAAAATAGAGAAAGAGGCAAAATTATTTTAGACGGAATAGCAGTGCCTCATAGTACTTATTTTAGATATCTTGGCTCTATTCTTCAAGAAGATGGGGGTTGTGAAGAAGATGTAAATCATAGGATTAAAGTTGGTTGGATGAAGTGGAGGGGTGCTACAGGAGTTCTATGTGATCGAAAGATGTCAATTAAATTAAAAGAAAAATTTTACCGCACTGTAATACGGCCTGCTATGATGTATGGTGGTGAGTGTTGGGCAGTAAAAGGATAACACATAAGTAAAATGCATGTTGCGAAAATGAGAATGATAAGATGGATGTGTGGTCATACTAGGATGGATAGAATCCGCAATGAGTGCATTAGAGAAAAAGTGGGGGTAGCACCTATTGAGGATAAGATAAGAGAGCATAGATTGAGGTGGTTTGGCCATATGAAACGAAGACCTAGCGATGCGCCAGTTAGAAAAACCGAACAAGTTAGAATAGATATAGCTAAGAGAGGCAGAGATAGGCCTAAACTGACTTGGTCAAAAGTGGTCCAAAATGATCTTATGATGTTACATCTACCAGAAGAGATCACCTTAAATCGTATTGAGTGGAAAAAAAAGAATCCATATAGCTGACCCCAATTGACTTGGGATTAAGGCTTTGTTGTTGTTGTTGTTGTTCTCTTTTTTGAGGAATCTATTTCTTTTTCACGTTGATTGACAAATATAAATTCTTATTTCATATGTATACTGTATAATTTGCAGAATTCATATACAAGTGCCCAACTGTAATTCTCATATTAATTGGTATGCTATCTACTAGATTTTTATATTTGTTATTCATATTAAATTGAATTTGATTAGTTAAAGATTAACTTGATTCTAATACCAAGTTCTCACTTGTTACTGATTAATAATCATGAAACAAAGATTTGACTCGTACAAACTTGTCAATTTCCATTATGGTCTATAAGATCCCTTCCCAATCCCGCCATATTGATGCCTTTGCTTTACTGAAGCTAACATATTTAACAAGGGATTTAGTGTAATAAGAGATACTAGCTACTAAAATGACCGTGAACAAAGTGATTCCAATGAAAAAGCAGAGGTTTGGATATGCAGATTGTATTTTGACACCAACTCTATCCATATAACACAAGTACTTATTATTAGGATTCTTCCATTCTCCAGCACAATAAAAAGAAATTAGTAGCTAAACATGAAAAATCAATGTACTTTGGTAAAAGAATTCGAAATACTATTGTAACACCCCTATACCTCATATACGCACATTACATACTACGACATCTGTAATATACGTATATCAGACATAGGAGTGCCGCGGTTTAAATTAAACAACCCAATTTTTCAATTTAACCACAATATAAGAAAAACTTAAAACATTCATATCTTTAAACCAAACCACATCTTTCAAATTATACAATTTAGGAAAGTTAAAACATTTAATTTGTATTATAAAACAAAACAGTTAAAACATTTATTTATTAAGCAGCGGAAAATGTAGCGGTATTTACATATATAAATACATCAAAATCAATATTTACAAAACATAAAGTCTATACATGTTTGGCAGTTCATCTCTGATCTTTAAGCTTAAAATCAACACTTCAAAGTCTAGACTCAACTCGGTTTAGCTGAACTCTCCGGTTCTACCCTGTCACCTGCGCGATGAACCACAATCGCGCTAAGCCATAGGCTTAGTGGTACAAACCACAATAACAATATGCTTTAATGCAATGTCAATGTCATACTTTCAAACAATAGAAATCATATTCAAAAATGCTATATTTCATAACATTACATTTCATTATCTTATTCAATTATTTTACCATTTATGATTCACATTGAAACAAAGACAAGCATGGGCCCAAAAAGAATCTAATATGTTATTCAAAGTTCAGAGTTACTGCTTTGGTCCATAATCACAATCATCAAGCCCGTAGGCGATACATATATATCTCTATCCATGGATATTGTAACAGACCCAGTCTCTTGGACCTCAACCCAGCTAGACCCAAGGGCCCCAGTATCTTGGTCCTCAACCCGGCTAGACCCAAGGGCCCCAGTATCTTGGTCCTCAACCCGGCTAGACTGTTACTGTTTTTGAGGCTTACGACCCAGTCTTTTCACCCCAAAAACATCATATTTCACATTTTTCAGCTGGACTCGGCTTACGACCCGGTCTTTTCACCTATCCAGCGATTCATAGGCATGCCGCCAAACTCAGAACTCTGAAAATTGAATAACATATTAAGCACACAATTATTTCATTTATTTCTTTATCAATCTCTTTCTCAATTCATTTCTCATTTCATATTCCATAATCAAATAGGCAACCATGCCCCAATTATTTCATTTGCATTATCATAGCCAACAACAATGGCTTCATATCTCATCATTAAAGTATACATAGCCAATTGCATTGGACATACATTTTAAATGATCATCATATCTTTTACATTATGCAAATCATAACATTAATCAAATGTATTAACAATGTAATAACTTACTTAACACATTTACTACCAAATGTGTTAAGTCTCAAAGTTATGTAGATGTATGCAATAATGTAGGTTTGTACTTACCTCAAGAGCAACTCACTCCACACCAAACTCCTCTTCCAAGGATCCTTCAACACTTGGATTATGGCAACTCAATTCTCTTCAAAATCTAAACCAAAGGTGATCATACACACTCACTTAGAGATACACATGAGATAATAAGGTTAAGAATCAACTAGGGCAAACTCTACACATGACACGCTCAACAACACGGGCGTGTCCCTGACCGTGCCCTAAACTCACAACACAGAAGCTTTGACACGCTCAGAACCACGGGCGTGTCACTGAACGTGTAATATATTCTGTCTCACAGAAACATTGACACATCCAACAACACGGGCGTGCTCATAGTCGTGTCAATCCACCAACATCACAGTAGCTATGACACGCTTAGTGACATGGGCGTGTCACTGGACATGTAAATGCTACAACAACACAGAAGCTGTGACACGCTCAGTGACATGGGCGTGTCACTGCTCGTGTCACCCATCCAAAAACACAGAACCATTGACACGCCTAAAGACCTGGTCGTGCTCATGGGCGTGTCAGGCCAAAAATGCAGATTCCGGCAACATCAACAACACATCCAACAAACCTCTTACTTCCACCATTATCCACTCCTAACCAACTTAACTAAACACACCCAAAAACCATAACAAACTTGCAAAAACAACAAAACAACTCAAAACATACATCAAACACAAATCATAATCATCACCACAAACCCAAAACACAACCAAAACACTTTCTCTTCTAACAAACTTACTCTTTCCTTCAATCCAACCCCAACATCCAAAATCAATTGAACCAAACACTCTTAAACACACCACAATCAAACAAATACATATCAACCACAACCTCAACTCACAAACTCAAAGAAAATCAAATAATCAAGTGGAAAACTTACCAAAGATGAAGAAACTTTTAAATTTCCAACTTGATCACTTGAAAACTTCCTTCAATCTTGAGTTTGGAAGATCAAATCTCTCTCTTGCTCTCTTGCTATAGAGGACCGGCCAACATAGAAAAGAAAAGGAAAGAAGATGAGCCACGAGGAAGAAAGAAAGAAAGAAGAAAACAAAGAAAGCAAAGTCAAACTCTCCCAACCACTCATTTCCTCAAAATCCTCTCCACCAAGCAATAAACAATAAAATAATCAAATATCTTCTTCCACTTCTACTAACTTAATTCCCAATTAATTAATTAATTTCCTTTGACCCTTCATTACTTTGACTTGTATATGTTGTATATATCCCAATATATACAACATATACACTCTACTCAAAGCCTCTTCTCTTACCACTAAAATAAATACACTTAATCCAAATACAACAATAAATATTCCAAAACTTTTAGGGTATACTTTGGGATATTACAACTATAGCCACTGGGGGAGAGGAAAGAATGATTCGAAGTGTAAAGCTTGATGTTTGGAGCGCATTCTTTGCTCGATTTGGCATGGAGGAGACTGATCTGAGTTCATCATCTTTGATCCAAGCAGAACTGATAGTTAAGAAAATTTCATGTGGGAATTATTGCACACTTGATAAAAATGGGAAAAGCTTAATTGTTGGGTGGAAGGGTGCACCCCTTCATACCCTTTCTGCTTGGAAGTTCGTTTTAGAAGAAGAATAGAAAGGATTTTGGAAATTTTGTTGCAGAATTTGCTAAGTTGCCTCTCTAGGCTGCTTTTCAAAGTTCTCCATTCATCAATTAGTAATTTATTTCATGTTTGTTTACTTGTATGCATGGTGAAGCTTATAATATGAACTTTGACATATGTTTCTGAAATAATTATTTGTTTTGACTACTCTCATCTTTTTAATTTGTTACAAAAATCATTTTATGTCTGCCCATAGAAATTAGCGAAAAATGGGCTTTTGATGGTTGATACCATAGTTGCTGCATCATAGTTGTGAAATTCATTTCTTTGAAAATCAGGACCAGAATTTCTCCAATCCAGTTGCCAGGAAATTGAGGATACCAAAAAGTTGGAACTTAGTGAATCCCTTTTAGCTTATGCTGAGAACATTGGCAATCAACAATTAATTCCCTTTTGTCAGATTGCTCATTTTGCTGTAGAAAATGTGGCTTATGCAAATAGAACCACCTTCAACAGAACCTTCTTCTCTTGTAATTTTACTTTGTTCAAATGTATGCAATGCATGCAAAAAGTTTTGCCAAGATCTCAAGATTTTTCTGAAAAGGAAACGATGGTTTCACATCATTCAAGCAATGTAACTAAAGATTTTCTAAATTATTATTTCATAAGAAAATTCCTCACCAGGTAGTCACCTTGCCATTATGTTTAGTAGCTAGTCAACATATGTCTTAAATGTTTGTCTTTTTTTTTTGTGCATTTCGAATTTATGAATCATACTTATTGCCTTCATATTCTTCATCCTCTCTTTTCTCTGGCATTTCTCTTTGAGATACTTTCATATACCAACGACATATTCTTTTTGAATAATTTTGGGGAGAATCGAAGGTGAAACAACAAAGAAAGGAAAGTTTAGGCTTTAGTTTTTCTTGTCCTTTTCTTTGTATATATTTGATCTAAACCATTGTTGGATTATCTCCTAATGGACGATTTTCATGGTCTTCTTCTATTGTCTCTCAAAGGTGCAATGGTTTAGAATGGAGAATCATTTGAATTGTCCAAATCCGATAATTTTCTCCATCAAACTTCGGTGATGCCATTGATATACACTAATTTAATAGTCCATCAGTGAGATTGATTTATGCATTGTTGTAATTGAAAATTGTGTTTTATATTTGTGCTTATGCCTTTATGGTTATATAAAAACTTTAGAAGTCTCTTAGGATGTGTAGCTCTTATACCCATTGTTATTATTTGGAGCACAATCAAACAAATGGAAGAAAAACATAAGTGACACTGAAATTATGTCCAAACTTTATTGAGTAAAAAATATGTTTTATATGCATGGAAATCCTAATAAAAATGCATAATAAATTGCTAAAAAAATTGTCATAAACCCATGAATGATAAGATAAGTTTGCTGCTGCTGGAATTTGCCAATTTTCTTCAAAATCCAAGAATTATAGAATTATCAGTCCATCCTTCTCATTTTGCTGCTGTTGTTGGTTGTTATTCCTCCAGAATCAACCCCTTGAATCAACACATTCCAGGATTGGTTTCACAGTACATGGTTGAGAGATATGAACTTCTGATACATAATTTCTCAATAATATATAAGTGAACAAGAATCTAGTTCGTACTTTTGGACTTGATTTTCAAGTTAAGACTAAAGAAATTTTTAAAAACTTCGAATAAAAAATTATGTTAAGTGAACAAGAAATTTGTTCGCACTTCGAATAAAATCACTAAGTTATGCATTTCCTGCAATTACTAATTTATAAATATTGCAACAAATATCTTACATGATGATTTTAAGCACCATGATTTTATTTTCAAATTCTAACTAAGGTATGAAAACAAGAGCAAAACAGAATCATTGTACATGATAGGATTTGAAAACTGGCCTCTAAAGCCTTATGCACAAATACATACATATATACATATAGTTCACTTTTTATTTAAGAATATTCTGTTATTTGTGTAGCTTGCTTAATAAAGTTTTTAGCTAAAAATTTTACTTGAGATGTCTTTTCCCCTAAAAATATGATTATAATTTACATTACTAATTTTTAATTATGTTAAATTAATTAAAAATTATTTTAATCACAAGAATTTGTGCTCTATTAAATCACCGTATTATTATATATTACAGTTTTCTTTTGCAACATTTGCATGACTTCATCATCGTACTTTTCGAATGAACAACAAAATCATAAAGTTTTTATTTCAACTACTCATTGTATATATGTTGTATTTAGGCTACCATCTATTATGTATATTTGCCTATACCTTATAAATATTTTAATGAAACTAATAAACTGAATTAGTTTTTTTTAATGCAAAATAAATTCACATTAATAAGTCAAAAAATACATCTACAAAGTATAATAAAATGATAAAATTTCAAAGTACACAAGATGTACATAAATAATGAAGTTACTGAAACCTTTTCGATATAAACAGTATATAATGATAACATGTCACGAGTAATTTGGCTTTCAGCGGAATACTCATTCCATCTGTCGTCTGTACCAGAATGAAACATCTATTTGTGAATGATAAATAACTTCTATTAGATAATATGATAAACCTCCATTAGATAAAATAAATTAGTTAAAAAAAAGCAATATAAACAATTTGTATTAATTAATAATTTTTGAGATATTGGAGGAAGATTAATTGGCATTTTGATAAAACTAATTAATTAATTATAGAATAGAGCGAATTGTGGGTGCATCTTGAACTCATGACCATGAATGAATCTTGCAGACTTTTAAGTCAAGCCAAATACAATTGTTATGTCATTTCCCAATAAGAAACCCAATTGATTATAAATTTCTAAGTTCTACCTAATATTTTCTTCTTCTTCACTATATCATAAAAAAGAGGATGAAACAAAACAAAAAAAGATTTATGTCAAAACAAAATTTAACGTTCAACAATGTAAAAAAAGCATCGTTACATGAATTATCTACACAAAAAAGTTGTGTCACGAAAAGTACCTTTTAAATGATGTGTTATCCCTTCAATCAGGATGCAAAAAATTACGTTGGGATTGATGTAAAAGATAACTATATATTTAAAAAGTATGCAAGCAAATAAAAATGTCAACAAAAAAAGATGTTTCTAATTTATTTAAATAATACAAATGCTTAATAAATAACGTCACGAAATATATATATTTTTTATTATTTTATTGACAATATTCGGAAATTATAGGTAATTTTTTTAATAATTTATATTAGGATAGTAAATTATTGAGACTTTTATGGCTCTCTCAACGCTTTTACAAAGTATTAATAAAATTATGTAGTCATAAGTTCCTTTTCTTCTAGTGAAAAGAAAGATAGAGTTATTAGCTAATGTAATAAGATGACCCTTTATAATTTATGAGAAAAATCTATTAAATCAACTATTTGAAAATTTATAAGTTAAATCTCTGAGTGTTTCTTATTATAATTATACTTAATGTATAAGACAACATGTACTTTGAATTTTATGCATAGATATAATTGTTTCTTTAATAATTTGAAAATAATAGCAATATGTATTGCTTTCTCTAATTAATGTTCTAATTAAATTGTATTTCAACAAGTTACGACTTAGTTGTGTTTGTTTTCAAACAACGTGGAGTATGATTTTGCTTTATGTTATTATTAATTTGTACGAAATATCATGTTAACGCTTGATGCCTTATGCGTGCCTGTACTATGTGAGATATTTTCTCGTACTATTTTAGTAGTTATTTAGATCCTTGCTCTTTATCATAATTTATATATGGAACAATTTATCATCAAAGTTCCTTGATAAGGTAATGCTTAATAAGAGAGAATTCAGTACTGTATATGACATTATATATATATATATGGCTATTCACAGGGGCAAAGTTACTTGTTGAAGAAAGGGGGCAGTTGTCCCCCTTCTGTTTTTGAAAAAAAATTATATATATATTTATATTTATTAAAATTTTAAAAATTCTTAATTCCTCCTTTAAAATTTTAAATTACCCATCTATTTTTTAAATTATACAATAAGTTAAAAAAATAAATCTCTATAAATTATTTTTTTCAAATAAATACATATATTTTTAAAAAAAATTGACCAAAAAATAATTGACACTCAAAAATAAAAAGAAATAAAAATTAGGATAAGAAACAAACTCATTGAAAAAAAAATACAAAGTTAGAATTTTATTATTTTTTAATATATATATATTTTTAATTCTTCTCTTCTCTTTGATTTTATTATTTATAATTCTAATAATTTTTGATAATTTTTGCTTTAACTATTTTGTAAGAGATTATATTTATAATTCAATACTTTTTTCTTTATTTTATTTTTTTATGTATCATTAGATGAATTTAGAAGCATATACATATACATATTAATATTTTACATGATTATATAGTTGTTATTTTTTTTGAAATTATGAATTATTATCAAGACATAAAGACATTTAAAGAGTAATTATTTTTTTTTCTTTTTTAATTTTTATATATGAAAAATATTTACATATTATTTTATTTTTTTTGAATCAATTTATATATTAGTTTATAAATATATAAAAAAGTGATTATTTATATTATTTTAGTTACACATATGACATTTTTATTTTGCCCACTATTTTTCAAAAGTAATTGTTTTTTTTTTTTTAATTCTTCTCTTCTCTTTGAATTTATTATTTATAATTCTAATATTGTGTGATAATTTTCACTTCAATTATTTTATAAGAGATTATATTTATAATTCAATACTTTTTTCTTTATTTTATTTTTTTGATGTATCATTAGGTGAATTTAGAAGCATATACATATAAATATAAATATTTTATTTAATTATATAATTATTTTTTTAATTATGAATTACTATCAAGACATAAAGACATTTAAAGAGTAATTATTTTTGTTCTTTTTTAATTTTTATATATGAAAAATATTTACATATTAGTTTATTTTTTTAATCAATTTATATATTAGTTTATAAGTATATAAAAAGGTAATTATTTTTATTATTTTAACACACACATGATATTTTTACTTTGTCCCCCTTTCTTCAAAAGTCTATCTTCGCCCCTGGCTATTCAGTCATTCTTTTAAGAGAGTTATACACAATTCAAGTGCCTTCCAAATTGATGAAAATAAAGTATTGAATTATTATAAAATAATAGAGAAAATAGAATAATTTTTTGTTCATATGGTTTTAGATTAGTGATGCATGCAATAAGTGCTGATGGACAAATTCAAATGATGTTCTTTTTTAGGGGAAATTCTATCCTAAAAGGGTATATACGCACTCAATCATTCAAAACAAAATAAATTCAATTGTTTTCTTATTATCACTCTTTCAGCAGTATATAATTGGTTGAGTGTATGTAAATCCATATATGAATAAGGAAATTGTCATATTCCTACAAGGATTTATCATATAAAATTTACTATATATAGTCCTTAAATTAACAATGTTGACAATTTTCTTATTCAGAAAATAGTCCTATATTGATTCATAATGTAGCCGATTTCTATCATCATCATCATCATCATCATCATCATCATCATCATCATCGTTAATTTCTATTATACTGATTCATAATAATAGAAATTAAAAATTTCTATTATTTCTAGAAAAAAATGTTAAATATGATGAGTAATTAAATGGAAACTCAAATGGTATTGGACGCGGATCTTGTATTTTAGCTTCAAGAAATTATTCATTGTTGCGATTTTAATACCACAATACTTAGTTGCATCCAATGCAAGCTAGAAAAAGAATTTAATACAAGTTTATTGCACAGAAGAAATATATTAAGAAGCAAATATTGAGTTTTCTTAATAATCTAGATGATGATAAAAATGAAGATGAAAGAGAGGAAGAGTTTACAGATGCCAAAGAAGTTTATGAAAATTCAATTCCATATTTTATAGAGCAAAGTGGCGAAGAGATTAAGAGAAGAACTCCAATAGCAGCCAACATAGATAAGCCAAAAGAATTTGAAACAAACAATGTTGAATACCTCAAGTAGTGTAGCGAAATGACATCTTCTTTTCAATTGGGTAAGAATGAATTATGCACCAAATTTTCTGTTTGATAAAAAAAAATCTAATGTGGTTTTTATGAATAAAATTGAGGTAGAATTAAAAAATTATAGTGGATGTGTTTTGGCATTTGAATCATTTATTCTTGTGAGTGTTAAGGAGAATGAATCTGAAAGGTGGAGAAGACAAATTAAAAAATTAAAATTCAACTTAGAAAAAATTGATGCCTTGAAGGAGTTTGAAAAAATGCCAATTAGAAGGAGATTGCTAATATAAAGATAGTGCTAATATTTTCGGCGTTGAAGAGTTTTTGGCTGCACGACTTACAAAGGTTCTTTTCTCTTATGAATTAGTAATAATTTCATAACTACAAAAAATGAGTGTTGTTTTAAATTTTTTGATTTGAACCATTGAATGCTAAAGAACTTTTGGTTGCCTAGCTTATAAAATTTTAACTAGTCACGAAGAGAATAGTCGTTGATGATTCTTGTAACCTCAACTTTTAGAACTAGTTCTTTTTCTTTGGTAAAGGAGGTAGTAACGAGGCAGCCCACAAATTGGCGAGAAAAGCCCTAGATGTTTCTTTTTGTTGTAATCCTTGTACCCAATTATAATGGATTACCAACAAGCATGGTTTAAAACCATTCTTCTCCAAAACCCTAAGGGAAGCCATTATTGGCTTGTACATTTTGATTCAAATCTTAACATTTCAAGACTCACCTTGCATACTTTTTGAGTTATTAATCATAATTCATTTCTTTCTTTACTAAATCCTAAACATGGTGTTCAAATATAAGTAGAGCCTTCAATATCCGGTGGTTTCAATGGTGATGTCTGTGATTTGCTGGTGATGGATCAGCGTTTTGCTGGTGTTTTCGATGGGGATGGGTGGTTTCGTGGGTGTTGATGGTGTCATGATGGCCGACAGTGGAGATGGCACTCCAGTGGTGATGGTGATTTCAGTGATTAACACTGTAGTTTTACATAGTCACTGATAAAGGTGGTCCCAATTTCAAGTCCACTCATAGTGTAATAATAATAGTGTTGTTGGATCCTTGTAAAAAGTTGAAAAGACCAATGTCGTTTACTTTACTCCCTTTGTATGCAACTTTTAATTTTTAAAAGTCAAGCTCTTATTATTTTAAGATTAATTTTCTATCATCGAGGCTAGCGGCGTGATTTAAGGAAAAAGTATGTCAACATGTCTATCCTAGTGGCACGTTTCTTTACTCAGTTTGCTTAGTGGCACATATTCTCCTATTGCATTTTTTTGAAATCTGTTGCTGCTTTGGTTCAAGTGTTCTCTGAGCTCTAGTTTTTTTTATTATTCATGGCAGTTAATCTAGATATCTCAGCATTATCAATTCGAGATTCTGAAGATGAGGGATGGAAATTGGATGAGGTAGAGGGAGTAGTGAAAGAGACACACGCCTTTTGTTTGGTAGGCCGTTTTCTCATGAAAGTGGTTATTAATTTTCAGGCTATAAGGAATACTCTAGCAAATGTATGGAAGCCGATAGAAGGTGTAAACATCCAGGAACTCAAAACAGGCTTATACTTATTTAGATTTTTTCATGAATATAATCTCCAGAGAGTGGTTGACGGAGGGCCCTGGCAATTTAATAATCATCTACTTATTATGCATTTATTGTAAGAGGGTGAAAACCCTTATGATGTGCCACTATTTTTTAGTTTGATTTGGGTTCATATCCACCATCTGCCTCTTAGGTATTTCTCTGAATCTATGGCTCGCCTTTTTCGTAACTTTATTGGCAAGTTTCTCCAGTATGATTTGCATATGATTCAGGCATGGGTACAACATTATATGCAAATAAGGGTTCTTTTGGATGTGAGAATTCCAATAGCCAGAAGGAAGAAAATCATTGTGACTAATGGGTCTCTCTCCTATATTGTGTGTAAATATAAAAAGATTGTCTGTCTTTTATTTCTTGCGTGGACTGTTGGGTCATACTGATGTATTTTGTAGGTTGAGGACTATGTGAAATCAGTCTGAATTAGTTTGCATATGGAGTAGGGTACAAAGGGTAATTCAACGTAGGGCCTTAGCTCCGATTTGTAGTTGGCGTAGGGATGATAATAGAGGTAATCTTTCAAGCTTGATAAGGGTAGTTGGAGGTCAGTATCAACCGAACTCAAAAGCTAATAGCACTAGAAGGTTGGGTACAATACCACACACTTCCCATGCGAATGTTATCACCCATATGGATCAGGATGGTATTACAGCCAATCAAGTGCGTGAAAGCCTGCCTACTAAATTAGGTGAGGAAGAATTATTAACTATTGAGGAAGGAAAAAAATGAAGTCGTGTTAGGTTGCTTAATTAGAAGGGTGAGCTTATTGTTTCTTCATCTGTCAGCATTTTCCATCGGACTCTCCTGTTGTCAGGAACAATGTTACATTGGCTGGCCTAGATTTACAGGCCCGCTGACAGCCATAAAAATATTAAGCTAGAATTGTCGAGGGCTTGGCAACCTTCGTGCAATGTTAGCTCTGAAAGATCTGGTTTGACGACATAAGCCGGATGCTATTTTTCTCATGGAGACTCTAGTTCATAAATACAGAGTAAAACAAATGTGTTCTATGATTAATTTTGATTCATATTTTGCGGTGGATAGATTGGGAAGAGGGGGTGGTTTGGCTTTGCTATGGTTATCTCATATTAATATTTCTATTTCTTCCTATTGCAATAATTTTATTGATGTTCTTATTTTTGCAAATGGTATTTTGGATTGGAGGTGTATGTGCATTTATGGTTTACCGAAGCATCATCGATTTCGACAATCTTGGAATATTATGTTGGCCTTAGCTGATGTTCTGGTTTGAGAATGAATGGTTGTTGAATTCTGATGTCTTCTCTGTAATTGAAGCAAGCTAGGATTGCAGTGATTTACCTCTCTTAGATAAGCTGGAGTTGTGAGCGGGGATTTTCGCCCCCACTCCCGGTGGAATGGTTCTTGCGACTTCGGCACTGTTTAGGCTCGAGGCCTTAGAGAACACGGACCTAAGTTCGGAGAAAATGGAGTCGCCACCCGGACGGGCCAGGAAAAAGAAAGGGGTGGATGACTCGATTCCTAAGGAATTTCCAACCCCCTAATGGGTTCGAAAAGTTGGGTACGTGTGGGGAATGTGAGAAATGGCCCAGCACCCCCACAACGCCCGGTTCATTGGAACCGGCCTCCTTTACAGGTCTTAATATTATAAAATTCTTAAATATAATAATATTATCCATATTACACACAATAATTAAAATAAAGCATCAATATATTAAAATCAAAGTAAGGTCCAAGCAAAACAAACAAATGGACACCCATCCAAGGATGAAAACATGTCCTTACATCACATGCCTAAATAGGACACCCACCGAAAGGTAGAAACATGCCCTTTACATAGGTTCTAAAATAGAAAAGTAAATTAAATTACATGATATTTAACCAGGTGAAAACATATCTCTTATAACATTTGGAAGTCTAAATAAATTGATAAAAGTAAATAACCATTCAACATAAACAAATCATTCATCAAAGGTATTAAATAGAAAGTAAACATCCTTCCATGATAAAGTAAATAAACCAAGTATTAAAGTTTAAATAAATTAAAGCATATAAAATAAATCAAAACATAATCAAATATAGAATTGAATAAGGCAAATAAAAATTCAAATTATAGCTATTGTTACCATTTAGGGTTCTTTATCTCATGTGTTAAGGTATTGGAATTCATAAAATTAAGCTACTGTGACTTTTTTATGGAATTAAAATAGATTAAGGTTTTATGTTTTAAAAGGTTGGTAAGACTCTTTGATTAACTAAATTAATATTTGAATGGTGAAATCATGAACTTAGGGTTTTAGACACTTTAAAATACTTTTGATTCATGGTTTTAAATGGTGATTTCAAGCTACTGTGTAAAATTTAAAGTATTTATGGTTTTATGGTTTTTAATATTTTAAAGGATTAGGGTTTAAAGTTTTAAAGGGTTAGGGTTTACTATTTTAGGTTTAAAAGTTGAATTTTGGGTTTTAGGATTTAAAATTAGGGTCTCGGGTAATGAATTTGAATTAGGGTTTAGAAAGACAATTTGATAATTTCATGAAGTTTTATGAATTTAAACAAATGGATTAAAGTTTTGATAAGTATAAAATATGTTTTTTTAAAGCCTTTTGAAAGAAACAGAACCTAGTTTAAAGTTTTGAAAGAAATAGAATCAAATATTGATTTTGTTGAAAAATATGTTTAATTAAGGTTTTAAGATTTTGAAGAGGTAAAAATAACAATTTTAAGTCTTTTTGGAAAATAAAGTAACGTATTAGTGTTTTTAACTTTGGAAAAACTAAATTAAAGTTCTAAGGTTTTTTATTTAAAAACAAAATTTCATAGTTTATGCTACTGTGAAAAAATAAAACAAAAAAGAATTTAATACATACCTCCTTTTGTTGATTCTCCAAAAATAATTCTTCTTGGATGAACAAAAACAAAGACAGTTGCTGCTTTTGAATTGCTTAAATCGTGTCCCTGCTATTTCAGAAAAAAAGAAATTGAAATGCTCCTTTTCCTTCACTGATTTGGTTTCAAATTTTTAAAGCTCCTGTTTGATTTTCGGCCTCCTTTAATTTCATTGTCTTTGGTCCTTATTTATAGTGGTTTGATATGGTTTATTCCTAAGTAGTCACGGCAACTAATGTTAATAAGAAAAAGAAATTGAAACCTAATTGAATTAGGTTTCGAAAAATTTGCGTCGGAAAAAATTACGCTGCCGAAAAAAATTGTCGCAAGAAAAAATGCGCTGCAGATTTTGCGACAGTGGGCAGGCTGCTGGCGAAATGGAAAAGCCATTTCGCCAGCAGATTTTTTCTGCGGGCGAAATGCCCACGGGCCCTCGCGATGATTTTTTCGTCGCCGATTTTTTCGACTCCGATTTTTATTTTTATTTTTATTTTTTGACTTTTATTTGTTTATTTTTATTTTTTATTAATAAAAATTAGATACTAAAGTAAAAATTATTTAACAAAAATTATTTTGGAACAATTAGACAACAAAAATCAATTTGGACTAAATAAAACATATTGGATCAGACTGGGTCAAAAATTAAGGATTTACAATTTGCCCCCTGCTTGAAAAATCTGAAACTTTAGTGAAAGAGAGTGAAAAACAATAAGACTTAATTTTTGAGATGGTTGAGGTTTTGGGTTCTGGACCCGGTTTGAGTTCTGGACTCGAGGATAAATTCTAGGTTCTAGACCTAAGAAAAAATTTGGGTTTTGGACCCGGTTCAAGTTCTGGACTCAAGAGAGATTCTAGGTTCTGGACTTAAGGAAAATTTGGATTCTGGACCTAATGGTAAATTTGGGTTCTGGACCCGAGCTAAGTTCTGGACTTAATGGTAAAATTGGGTTCTGGACCTGGTTCGAGTTCTGGACTCAAAAGAGATTCTAGGTTCTGGACCTAAGGAAAATTTGGGTTCTGGACCCGGTTCAAGTTCTGGACTCAAGGGAGATTCTAGGTTCTGGATCTAAGAAAAATTTAGGTTCTGGACTCGGTTCGAGTTCTGGACTCAAGGATGATTCTAGGTTCAGGACCTAAGGATAATTTGGGTTCTGGACCCCAGAGATTTGGATACTCGATCCTAAATTGGATTGGGATACTCGATCCTAAATTGGCTTTGGATGCCCGATCCTAAATTGGATTGGGATACTCGATCCTAACTGGATTCGGATACTCGATCCTAAACTTGACTTGGATACTCGATCCTAAATTGGCTTTGGATACTCGATCCTAAATTGGATTGGGATACTCGATCCTAACTGGATTCGGATACTCGATCCTAACTGGATTTGGATACTCGATCCTAAATTGGCTTTGGATACTCGATCCTAAACTGGATTGGGATTTGATTTGGCACTCGAGATTGGGTACTTGAACCCGAGATTGAATTGATTTTGATTTAATTTGGGTACTTGGACTCGAGATTGGGTACTTGGACCCGAGAATGAATTTGACCTACCTTTTTTCAGTTGAGAAGTCTGACTGCTCCGGCTGTTCTATGCATTGTGATTCTTCACCCTCAGAATGGATCTTCATCCTTGGAAATCGGGGTCTTCACCCTTGTAAATGGATCTTCATCCTTGGAGATCGGGTCTTCACCCTTAAAAATGAATCTTCATCCTTGGAGATTGGGTCTTCACCCTTGCAAATGGATCTTCATCCATTGAGATCGGGTCTTTACCCTTGCAAATGGATCTTCATCCTTGGAGATCGGGTCTTCACCCTTGAAAATGGATCTTCATCCTTTGAGATCGGGTCTTCACCCTTGAAAATGGATCTTCATCCTTTGAGATCGGGTCTTCACCCTTGAAAATGGATCTTCATCCTTTGAGATCGGGTCTTCACCCTTGAAAATGGATCTTCATCCTTGGAGATTGGATCTTTATCCCTTGCTTTAGCTTTTTAGCTGGACTGATTTTTTGTCTTTTGCATCTTCATTCTTTTGAGAGTTCTAATGTTTCATTCTTTTGTTCTTCCTTTTTGCAAAAATTCAGCTATTTTTAATTGGACCTTATACTCTCTCCTTGCCCCCCTGCATGGCGAAATATTTGTAAGTGAGTTTGAAAATATTTGGTATATAAACTCAAAAAATTGAAAAGGAGAAACTTTGCCCCCTGTGTAGGCTCAAACTAAAGATTTTTTTCCATGCAAGCTTTGATTGATGTTTTTGCTGTCTAGTTCTTCGCACAAGCACATATTTCTTCTCTTTACAAGATTACTGGAGCTTTCTCAAGCAATGAGCTTTCTATGCCCCCTGATTTGATATCTTCTTTTGATTCTTTACTTCGCAAGGTTTTTGCTGTTCACTTTGAGGAAGAATAGACAATACAAGACATGAAAGTGTGATGTGATATTCTCATATATGCATGATAATACTCACAGCGGTTTCATTGACTCACAGACCGAGGTGATCGGCATAAGTATTCTCATTGACTCATTTTCGACGCTCGTTCAAATCTTGCATTGGAATGATCGAAAGCTTTGCATTTGTGACTTTTATCTTCAAGATGATGAAAACATGAGTGGTGGAGACCCCAAGCAGCAGAGTCGGGGATACATCCATAGCATGTCAGCTAATAGCTTCTTCATGACCTTACCAATAATCATTTCCTTTGCCCAATGTGTCCTTTGGAGGTTCAACATACTTCCCTTAACTTGAAGGCTTTGTATGACAAAAACATTTTTTGTTTGATTTTTTGAATTTTAATTTTGAAATCAAATGTTGGCTTTGCCAAATCAATGTCAATGTACCTCAGGACTTGATTTTTCAAATTAACATATCTATAACATGACAACCCTAGTTACCATACTAAACTCGGGAATCATTTCTATTTAAGCAAGAATTGTTGCACTTCAGATAGGCACATACACATTACTTGGTCAAAGGTCTCATCGAGTTTAAATATTGTCTATCTCATATGTATGCTTATCCAAACTATCTCCACTAATAGACTCTACCTACCAAGAGAGATCAACAGGTCTTTGATAAGCTTGAAATGGGATCTATAAGGGACACAGGTTTAAGTGAAGGCCATTTTGAGATTGGAGCTGATGTGACACAATGGACAAACCCTCACACTACAAATTTCTTGTTGGAACTTTAGACAATTGGGAGCAATCTTGCTAGTCTCTAAATTCATTCTATATCTTCTTGGCATTAATCTGGATCTTGATTGAGATAGTCTTTGCCTTTCCAAAAAGTTTGGTTCCCAAATTCGTTTCTTTTCTTCTTCTCCCTTTTCTTTCTTTTTTATTTTTCTTGCTCTTTCCTTTTCTTTCTCTTTCCTTATTCTTCCCTTTCTTTTATCATTTTGTCCTTCTTTCTTGTAGGACTATCAAGTACAAAACTTTCAAGAACTGGATGGTCTTCCTCCTTTTTCTCCAATTTTGATTTAATCTTTGGTTGGGTTGGACCAATTCAAGTAAAAATGTCTTTATGAACCAAATGGAAGCCTTTTGTTATCTTAGGTCAAAGAGAACTCAGTTGGCTTTTGAACCGCCTTGGTTTTCTTTTCTTTTTTCTTTTTTTTCTTTTTCCTTTCTTTTGTCCCTTTTTTTTGTTTTCTTTTCTTCTCTCTTTTTTTTTGTTTGATTTTTTTTTAGCTCAAACCGAGTTGTCTTGTTTGTACCAACTTGGGCTTCCAATAATGGATGAGTGGAGTAACATAAATCTTCTTTAATAGGGATAAATCATTTGTTACTCCGATGTTGATGTTGATATATTGGAAATATTAAGGGAACTTCAACTACTCTTATGATCTTAAAAACATTAACTACCCTTATGGTCTTGAGAACTTCACTTATCCTCATGATCTTGACTAATCATTGCTTTCTTTGATCTTCTTGCCTCTTCATCTTAGTGATCATAAGACTTGTCAAAAGTATCACAACAGCTCAGGGTAGGTTTGTTGGGGTTATATGCCAATGAAAAGAAAGCTAAAATTTTATGAAGGCTCAAAGGGACAACTAGGGATTGATATTTAATTGGGTGGATACTGGTTGTTGGCTAACCAAACAATGCCTAGATCATCTCTCTCTTAAATAAGCAGAGTTCAATTTCACCTCGAAAATTTATCAAAGCACGTTCTAAGACTGACTAGGACCTAGACAAAGATAATTATGCAGGGGCCCTCTCTAAGTAAGCATACACAACTCAATGCTTATAGAGCAATTCTCTCACCTAGTAAAGTCATTCGAGTCATGATGCCTAGACACATTAATTTATGAACATCAAGCTAGATTCCTCATTGGTTGAGCATCAAAATGAACAAAAACAACAAATTTTTTGATAAAAGTAATTTATTCAAACAAATTTAAATTTGAAAAACACGATAGTTCCAATTAAAGAAAGTAAAACTGAAAAGCAACATTCAAGCTAAGGAAAGTTCGTTGAGTTAGGCTTCTTTTCCTTTCATATCTTCAATATCCCCATCTTGAAAGGATGATAAAACAAAATCTTCTTCCAATCCTTTTTCTACCATGAAGGCTGCTGGTGGTGGCACCTTGTTGAACCTTGGAAATGGATTACCTTTGGTATTGGGCTTATTTGGATCAGGCAATTTGCCATTATCAATTAAATCTTGGATCTCATGCCTTAGACGAGCACATTTATCTGTTTCATGCCCTTGCATTTGGTGAAATTGACAGAAGGCCTCGGCATTGAAGTTTGGTGGCAATGGATTATGTAATGGTCGAGGAGCTAACGGTTGTAACAACCTTTTCTTTTGCAGCTTGCTAAAAACCCAAGATAGAGGTTTCCCCAATTCTGAGAATTGTCTTTTATTTTCTTGACCGATTACATTAATATCAACTTCTTTTTGTGTGCTTTGATTGCCCGAATGGTAGTTCCCTTTCTCATTCCTTCTTATTGAAAAGCGATTTTTCTCCCTTTCCCATTCTTCAATTTGTAGACCAGCTTGGAGAAGATCTTTGAAATCCCTTATAAGGGTGTGAGACATCCTTTCACGGAGATTGGGCAGGACACCTCTCACGATCATCCTTATTTGATCATATTCATCGGGCCTCTTCTTGAGCAAAGCGGCCTTGTTTCTCCACCTTTTCACATAGTCCACAAAATTTTCATTTGGCCTTTGTCTAATAGACTCTACTTCCATTAAGGTAACTTCCATCTCGACATTGTAACCATATTGTTGGGTGAAGGCCTTGTATAGCGAATCCCAACTCTTTTGTGTTCCTTCATCTAAGGTATTGAACCAATTTTGGACAACAGGGCCCAATGAGAGCATAAAGTACGTTAGAGTTTGAGCCTTAGTAGCTCGGGCAGACTGCATAGCAGTGATATACTGCTTCACATGGAGATGAGGATTTCCGATTCCATCATACTTCGCAAAAGATGGCATCTTGAACTTGTACGGAGCTTCTTCATCTAGCTCAAACAATTTGTTGATCTCTGACACCTCTTCGGTTTTCAATTTCTTCTCAAATTTCTTTTCTAAATCAACAATCATCTTTTCAACATCAGAAGTTTCGGTCTTTTCAATAGTTGCCTTCTCAACAGCCTTCGGTTCTTTCTTCTTTTCTTGAACATCTTGGTAGTATTGAGCCCAATCATCATCATCATCAATGATCACCTTTTCATCATCAAAAACCACTTCACTAACTTTGGTCTTCCCTTTGTCCTTTGGTTTCTTAGTGCTAGCAGACGCCTCGGCATGGTTCTCTAAGATTGCAGTCAACTGGTTCTTCATGGTCTCAGCTAGGGCCTCTTTGATTTCTTCCATCTTGGCATTGAGGGCCTCATCCACCATTCTTTGAATTTGTTCGGGCTCCATTCTTTTAGGTGAGCAAGTGATTGAGTCGTTGCTAGATACTTCATCTCCGGCGTAGGTCGGATTGTTGTAAGCTTTTGAACTATCGTAATCCAGGGCTGTGAGCCAGAGAGGATCAATGATATGAGATGCAAATGTATGCATGTATGCACAAACAATCAACAAATAAGGATAAATAGGACGTTCCTTCCAACCTTATAACATCCACACACGAATGGTGAGTCTCTTTTTCTAGGTATACGGCTAACAAAATACCAACATGGGGTATCTTGCTTTCGAATAATTCCCTCAGAAGTTTCAACCAATAGTTATATTTTCGAAAATGGAAATCAATCCATGATAATTCCTATTAATTAGGTTTTAATCCATTCAACCAACTATAGTAGCTTTTATGCTATATTGGATTAAAACGAAATTAAATAGATTTCTCACTTGAAAAGAGTAACTAATGATTCATGCCAAAAACAAGCCCATGGTTAATTTATTCTTAGTGTAAACTAGGCCCACAATTGATTTTTGGTATTTCATAATTGACCTAAATATTTTTGCAAGCTCTTTGTAAGAAAAGATTGGGTGAAAATAGTTTTGTTTCTAAGCCCATTGTAAAAGATTTTAGAAAAATGGATTTTGGGCTTAGTATTTGGGCCATGGGCCAAAGAATTTTTGATTTGTTTTTAGAAAAGTCTTATGTCCAAAGACCAACTTGAAAAAAATCTTGAAAATAGCTTTGATCTTTTAGACTTTTTTTTTAAAAAAAATTCTTTTGAGCTTACAATATACTTAGGTCATATTAGAAAAAAGAACAAACCAAATAAGCCATGATTTAAACTAAGATAAACTAACCATAGTCAAACAACATGCATTTGGGGTAAAACCTAAGGAAAGTAACTAGGCCAATTACATGAGCTTTAGTCTTTGGGTTAAAAGGCTTAGGTTCCCATAGCAAGTATATACCAAACGGTACGAGGCTATGAGTGGTTATGCCATGCTCGATCTCCATACCTTGAGTGAAAGTATGGTATCCCTTACATAGCATAACACGGGTAACACGGGCGTCCTAACTCACGCACACGATGCAATCTAATATGATGCAATGGATAATATCATTATATGAAAGAATAGAATAATAAAAAGACCAACGGAATCAACTTCTCTTATCCCCAGTGGAGTCGCCACTGTGAGCGGGGATTTTCGCCCCCACTCCCGGTGGAATGGTTCTTGCGACTTTGGCACTGTTTAGGCTCGGATCCTTAGAGAACACGGACCTAAGTCCGGAGAAAATGGAGTCGCCACCCGGACGGGCTGGGAAAAATAAAGGGGTGGATGACTCGATTCCTAAGGAATCCCCAACCCCCTAATGGGTTCGGAAAGTTGGGTACGTGTGGGGAAGGTGAGAAATGGCCCAGCACCCCCACAACGCCCGGTTCATTGGAACCGGCCTCCTTTACAGGTCTTAATATTATAAAATTCTTAAATATAACAATATTATCCATATTACACACAATAATTAAAAGAAAGCATCAATATATTAAAATCAAAGTAAGGTCCAAGCAAAACAAACAAATGGACACCTATCCAAGGATGAAAACATGTCCTTACATCACATGCCTAAATAGGACACCCACCGAAAGGTAGAAACATGCCCTTTACATAGGTTCTAAAATAGAAAAGGAAATTAAATTACATGATATTTAACTAATGAGGTACCCACCAGGTGGAAACATACCTCTTACAACATTTGAAAGTCTAAATAAATTGATAAAAGTAAATAACCATTCAACATAAACAAATCATTCATCAAAGGCATAGAAAGTAAACATCCATCCATGATAAAGTAAATAAACCAAGTATTAAAGTTTAAATAAATTAAAGCATATAAAATAAATCAAAGCATAATCAAATATAGAATTGAATAAGGCAAATAAAAATCTAAATTATAGCTATTGTTTCCATTTAGGGTTCTTTATCTCATGTGTTAAGGTTTTGGAATTCATAAAATTAAGCTACTGCGACTTTTTTTATGGAATTAAAATAGATTAAGGTTTTATGTTAGACTCTTTGATTAACTAAATTAATATTTGAATGGTGAAATCATGAAATTAGGGTTTTAGACACTTTAAAATACTTTTGATTCATGGTTTTAAATGGTGATTTCATGCTACTGTGTAAAATTTAAAGTATTTATAGTTTTATGGTTTTTAATGTTTTAAAGGATTAGGGTTTAGAAAAAGTTAGGGTTTAAAGTTTTAAAGGGTTAGGGTTTACTATTTTAGGTTTAAAAGTTGAATTTTGGATTTTAGGATTTAAAATTAGGGTCTTAGGTAATGAATTTGAATTAGGGTTTAGAAAGATAATTTGATGATTTCATGAAGTTTTATGAATTTAAACAAACGGATTAAAGTTTTGATAAGTAGAAAAGATGTTTTTTTAAAGCCTTTTGAAAGAAACAGAACCTAGTTTAAAGTTTTGAAAGAAATAGAATCAAATATTAGTTTTGTTGAAAAATATGTTTAATTAAGGTTTTAAGATTTTGAAGAGGTAAAAATAACAATTTTAAGTCTTTTTGGAAAATAAAGTAATGTATTAGTGTTTTTAACTTTGAAAAAACTAAATTAAAGTTCTAAGGTTTTTTATTTAAAAACAAAATTTCATAGTTTATGCTACTGTGAAAAAATAAAACAAAAAAGAATTTAATACATACCTCATTTTGTTGATTCTCCAAAAGTAATTCTTCTTGGATGAACAAGAACAAAGACAGTTGCTGCCTTTGAATTGCTTAAATCGTGTCCCTGCTATTTCAGAAAAAAAGAAATTGAATTGCTCTTTTTCCTTCACTGATTTGGTTTCAAATTTTTCAAGCTCCTGTTTGATTTTCGGCCTCCTTTAATTTCATTGCCTTAGGTCCTTATTTATAGTGGTTTGATATGGTTTATTCCTAAGTAGTCACGGCAACTAATGTTAATAAGAAAAGGAAATTGAAACCTAATTGAATTAGGTTTCGAAAAATTTGCGTCGGAAAAAATTACCCTGCCGAAAAAAATTGCAGCAGGAAAAAATGCACTGGCGAAAAAAATCTGCTGCAGATTTTGCTACAGTGGGTAGGCTGCGGGCGTCGCCGGCAGGAAATTCCTGCGGGCGACCATTTCGCCCGCAGCCATTTCGCCTGCGGGACGATTTTTTCGTCGCCGATTTTTTCGACTCCGATTTTTATTTTTATTTTTTGACTTTTATTTGTTTATTTTTATTTTTTATTAATAAAAATTAGATACTAAAACAAAAATTATTTAACAAAAATTATTTTGGACCAATTAGATAACAAAAATTAATTTGGACTAAATAAAACTATTGGATCGGACTGGGTCAAAAATTAAGGGTCTACAAAAGTGTTGTGCTAAAGCATTATGAGAGTGGGGCAGAAATCACACAGGTGATTTTAAGCAACTACTGGATAAGTTATACTCAACAATAAGGTAGGTCTAACAAGGGAGATTGGGAATGGGTAACTTATCTGGTTTTGACCTGAAGAAGGAGGTGGCAATGACTCTAGAACAACAACAGGTCTATTGGAAATAAAGGGCAAAGGCTTTTTGGTTGCCATCTGCGAATAGTAATTTAAAATATTTTCATGCTCAATAGTCGAGCAGCAAATGAAGCAATACTATTACAACTCTCTAGGATAAGGGGGATACCTGGATTTCTGATCCATATGGTAAGCAATTGTTCTTGACTATTTCTCTAATCCGTTTTAATGATCTACTTTGAATTTTGATCAAGTTGTCAATCCATCAAATGCATCTAGACAAGGCTCCTGGCCCAGAAGGTGTGAACCCTGCATTTTATTAGAAATTCTGGAATAATATCGGTGTTGATGTTATTTCTAGTTACAAATATTGGTTAGCTAATGACACTTTTTCTGGTGGGCTAAATGACACCTTAGTGGTATTGATACCTAAGAAAGATAATCCAACCAATATGAAAGAGTTAAGACCTATTTATCTTTGTAATGTGTTATACAAAATTGTATCAAAGTACTAACAAATTGACTAAAAACTAGTTTGCCTAAAATTATTTTTGATGCTTAATATGCTTTTGTCCCTAGGTGGCTTATTATTGATAATGTCTTGCTAGCTTTTGAACTTATTCACCATATGAAATGTAATCGAAGAGGAAGAGTTGGAGAGGTAGCTTTAAAGGCGGATATTAGCAAGGCATATGATAAAGTGGATTGGTCCTATTTGGAGGCGGTAATGCTAAGAATGGGTTTTGAAAAGTTATGGGTCCATCTAATTATGATGAGCACTAGCATTGTTTCTTACTCTTTTTTTGTTGAATGGGATGGAAGTTGGTAGGCTTAAGCCATATAGGGGATTATGCCAAGGCGATCCTCTTTCGCCTTACATGTTCTTATTTTATACAGAGGGTCTATCTGCACCTTTTAATAGAGCTCAAGTTACTAGAGATATTCATGGTTGTTGGGTCGTGAGGAACTGCCCTAGTATCTGTCATCTGTTGTTTGCAGATGATTCCTTTTTCTTTTGCAAGGCCAAAGTCTTAGACTATGCAAAAGTCAAACAATTATAATTGGTGTATGAGGAGGCATCATGACAGTTCATCAATTTGAGTAAGTCGAGCATTTTCTTCAGCTCTAATGTATCAGATTTATTATGTTCGTCATTAAAGGAAGGGGGGGGGGGGGGGGTTAGGTGTAGCACAACCTCTTGACCATTATTGCTATCTTGGCCTCCCTTCTCTGATAGGTAAAAATAAGAAATAAATTTTTATTTCCTAAAAGAAAGGCTGATGTCCAGAATTTATAATTAGTCTAGTCACTTGCTTTTCAAGGCTGGCAAAGACATATTACTAAAGTTGATTGCCCAGACAATTCTTTCGTATTATATGAGTTATTTCTTGATCCCAAGATCATTATGTGTCAAACTCTACCGTATTATGAACTCATATTGGTGGGTAACTCTAGAAATGGAAACAGTATTCATTGGATGGCATGGGATAAGATTTATGTCAGGAAAGCAGATGGAGGAATGGGATATATGGATTTGCATCACTTTAATTTAGCTATGCTGGGTAAACAAGGTTGGCGTCTACTAACCAATCCTAACTCTCTCCTATCTAAGGTACTCAAATCTAAATATTTTTCAAATGGGAATTTCTTAAATGCCAGGTTGGGGCATAATCCTAGTTTTACTGGGAGGAACATTATCGCAACTCAAGCTTTATTGCGAAGTCGTGTAAGTAAGGGTATTGAGTGTGGTAGGACAATTTAGAGGCCTATTAATCAACATTTCTTAGTTGAGTCATCCAGACCAGAGTATAGTGAATATAGTATGGTGGCGGATCTCTTCATTGATAATAGATCATATTAGGATGTAGATTTGGTTAGGTCAATATTCTTGCAATCAAAGGCTGAGGCTATCCTAAGCATGCCTATCCACAAATTTGGTGGGGTTGACTTCTAGTTGTGGCATCATGACAAGTATGGGATGTATATTGTAAAGTCCGCTTATTATCTTTCTCTTGCTTTCAAACCACCCTTGGTCTCACAAGTATCTTCATCAATCTGAAAAATGCTATGGAGGGTTCATGTCCCACCTAAGATGAGGAATTTTTATTGGCGCTTGTTATTAGATATTATTCCAATGAAATGTACTCTAAATAGGAAAAGGGTATTTGTTGAGACTAGTTGCCCAAGATGTGGAATGACAAAGGATCGTTTACAGGCCATTTATCTTTGTTCATTCTTCTTGGTGTGTTGGCATATTTGGGGGTTGCAAACTTACCCTGTTAGTAGTGACTTCTCTTATTGGTTTACTATTATTTTTCAGTCTTTGAATAAGGATAGGCTTGCTAAGTTTTGTATTATCTATTGGAAGTTGTGGGCTACTAGAAATGTCCTCTTATGGTAGGGTAAAGGAGAAAGTGATGATCATTGGGTCTCCCAAGCGCTATAATTTCTGTCATCATGGAGATGTGCAAAGGAAAAGGTGGTTATGGCAGTCTCTACTGTACACTATGAAGGGATCATGCCTGGTGAGTTACGTCATGTATCCTATGGCTGGCAATGCTTAGTGGATGGATCGATCAATATGGCCAATAGATCTGCTAGCTTTGGCATTTGTATGTGTTCTCCAACAGGGGCTTTCATTTCAGCTTTGTCGGGCTTTCTACAGGGTATAATAGAACCAAGAATAATAAAAGCACTGGCTCTATGACATGCATTGGAATGGATATTGCATAATTTCAATGGCCCTGGTTCTGTTTTGATTTATTCACAGAAGGTATACCTTAGCACTCTTTCTTCTGAAGAGGACAAGTCCTCTTTTGGATCAATAATAAGTGACTGTAAGTTGTTATTAAGACAAAAAAATGATGTTATTTTGGTTTGGTTTCGAAAACAAACAAACATGATCGCTCACCATTTGGCTAGGGCGCCATTTTCTTTTATTAGTCTTCACCTTTGAGATATTATTCCCTCTTATATTGTCTCATTTTTCAGTGAATAATAAAATCATCTACTTTTATCTTAAAAAAAACATTTCAAGACTCCCTTTTTTTGTTCATTGAATTGTGAAACTATTATGGAGCTATACTTGAAATTCTTAATAAACATCCTGAGGTGCAAAATTGTTACACTCTGTTTAAGAAACATTACAAGTCTTCAGAAGTCTAGAAAAGATTTTCGTCACTTCTCATCTTCTGTATAAAGTTTTTCTTGTCATGGGTATTGCTATGGAATCTTAGATTACGAACAAAGATTCCATGATTATTCTGGTAAGAAAATTCAAAGTGAAATTGTGGGATTCATTCAATCAAGGAAAAATAACCAAAGAGCTAGTATAAGGTTGCCTTAAAAAAATGATTGTTTGCATGTTCCATCTACAATTCCAACTTTTCTTTCACAGAAGGCATATGCACAGGCATTACTTGCAGCATTAATGACTCCTGGTGAATACTTTTCACTAATGGAATAAATAGTGAAAAATAATAAATCCATAGTAGCATTCTCTCATGCTGAAACAGAATCTGAAGAACCCATCATCGATGTTGATTATGAGAATAAAGATGACTATTTTAGCATTTTGCCACCTTTGAAATAAGATATTTTTTACATTCTGAAATAATAAAAAAAAGGGAAAAAGAAAAAAGGTAAAAAAGTAATTTATGTCTGACAACCATGTGAAAGGCTGTAGGAACTAGCTCATGTGAAGACTGACCTACTAGAGCATCTATCAAAAGCCCATATGAAGACTACAGAATCCCAACATGCCATGTGATCCAGCTTTATGAAGTTGCCACTCTATTCCCTCTATAAATATCAAGGCTCTTATTCAGAGCAAACAGAACAAGATTTATAAATAAAGAATACTAGTCTTGAGCCCTTCTTGAGCAATCCCTTGAGTATGCCCTATTTTCTTTCTGAGTGTGCCCTATTTTCCTTGCATTTGTATCTGTATTATAGTTTCTCTTTCTTTTGTGTTTTTATCCTAAGAAATTTTACAAAAGTTTTGTAAAAATTTAAAATAAATAAAGGTGAAATTTCTTTCTAAATAATGTTTTCTTTCCGCTTTCTATATTCTGTTTATTGTGCATCACATTAATAGCAGACGTATGCTTTGTGCTTGCCCTTAATAGGAATCCTGTATATCAGAAACTTTTTACTTTACCTGCATATATTCATTTTCATTAAAATGTTTACAATATCATTCATGCATTTTAAATCAATGAGCATGTATGTTACTATTTTAATAACTTTTGATAAATATATTAATAATCTTTGCAATAATACGTGAAATTTCAAATTAAAAAAAATTGAATAAATTTTCTTTTAGAAGAAATTGTTTCTAAAAAAGAACAAACTTTATTGAAATGTTAGAGTATTTAATTTCATATGTCATGACTTGTAAAAAAGAAACTTTTATTAGACAAAATAATAAAATATCTACTCGCTGTGGCTGGTGAGTTGCTATATAACTCAATAATGTTTGTTTATTGTCCTACAACATTGGCCATGCTAGATACTGAGATGACATTAGATTCCATAAGCACACGGAGAAGGTTTGTGATCAGCTGAACAGAATTTTTTTCTTTTATGATATCGATGATACGAACTTTTAATCCAATAATTTTAAGATATTTCCAGTAGAAAAATGTCCAAAAAATAATTGAAAGTGAAGTACGTGGACATATAAAAGTGAATTGATGCTTATATTATATATCTTTAATTCCCAATACTAAAAATAATATAAAAAAATAATCATAAAAAAAAAAAAGAACGAGCATCTTTCTGTGACATATGGATTAGAATTTTTACAAAAATGCTACAAAAAATAAAAAAATATTTAAAATTATTGTATTTTCAAAAATATTTACAAGAATTTATAATTTTTTTTTATAAAAATACTAGATTTATATAATTTATTATGATTTCATTATAGGTTTATCACAAATTTATTATAAAATGGCTAACATACCCCAATAAAAATGAAAAAAATTTATAAGAACTGGTGATCGATGTAATTTTCCTGCATGGATTTGCTCTGTATTCACCAGTCCATCCATAAAGCTTGTTGCCCGCTCTCCAGCAAACCCTCTCACCGCCTATCCTCCCCATTTTTTTTTTCCATTTTACCGATACAGAAAAAGATTATCAAGACAGTAGATATCACAAAATTATAATGATAATATTAACATGATAATGCTACAGACGAACAGTAACAAGAGCCAGGACGAGCTCATCCAACAAAATTTCCCGGACTCCTCTGTTCTTTGAACACTGAATGCCTTATAAATACTCTGCAATATATCTACTGATAGCCTCGCAAAAGCTAAAAATCCAAAAATTAAGCTTATAAAGAACACTGCTATACCCTTATTTTCCATAGATATTTGTTTGTCTCGAACCCCTTCAACCACTGACCTGCAAATAAATTGGCACTTATCAGCACAAGAATTACATTCAACCAAGAAACACTAAACCCCATTTTGGAAATGTCACTTATATAATTCAATTCTTCTAAAAAGAAGTTACTTTGCAAGAATTGAAATAATTCCAAAATGGAAGAATTCTGCAAGAATTTAATGCATTTAACCAACTCTACTGTTAAATCCCAAAATGCTCTCATTTAACTTCAAATATGACTATTTATATATAAGATAAATGAGATAATAATTACATTTATCCAAGAATCCTCAAGCCCCTTTCTTTGCTCCTTCCCTGTTTATTATATCAACAATTCCCATAATCTTAAAAACTGGCACGAAAATTATTAATATCAACAGACTATTGACCATCATTTCTTAAGCAGGTCCGAAAATCTCATTGCATCATATATGGCGCTTATCATATCACATGCACCAACTTTTAATTAAAATAAATTATCAAAAAGTTAGCAACAGTTATTACTGGATATATATTCAGAAATGCTTTTGTATAAAAAAAATCATCAGATCTAATTGTATTAATATTTTAAAACTATGCTATACTGATAGTTGGAAGAAGTTTAACATTGAGAAATGGAAGTAACCTGAGAGCAAGATTATCCTTGAGGAGATCATCCATCTGTGCAGAAACATGGGATTTCCAAGAAAGAAGATCACCGACATCTTTAGCCTGCAAGGGAAAACAAAGCATGAAAATTGTGAGTAAACTTAGAGAATAAAACAAACAACGAAAGCTAACAAGGTGACAATATCACATACTATGACTTCCTGGCTGTCAAGTAGATTCTTTATGTCAGACATTGTCTTCTCTAGTAGTGCATCTTTTCCTCCTAAATCTTTGTCAAACTCTTTAAAAATATTACCGTATCTGTAATTCACCTCCTCCAAGTATCTCTCCAGAACAGATAAACTTAAGTCCAGCGAACGGACCTTCTGCATTAATATTTTAAGAACAGTGTCACCAGGCATTCTGCCTACTTGCTGACGAATTTCTTCTGTGGGATCTGGCACTTCATGCCTCACATTTGAATTTTCAATTGAAGGTCCAGACTCAGTTTTCATGCACTGTTCTTTATCACAATCACCAACCTGGGAAGACTCTGATTGGGAGGGTAGTGATTTCTGGTCACTAGTTTCTTCTCCAGATTCAAATAATTCTTTTTCACCAGATATCAAATCTTCCAGCATCCTCTCAACAGCATCAACTCCATAAACTTCAACAATACTTAGAGTACAATAAAACTCTAAACCATAATGGCTAAGAAGATTCAGCTTCAGATATCTCACCCACTGTGGCTCCAGAAGAGTAAACCTTTGAGCAAGCTTAACATTGGCAGCAGTAAAATTCCCAAGCCTGATCCAAGCATCTGTTGGATAAACCAAGCTACCAAGCAACTCAAAATCTTTTAAATTAGAAGAGTAGTGCTCAAAATTTGCTATTTCAATTGTATCTACTAAGGTTTCTTCAGAAAGTTCTATTACCACAAATTTCTTTTCAGCAGAGCAAGGATTTCTAAGGTATTTGTCCTTGTCTTTGCCTAAGATATTGGATGCTCCCTTTGCTTCCTTGTTAAAAGCCAATACTTTTGCCCCCTTCGATGCTGAAGCATAATTGTACTCTTTATCTCCAGGCTCTACCCTATGAATTGCACCTCCAGCTTGACCAGTTCCTGATTTACTTTTAGAGCTGAATGCTCTGCTCTTGAATTCATCAAGACCAAGGGGTACAGGATGAGATAGTCTGTCACTCTTTTGTCCATTATTCTCGAATTTCACCTCTGAACCAGAGTTTGCCTCAAGTTGCTTGGAAACAAAGGCATCATGGGCGTTTCCTTCACCATCAAGTAACTCATCATTGGAACCCCTGGTTTCAGCACTCTCTGTACACAAACTTTCATCTGAACAGACAGAACCTATTTCTTTTGATGGGTTTTCATCCAGGGACTCTGAAAGTGTACAATTTCCCATATTTGCTTCATTCCAGGTTGATATGCCAACTGGAATCTCTGCAGATTCATCTAAACCAAAGAAACAAAAGAAGGTATGGATAAGAAGTTAGGGATATACAAAGGTTAAACATGAGGCTTTACAGATAAAAAATAGTTAGAGAAAAAAGGTAAAAATAAAACCACTACTGCCCTAAGGAAAATGAACTTAAATTCACAAGATATGTTTGAATATGATATTATGATTTGAGAAATTTCCCTTGGAATTGCACTTTATAACAACATCTAACACTAAATATGTGCTTCATTATAAATTTCAAGAGAAGGAAAATACTAACAATCAGAAAGGGAAAGAAGAAACTGCGGTGACACAAATTATGGCATATTGTGTTATATTTCTAAGTCAATTGATAATAAATGCAAGAAAATAAAAGCCTTTTCTTAGCGGTGTCCTTTAACACGAATATTTTCCAACATATAACCAATTAAGGAACCTTCAATTGAAATCTTACCCCTGTAACCATCACTGTGACTGATCCATAAGCTGAAGAGGAAGAAAAGCCCCCACAAAATAAAAACCAAAGAAAGCGAAACTGTGCATAATTGAGTTCTTCCACTGATAGCCCTTCCAAAAGCTCTTCTTTGCAGAAGAGCTTTACGTGATCTCTGCATTGCACATCAATCCAATGCAATGCTGACAATTGATTAATTAAACTACGGAACACCTTACACCCTACAAAACAGAGAGCACAAGACACGATTTCAGTTCCATAATTCCAATTTACACAAGTATAAAATGCAAATTTCAAAAGCTGTAACTCAATACTAATATAATAAAAATTAATGGGTATCCTTCAATCAAAGAAAAAGTGCATTTAGCTTATAGATTCAGCTATCAAACAGCAAATTGACCAGAGTGACACTACATAATAAAAAATCCCACAATTTAGGAAATTTAAATCTAATTTTAAAATACATCCACCTATCGTTTTACAAATTATTAGCCAATAAATGAAATCAATTATACATTAAACTCAATACCCTATAAATGGTTTTGCTTCTTAGTGCTAAAAATTCACCTTAACAGCAAAGCAAAATACCCTTGGATTATAAGAAAACACTGTTTCGCCAAAACCGATGGCGAAATAACCTAAAACTAATATAAAATCGGAAACCCAGATTACAAATCAACCATTTCTAGAGATAGACTCTATTGTCGCAATCGAATTATCGAAATCTAAAAAAATTCCATCAAGCAATCAAACAAGTCTAAAAAAAATAAATAGAAGCAAAGACAAGATAAAAATCTGCAATTAAATTAAATCAACTGGATTTAGAATTTTGGAATAAAAGAAGAAATCAAATCTTATAATGAAATTTCAATAGATTCAAGGGAAAAATCCAGAAGGAATAATGAGAAAATATGAAGAATTTTTGGAATCGTGAAATGAAGAAGAAGAAGACGATGAAAGAACATGGAAACGCCGTAGTTTAAGGCGATCGTCCGCGTTGTCTTGTCGTCGCTTTATTGGTCCAGTCGCCGTTTCAAAATTCATAGTCTCTTTCGTTCGCTAATGGATCTCTCTCTCTCTCTCTATATATATATTATTTTGCTTTTGCTTTCTGCTTGGGGTTATTGCTTAATAATATCTGTCCGAATTTAATTTGATTTCCTCATGCTTTTCCTTTTCCTTATCCTTTTCGTTTTCGCGTTCTGAATAATATAAACACTTTTTTTCCCACTTTCGCACTCGTCGATTTTATATTTGTTTTTTTCTTTTCTTTTCTTTTCTTTTCTTTTCCTTTTTTCATATAGAGGCTTTCAGAAGAACGGGGGAGGTTTTATAGAATTAACTTGATAATTAATTAATTAATATCTATCTTCACCTTAACAATAAAAAAATTATAAATAGTATAATTTTCAAGAAAGACAGATTGTTAGGATTTTTTTCACTCATTTATTGTATATAATACATACAAATTTCATTCTAAAAAACAATTCAAATTTTGTTGTTCAAATTTTTACTAAAAAAATTTTCTATTTGCATTAGAATATATTTTTTTTATTTCAAAGTAATAGATTTTCAGAAGCTTTTGAATTTATTAAGTAAAATTCAAGTCAACCATTTGATGAATTTGAATTACAATCTTGAATTTAAATTTTATTTTATTTTCGTTATAATTTAAATTTGAGACTTAACAATTTATATTTCAGTAATATTTAAACCAAAAGCTTATTGATAATTTTAGACTTAATACATAATTAAAAATAAAACTTTAGATATGGATTTTTTATTATACACTCTAATTAATATTAATATTAGTTTAATAGTAAATTAATTAATAATACATATCTAATAAATCAACAAATAAGCTAAAATTTCAAGTATGGACGCTCTACCTTCAAAATACTTTGAATTGGAACTCAAATTGTGAATATTATAATTCAATTGCTAGTATGGAGACAGTTGTGCAAAATTTTAGTACACGCCAGCTGAGTACTTCAAAAATAATCAAAATCCTTTTCTTTTTTTGTTTAGAGCACAAAAATAAAATAACCTCCATTCTTAAAATAATACAACTTCAAATTTAAGATTTTTCGATACATTCTCTTCTAACCTTCTATTCAGACATTATTTATAATTTGTCATAATTTCATGATGTATAATATAATTTAATTAGTTTATTTTTTACTTTAACTTTTAATTATTCTCATAATATAATTTTTCACAATATCATATTTTAATAATTTTTTTATAAATTATTCTTTTAAAGTCGAGCCGTATAAGACCATAAAATCGATAAAATTCTTCTTATTAAATTTTAACACCATGATATATTAAAAATTCAAACCCAAAGCATCTAATTAAATTGAAATAATTTATTACCAATTGATTTACGTGCTCGGTAATATATTTTAATAAGTTTTTAAATCACTAATTTGTGCTTTTCATAATTTTAAATTTTTATTTTAGAAAAGCATTCTTAATAAATTTTTTTAATACCAAATATATACTTTTAACATATTATTTATTTTTATAACCTGTTAAAATTTTCATCTTAAAATTTTAATATAAATCTAGAAAAGTTAATTATTAAAGTTTGAGAATACATTTGAGCAAATTCTTTATTAATTAGGTCATAAATTCATTCTTATTAGACATAGATTGCCCACATTAAGAGTAGTTTAATGCTCCCTCCTAAAGTGTTCCCTATCTAGTTGATATTTAACAAGCATAGAGTAGTTATTGTTAGAGTCACATAGGAATATTATCTCATATTTCAATAGTCATTGTCTATTTCATTTGTATAAAAAATTAAAAATACCAGCTCTTATAACATGATAAAAATATTATAATATTATATTATATCACCTTTCAAATAAATTATCAAATAAAAATAGTATTCAATAAATAAAATATTTTATTTAACTATATTATATTATATAATATTATATATTACTAAATCTGAATTATCTAATTTTTAAAAAAAATATATAAATATAAGTAGAAAATGCGACAAAGTGAATAATCATTGGGAAAACATTCCCTTTTATGTAAATAAAAAATAAAAAAACCTTTGAAATTTTGGATAATACTAAAATCATGACTCAGTAAATGACAATAAAAAATTTTTTGTTATATATTTTTTAATTTATAATAATAAAAATTATTTTTAAATTAATTTATATCTTTTCAGATATTAGGTCTCCTATAACGAGCTCAATGAAATATCCTTCATTAATTTTTAAACATTATAGTTTTGAAATTAAAAATATTAATTTAAATCAACAAAAAACAAAGTGCTAATAACGTCAATTTTAAAAATTTTTATGTTAATTTACCCACATTTATATGTATATTTTATATATTATGTTTATAATATTGAAGTGAAAAAAAATAAAGTGCTATAAAAACTTTTCAATAATAATGTGAACTAAGTTTATAGTAAGATAAATTTTGTAATTAACTAATATTATTATATACTTTATTTAAGTAATATGGTGGCTTTTAGTTAATATATATATATATATATATTAAAAATTATTAATTTTTTTAAATATTAAAAAAATTATTTTAAATAGACTAAAATATTTTTTATTAATAATATTATAATTATTATACTTTTAATTTATTAATTAACTTATTAATAATAATATATAATTAAAAATTAATTAATATTTTTTTTACTATATAAAATAATAATTTTAATAAAATAATTTTTTAATAAAAATAATAATTTTAATAGAATAGAGGTAATAATAAACAATAGCTAATATATAATAAGAAAAAAAGTGCAAAAATAATTAAAATGAAAGGAAAAAAATATTTTATTTATTTATTTTGGCTTCATTATTATATGATAAGGTAGTAGTTGCTAGAGGAATAAACAATAATAATATGGCTACTCAAAGCAAAGAATGTATATTTTATTATATTATATGATAATGATAGATTATTAATTATTTGGCGTGGGGTTTAGGCGGCAAGGAGTGTCTAAAACGAAGAAATATAGATTCGGGAGACTGAGCTGTCCATTGCTATCGTGGACCAATAAGATATTACCATGTAAGTGACAGCCAAGTGAGCCAATCATTTCCAAGTCACGGAAATGACATAAATATTCGAAGCGGAGAGTGGGATGGGATCTTACGCGGCTATGGCTCAAAAATTGAAATGTTACGTCATTCCCTTTTGTAAAAATTCTGGTGGGTTCCACGTCATTTGATTCCACTTGGCTGACCATTTTTTTACTCCCATTAGCCACTGCATGAAAGAGTCCTTCTTTGGTGCCATTGCTGTACCGTTCAACAGGTGTTAAAACCCATTGGATGAAATTGGATTTCATCTCACTAAAAGTTAATTTCATGATTAAATTATATTTAACATTTAAATTGATTTCATAAATAAAAAAAAATTATCTTTAGGATTAAAATATTAATTCTAGATTTTTTTTTAAAATTTATTTTTTGAAAAGTTTTACAAAAAGTCTTTCTTTTTTTAAAAAAGTTTTTTTTTGAAAAAAGGTTTTATAAAAAAAGAAAGACTTTTTGTAAAACTTTTCAAAAAATAAATTTAAATAAAAAATCTAGAATTAATATTTTAATCCTAAAGATAATTTATTTTTTTTATGTTTTTATAAAAAGTTCAATAATTTTTTTTTTAAATTCCATGTTTTCTCTAATTAATGTACTATCAATAAAATTAAACTTGAATATGCTAGATTATTGATAAAAATGGGCTTGGCTAGGACTTTTTGAATTTGTTACTGTAGAGAATGAGAATGGAGACTAATTCTCAACAAGTTACATGAGAATGGAAGCCAATCAAATATACAAGTAATCAATTTAGGCATGAGAAAAAGGCTTAAGTTTGGGAAGCCAAGGCAAATTTGGCAGGCTAAGAAGATAAATGAAACTGTGTGAGTCCTCCGAGCGCTTAGTTAATTCTTGGTGGAATTGAAATGCTTATTTGGGTTAGAACTAAATAAAGATGTTAATTTAATTCAAGTAAATTAGATTGCCCTTATTCTTTTCCTAATTATTTAAATTTTTCTTTATTTTTTCTAAATATTTTATCTATTTAGAAGTGCTTGGACTATTTAGGATTTATTTGCTATTTAGAAATTTTTTGTTATTTAAGATTTTTTTTATTTGTAAAATGGTTTCTATCCTTATAAATACTTCATAGTTATAGCTTAATGATATACAATCAATCAATAAACAACATATTATTTCTATGGTTAGTTCTCGTCTTAGTTCTTTAAAGGACTATTTCGAACTTATCAAATTTTATTTACTGCATTAATCCCTTTTGACTTATTAACCAATTTTTCCACGGTTGATTATGATGTCTTTCTTATAACTTAAGTTTTACTCTCTTATCTTGATTTGAGGTCTAAGTTCTTCCACTCATATTAATTTTATTAGTTAGTTCTTGGATAAAAATTTAATTTTACACTTGCATTTTTCAACTTTCATAGAGGTTCGCATTAGTTAGGTCTGAAATGGCTATGAATATTACAAGATAATTGTAAGATTGTCTGGACTAGTTCAATGGTCTTTTCAAGTATAGAGTTAGTAATTTTAGTAGGACTTATGAGTTGGTATATTAGTTGTCCTAAGTATATCAACTATATTTCTTAAGGCAGCGAGTCGAAGTGCATAGTGGAAGCGTAGAAAAGAGTTTAACTTCAATGAGGTAATGTCTGCTTTGTTTTGAAAATTTAAGGGCAAATTTTTATAAAAAGGAAAGATTAAAATAATCCAAATTTTGATTATTCTGAAAATCTTATTTTTACTAGAAAATATAATTTTTTTATTTTATATTTTATTTGATTTATGGTAAATTATTTTTTCAAGTATAAAAAATTACTAAAATTAATTTTTATAAGAAAAATTAGTATATATATACACATTGGGACTTGAACCTAAAATCTGATAGTATTTCAACTTGAAGTTTACCATAAAGCCACTTAATGCTTATTACATTTAAAATTATACTATATACAGCATGCATAGCTACATTCATATATATTTATGTTATTTTTTTTTTTATAATTTTTGTATATATACCAACACCCAATGGGATGTGACCACCGGCGAGAAAGAGAGATAATCTCGTACCCAGTGATTCCAATGAATTTAGATTGTCTCTTCTCTAGTTTCATTTTGGTACCCACCTTGCCACATGAATTTCACCCAAGACAGAGATAAAAATTGTTGCTTTCCCATGCGAAGACAACAACAGCAAGTAGGTTGGTACTGTCTCAACCTCCAACACTACTGGCATTGATAATGCATGGTAAGACAATGGCCGGCGGTGCCAACTCTGACAACTCTGGTCCAAAAGTTTAATTTGAGTATTTTTAATGCGTTGACAGTTTAAATTCGATTGGATTTCACACTGGTAAGTTTGGAAACCTCAAATTCAAATTTAAAAGTTAATGTTTGGAATGTTTAATTTAAAAAGGTTGCATTTTTAGGTTATTTTATGTATATGAAAAATTAGTTAATGGATAGAATCGTGCTTATTTTTATTCAAATTGTTCAGTAACAGGAAATTTAAAGAAATTATGAGAATATTATGGTATTTTATGATTTTAATAGTATTAAATTGGAATTGCAATAGTTAGATTGTTTGGCTAAGTTTGGATTGCGGGCCCATATGAGATGATTAATCATTGTAGACAGTTGTGAGTATTGCAGACTATTTGGATGTAATTATTTCTTTATTTTAAGGGAAAATGTTCTAACTGTACAGAAAATTCTACTGAAAATTTGATCGACATAATCTTTAAAGTTGTTTGAGTTCTAATTTTAACAATTTTTTATCTATTTGTAATTGATATTTCAGGTGTCCTTTCAATTATCAATTGATCGATACTCCAATAATATTAGTTGATATCCATTGAGTTATATATATATATATATATATACATATCATAGATTTTTTGTTTTTATATATTTATGCATTATTTTAAAGTTTATTATATATAAGTATGCATTATTTTGAATTTTTTTTATATTTTTATGACTTTTTCCTCAATAATGTAATTAATGATTCATTCTTTTCTTTAATTTTTAGCTTAATTACTTAAATAATTCAAAATAATACTTGTTTTTACAATTTTATCCAAAATATTTAATTTTATGATCAATTTTATTCCAATTTACAATTTTAATTACAATTTTTTACAAATAATAAAATGAATTATAAAATAAAAAATAAAAATAATATAATATTCACAATTGAAATAAAAATAACTATATAAGTTTTTTTTTTCTCTACACCATTATTTTTTACTTTTTAAAAAGTTATTGTCCTCTTTTTTATTGTCCCTTTTTTTCTTTCATTTTAAGTCAAACCTTATTTTTTTTCTCTTTCATTTTAAGTCAAATGTCTTTCTTTTTATAATACGACTCCCATATCAAATATATATATATATATATATAATTATCTTTCTTCCAAGCCCAAAATCCAAATATAGATTAATATAAAATATATAATTACTTCATAATTTTCTTAAATAAATGAAATATAAAATAAAATGAAAGGTGGATGAATTTTTTTTAAAAAGAAAAACTAAAAAGAAGGTTACTTATTATTTTTTCCTTTCATTTTTAAAATTGGTAATCTATTATATTAAATAAGAGGAGAATACTACAAGTACATAGATTAATTGATAATAAGCTATCTTAATTTAATTAAAAATCTCAAATTCAAATATCAAATATCTAGATATATTAAAATTCAATTGAGAAAATTTTATCATGCGTGCTTATAGTTTTATTTTACATATTAAAATCAATCTCAATATTATATAAGTAAATCGACTTGATAATGTTTCATAGAGATTATTAAAAATGAGTTCAATCTTCATTTTTGTCTATTATTAAAAGCCTTTTGATGTATAAAAAAATTAAAACTTTTAATTTTGTTTTTCCAAATTTAGGAAATTACATTGAAGTATGTGAAATCAATGATGATAACTAAACAAAATTCTATGAAACAAACAAACAAAAATCAATTGTGGAAGCATTTGCATGATTGTTCCATGTGCCATTACAAATCAAACACAGCAGTGCATCTCATCAAAACACAATATCATAGTGACTAACCCTTCCACAATCTTTTCGTCTTCCACGTTCTCTGCAAGCAAATCCAAAATTTCTTACAAAAACCCACTTCACTTCTCAAAACAGAAGACCACAAATTCTATCTAAAAATGGCAAAGTTTATAGCTTCAGCAGCTCTCTTTTGTGCCTTCTTGGTGATCATAATCAATGCATCCTCTGCCTCTAGAACAATCATCACTACCATACAAACTGACGAGCCTAACCGGTCCAACAGGATATCCGAGAAGTGCTGGCGGGATGTTAGAGGGCATGACTTGAGTTCCTATGAGAATTTCTTAAGTATGTCAAGGCTATCAGGGTAAAGTCGTGGGAGTCAGAGTTTGAATTAGACGAAGAAGTGTTAGCTATCATGAGTGGGATTGAAAACCAGCAAGGTACTGATCATCTTCGCCAATGTTGTATCCAATTAAAGCAGATGCGAGATGAATGCCAGTGTGAAGGGATAAGTTGGGTAGTTGATTCGCAGGCAAAGGGGGAAATGTCGACATCACCAGTAGAATATGGGTATCTGATAGGGAAAGCAAGCGCCATACCAGCTGCTTGTGGCATGCGCAAGAGTTGCCCAATGCGCAGGGATTAAAATATGCTGGCTATGGCTAGCTCCAGATATATATATATATATATATCACATTAATGTGCTTGTAATTAAATAAAATTTACTCACCATATTGTCATGGTCATGAACAATGAATCTGATTGGTGATAGATATGTATTGTATGTATAAAAGGTGAGCACATCCGGTCAGGAGTGTAGCTAGGCCTGGGCACGCCCGAGCAGCCGCCCAAACTTGGCTGAGGAAAATTTTCAAGAAGAAAAGGTTAGGGGCTGCCGTTAATGGTAGAGAACAGTAGCAGAGCAGCGGCACCTGTAAGTTCTTTGTTGTTGTTGAAGAAAGAAGACAACAGCGGCCTTTTAAAAGTTTAGTTTAAATTTTTTTTTTTAATGATATGAGATACGGTGCCGTTTTATTAAAAAAAATTATAACAGCATAAAAGTTAAAAGAAACGAGCAGACAGCAACACGAAAACAAACATAAGGGTTTATCCCATATCAGGCGGCTCCCTTCGTCATTTTAATCTCATCTTCGGCCGATTGCCGGCATCCAGCAGTAGCCGGCAGCCGACCACCACCGCCTGCCGCCACTAATTATTCATTGTTGAAGCTTGAAGGTTAGTTGCTCACAGCTCACTTGCCCTAATTTTTTTCCCAATTTCCCTCTTCTTATTAATTGTTAGTTCTAGGGTTATACTAAATTTTTAGTTAATAAATTGAGGCATTGAGTTTATTGTTTGATTGATTAAGATATTATTTGTTGAGATGTAATTGAAATATATATTGAGTTGAGTTAAATTGATTTATTTGTTTAGATATTGATATCTTTTAAAAATTAAGATTGATTATAGGTTCATTGAATTTTAATTGTTTGTTGAATTTTTTAAATTAAGTTAATTGAGTTAATTGCTTTGAATTATTGAGATATTGGTTGTTGATTTTGAGAAAATAAGTTGATTTTGTGTTGATTTGTTGAGATATTAGTTGTTAATTTTGAGAAATGGAGTTGATTTTGTGTTGAATTATTGAGATATTGGTTGTTGATTTTGAGAAATTGAGTTGTTTTTGTGTTGAATTGTTGAGATAGGAAATGGAAAAATATTTTTCTAAACGTACAAATCCAAATCAAGTTCCGAATCAAGGGGAAAATAATGAGAATGTTGTAGAAGCCGATAATGTACAAAATTGTGATAGAATAGGTTCTGTTGAAGCAAGTAGAAAGAGCAAGAGTGGAGTCCCAGTCCTCTAATAATGATATTAAAGTTGATCCAGCATTACGGATACCTATACATGAGTATCCTCCCGAAGCTAGAGACGAGGTTAGGAGGAAGTATGTTCTTCATGGTCCTTGTCAACCATTGAATCATGCTTTTCCGACGAGGAGAATTGGAAGCACTAACAGAAAATTTCAAAGTAATTGGTTTGCACTTCATCCATGGTTGGAGTATAGCGTGTCAGCCGATGCTGTTTTTTGTTTTTGGTGCTACCTGTTTAGAGGTGACAAAGGTCGAAAATATGGAGATGAAGTGTTCAAAGTTAAAGGTTTTATTAATTGGAAGAACGCAACTAGATTATTTAAAGAACATGAAGGCAAAGTTGGTTGTGCTCGCCATGATGCACAAACCCAATATTTGGCTTACAAAGACCAAAGGCAAAGTATTCTTCATAACATGAGTACTGCAAAGGCGAAGTCTGATTCATCTTATCGCATTCGACTTACAGCAAGTTTGGATGTTATTTGGTTGTGTCTTGATAATGGTATAGCTTTTCGTGGTCATGATGAGTCCGAGGATTCTACATACAAGGGTAATTTCTTGAATATACTCAAATGGTACGGCATGCGTTGTCCAGATGTAGGAAAGGAAGTGTTAACAAATGCTCCAAAAAACAACCAACTAACTTCCCCCGACATTCAACATGATCTTATAGGAGCTTGTGCAGGAGAAACAAGAGCAGCAATTATTAAAGATATTGGAGGCCGTGTGTTTTCCATACTGTTGGATGAGGCTCGAGATTGTTCAGTGAAAGAGCAAATGACATTTGTTTTAAGGTATTTGAACAATGTTGGAGAGGTGCAAGAGAGCTTTATTGGGTTAGTTCATGTTAGCGACACTTCAGCAGCTACCTTGAAAAATGCAGTTGACACCTTTTTGACACAACATGGATTATCAATATCAAATGTTAGAGGTCAAGGATATGATGGTGCATCAAATATGCGAGGGGAGTTGAATGGATTAAAAACACTAATTCAAAATGAGAACCCCAACTCCTGGTATATTCATTGTCGAGCAGAGCAGCACAGTGTACGGTTTGGTTGAAGTTATGGAAAGATATGAATTTGTATTTATTGCCCATTTGATGGTGGAACTTCTCGGAATAACAAATGACTTATCCTCTCTACTTCAAAGAAAAGATCAAGACATTCTGGCTGCCGTTAGTTTAATTGGGACAACAAAAGCACAGTTGCAACGATTGAGGGAGGCTGGATTTGAGGAATTAACACAAGAAGTTAATAAATTTTGTGTTTCTGCTGAAATTCCCATTCCTAATATGGAAGAAAGATTGTCCGGCCGTCTTCGAGGGACAGAACCTCCCACATTTGCCCACTACTTCCGTGTTGATATCTTTTACCAGGTACATATTATGTAAATTCAATTTATTTATGCATTTTTAATAATTTTGGTGGGTAATTGGTATCATTTTCTTTTTAAATCTGTTAGGTTATTGATCGTGTTATTACAGAGATGAACAATCGTTTTACTGAGTCTAGTAGCGAGTTGTTAGAGTGCATATCATGTCTTGATCCCAGGAATAATTTTTCTAGATTTGATGTTTCAAAACTCCTTCGTCTTGCTGAGTTATATCCACTGGATTTTTCTCCTACTGATAGAGTGGACCTCAAATTTCAACTCAGAAATTATATCACTGAAATGAGAAGAAATGAGAATTTTGCTGATATTTGTGATATTGGAGGTCTTGCAAGGAAGATGATTCAGCTTGATATTCATCGAATTTTTCAATTGGTGTTTCGCCTTATTGAATTAACTCTAGTTTTACCAGTTGCAACCGCTACTGTTGAAAGAGCGTTTTCATCAATTAAAATTATAAAAACAGATTTACGAAACAAGATGGGGGACGATCTACTAAATGATTGTATGATTTGTTATGTGGAGCGAGATGTATTTTCAAAAATTGATAATGAAGTTATTCTGAATCATTTTCAGAATATGAAAACTCGTAGGCACTTATTACCGCTCAAACAGTAATTGTATTATATATATATATTAGTATTTCTAGACTAAGTTTCAATTTTATCTTCGTGTTTCTAGAATATATTTGAATTTTATTGCCACGTTAATATTAGTTTTCACTGCCATTTGACTTTTTACGGCCGTTGACTTTTCATCCGCCTGTTGACCTTGCCCGGGCGCCGACAACTTGCTGGCTACGCCACTGCATCCAGTTATATATTATGTAAGTTTATCTTATAATATATCTTGCATCAACTTTTCCTAGTATCCTGTAATATATTGTTAAGCACAACCATTCTGTTTTAAGGTAAATTAGACTCTAATTGACAATCGAAATCTTCGTACCATGTTGAATATGTTAACACTTAGCCAGAGGCCCATTCTTCCTGTCTGCTGTCCCCCCTCTCGCTACATAGTTGACTAAGAAATATTCTCTTAATCGACCACGCTGCCTCCACAACCAAGAACCTCTAATAGCTTATTGTTTGATGGGGTGAGAACAATATTCATTTAACAAGGAAAAAAAGAAGATAAGAGAAGGCAAGGCAAGGGAAGGAAAAAGTGAGGAAAAGAAAAAATAATTTTAATTTATTTTGATTGAGAAGGAGAAAAGCAAGAAATCAAATAAGAAAAATATAAAAATATTTCATATTTTACTAAAATGATATAATAGTTTAGAAAAAAGAAATATATAAATACTTGAAATATAAAATATTAAATTTTTTATATCATATTTTATCTTGGTAATATATATCTAGAAGTGTCATCCCTACAGACTAACTTCTAAGGTTGGATAGTCCATTTCTATATTAAATAGGTCATTTTTTTATATTTCTTATATTTGAGATTTTATCTACACTTTATCATTATAGGGTAGTTCAACACTCTTCCTCTAGTGTCAACTACCCAATTGATACTTGATAAATATATAATAGCCAATGTCCAAGTTATCTAGGAATATATTCATACATTTCAATAGTCACTGTCTAGACTGTCCATTAAGGATATCAACTTTAAAATCATATTAAATTTTTTATATTAAATTTTTTATTGTTAATGTAGATCTAGAAGTGTCAACTCTAAAAACTAACTGTAAGATTGGAGAGCTCATTTATATGTTAGCTAAGTCATATTCTTTATAATTCTTGAATGTAGGATTACCCACAATTCATTATAGGGTAGTTCAATAAAAAAAATAAATAATAATATCAAAAATATTTAGGTTCATCGACACTTTAAGTAAAGAGGAACTGAAAACTAAAAAAATAAGACCATAAAGATATTAGGTTATTAGGTTTGCTTTATTATAAGGATAGTTTTGAATGTTTAAATTTAAGGATAAAAATAGAAAGTAAAAACAAAATTCCTTTCCTTTTTCCATTTACATAATTTAACATATTATTTTATTTTGACTTACATTTTTATGATATTATTTTTTATATTAATCTCATAATTTAAAAATTATAAATTTTAATGAGCTTTTTAAATCACCAATTTGATACTTTATCATGATTTTAAAATTATATCTTTCAAAAATATTCTAAATAAATTTTCATAATTTTATAATTTATACTTCATTTTTATAACCTATTAAAATCTTATAAAATACCATCAAAGTAAATAAAAAAAAATTAATTATATTATACCATATTATTTTTTTAACATAATAAATAACACTTATAATATTATATCATACAATATCATATAATATTGTACATTATTTCATCCATATTCCGCACTATCAGCATCCAAATAAAGCTTACAAGTGGCAATCTCTTATTAGAACTTTGGGTTGTTTATTTTTTAGTTATTTCTCATAGCCATAGCTATCACTATGCAAATCGGCGGAGATAGAATTTTGGCACAGTGGAAGCCAAAATAATTATGTATATAATATGATAGAAATTAAAAAAAAAAAGAATTAGAACATTCAAAAAAAATATATATATAAAATAATGGGACGGCTCGCTTCCATAATAATAATAATAATAATTATAATACTAATAGAAAAGTTGCTAAAAGGGTTGGGCGGGAGTATATAGTTTGCATCAAATGGTTGGGATTATGGATGACAACCGATCCAGTTTTTTGAGTGTTCCATTTATTTTAATCCATTTATATAAAATATAGATTGTTTATAAATAGATTTTAAAGGATATGAATATTACTTTTATTATTCGTGATGAATTTAGATCGAATTCGATTATATATCTTTAGATACTCATCACTCGTATCCAGTTATATATATTAATTATATTTTATTAAATTTTAATTAAATTTTATTTTAATTATAAAATTATATGGTGTGAAATTATTTTAATAAAATTATATTAATTTTAAATTTTTATTTATAATTATTATTTTAAATTTATAATATTTTTAAATTTTTATATTTAAACGGATAATTAAAAGAGTACAGAAGACGGATACCAATAATAAAATAATAATTATAATTGGATTGACTTCAAAAATGGATAGATTAAATTTATACAAATTTAGATATAGCAATTTCTGCAAATACCCTATACATTATCATTCATACTCCTCACTATGAAAATAATTGAGCTTTTAACTGATAATTACCGTACTTGTTGTAAATTGTCCTTCATAGCTGTTATAAAATAGTTGATAATTGATGATGAATAGCACATATTAATTTATTCTAAATATTATTTTCAGATTAAGGTAAACATGGTAGTTTAAAGGAAAAAAAAAGTAGAATAATGTTTTAAATAATATGAGTAAAATAGTCAAATTAAATAATAAAATCTAGGAGTGATAACGAGTAGGGTCTCCGCTAAAAGTACCATACCCGAATTCTAACTCATTTAATTTTTAAAATACTCAAATTCATTTAAATCCAATTATAATTATACTCATACCCGTCTCAAATCTATTTAATATAATTTATTTACTATCCGAACTTATATAATTACCTGTTTAAATATAAAAATATTATAAAATATAAATTATAATTTTTAATTAAATAATTTAAATAAATATTTAATATAAATATAATTTATTAAAAATAATTTCATATCATGTAATTTTATAATTAAAATAAAACATAATAAATATATAATTAAAATTTTAATAAAATATAATGAATATATAATCGGGTTCGAATAACGAATACTCAATCGTATATATCCGAATTCGACTTGAATCCGTCATGAATAGTAAAAATATTATCCGTATCCACTCAAATTCATTTATAAACTATTCATATCCTATATAAAAAAATTAAAAAATATTTGACCTATTGACACTCCTGATAAAATCTGAAAGAAAAGTGTTAAACTATTTGAGTGATGTGTGTCATACTATTTGCTTCTTGCCTAGCCAAAGAGGGAGATTTAATTAGAAGGAAGATAGTTCTCTTGTATATAAATGTATTTTAAAATATTCTGTAGTCTATTTCTATAGTAGAATGTAGAAACTTAATCATAATCATATAAAAAGGTGAATGTTCATTTGTTATACATGTAGAACCTTAAAGTTAGCATCCCGCAGACGAATCATCTTTAAAGTACCTTCCAACTCACATGGTAAACACTTGGTAAGGTTGATGACAATTGCTAGGTCCGCCAATAAAACTGACGAGCTCGACAATTACTCCAACTCACGTATTATTATGAATGCTAGAATCATCTCAAACATAAAAAAAAAATAAAAATAAAAATAAAAATTGAGGTCATGCTAGAATCATCTCAAACATAAAAAAAAAAAAATTGAGGTCCGAGTAATCATGGAAATTAATTTTATTCAATAAAAAATTAAAAACATGTTATTTAGTTGTGTGAAACATGGTGAATTAATTTCAATATAAATAAAAATGTCCCAGTGACTTGAGTTAATAAATATATATCTATATATATATATATATATAACCTCTTATTAAAAACTTTCGATGCCTAAGTAAAATTTATAACTTCTAATTTTCCTGATCTAATAATTATTAATTACATACATAAAAGTAAATTGTGCAGAATTAATGAAATAATATTAACGAAAAGCAAACAAATTCAATGTGACAAACAAACAAAGGAAATAAATAGTGGAAGCAATTGCATCAGAGTCATTGCATGTGCCACTACAGACGCAGCAGTTTCAACACAGAAAAACGAATCTCTTCTTTAATAAAAGTAAATGTCCTATAACCCAAGCGGGTAGCTCAGTTGGTGAGCACTTGCTCCCTGAGCCTCCAGGTCATGGGATCAATTCCCGGGTGGAGTAAAATACTCCTTGGGCCAGCACCTTAAACGGGGATTTATCCCTTAAGCCCGGGTGCGAACGGAGATTAGTCGGGCTCATGGACCGTTACACGGACATGGATCTGGACACCTCGTGGAATATACTCCAAAAAAAAAAAAAGTAAATGTCCTATTCATTTATTGTCTTCTATATATATATATATATATATATATATATAACGATGGAATTAAAATTTGCATGCTTTCCACCACCAAACCATTTGTAGCCACCCCATCAAAACACCAGCTAGTGACTAACCATTCCATTATCTATTTAGCTTCACGTTCTCTGCATGCAAACCCAAATATGTACTATAAAAACACACTTCACTTCTCTTGAGAACACACATGTTTTGTAAGAAAATGGAAGCTTATAATCTCACCGGCTTTCATCATAACCAATGCATCCTCTGCCTACAGAACCATCTTCACCACTGTTGAAATCGACGACGAGCCTAACCCTACAGCCAAGGAACCTCAGTGTAAACAGGAGATTCAAAAGCAGGACTCGAGTGCCTGTGAGAATTATATAAGGCAGTCGAGGAAATCAGAGTCGGGAACAGAGCTTGAGCCAGTTGAAGAAGCGTTGGCAATGCGTGGAATTGAAACCAGCAGGGAGATCTTCGTCAATGCTGTAACCAAATAAAGCAGCTGCGAGACGATTGCCGGTGCGAAGGAATAAGGCGCGTACTTGAATAGCAGCTGGGGAGAGGTCAGGTGTCAACAAAAGAAGAAATCGAGTCTATAATTAGTAGGGTAAGCAACTTACCCATCCGCCTGTGGCCTACGCCAGAGCTGCCAAATCCGCAGCCACTAAAATATGCTAGTTCACACTAGCCACCTACCATAATGATGTGCTGGTAAAATAATAAATTGACTCACCAGTGTGTGAAACAAATGTATTGTGTATAAAAAGCACATCAAACCGTGGTTTTGTATGTTTTTTCCTGTAATCTTACTCTTTTCCCCTAACAATGTCGTAATCTTGCTTAAGTTTTCCTGGTATCCTGTAATGAAGTCCTTGGTTTTAATTAGAGACTGCGATCAAGTATAGGGCAGCTCGAGTTTCAATTTCTTTTAGTATTTAAATAACGGAGATCCCTGTTTCAACGATAATAATAGCCCTATTGACAGATATAACACAGTTAGCATATATTGCCATCAAACAATCACACAAGTCAAAATAGCATGATCAAGAGAGAGATTCCATCAATCACTCCCCAACCTATAGGGAGTACCGTTCAACTAGCAACTACGTACTAGCCAACTTGCTGGCCTATAAGTCCAGTGCATGGGACAGGTGACTAATTGCTCGTCTCACACCATCATATGATATTCATTTCTACTCTCCCTTACTGCTCAAAACTGACACAAGACCAATAACAAACAAATATTTCTTTCTATTCGCAATTCTAACAACTATGACTCAAATCCCTCTCCACAACTAATCCGAGCAAACTAAATTTCCTAACATGTACCTTCCTTCCCAAAAGAGTTCAGCACTCAAAACTTTCAGCACAGTGACTGACCAGAGAATTGTATGCACAAAATCAAACAACAAGAGTTGGCAACTAAGAAGCTACAAAGAAAAGACTTACTATGTGCAATAGGAAAAAAGCACATGCATGAAATGATGAAAGATTTATACTATAAGGTATCAAGCATGTACAGAGAACGATGCTTCTTTGATTCAAAAGATAATAGAAGGATCCTATTAGTGTCTCCAACATCCAGTAAATAATAGAATTGGCGATTTACTTAAAGCAGATCGACTGATTAATTATACAATAGTAAATCCAACAGATTTATTTAAAGCATAATGAGTTCGAAACTTAATATAAAGTGGACTGTTGGCATGCCCCAGAATCATGATTCAGAAACCACCGCGGAGACGGAGGACAAGATGCAGGGTGGACTCCTTTTGAATGTTGTAATCTGCCAGGGTGCGCCCATCTTCCAGCTGCTTCCCAGCAAAGATCAACCTCTGTTGGTCTGGCGGGATTCCTTCCTTGTCCTGAATTTTGGTCTTCACATTATCAATCGTATCTGAATTCTCTACCTCCAATGTGATGGTCTTCCCAGTCAATGTCTTCACAAAAATCTGCATCCCACCTCGCAAGCGTAGCACCAAGTGAAGGGTTGACTCCTTCTGGATATTGTAGTCTGCCAAGGTCCTTCCATCTTCAAGCTGCTTACCAGCAAATATGAGTCTCTGCTGGTCTGGCGGTATCCCTTCCTTATCTTGAATCTTTGCCTTGACATTATCAATGGTATCCGAGCTCTCCACCTCCAAAGTAATGGTCTTCCCTGTCAAAGTCTTGACAAAAATCTGCATTCCACCACGCAGACGAAGCACCAAATGCAAGGTTGATTCCTTTTGGATATTATAATCCGCTAAGGTACGACCATCTTCCAGCTGTTTACCAGCAAAGATCAGCCTCTGCTGGTCTGGCGGTATTCCCTCTTTGTCTTGGATCTTTGCCTTAACATTGTCGATAGTGTCTGAGCTCTCCACCTCTAAGGTGATGGTTTTTCCAGTAAGGGTTTTAACAAATATTTGCATGCCACCTCTAAGACGAAGAACTAAGTGCAGGGTCGATTCCTTCTGAATATTGTAGTCAGCAAGAGTGCGGCCATCGTCAAGCTGTTTCCCAGCAAAGATAAGCGTCTGCTGATCAGGAGGAATCCCTTCCTTGTCCTGAATCTTGGCCTTCACATTGTCAATGGTATCAGAGCTTTCAACTTCCAAAGTGATGGTCTTGCCTGTGAGAGTTTTCACAAAGATCTGCATGCCACCTCTGAGTCGGAGGACCAAATGTAAAGTAGATTCTTTCTGAATATTATAGTCCGCAAGGGTGCGACCATCTTCTAGTTGTTTCCCAGCAAATATAAGTCTTTGTTGGTCTGGAGGGATACCTTCCTTGTCCTGAATCTTAGCTTTTACATTGTCTATGGTGTCAGAGCTTTCCACCTCAAGGGTGATAGTCTTGCCGGTAAGAGTTTTCACAAAAATCTGCATCTGTTACATCAAAACCAGGATATGGTAACTATAAATCTTCGCATTTAGTTTGCATCTCAGTTATAGGTTCACATTTAAGCACTATAAACCAAAGAAACAAAGATAAACCTTAAAAAGAAAGACTCACAAAGATAAACCTTAAAAAGAAAGACACACAAACCCCACACAGAAAACTTTTTCTTAACTAAAATACACAATATAATATGAAATCAATGCAAAGTTCAAACAAAACCATAAAGTAACATTGTTCAACGACGTATATCAAGCTCCAAGATCTAAATCCAAACCTTACTAAGTTTCTTGTATTCAAATTCGAAAATCAAACGATAGAATTAGCTTAAACTTTAAAACAATTTCAGATTATAAATTTCACAATTTTAATTAAATGATCTTACATAAAATTAATCGGCTACGATTGCATAAACAACTATATAATAAAAAAACACATAAAACAATAATCAAGAAAATTTGATCAACAAACCCTAAATTAATCACAAGATAATCATTAATATACAGATAACGCTCAAAAACCTAAATAAAGAGAAAAATCGATAATAGTACCTTAGAAAGAAGAAAAGCGTCAGAAGACCTATTGTCGATTGAGGTGATAACTGCAGAGAGACAATTTGACGAATGAATTTTCAAGGAAAAGGGAGGTCTTTTATAGGAGAGATGATCGACTCCAATTACGTAACGTTTTGGGATTCAAAAGCGGTGACTTCACGCTCTGATCAGACGAGTCTCTTAAACCTGGCCGAGTGGCCGTCACGCAAAGATTATTATATTATTCCATATTCTTCTCGTGATTGAGTGATTATTGTTGGGTAATTGTTGTCGCTCCTCCTTTTTAACTGTTCAACGGGCTACTATGTCGTTTTGAGCTTGGTTAATTTAATTTTAATTAAATATTTTATTATTAATTAATTAATTAAATATATTACAATATGCCTTATTTGAAAACTACTCCGTTTTATTTTAAATATAATAATATATATGGATAAAAAAATAATTAATTATTATAAATTTTTTAAAAATTTTATCCTATTTTACTTAAATACGCTTTTTCATTTTTTTCACTTAATATTAAAATTTTTAATTAATATTTTTTTAATTTTTATAAATGATATCTAAAATAAAATAAAAAAAATTTATATGATATTTAAAATAAAATGAAAAAATTACTTTTTTGTGCCTCCATCAAAAATAAGTTGATTAAGAAAGCAATGCTCTTTAGAGGAAAAAAAAACTGGTTCTAAGGGAATGCCATGACAAATAAAAAAAAAAATTTAAGACGTCACCTCATTTATAGATATAATATTTAAATATAATACACAATAATTAATCATCTTAAAACTTATAAATTAAAACTGTTAATAGATAAAATAAAATATGCATATTTAATAAATTATTATTAAAAATTTATTGATATTTAATATTAATATATTAATATTAAATGTTAAATATTTAATAAATTAATAAACTATTTGTGAATTAATTATTATAAATAAATTTTTTTACTGAAACTATTAATATATGACAATAAAAATTATATATTTAATAAATTAACATTCATTAATAACTATTAATTATTAATAAATTTTTTAATTGAAACTATTAATATATAAAAATAAAAAAATTTATATTTAATAAATTATTAATATATGAAAATAAAAAGTTATATATTTTAATAAATTTAATAAATTAATAATATAAATCTATTAACTAAAAATATTAATAGATAAAGATTATAAGTCATATATTCAATCAATTTAATAAATTATTAATTATTAATAGATTTTTTTAACTAAAACTATTAATCTATGAAAATAAAATATTATATAGTTAATAAATTATTAATATATAAATATAAAATATCTTGTATATAATAAATTTATTTACTAAAATTAAAAAAATAAAAAAATATAAGCTATCATGTAATATATAAAATTACTAAAATTGAAAAATTTTAAAAATATATGCTATCATGTAATATATATATATAATACAAAAGGTCATATGCTGTAATTATTTACTTATCACTATGTTATTTGTCTCTCTCATAATACAAAGATAAAAAATTAGTTTAGGTTTTATTTTTATTTCATATAATTGTATTAATTATTGCTAATTATATTAAACCTAAAATTTGTTAATTAAAATTATTAATATATAAAGATAAAATATTATATATTTAATAAAATATTAATATATAAACATAATAAATTTATTAGTTAAAAATCAATGGCGAAGCTACTCTTAAAGAAAGGGGGTAACTGCCCCCCTTCATTTTTGGTGAAAAAAATTATACGTATATTTTTTTATTAAAGTTTTTTAAATTTTTATTTATCTCCTTTAAAATTTTTACTTGTCCTCCCTTCAAACTCATTGAAAATTAATATAAGGTAAAAAAATTTATTTTTTAATATATTTTTAATATATATTTTTTTATTTTAATTTTATTATTTATACTTTTAACATTTTATCATATAAAAAGTAACTATAATTTTTTTTTCTTCTTTATTTATGAAAGAAATTTTTATATATTAATCTAAAAAGTTTATAAAAGATTATCATTTATATTATTTTTAATATATATAATATTTTTTATTTTTATCCCTCTTTTATTAAATCTCTAGCTTCGCCCCTATTGAAAATATTAATTGGCATAAATAATTAAAAATAAATGATTTAAAATTGCATATTTATAGTGTGATTATATATTTAATTTTAATAATTATTTATAATATTTTTTGTAACATGAATATACAATAAAAAAAATTATATTTATGTATCACGTGACTCTATGACTAATTAGAATTTATAAATTTTAATTTATCATGATAAAATCTCTCAATTTTAATTTTATTCCCATAAAGATCGCTACGTCTATTTTCAACAAAGAAACACTTACATAAATTCCATGTGCACCGCGTGTCCGAAAAATTTTATGTGGCACCCGTAGGCTCCATCTGAAATCCACATAAATATTTTTCTCACCAATAAACTGAAACAAAAATTTTAATGGAAACAAAATTAAAATTTAAAAACATTAATATTTCAGTTGAAAAAGTTTAAAAATGATCAGTGAAAGTAATCCTAAAATTTATCATTTATTAAGTTTTCTATTAAGTATTATATGGGATATTATTTTATTTTTTATCCCTAATATATTTCATATTTTGAAAAACTAAGATTAATTGAACTTTGTAACTTCAATAATTTTTTCTCTTCATTTTTTTTTGGAAAATTCTAAAAATAAAAAATTTGATTTATTTTAGATACATATATAAAAGTTTTTAAATTTCTTATATTTCTAATAGAAATGAATTAATAATTTGTCAATATTAAATTAAAATTTAGCAATAAACGATATTAAATACATTAATATTAGATAACATTTAAACTATTTATCAAATTCTTAGTATAAATATTATTTAATTAAAACTAAAGATCTCAAACAATTAAAATTTAGTTATTTATGTAGTTTTTACTTATTTGTTCGTTTTTTTAGTGAGAGAATGCTTATGTAAACGGAAAGTGAAGTCCACATGGCACCATGTGAACTTTTTTTAGGCACATGGCACTATGTGGACTCTACTTAGCATTCATATTTAGCATTCATATAAATATTTCTTTGTCAAAAAATAGAAATAAGAATTTTAATGGGAAAAAAATTAAAATTGAGAGATTTTATCTTAATAAATTAAAATTTAAAAATTTTATCATAACAAATTAAAGTTTAAATATTTTAATGGTATAAGTAATGAAGTCTAGGGGCGATGGATTAAATTAACCAAAAGAAATGGTGATTCATTACCCCTCTTAGGTTTGAATGAATCAATTATTATTATTCAATCATTATAATTCATAAAAAGAGTTTGTAATTTAAAAAAAAACACCATTACTATTCCAACTTTTTAAAATTTCATACAAATCCTTTTTTTAATTATTTGTTCGTTAGATGGTTTATAATTTTAAATTTATCAAATACATTTGTAATCCTCTGAACTTGTCACGTTTAGTCACTTTACTCCTTAAAATTTTATTTTAACCACTTTACCTCTTATACTTGTCTATTTTTTTACTAACAGAGACTTATATTAATTAATATTGATCATTTTATCCCTTATATTTGTATATTTTATACCAAATAGATATCTCAGTGACTCGACATGACTCGGTGTAACTCAGCAAGTTTATGTTTATAAGTTAAGAAAATGCGAATTTAAAAGACTATATGATTAAATTAAAATTTTAAGTGGCAAAGTCATTAAACGCAACAAGTTTAAGAGCTACATATATATTTAGCCTTTTAAAATATCTAAAATTAGATAAATTATAGAAAGCATTTTTTTAATTATTGAATATTAAAATAAGATTTTTTTTACGGAATTAGAGATTTATAATTCAAAAGATATGAGAATTACACTACTATTTGAAAAATAATTAAAATAATTTATAATTATTTACATTTCTAGAGAAGAACTTGTATATTATTGTTTTGCATTTGAATTATATATTACTTGTTTGTGATTTGGATTTAATATATAATATGATTAATTAATGAATCAATTAGGATTTACCTTTTTTGTGTCTCATTGATAAATTATTTTTCAGTGATAAACATATTCTCACAACTTTAACTCGAAAACATGTGATCAATAATAGAAAACGCAAAAACACGTGCTTTTTATGAGGCCTCACTCGAGTATCGGTCTAGTCTTCTAAGGGAGCTAAAATGTTCATTTGGGTAATTTCCTATACGAAAGTGTTAGGGGTTTGAGGGTCACTCTTCTTCATATTGGATTTACTCTTAGTGTCTTAGCTGCAGGAAATTAATTTTGAGTCACCACTTAAATTTATTTTTGAAAATAAGAGAATTTCAAGAAAAACCCAAGATAAATGACTCCAATTTGTATCCCATGGATAAAATGTACTAGTTTGAAACCAAATAATGAATTCAGAGGCTAGATTTTGGCTATTTTAAGTAAAATTAATTTGACCTTTAATTAAATTAAAACTTATAAAATATATTTCATGAAACTGAAAAATATAATAATGAGATAATAATTACAATGTATGAACAATTTAGTGATAATACATATAAACAATCTATCCATAAAGTAAAGCTTAAATGTAAACTTAAATTATAAATTAAGACCCAATATAGAGGATCCCAACTCTAACTCTTATGAGATTTTAGAATGGACACACATTCCCTAAAGAATATAGAAAATAAGGTAGCAAAAACAAAATAAACTAATTAGTGCAAGAAAAGGGAAAAAAGTTTTAAAATTAAAGTACTCGATCACTCGGATTGAAATTTCAACTAAGTCTATGTGAGCAAAAATTTTTGCCCCCACTTTCAGTGGAATAGTCTTGCGACTTCAGCACTGTTAGGCTCAAGGTCTTAGAGAATACGGGCTTAAATCCAAAAAAAAAAAGTCTCCACCCAGATAGACCGAAAAAAAAAGAAAGGGGTGGATGACTCAATTCCTAAGAAATTTCCAACCTCCTAATAGGTTTGAAAAGTTGGGTACATATGGGGAAGGTGAGAATGACTCAGTACTCCCACAACGTCCGGTTCGTTGGAACTAGTCTCATTTTCAGATCTAAATATTATAAAATTCTTAGTTATTGTGATATTATCCATACTACATGCGAATAATAAAATAAAGTATCATCATTTTAAAATCAGAATAATATTCAAAACAAAATAAAAAATGGGCACCCACATGAGGTGATCAATGTTCCCTTACAACCAAATCTAATGTATAAAACTAAACAAATAGAATACTCACTAAAAGATGAAAACGTATTCTTTTACATTAATCTGAAATCTTTAAATGATAAATTAAATTACATGATAAAAACCGAAGCATCTCTTTTATAATCTTAAAATCCTAAATAATAAGAAATTACAATCCATAAGCAAATACATTATAATAATGCACATAATGATTAAATAATAATAAATTAGGACTTTAAATAAAATAAAATCACAAAAAAAGTGCAATCCATGAGCAAATATTAACCCCTTAATGAAATATAGGGCGCCGTGCATACGGTGGTCCCTCTAGCCGGTTAGTGGGCGGGGGTTAAGGGGGCAGCACCCCTTGCGAGGTTCGAGGGTAGCACCCCGGAAAGGTAAATGATTTACATGATATGGTTTGTTGGGGAATTAAGGTTTCTATCTAAATTAGGGTTTTGAGTTTATACAAATTAGGGCTTTTTCTAAACTAGGGTTTTAGCATAAAGATTAGAGTTTTATAAGATTATAAAGTAAATTAGGGTTTGAAGGTCTTGGATTAGGGTTTAGGATTTTATGAAAACAGATTTATGGTTTTGGGGTTTTATGAAAACAGTATTTGGGTTTTAGTTTTGGAAAATAGGTTTTAACATTTTGGCTTTAGGAAAACAAATCTACTGTGATTATATTTAGAAAACCAAGCTACTGTGATTATATTTATAAACTTTGAGACACTGCATGTTAATTCAAATTAATATCGCATGAAATCGATGGCTATTGCTACTGTCATGTTGAATCAAAGTTGATGTTATATTGAAAATAGGTTAAATACCACACCTTGGATAAGACAATAGCTGTAAGTTTAAAACAAATTAAATAAGAGATTGCAAATCTTCGTTGTTGGTTTCACCGATATCTTTATGTTGATACAATCTTTATATTTACACCACGGTTAGATCTCGGTTGAACAGAATCAAGACAGTTGCTTACTACCTTCTTTCTTTGATGTTTTGGTATTCTGAGTCTCTGCTCACTCCATTGCTAAGTTTAATGCTTGCAGTTTTTCTTTTTATTGCTTCCTGCTTATTACCGTCCCTCTGCTAGTTCTTAAAACCTATATTTATAAGGAACAATTAGGTTAAACTTTGTAAATCTGTATCAGTTTCCTAATTAAACACGATTTTCTGAGGCATATCGACTTAAAATAATTTAAATTCGTGATCAAATATGACTATGTCAAACCGAAGTTAAAGCCAAAATAAATCCATATCGAACTGGGGAAAGCCCAATTTGATATGGACCATTCCATATCGAATTAGGGCTTCCCAAATTGACATAGAAGTCCCATATTGAACTAGGAAGGTCCCAATTCGATATGGGACCTTTCATATTGATTTAAGGCTTTCTAAAATGATATGGGACTCCCATATCGATTTAGGAAGGTCCCAAATTGATATGGGACCTTCCTATATCGATTTAGGGCTTTCCAAATCGATATGGGAGTCCCATACCTAATTAGAACCGACCAAACTTTTAAAATAGGCCTATTTAGGATTTTAAAGATTGAACCATTATATTTTAGGCCTTAAAAATTAGACCAATCAAATTTAAAAGCTTAAAATAAGTTTAAGTAGTTAAGAATTGACTGATAAATACTTAGGTTATTTTTAATTTAGACCGAACTAGCTTAGGACCAAAGTCAAGAATTATAGTCAACATATCCTTTTAAATAGAGATCAAAACATATGCAGTTCTAACCATCTTTCGATATTAAAGTCCAATTACCACTCATGAATTTGATTTTCCTAGCCTACACCTAGGGTAACCTATCTTAACTAGACTAAAAGATCCATTCAAAGCTAATATTATAGTCCAAATAAGTTTTCAGGTTTACTTTTAAACTAGAGTCTTATTATATTTAGGTTCATTCTAAAATCTAAGTCCAATTATGCAAATTTAGGTTTTCTCTTAAACCTAAATCCAATAATGCAACTTTAGGTTTACTCTTAAACCTAAGACCATTAATGTTTAAATTTATTCTGAAACCTAAGTTTGATCAAATTTTAGGTTTATTCTAAACCTAATTCTAATTTTGCAAGTTTAGGTTTATTCTAAAACCTAAGTTCAATCCAATTTTGGATTTTCTTTTAAATCTAGGTTCAAGTGTCCAACTATTTTAGGAATTCAATTAAATTTAAATTTACTGTTAAACCTAAATTTGATTAATTTTTAAGTTTATTTTAAAACCTAAATTTAAATTATTGCAAGCTTTAAGTCTAAGTGTATAACACCCGTAAATTTTAGAGGTTGTTAAATAATTAATTTGGAGGTAGCTTAACGTATTGAGGAGGTTTTGGTATTATATATACCTAATGTATAGCTAGTGTATACATAATTTATATGAAATATATAATGTATTGGATTTATATTATATGCATAATATATATATGATATATATTTATTACGTTTGCATTATGTATATTTGACATATACATTGCATATATATTACATATACATTAAATATATGTAACATATAAAGAAAGTATAAATAGATAGTGGATAATTATAGATGAAAAAGAGATAATTATAATAATTAAAAAAGAAAAAGAAAAAGAAAAAGAAAGTAAAAGGAGGAAAGAAAAAAAATACTTGGTGGATATTTAAAGTAAAATGAATAAGTAATTAATTATTTCATTAATTAATTAATATATGTATATTTATGGATAGAAATTGTAAGAAATAAAAATAAAATATTATCTTCTTCCTTCCTCCATGGTGGTGAACGAAATTGAAGAAGAGAAAGAGAGGGAGAGAGATTTTTCTAACAACATCAAATTACATCAAAAGCTTATAAAATCAAATAGATTTTTAAAAGAAATCAAGAAATCAAGTAAGTTATCTTTCATTAAAGCTTTAATTTCTTAGTTTTATAGTTATGTTTGGAATTTCTAAAGAGAGAAAGTGATGTTAAATTGTTAAAATAGATAGAAATAATGCTAAAATGATGAGTATATAATGAATTGATGATTGATTATTTGAAAAGAACAAAGTTGACGGAATTATGATTTTGGAATGATTATGTCTAATTAGGATTTTCCATATGGAATAATAAGATAATTATTGGAATGGATAAAATTAGTGTTATTCCATATGGATTAAGATAATTATTGGAATGGATAAAATTAATGTTATTTCAATATGTGCGTAATGATTCTATAGTTAGAGATTAATTATGGGCAAGTTTGTATAAATGTAGGATTTAAGGTTTAGTTATGTAAAATTAAAGTTTCTAATATGGATGATTTTAATTGTTGTAATGAGATGAATTAGTATTGTTTTATTGTAGATATTGTAATTTTAAGGTTGAAAATGTGATATTGATAAGTTTTGATGAAGTTCATGGTGATAGTTGTATTATGTGAAATTTGAATTTTTGAAGGAGAATTTCATAATTGGAAAAGTGAATTGTTTTAGTATTATATTAATGCATAAGTAATGTTTTTAAGATTAAATATTAAAAATGAGATTGGTAGAATGAAGTTTAAGTAAGGCAGTGAATGGTGAAATTAAAGTATTAATTAGGTTTTGATGAGAATTGAATAAATAATGTAATTTGATAATCAATGAGCATGTAAGTGACTTTAAATAGATAATGTTGTTTATTGATGGTTATATATGTGTAGGTGAAAGTGATAAAAGAGGTGGAATTTAGAATTTGGCTTGGGAAAAAAAGGTTAGTATATATTACTAAACTTTGTATTTTCATTAAATATAAGTGAGCATTATGAATGTTTAATATTATTGTAAAATATGATTTTGTACATAATCTATGCATTGTGGCATAGTTATGTATTGGGTGTCACTTTGGCAATAATCCAATGTGGATATATACATATATATATATATATATGATATATGTGGTGTGTTATCTAATATGGACACATTTATGGCTTGTGAGAAAATTTAAAAAGTGGGTTACATTGTGAATGCAACTTACGAATATGAAATTTGATGAACTAAAAATATGGAAAGAGATAAAATGTGAAATAATGTGAAAATATGATATAATGTGAAAGTGATCAAGGATTGAGTTGATACTTGAAAAGTGTAAAAAAATAGTAAAAAAATATGAAAAATAAGAGAAATCATGCTTGAATTGTGGGATATTAAGCCATTGTAGAATGGTTAATATCCTTGATATATATAATTTTGCTTAATAAATGCATAATTCGGCCACATTTGAGTATGTGGTAAAAAATTCATAAAATTATTAAAATGTGTGGAAATAATTGAAAATGATGGAAAAGTGCATAAAGAATGGAAATTGGCATAATTGCCAAAGAATGAGAAAAATGAGAAATTATTTAGTGAATGCATGTCACCTTATGTAATATCAATTTTTAGAGTATTGTGTTTGGTATTACGGTATACCGATGATTGCCTTCGAGCCAGAAGCTATGTGTCATTATTATATTTTTTTGAACTAGATGTTAGACATCATTATTGTATTGCTTTCAGGCCAAACGTTAGGCGTCATTATTATTTGCCTTCGGACTAGACACTGGGTGCCAAAAATTGGTCCAAAGCAATATCTCTGGAATTTGAATATTATATAAAGATATTTGGACTCAATATGTGTGTTTGTGATATGTTTATGTGTATATATGTGTTGTGTCATGGATAATAAAATATGATGAATTGATTGTGATATGAATAAAGATATATAACTTAAAATGCATATGTTGATAGACCGAGCAGAGCTTGGTCTAAAGACTGAGATGACCTAAGCATAATTGGGTCATGAAATTGATATAGTATATATTGGAAATTAAAGAGATATACATATATATACATAATGAATAAAGTGAGTAATAAGAAAGTGTGCATGTAATATTTATGATTTGTAAATATATACCACTAAGCTATAAAGCTTACAACGGTAGTATGTATTGCTTAGGTGATTAGAAGTGTAGATTCGGATTGAGGTTGAGGCTTAAAGCTCTTCTGTACCATGGGACCAACTTAGACGGTGTTGCATCCATGTATAAGTTGATTTTGGTGTACTTTATTTCTTGAGCATAATAGACTTTGATGTTAAATACTTAAGTAAAGCAAGACTTTGTAAAATGTTTTAGGTAAATATATTTTATGATTAATAAATGATGATTTTGGGTAATGTTATATATATATATATAAGATTAAGAGGGATATTATCTATATTTGTATGTATAAATATTTATGGTGAGAAATGTCTTGGATATAAAATCTTATTACATAAACTAATAAAATAGTGATTTGGATGATTGGTTGTAAATAATATTTTGAGTTATGAATTTGAATATGTATTTATAAATTGGTGATTTGGGAAATTGGTGAAACTGTATTTTTGGGAGTGTTCAATTTTATACGGGTTGTGTTTTGATTAAATTAGAAAAATATTAAGTTTACAGATAAAATTCTAACAATTTTTTTTTCAGAAATTTTCTTTATATATTTGTATTTTTAACAATGTACTACTAGAGTATCTATTTAACTATTAATATTTATTTATATAATTTGAAATAGAGATTTTATTAAGGAGTTTATTGTGGCACTCTTATATTTTACATGCATATTTTATATATAAGGGATATATGTATTTTACGTATATAATGTATAAGGATATTACAAAGTGGGCTAATTTAGATTAGCTCTTTAACCTAAGTACATTTAAGCAAATTTTAGGTCAACTCTTTTGACCTAAGTTCATGTGCATTCTTTAGATTTATTTTAAAACCTAAGTTCAAGCCAATCTTTTTTTGGATTTACTTCAAAACATAAGTCTAACCTAATTTTTGGTTTATTTTCAAAATCCAAGTTCAAGTCAAGTTTAGGTTTACTTTTAAACCTAGTTCCAACTATGTTGGGGGTTTGTTTATGCAATTGGTTCAATTATGAATCATTCAATTAGGTCTTAATCCAAGTAAGCTCAATTATGAAAATTCAATTTTAATTGGAAGATATACTTCTAAACCTATGTCCTTTAATGTTTAAAGTCCATATTGGTCTATCCTTGAAATCTAAGTGTGGATTTTTAATCATTTTAAGTAAAAAAAACCATTTAAATCAACCATTTTCATCAAGTTAATTAAAAATAACCAAAAGATGGTTAGGACGGTGTTGAACCTTTCTTCGAGCCTTAATTGGCAAGGGTCACAATGTGTGGCTGAATCTTAGTTCCATAATTTACTCGAGGAGTCTTGGTCCTTGATGGAATAAGATAAGGGTTGCTTAAAACAATGTAAGCACCCAAGGACATGTTGGCACCCAAATTTGTTAAAGAAGCAAATTTTAGGTAGTTCCAAAGAAGATTGAACCTTTTTTTTCTTTTTCTTTTTAAAGAAAAGAGGGAGAAAGAAAAAAAAATAAAGCCAACTAGTAATTAGATTTACTTGGTAAGTCAATGTGCAAGAAAAAAGGGGATTGGGGGGCTATTTATAGAGTTTTGGAGCTTAAAATCAGACTGTATTTTGCAAGGAACATTGCAGCAGTGTTGTTTCAGCTGACCTATTACATGCAATAAATGTTAATAGGCTTAACATTTTCACTGACAAGAGGGGGTCCACAGAACACCCAGGATCCCCAACAATTTCACCCCTAGTGCTGATAATGTATTAAGAAAATAAACAAATATAGTAAGAGAATATAAGAAGAATAAAGTGAAAAATGAAACTTTTTTATTACTTCTTATTATCTCTATAATGGTAAGAGTATTTCTATTTATATGGTAAGATTAACATACCTTACAACCCTATTAACTTAAGAAATAAATTATAATAAAATAGAATTAAAAACATATAAATTAATATAATAAAGAGATGAATTACAAAATTCTAAAGGACAAAAGTTATAAACATCTACTTTCTATTTCATTTATAAAATTTTCAAGTTTATTCACAATAGCATACAAAATGGCAAAAATAAAAAAATGTTAAAAATTATTCGAATTAGCATTGACATATCACTGATATGACATTCATATAAAAATTGCATAATAATTTCATTTAGATACATGAGCATGTGGTTTTGACATGGGCCGATATGACATTTATAACAATGATATTCCTTTGCCATATCATTGATATGGGTATCCACTAATCATCTTAATAACAGTGTTTATATCACCGAATCATTAAAAAAATAAAAAAAATAATATATCTAAAAAGGGGAAATATTTCTTCAAAAGATTGTGTAAAAAATAAAAGCTTTTTTTCCCATAAAATACATATCATTAAGATTTCAAACTTATTTGTATTTGCATGAAAATAAAAAAATCTAGAACTTACTGATTTTGCTAAAATTTTATATTTGTTCACAAATGATAATAAAACCAAGAGCTTGTTATTGTTGAGTATAATTAATGGCAATAGTTAAGAAGTGAGACAGAGAGAAAAAAAGCGAGAGAGTAGAATGATAATAACAAATTTAGATTTTACATGAAGAGAGAGAACATGAGAAATAAAAGAAAAAAGAAAGAGAACGAGAGAAAATAGGAAAAATACCTCATTGATTTATGAACTTTTTATTTTTTTAAATAAATATTTTTTAATTTTTAATTTCAAAAATATTGAGCTATGTATTTACATATTGTTTATTTTTATTAAATTAGAGAGAAAGAAAAATAAAATAAATAGTATTTCTCTCAATTTCTATCATTTGAATGTCTAATTGTAAAAAGAGAAATATAATTTTTCTAGGAAAATAATTCTTATGTAAAGAATTACTAATTTATTTGAAAATAATTTTTGTTTATTTTTACATGGTTTGATTAAGGATTTAATTTATTAAAAATCAATGCAATTTTTTGTAATCTCTACTATACTACTCTTAGTTGGCTTCCTATTTTGATTTCTTGTAGCCAAGAAAGGACTACTAGATAAGTATAATTTAAAACTCCAAACCCATGTAAAACCATAATTGTAGTAGCATGGTTTTGAGATATCGTTATTAGAATTTAATTATCTTATTTGTTAAAATAGGAAACAATATGGATAATTTACAATCGCAAGTCCATGACGAAGATGATTCAAATGATGAATGGGAAGAATGGAATAGAATAAGAAGAGTAGTTGTTATTCAAATAATATGTCATATTGTTCACATTCTTAGCCTTTGTACATGTGTGCCCCGATTCCTCAAAGAGAAAAGTAAAATAAATCAAGATAGAGTGATGAAATTAGAGGAGAGTTAATGAATTATCTGAGAAATAGTAGCATAGATCGTCACAATCTTATTCGAATAAGGCCATATACTTTTCTCTTTCTGTGTGACAAATTAAAAGATATAAGTCCTCTCAAAGACACTATTCGTGCTTCTTTAGAGGAACAAGTTGCTATATTTTAATTGTTTCACAGAATATAAAACTCTGCATAGTAAAATTCTTTTTTCGTCAATCTATTAAGATTGTATGTAGGTATTTCTATTCAGTATTACTTGTAGTCATATCACTTGAAAATGAATATCTAAAACAACTAGATGGTACTGAAGTCCCTTCGGAAATTGTGAACAATACTATATATTTTCCATATTTTAAGGTCAATAAAATCACTTGCGAATATGCTTAGAGGATATAGTTAATCTTGAGTAATAATTATGAACATATTACATTATTGTATTGGTGCACTTTATGAAACTCATATTCAAGTTAATGTATCTATTGTTGATGCACCAAGATTTCAAGGTAGAAAGGATTATCCAACTCAAAATGTTCTTGTTGCATGTCCATTTGACTTAAAGTTTACTTATGTTTTGACTGGATGGGAAGGATCAACATCTGATTCTAGAATTATTAAGAATGTGATGCCTCGGGAAGAAAATTTAAAAATTCATTAGGTAATTTTAGGCTTCCTTTGCTATTTAACTTCTTAATTTTTCATTTCATAGAAATGTGACACAATTTAACTAATTCTTTTGGATTTTAGACAAATATTACCTTGTAGATACTAGATTTATGCGTAGGACTAGACTAATTTCACCTTAAAAAGGCATGCGATATCATTTGAAAGAGTACTCCACTCGTGGCCCTGATAATGCCAAAGAATTATTCAATTTACGAAATGCATCTTTGCATAATGCATATGAAAGGGCTTTTGGAGTTTTGAAGAAAAGGTTTCCAATTATTGGAAGTTCAAATGAGAAGATATATCCATTTAATGGTTAAAGTGATATTGTTTTGGCGTGTGCTATCTTACATAATCTTTTGATGGATATGAATCCTGATCAACAGTTAATTGATGAAGTAGATCAAGAGCTCTTAAATAGTAATGAAGTGCATTCTTATTCTAAATTTAGAGACAAAGATAATGAAGATGCTAGAAAAGGTGCTGAGTTAAGGGATAACATTGCGGGTGCAATATGACATGATTATGTTTTAAGTTGTACTTGAATTTCTTTTTGTTGCTTCATTTGAATTGTTTATCTTCCATTGTTTTTAATGTATTCATATTTAAGCAGTGAACTTTTGAATAATGTATTTGATTTTGCACTTTTATATTCAATAACAATTAGAAGCTTTTGCATGTAGAAATTACATTTATCTAATGTAGGAACTAGCGTTTTATCATTTTTTATTCATCATAGCAAAAACATTCTCTTAATAATCGGTGAACAACGGCATACAACTTTTCTCTTACTTATTATAAGTTTTGTTCTTTTTGTTTATAATCTTAGAGATGGCAAAAAAGGACACTTCAAATGGAGTTCAGAACAATGAAGATAAGGTTGAAAAGGGAAAAAGAGATGTGCTTCGATGGACTGAAACTATGGATGGAGTTTTGATAGTTTATCTCTTGCATCAGCAAAATATATGCAACAAACTTGATGGAACTTTCACAACCTAAGCTTTGAGCCAAGTGGTTTTTGAAGTTCGTGAAACTACTGGAGTTGTACAAATTGATAAAGAAAAGATAAAGAACAGAATAAAGTCTTTAACGAGTAATTATGATCTTTTCAAGCACTCTAGTGGTATTGCATGGGGCCCTATAACGAAAAGGTTTAATGTAGAACATAAAGTTTGAAAAGCATTAATACAAGTTTTATCTCTATTTTTTTTTATCTCGAATGATTTATGGTTATTAAGAATCACATTCTTATCAAAATGACCTAATCTAATATAATTTTTTATCTTTCAAATTATTTGATATAGGCAAATCTAAGTGCTAAGAAATGGATGTCAACTGAAAAACAACATTATGATCAATTAATACTTTTATATGCAAAGGATAGAGCAATTGAAGATGTTGTTGCAACTACAAAGGAGAGATCACACATTTGTCTCATAATAGAGGTGAAATAAATGAGGTTGGATCAAATATTAATCTTGATTTTATTGATAATATTGACATGTTATTGTCTAAAAATATTATTTCTTTTGCAAAATTGTAATACTACACATGTCGATACAAATCTTTTAATACCAAGTGAAGCTACTACCAATGTCAATTGTGAATCTATTTTAGTAACATCTCCACCAAGAGAAGAAAAAGTACAGTTTCAAAAGAGATTAGTAACATTAAAGAACTAATTGGCAATGTGGTTGAAGTGCTAAAGGAAAGGGAATGACATTTTCAATGAAAGGAATGAAATTGTTGAATGCACACGCCGACATTTATTCGGAGCAAGAAGTTTATATGGAGTTGGTGAAAATTGGCCTTGATGTGCACCTTTACTACAAAAGATATGATTTTATCATTGTAGATGTCACTAGAGTGAAGAAATCCTTTGGTTGTTCGGAGCATGAGAGTAAGGAGTACTTATTGCACTTGATGCATGAGGCTGAAGGCTCTCAAATGGATATAAATTAAGCTAATGAAAGATATCTACTTTTTTATTTTATTATATTTAAAATTAGATTTTATGGATTATGCTAATAGGTGATGTTATTGAATATTAATTTAATATTGGATTTGTTTGATTAACGGATTTAGATTTTGATTATGAATTTTGCATTACAGGTTATGTATGCTGCATGTTTAATATTCTTAGTTATTTTGAGAAAAAAAAACATCCTTATGCTTTCTTGTATATTTGTTTACAATTTTCATGATATTATTAATATGCATTTGATGATACGTGTGGTTGAATGATGTAATCAAGTTGTAAGTTGGGCTCTTTTTCTATGAAGCAGTGCACTAGAGTTTGTGCTTGTTGTCCTAGTGCCTAAAATTTTTTAAGGAATTCTTTTTCATGTCTTGATGAGGAAATATGCCATCATATCATTTAGCTTATTGTAGCCTGCTAGCATACTTGTAAACTCAATATTGGATTAATTATTGTCATTCATTATTCTTTTCAATTGTGATGTAATTATTAGTTGAAATATAAATAAAATAAACATATTGAAGCATATTTGATTTTTAGGCCCTCATTTTTGTATTTTAACAGTTGAAGTTACGATATGTGTATTACTATTCATGTGTGAAATCTCAATATACGATAATAAAAAATGACAAGGATAAAATTGTAAAAATAATCTTATAGATTTATTTATTTAAATTAGAGTAAATAGCCAATTTAAACTATGTACAATAGCGAGTAGATCAGATTGACTTTTAAAGTTTTTTTTAAACTAAATTGGAGTTTTTTTTTAAATTCAGGCTAAATTGAAACTTTTTAACAGAAGCGTTAATTGAATTAACAATATAGTCCAATTTGAATCTTAGTTAAGTATTATGGTCTAAATTAAACTTTTTTTATAATTTATTGATATTAATATAATTTTTTAAAATTATTTATTAAAAAATAGCTCTTAATAAATAAACCTTTAATATTAATAATTCATAATATTAAATAAATAATTTTTATAGTATCATAATTTATAGTAATTTTAACAAAAATTTAATAATTTATAATATTAAAAAAATTTATAATTTATTTTTTTATAATTTAACAATTTTAAAAATAATTTAATTATCATAATCTATAATATTTTTTTTACAAAAAATTAATAAATTAATAATTTTTATAATTTAATGATTTTTGATAAAAAAATTAAAATACTGATTGACAATAATTTAAAATTTTAGCTATTTTTTTAAACTAAAAATTTATTTTATTAATTAAATTAAACTAGGTAAGAATAATATAAAAAGGCCACATGTACAATTGTTTTTAGTTAGATTATAGAGGAGACTACCCAATTATTTTTTCTCTGATTTTTACTACTTTTTTTTTATTCTAATATTTATAGTTTTAACTTCTCTCCCAGGATTATGGAATTGAAATTTATGATTTCATGCTTACGAAGGTTATTAATGGAAGTAAAAAAATAATAATTTATTTATTTTGTTAATTTTATTTAGTATGACTATCTTTGAGTAAATAATTATAAATCTTTAAGCCATATTTTTTTTATTCTTAATCCAATGGATTTTTTTAAGAAAATAATTTTTAGAATATTCTAAAAATATAAAATATAAAAATTAAAGAAAATCATAAAAAATAAATTACAATTTTTTTACTATTATAAATTACTAAATTATTAATTTTTTGTTAAAATTATAAAAAATTATGATATTATAAAAATTATTTATTTAATATTATGAATTATTAATATTAAAGATTTATTTATTAAAAATTATATTAATATTAATAAATTATGAAAAGTTTAATTTGGATTATAATATTTAACTAAGGTTAAAATTAGACTCTACTGTTAGTTCAGTTAACGATTCCATTAAAAAAATTTCAATTTGGCTTAAATTTGAAAAAAAAATGTCTCAGTTATGTCCAAAAAAAAAATTCAAGGGCTAATATAATCTACTCACTATAGTATAGGGTCTAAATTAAATATTTGTCTATTTAAATTCTAAAGCCTCATTATTCAATTAAGGTTATCAAACATATTAGAGGAAATTATTTTTTTTTCTTTTATTTTCAATCCATTTCCTTCACTAAAGTAAATTCAGTTTTCTCTTATGCATATTAGTAACCAAACAAAGCATTAGTATATCACAAATATATATTTCAATTAAAGAGATATATTTTTCAACTTTTTAATTTAATTTAATTTTATTTTTTGAAATTAACTTTTTAATTTTAGAAATACTGGTATTGGTTTAGTATATCAAAAGTATATATCCTAATAAAAAAGTTATATATTTAATAAAAATTTAATATATTAAAAGATATTTAAAATTATAGAGTATTTTTTTAAAAAAAAACTTAAACAAATTGATATATAATATAAATTTTCATAAAAAATAAAAAAAAATCAAGTGTAATAAGAAGAAATCTTAGCCTTCTTAAATAAAAACATAAAATTAGAGATGGTAGATAGTTTTGCATACTTTCCCTCTAATATATGGAATAAAACTAGGTATTTCTCCGTAGAGTTGTCCTTTGTTGGTGGGTGGCTTGACTAGTAGGCTTTGGCGTGCAAGAAAAGAAAAGAAAATTCATCTAGATAAATTACAATCATCATTTCTCAGAAATACATATTATCACGTTGTCAGTCTCTAAACTTCAATTTGCGACACCGTCATTCCTTAATTATCTATGTTTATAATACTATTGTCTATCTGCCGCCTAATAATATCCTAATAACAAAGCTGACATGATACATAATCCGGTGACACATCAATTCTTAAAGTGAGATGACAAATAACATGGCAAACTATTTTGGTTTAATATGTTACCCACGTCACTTTAAGTTTTCTAAAAACTTTTAAATTCACTTAAAAACAGACGAGGTTCCCGTACCTCTTATATAAAAAGCCTAACAACTTAATCATCTGAACTATATTTATATCTTGTTTATATAGTTGCTTTATTTATATTTTTAACTAGAATTTTTTGAAAAATTATCAATTATAAAGTAATTTCGTTACATAATTAAATAAATTTATTAATTAAATTAACAAATCTATGGATAAATTATTAAAAAGATTCAATTTTTTAAAATTGATTAATTTTAAAATTATTTTTTATAATTTTTAAATATTTTTCAATTAGTAGATTATATTTGCAAATAATTTAAATTCTTTTATTTTTTTACATTTGAATAATACTATTGTAAATGAAAATAATAATTAAATAATTAATAATTAATTTTAAAACTTAAATGAATAATTTACTTAAATAATTAAAAATTAAACTTTATATTATAAAAATTAATAATTATATCAATAAAAATGAAAATTTTAGATTATTTGAAAGGAATTTAGATTATGCAAATGATATATATTTTTAATTATTGGGTATTTAGTATTTTATAATTAGGTATTTATATATACAGTATTTTAAAAAAATATAAAAATTTTATATAGGTGGTATTTTGTATACATATTAATTTTTTTACCATATATATATTTAATTAGTAGATATTAGTGGATATTTAGAAATTTATAATTATGTATTTATATATATATATGTATAGTATTATATATATATATTGGCCTTTTTCATTATATATATTTAGAATTTTTACGATTAGGTGTATATATATTATTTTTATAAAATTTTATAGCATTTGTATACATATTGATTTTTTTTATTATATATATATTTTTAATTAATGAATATTTAGAGTTTTGTGATTAGATATTTATATAGATATAGTATTATATATATTGATTTTTTTATTATATATGTTTTTTTTATTTTAATTAGTTAATATTTAGGATTTTATGATTAGGTATTTAATTAATACTAGAATTTTATTATTTAGTAATAAATTGGATAAAATTAATATTCTCATTTGAAATAGTATTTAAAAAATACTATAAATAAATTAATAGATTAAAAAATTAAAATAAAAATATATGTAAAAAATTTAATAAAATTTTAAAATTCACTAAATGATAGAAATTTATAATAAAAATATAAATTTTACTATAATATTAAATATTTAATTTTATTTTCAGTTCGTCTATAATTTTTTCTTAAAAATTTTGTCTCATTCATTCTGTTTATGGTTCCGTCACGGTACATTGTATAATATATATATTATTTATTTTTTTAGTGTATATTTAATATGCTAAATACATATTTTTAAAAATAAAAATATAAAAAATATATTTGAAATAAGATATTTTTAAAATTAAAAATTTAAAAATATTTTTTAAAATAAAAAAATAAAATTTTGAAGAAATTCTATTGGAGTTTTTATAAAAATATTAAAAAATAAAAAATTTAAATTTATTATATTTTTAAAAATATTTTTAAAATTTTTAAAATTTATATTTTTTATATAAAAATATTAAATTAAAATAATTTATTATAAATTTATTATAAATTTATTATGTATTTATAAATTTATATAATTTATTATAAATTGATTATGAGTTTATTGTAAATTGAATAAACTGCTTCTGTTAAAAAAAATAAATAAATTATGAATAACGTTGGAGGCGTAGTTTTCCCGATCCCGTTCTTTTTCCTCTGCGATGCGGTCATAGCCTAACCATTCCAGTCAAGGTTTGTCCCCAAAAACCGAGCCCAACTCAGTGTCGGTGAGCCCAACCTCCTAACTCCACCAACGCATGCTATAAATAAATTATTGTCTCAGGCGTTTCCGTTGACGTAAGATTTTTCACTCTCTCGCATCCTCAGGTAAAGGGAGAGAACTGTTCTCTTCTACGACTCCGTTTGATCCCGTTTCACGTTATCCGGATTCAAAGCTCTACGGCCATGCCTGGAAACACTAGCTCTACGGTTTACATAGGTGAGTTCTCCGTCTTCTAATTGTAAAACGGGAATTTCTACGATATGTTTGTTTCCCGAGACAACGTTAGGAGAAACATGTAATTTTTTGTTCTTGATTTAAATTAATTTCTTTTATTTTGGAAGCTGATTTGGTCTCGATCCCGAAACCTTGTACAGGTAATTTGGATGATAGAGTGAGCGATAGGGTCTTGTATGACATTCTAATTCAAGCTGGGCGAGTTGTGGATTTGTATATTCCGAAAGATAAGGAAACTGAGAAACCTAAAGGATTTGCATTTGCAGACTATGAATCTGAGGAGATTGCAGAATATGCTGTCAAGCTTTTCTCTGGGCTTGTGACTCTTTACAATCGGACTTTGAAATTTGCGGTATGTTATTTGATATCCATGTCTTTCTAGCTCATCTATTTTGTGAAATTATGATTTGGCTATAATTTTATTCTATTATGCTTTAAAACTGTACTTGGTTGTTCCTTTTTGAAGTTCTGGTAACTCTTCGATAGCATATGCTTAGATCGTTTTGGTAATCCTTTGATAGTAAATGCTTAGATTACTGCTAGTTTTTATTAAAGCCTCTTGTCATTAATCTTAAGTAGACAGATGTCTGCTTTGCTTGTTCAAAAGCAGCGAAGCTTGAAACAATATTGTCATATTTGATTATGGTACATTGTCAACACGTTTAGCCTATTGACGCATATATATATATATATATATATACATATATTTTTAACAGATTTCTGGGCAAGACAGACTTTCACAAAATGGACCTGTTTCTGGATCAAATTTAACTAGCAAGTCAAGGCCTTTACCTGTGTCAACGAACAATGTAGAAATCCCTCATCAGTCTGCAAGGTTGTCTGCCACTTGTAGGGTTTCAGCTTACCCTTACAATCATTCCCAAGGTAATAGGCCTTTTCACAAAGTTCTCCTCCCTTTATCTTCCTTCTAAAAGTAGTGTATTAATCTCATTCCTGAACATGTTTTCTTTGATTCAGTTCCTGTTTCCCCTGGTGTAACACACCATCATAATGGATATGGTTCTCAAATCAATGGCATCAATTATGATAGTGGTCGAAGAGTTTTTGGGTCCCCTTTTGATAACGTTAGCCGTTTTAGGTCCCGTCGCTATGTTTCTAGTAGCGATAGACCATACCCGCCTTACTGATTAGCATTAAATATCGTAGAAATTGAAAGCGCCTGTGGTTATTGAATTCTTGCTTCTTTGTGTTGTCATGCAGTCTGTTAATTTAAGTAGTTCAGGTGTGAATATGTGCAATATTAGTCAAAAATGCTATATTGCTTACTGTCTAGTGCATCCGTTAGACAAGAAGGGTCTAGTTCTTCATTTTCTCTTTTTATTGTTGTAGACTTGTATTTATTGTCTCTTTGTTGGAGCCTTTTAAATCAAATGGCTTGAACTATGGAATCCCAATAGTAAGCTTTGTATAATAGCTTTCTATACAAAATTTTGTCTACATTGTAAGATTTGTTTCTTGTTTTTCCTGATAATTCAATTTTTTGTTTTAAATGGTCCCATATCATAAATGAAGACACAGATTAGTGTTAATATATATGCACTCTCTCATACACACTCTGTCCTGTGAGAGAAACATGAAAGAAAGGGGAGGGATTAAAAGGACTTGATTTCAAGTTTATGATTGTTTTACAATTTTCAATTGCATTGTTTTTGAGGACCGGTTTAGGTAACAGTTGGAGTGTTTTGCATGATTTATTGAATTTTACCTGCTTGACACTTCAGTTGAAAGCTTTATACATGTGATCTCAGTCCTAGTCAAAAGCAATCGTCTTTCTATAAATTTTGGTTGATATATATAAACTTTCCCCTTTTTGTATCCCTGATTTCAATCCTATGCAAGAGTTTCTGGTTTATAATGTCTTCCCGTGCTCCCATGATTGCACATACTCGCACAAATTTAAAAGCTGCTTTATTTCCTAAAAGGATACATGATGAATCATGTCTCATTTTAAGGACATTCCGATTTTTTTTGTCTGATTTCTTCTTTCTTCTTTCTTTTTTTGCCTTTTGGTTTCTGAAATGTTATGGATGGCGAGATACCCAAGTTCAATACTTAGATGACAATTTCTAGAGGTATTATATGAACTTGAGCCAGGTATTTGTGTAGAGCCAGTGTAAAAAACCTTTCTGGATTAATTCTTTCTGCATATTGACCAACGTTTTAAAAATCGGCTGATTCTTAACGAAACAGCTGATTTGAATTGGAAATCAAGCCTCTCGTTACGATTTTTGCCGCTTCAGATATGGGATTTTCAGTGGGGTTAAAATCACAAAGAATCGCGGTTGAGAATCGGTGAATCAGCAAAATGAACGCGTCGTCACCGATTCAATTGACAGAAATGGTAAAGGAGGAGACAAAGTACATACACCAACATCCACAACTAAACTAGACTTGGCATCCAAAACTAAAAATCACATATCTGTTTGAAATCTTGAAAAGAACCCAGAAAAAAAAAAGTCTAAGAAAACCATGAATTGCAAGATTTTCTTGTGTATTTCACATCAACCACTGTCACAAAAGCTTCTTTAAAAGACCATCTATTGAAAAAGACCAGAGAAGATAAATGGAGGGAGAAGCAAGAAGTTTTCGTCATAATCAAAGAAGAAGGAAGGTGAAGAAAAGAAGTAGTGGGAGGGAGAAGAAGAAGAATGGCGTAGAAGGAAAAGGATAAAATAAAATAAAAAATTATTATTATACAATTCAATAACATATTTTTAATTAAATAATAAATTTATATTTATTCATACTAAAATAAAATAACAACATATATTTTTAATTAGGCAGTAGATTTATATTTAAATTTTTTTATTTCTCATATTAAAATAAAATAAAATAATTATATAATTTGATGCTAATATTTTTTTAATTAAATAATAAATTTATATTTAAATTTATAATTTTTCACATAGTAAAATTTATTTTGTTTTGATTTATTTTCGTCCGATTCACTCCGATTCGTCCAATTCCGCGATTTAAAATGCATTCACGATAGCGATGGACGATTCAAACCGATTCGTGATGATTCAGTCCGTTTTTGTTTCATCGTGACCGATTCTGATTCCGCGATTTAAAACATTGATATTGACACAAATTCATTACGTTGGTCTCTTTTAGTTGTCTGTCAAGGTTGTCGTCTCTTATTGACTAGGGTTTTTTTTTTTCTTTCAGTATTGTCTAAGTGTTTTAAACTGTGGACTTGTGGTGGAAGAATTGATTTGAGAAGGGGATGTGATTTTAGGTGGATTATGATCTCTCAATTTAGTAACATGATTGGTTTTGTTCATTGAATCAACATTATTCAATGTTTGGTGAGGCTATTATCACAAAAACCATCAAGTACCCTCTAAAAATATGAAATTTAATTTTAAAAGATCCTAACTACTAATTTTGACGTAACTGGTTTGGGATTTTTTACTAATACATGAAAGGATTAATTGTAATATATTTTATGGCTTGCTTAAATTTTATATTGTCATGTTAGTATGATATTGTTGTTGTATGCTTAAGGTTTAATGATTATATATCATTGTCATTGCAAGCTTGATGCTACCTGTTTGATCCCTTAGATTGTCTGTTCATCCTGTGGTGGGGGGTGGGTTAATCTCTGCAAAACCTTATGAGGTCTAATAGTAGAAGTTTGGAGGACCTTCTGTTTATCTTTAGTGTTTTGGAGGTGATTTTAATGGATTGTTTGTTTTAATCGAAAGGATATTTGATTTGAAAAGCTTGCTTTTCAGTTCATTAGCTGGGATTGCATGTGAACTTGGCTTTTTTTAAACTTTGCTGCTATTATGGTTAACTATATTATTTTTTTTAATGAAATTTTTTATATTTTGATGATATTGATGGTAAAAGTATCGTAGGAAATGGAAACGAATATATGTGAAGGAGGTTTAGAGATTCCCTCTTCATTGTGAAGGGATGACTACGTAAAATGAATTGTAAATTATGATTGTAGTAATGTTGCAATTTAGTATTACTGTTGGACTATAGGAGTAATTCATAGGGCAGCCCGGTGCACGAAAGCTCCCGCAATGAGCGGGGTCCGGGGAAGGGTCGGACCTATTGGGTCTTTGTACGCGGCTTTCCCTTGCAATTATTTGCAAAAGGTTGTTCCCACGATTCGAATCCGTGACCTCAGGTCACATAGCGACAACACTTACCGTTGCACCAAAATTTTAGCAATTTGACTGAGATGCTATTATTTCTATATTATGCAGTGATATCTTTTTACTAACTTGAGATTAAGGTTTTGTTGAGTTGAGTATGCAGTGATATCTTATAAGTTCTAAGATTTTCATTATCACTCAGATATTGTATTTTTTTAATGAAATATTTATGGTCAATCCTTTCACTGGTGTTCTCGATGGTGAACTCTTTTTTTTTTTTTTCATAATGATATATATTTTTGAATTCTCTAGTTGGTATCAGGTGTAAGACTTGATTTGGTTTATCTGCTGTGATATCCTCTGGTCGGTTTTAATGAAAAATTTTAGTCATTTGGAGATGTTTTCAATTTTATATAGAATTGGGTTTGCAGTACTGTGCGCCATCTCCATGTCTTAGCCTTGTTGAGTCCACCAATCTTGCGGAACATAGAATTGGAGCACGTTCCTCTCAGGACTAAGCTATATCCATAGTAGTGGAGCACGTTCTGCTAAGCTATAGTTATATATCTTTGTCTAATGGAGGCATTTTCTTCCTGTCATTGTTAAAACTAGGCAATGAAATGCACTGGGGTGATAAGCTGGTCATGACGAAGGCTACTTGCTGGATAGCCTTGTCATGGAAAGCACTACCAAGAATATAATGTAGATACATTTGATATTATGCTTGCAACCGTGGCCCTTAGATTGATAATTCTCTGCTTTATTTATTCTGGCAGATTTGGGCAACATATTTGCCTGTAATATGTGGTTAAAGACTGCTAATTATTAATTCTGCAACAGTTCTTTGATGAAAGAACATTCTAAAGCAGTAAAAAAGCAGTATTCAGATGTCATTTTTATCTCGTTTGTATATAGCAATTTCTGGACCTTTTGATCTCATGGGTTCAGACGTTTCACTAGCCTGAATGGTGACTGTAAAACAAGTTAGGGCTAAATTTTTGGTCTCTGCCATGGCCCGAAAGGATGGTAATTCTTTGAGGAAATTACGCCGTTTATGGCATTTAAGCCGCCAACTTTAATTTTTATGGCCATTGTTTTAAAGTACTGATTTTTGTTTATTTTTTTTCTTTTTTCTTTTTTTTTAAATTTTTTTGTTTTTAGATAATTTTTTTTATTTATAAATATTTTTTTTCTCATACTCAAAATATAAATAAAAAAATATAAATATATACATAACATATATAAAATATACATATAATAAATAATATTTATATATGCATTAAAACATATATGTAACATTTATTAAATATTTACAGATTTTAAACAATAATTTTTTGACTTTATTTTTTTAAAAATTAACATGTGCATATACAAATATATAAAATATACATATTATCATAATATTTTCAATATTTACATAATATATGTCTAATATTTATGTGATATTTATATAATAAAATTAATATTTTTTTAAAATTTAAATTTTATATGTATATAATATTTAAGCTTCTTTTAAAATCAAAGTTAATTATTTTTATTAATATATTTTTATATATTTTATTTTTATTTTATTTTTGTGAGTTTTATTTATCATTTGTAATGAAAATTAAAATTTTTTTTATAAAAAATTAATATATTTTTTTTAATTTAAAATATTAATTTTTATTTTTTTATTGGAATATATTTATTTAATGATGAAGTTTGAAAAAAAGATGAAAATTTAAATAAAATATTGTTTGTAGTGCCAAAAAAATTTTATTTTTGTGACGAGTGAGATAGTTTTAAAAATTTAATCTAATTTTTTATAGAAGTGTAATTTTATTTTGTATAGTATTTTTTTTAAAAAAAGTTTGTTTTAATGGGTAAGTTTGTAAAAACCTATAACTTTTTGAGAAAAATCAAAAATCAATTTTCTTGTTTACAAATGTTTCACTGTTTTGATATATTTTTAGTGTATTAGATATATATTAAATGTATATTTTTAATATATGGGTAATTTTGAAATTAAAAGTTAAAAAATGATGTTTTTTGAAAAAAATAGTTATTTTAAAAATAATTTTATTTTTTTGAGATACTTCTGAAGAACAAAAGTTCATCTTTCTAGCCCTCCTAAATTTGTTGGATACCTGATTGATGAAGCATTGCACCAATGTCATTTAGAGCTCGGGTTTTGTTATTCATTTATAGGATAAATTCTTGGTGGTTATTTGGATTTATGAGACTGCAAAAGGGAAAGATTGAAGCGGTTATAATTTTGTATATTTAACAGCGAACAGCGTGAAGTTCACATATTTAAGGATTTTACCAACTTGTTTGAATAATATAATTTTCATGAAAATTTATAATTCGTTGAAAAAATATATTTTCACATTTGGAAATTGAATTATTTTGTTAGTTGGAAGAAGAAAAATAATTAAAAAACAATTATATCTTATAGTTACGATTAATATTTTGATTAGTTGAAAACGAAACAAATAACTCAAAAAAAAAAAAAGATAAAAATGAGAGAGAGAGAGAGAGAGAGTAATAGAAGGGAAGAGTAAGAGGTATGGCTATAATCGAGCCAAATCGAGCTTTTTAAAGTTTAAATTCGGTATGTTATAAAATAGTCGAGTTTGAATTCGAATTCAAATTAAACTCGAATTTTTATCGAGTCAGCTCATATATTATGTATTTCGTGATAAGGATAATATAACTAACTTAGTTTAGAGATAATATTTCTTGTATTTTGAATAGCTAATATTATCTGTTGTAATCTTATTTATACGATTAGTTCAGTAATACAACTAATAAGCTTTTCCCACAATTACATGGTATCAGAGCCTCTATAGGCTTAATCACCAATGGCTGGAAATTCTAATTCTGAGTCTTTCTCTGTTCCTAATGTCTCTCAATTTCTTACGTTGAAACTCACTTATGTCAATTATCTTCTATAGAAAAGTCAGCTTGAGCCTCTTCTTAATGGTTACGATCTGACTGATCATGTGTCTGCTAATCCTAATCCATCGCCAGAAGTGGTAAATGATGCTCCCAATCCTAAATATAAAATCTGGTTTCAGCAAGACCAGATTGTGTTAAGCTGGATTCGTAACTCTCTTTCTGAACAACTTCTTACTCAAATCGTCGGTATCAAAACAGCGAAAGAGGCCTGGGATAAACTTGCCACCATTTATTCCACAGGTTCTCGTACCAAAATCCAGCAACTCCGTCGGCAGCTTCGGCGGTTGGAAAAGGGCACTGATTCTGTTGATGAGTATATGCGACGGGCGAGAGATATTGCTGATCAATTGGCTACGCTGGGTTCTCCTATTTCTGATGAGAATCTGGTCACTGATATTCTTGAAGGATTGGGTGAAGATTTTCGACCATTTTCTCAGTCGATTGAAGCTCGTAATTCTTTGATCAGTTATGATGATTTGTACTCCTTGATGTTGAGTGAGGAAACCCAGCTTAGTATGCATAAGCTTTCTATTACTTCTCATATGTCTCCTACTGTTCAGTTTGCGAATCGGCAACCTGCGGCCAAATTTGGAAATTTTCAGAGTGCTACCTCTGTCACTAATTCACGACATTCTTCTGGAAATTATGGTCGAGGCAGGGGTCGTGGGAGGAACACTAATTCTCACCCTGTTACATGTTATAATTGTGGAGGTTCTGGGCATCTTTCAAGGCAGTGCCCTTCACCTAAAGTTTCTTCTGGGTCTGTTTATCGTCCGAATGCTCATGTTGCTGCTGTTTAGACTTCAACGCAACCTCAACAGTGGACTGTGGATTCTGGGGCGAACTATCATTTGACTGCACAACCTGGAAACATTGACAATTTGGCTTCATATTCTGGCAATGACAATATCACAATTGGAGATGGTAATGAAATTCCTATTTATGCTGTTGGCAATTCACTTGTTACTGCTCAAGATTTAAGATTGTATTTGTCTAATATTCTTTGCTCACCTCATGTTCATTGTAATATGTTATCAGTTTCTGCTTTGACTAATTCTAATGGTGTTTCTGTTGAATTTTTCCCTGGTTATTTTCTTATCAAGGATATCCACACGAGACGAATCCTGTTTCGCGGCCAGAGTAAAAATGGTTTATACACTATGCCTTTAACCAGGTTTAAACCTGAAGCTAATGTGGTTGAGTTTCCAATGTGGCATGCTCGGTTTGCTCATGCTCATGATCGTGCTGTGGCTAAAGTTTTGTCTTCCAATAATATTCCAATGTCTAATAAAACTTTTGTATTGCCTTGTCATGCGTGCTGTGTTAGTAAGACGCATAAATTGCCTTTTTCTTATTCTTCTAGTTTAGTTAGTCAGCCCCTTGAGCTTATATGTTCCGATGTTTGGGGACCTTCTCCAGTTCAATCAATAGATGGATTTCGTTACTATGTTGTCTTCTTTGATCACTACAGTAAATACTCTTGGATTTACTTCTTGCGTAATAAATCTGATGTGTTGCCTGTGTTTATACAATTTCGTACTCTTGTTGAAAAATATTTTCAATTGCCAATTAAGAGTTTTCAAGCAGATTGGGGTGGTGAGTTCCAAGCAATGCAGAAATATTTGGTTTAGCATGGTATATCGCAACGGGTATCTTGTCCGTAAACACCTGAACAAAATGGGTGTGCTGAACGGAAGCCCAGACATGTTGTTGAACTTGTTAGAGCTTTGCTACATCATGCACACATTCCGTTTCAATATTGGATGTATGCATTTGATACAGCCGTTTATGTTATTAATAGGTTGCCATCAACAACAACTCAAATTCCTTATGAGGTGCTGTTTCAAACAAAACCTGATTATAATTGGTTACGAACTTTTGGTTGTTTGTGCTATCCGTGGCTGCAGCCGTATTCTAAACATAAGTTGGATGCTAAGTCAAAGAGATGTGTTTTCATGGGTTATAGCAAGGAACATAAGGGTTATATTTGCTTGGAACCTATATCGAAGAAGTTTTTCATCTCACGCCATGTTTCTTTCTTTGAACAGGTGTTTCCATTTGCGGATCCAATGGTAGCTAGCCCCCAGGTCCACAAGATGTCTGACATGACCCCCATATATCTGCAGCCACCACCAAATTCATCTTGTGGGGTTCTTGGTTCAGTTCCTATCCATTCAAATTCAGATATACAACAATCTGAATCTTCATCATCTTTGGCTATGGTTCCTCATTCCTCTACTGATGCTGTTGAACCTATGGCAGTTGAGGCTCCTATTACTGCTGTCCAGCCTGTACCTCCTTTGATGACTTCAGTTCGTACTCACCCGATGGTTACTCAAAGTCAAACGGGAAGCTTAAGGCCGCGTAGCTATTTCACAAGTGCAATACAAGCACAATCTGGTGGTAAACAAGAGAGCACAGTGGTGCCCACTTGTTATACTAAAGCAAATTCTGATCCGAAATGGAGGCAGGCTATGGAGGACGAGTTCAATGCTCTAGTTCGAAATGGAACTTGGGAGCTTGTTCCACGCAATGGTATTCAAAATCTAATTGGCAACAAATGGGTATTTCGTGTAAAGACAAAGGCAGATGGCTCTCTTGATCGATATAAGGCACGCTTAGTTGCGAAAGGGTACACGCAGCGGCCTGGGATTGACTTTACTGATACTTTTTCGCCGGTTGTCAAGCCGTCGACAATTCGACTGGTACTTTCTTATGCTGTTTCTCATAATTGGCGTATTTCTCAACTAGATATTAGTAATGCCTTTCTTAATGGTGACTTGTAGCATGATGTTTATATGGTTCAACCAGCTGGTTTTGTTGACAAGGACAAACCGGATTATGTGTGCAAGTTAAAGCGTTCATTATATGGTTTACGACAGTCGCCTTGACAGTGGCATAAGCGGCTTGCTCAGTTTTTGACAGAATTGGGATTTAAGAGTTCTGCAGCTGATGTTTCTTTGTTTTATTATAAACAGAATGCTGATCATATGCTTTGTTTAGTCTACGTTGATGACATAATTTTGACAGGAAATAGTTCTACGAAGTTGGATACTGTTATTGCTTCTTTAAAACAGGAATTTACACTTCGTGATATGGGAGCTCTTGATTATTTCCTTGGAATAGAAGTAAAACAAGTGAAGCATGGATTATTTTTGACACAAACAAAGTATATAACAGAAGTGTTGAAACGAGCACTTATGCATGAATGCAAAGGATTATCTAGTCCAGCTACAGTATCAGTAAATGTTGCAGCTGATACATCCCTTTCAGCTGAGGATTCTAATTTTTGTGTAATTATTGGTGCTTTACACTATTTGTCTTTCACGAGGCCAGATGTCTCTTTCTCGGTGCATCATTTATCTCAATTTGTTCATTGTCCTCGTGCTGAACATTGGGGTGCAGCGAAACGGATTCTTCGTTATTTGCAGCAAACAAAAGACCATGGACTGCATATTACACGAAGTTCTCACTTTAATATTAATGCTTATTCTGATGCTACATGGGCTTCTGATGCTGTTGATCGCAAATCCATATCTGGAATGGCAATATATGTGGGTAACAATTTGGTTTCTTGGGGAACTAAAAAGCAAAGGACTGTTGCGAGATCCTCTACGGAGGCAGAATATCGAGCACTAAGGACTGTTACTGCAGAAATAACTTGGTTGCTCTCTTTAATTAATGAGATTGGCTTGCCAACTTCTTCTCCACCGACGATTTGGTGTGATAACATTGGCGCACCGTATCTTTCGGCCAATCCGGTTTTTCATTCTCGTATGAAGCATGTAGAAGTAGATTATCACTTCGTTCGTGATAAGGTACAAAAGCGGCAAATACAAGTCAAGTTCATATCTAGTAAAGATCAAATAGCTGATGGGTTTACAAAAGCTTTGTCTAAACGTCAACATGAATTCTTCAAAGACAAACTGACAATTCAACCTCCTTGGGGGTAGAATTGCGGGGGCGTGATAAGGATAATATAACTAACTTAGTTTAGAGATAATATTTCTTGTATTTTGAATAGCTAATATTATTTGTTGTAACCTTATTTATACGATTAGTTCAGTAATACAACTAATAAGCTTTTCCCACAATTACATTTCGAACTTGAATTTGAGATTGATTTAAATAAGCTTAACGATTTCAATAAATTTATTTCGGTTTTTATTTTTTATTCATTTTTTATATTTTCATAAAATATATATTAAAATTAATATTTTTATGAAAGATGATCAATTTGATTATATATTAACAAAAATAAAATATTATATTACTATAATTTTATATTTTATTATAAATTATTAAGTTATTTTATATTGTATATTATTTAATTATTTATCACATATATTAAATATTAATAAATTATATAAATTAAATTAGTTAAAAAATTATTATATTCACATATATAATTTAATATATATAAATTAAATTATATATATTTTTAGTTTAATATATTGAATGAATTAGTTTACGAGTTTAACTCATGAATTTTTTAAATAAGTTAGCTCGCGTATTAACGAGTCGAGTGTTTCCTAGTTTGAGTTTGACTCATTTAACAAATGAACAGTTTTAACTCGAGTATAAATGAATTTTTACCGAGTTAAAATTCAAACCGAGTTTAAATAGCTTAGTTTATTTATAATCCTAGCAAGAGGGGAGGGGAAATGAGTGAAAACAATATTTTAATTTGTAATTTATTTTAATGGTTCAGTGATTCATTTGAAATTTTCACGTATTTAAATAGAAATTCATTTAAGTATATTTATAAACTTGAATATTTTTTATGTTGCAAACAAAAATAAAACATGTTTTTTACTATTAATTTTTGGATTTATTTATATCAGAAATATTCCGATCTATATTATATATAAAAGCTTAGAAAAAGGAGTGTTATTAAATAAATTATAATATAATTTTATAATATTAATTGAATAAATTATATTTGTGGCTTTTAATTGCATATTATCATAATTTAATAATATAAATTGATTTATGTATTTTTTAGAAATTTAAAAAATTAAAAAAATAATTTTAAATCTTCATAATCAATTAATTATAAATTAAATAATTTATTTAAAGTAATAATTAATTTATATATTTTTAGAAATTTAATTAATTAAATAATAAAATATATGACTTTTGAAAATTTAAGTTTGTTTAAATTTTTATTTTTTTTCTCTTTTTTTAATGAAATTTATAATTTTTTATTGTAAAAATGTGTGTAAATTTTATTTTTAATAAATAAAAATTATCAAGTTATGAAATAAAAAGATTATATATGTTTATTTATAATTTTTTTGATAATGTTGTTATATATATTGAGATAAATATTTTATTTTATATTTTTTATCATAAAATTTATTGTTAATTTATATAAAAATTATTTATATTTATTTATTATTAAATATATTTATTTATATTTTGTTATTTTTATCATTGTACAATGCAGATATAAGGGCTTAGTTTAATAATACATTTTGGGTTATTACGAGTCAGTGAAATTGAATTCTCCTGTTACCACCTTCAAGCTTTTGCCTAATTATGTGAGTGTCCATTGTCTTTAAATTAACAAATGCCAAGTATTTGCAATTTCAAACGATTGTTTTATCCATTGCAAGACGATCAAGATTTTTATTAATTATCTACCATGTTAAAAATGTATCTATTTTTTAAAAGTAATAGCTTTTATATCGGAAGCATAATGTGACTATTTCGAACATGAAGTTTTTTTATAAGAAAATTTTCTTAACAAATAATTACTAACAAAATTGACCAAATTTTTTTTTTTAAGGCTTCATAATTTAATAATAATTGATCGAAAGATTTTGAATTTAGATGGGGAGGAAAGGACAGAAAAAAAAAAAGAAAAAAAAAGTGAATTTGACATTTTAAGTTGAAGTTGCTTGTTTTCCTTGTTTATTGCATATAAGCCATATTGTAATTTAGATTCGTTTCTTTCCTGTTTTCCGTAGCCTTTAATTTAACATTTAAAAAAAAAATAAATATTGCCCCTAACCCTTATTAGAGAGGATTATAATGTAATTAATTTAATTTTCAATAAGTGTTTGGTATTAGAAAAAATTGCAACATGGTTTCAATTATAATTACTGAGTAATTAAGTAGATAATTTTAGTTTAGTTTAAGCAACAGGTTAAAAATGCATTAATTATCTATTATTAGACGTTATCATTAAAAATTATAAATTTTGGCACTGCAGGGGAAGACTGACTTGAAAAGTGAAACTCAAGGAGGTCGGTCTTCTATGGAGTTAAAGTTCAGGTGGCTGGCAATCTCACAGCACGGCTTTTGTAATTTTGCTGAATAATTACTAATATTAATTTTTTTTTTGTTTCTTTCTGGTTTTCACTGCAACACAGTCCACCAGATGGATCTCAAATTCTCAATTTTTGAAGTCCTTTCATTGTAAAAAGAAAAAAGAAAAAAAATCAGTAGTAGTGCAAAAATATAAGAAGAGAGAAATAAGATTCAAAGATACAAGAAAAAAGGAAATAATAAATGTTAAGTCCTTTCTAAAATGTTGATTTATTTGCAAGTGGTGCATCTTAAATTACTAAAATCTAGTTGATCGAGTATGCTATTGGTTTATATTATATATATATATATATATATATAGCTGCCAACGACAGAATCAAGATGTCGTTTCACTTTCACATAATATTTACCCTAATAATAGTTTGATAATTATGACTAAAAGTCAAAATTACAATTTGAGTGCATTTGGGATTTAATCAATGGAAAATATATCAATGAGTCAAACTTATCGTTTGCGATGCATCCATCATTGTTTTATTATTATTTTTTTGTCAAATTTTAATATTTGAGCATCTGAAAATATGCTTTTTTTTTTTTCATTTCTAATAACTTTGACAATTTTTTTAAAATTAATTTTGATAAAAATATCAAATTGAGATATAATTTGTAATATTTTATCTGTCTTATTGAATATTTTTTTTGGTAAAGGTGGGCGGCACCACCGAGATTTTTATTAAAATAAAAAAAAGTGAAAAAACCCATGAAAGTTCCGTACAAAACCCTTATAAGATGGGGAAGAAATTATCTAAATCTCAAAAAAGGAGTTTCTAAACAATCGGATAGAACAATGCCTTTCAACATCTTAGGCAAAGAAGCAAAAGTAAAGAAAAAAGAAGAGTGAGAATGAAATCTGCAACTAGTGGCAAGATAATTAGCAGCACTGTTAGCCTCCCGAAATATATGAGTGATCGAGGAAGTAGTATCCAGAAGGAGCCTCTTGACATAATTAGCAGCACTGTCTTATTGAATATATATATATATATATATATTTGACATCTTATTACCATTTTAGTAATTTTTTTATTTGTGCTATTAAGATTCTTGAAAGCCCTAAACCACATATATTGTATGCTTTTATGTCATGACAATAATTTTTTTATTTTTTGAATTCAATTAAATTTCAAAAAAGAAGTTTTCTCTCTATCTATTTATTTGGAAATTCATAAACTAAATAGATTAATAGTAATTTTGTTTCATTTGTTCTTAATTTCACATATATCACACTGTTTTCATGCTATGCTGAATTTGGTTACTTCAGTATCAACAGGAAGTACTTCAGAGCAGTTGCTAAGCTTTCTGGAATCTAAAAGCATTAGACATTGATCTTAAAAAATAATAGTTGTTTCAACCATGACTGAAAGATCCACCGCCATTGATAATCAAGAACTACCACCACTACGATCATGACAACTGCCACAAGACTAGCCATAGCCGGTTGACTGCTTTTTGTAAATGTGGATAATATTTTAAGAGTATCAACATTGACGTTATCGTGATTAACATATATTAAAAAAATATTATAAATGAATTTATATTTAATTTAATTTTATATTAAAAAATTATTAAAAATAGTTGATATTAATATTAATATTTAATTTTATTTTTATATTAAATAGTTAAATATTAAAATTTTTATTATTTTATTTTATTTTGTAAATGTTATTTTAAAAAATTATATAAAATATATATATTTAAAATAATATTTATATTTTTTTGAAATATTTTAAATAAAGTATTTAAATTAATTTTTAAAATGAATTTATATGATAAAATATTTTTTTATAAAATAATTAATTTTTAAAATGAATTTATATGATAAAATATTTTTTTATAAAATAATTAATCTAATAATAAAATCTTGAAACTCAATTTATGATCAATTGTGAAATAATTATTAATATTAATTTTAGGATATAAATTAAAAATAATTAAAATAATAAATATGTAAGGTAGATTTATTAATTTAATATATATATATATATATATATATATAAACACACGTATATTAAGAAAATGACTACTTGGTAAATGATATAAGATATATAGAAATGCATTTCTATAAAACGATAGAATCAGAAGAAAGAATTATTTGCTATACAAACCTTCTTTGTTAATGGTCGTTTAGGGGGCTTGTAACTTTTCTGGGAAAGTAGGAAAAGAATGACCACCAGAAGAAGACCCTCAACAAAAAGATGTCCAAAAAAAATAAGCAACAAAACGACAATTAGAGGGTACATATAATAAAATCAAGGCCTGCAAAATATCATGAAAAAACTTACCTCCAATATGAACTCCAAAAACAACAGCACGTGCAGATGGAACATCCAAAGCCACTTTCGCCCCCTCCAAAGTGCTATTCATAATGTGCACAATAGTTGATGCCATTGATACTACACATATCAGAGTCCAGCCAGCAAAAAGACTCCTTTAAAAATATATCATATGCATATAACAAATAACTCATATCAATGCAATACATGTAGCCATTGCCCTGGCAACGAAATGTAGGCAAAATTAAAACCATACTCATTAGAGTGAGTAGATAATATTACGATCAAGTATATCATGGCCGGGATTGCGTAGATGATGTAATTATAGTTTCTTTTCTAGAGTAGCTCATCTCGGGGAAGAGGGAGTAGTGTAGCCGGGAAGAGGACAGAAAGAACAGAAGCATGTAATTGCCTGCAGAAGTAATTTCATTTCTTGATAAAATTAAACCCTAAACTAGAAGTTGGCAATGTGAACAAAAAGAGGAACCACATAAATAATTTCAATCCCCACCAGAGACCGACAAAGTAATGAGAGAAGGAGGAGTAAAGTGAGGAGAAGAACAATATGATGAAGAAATTTAGGGATTGTTCAATAAATCACATAACAAGGAGAAGTAGGAGTAACGTGAGGAGAAAAATAATATGATGGAGAAGAAATTTAGTGATTAAATAGCACTAACAAGAAAAAATACCCATTATAGTGCCATTGCGCGTCAGTCCTATCTATCAATTTACATGTACGTCATGCATAGAGTTTACTTGCTATTCCTCATGTGAACTACATGCTTTTACTAAGCTGATTTGTGTTTAAATGTTACAATAAAGTTTAGTTTAGAGGGCTAAGTGGTCAATATAGAAGTTTAGGAGATAAACTTACCAAATGAGATAATTATAGGGGGCCAGATATGTATTTGGCATATTATAAAATTTTAAAAATGAACTCCTTCCATTAAATAAAGCCTTTCTATATAAATTTAGTCCAGGTCTAAAATTTTGACCCAAATATATTTATTTGGCCTAAAATTAAATATATATTATCATAAAATCAAAATTTTATTTTAAAAAAAATTTATAGGATAAGTTTATTATTTTTTCACTTTATTATTTATCCTTACAAATTGAAAATTGAACAATTTCATCAACCATGATTCGGACTTAGGAGCACAATTACACAGTATGGGTGATTCTTTTTTGAGTTTTTTTTTTTGCTTTACTTTCGTTACCTTTTTTTTTTTGTCAACTTTTCTTTTCTTTATTTAAGATTTGGTATTAGTTTCAAATAACTATAATTTAGGTTTTTTCTTTCTATTTTTTAATAATTGTTTAAAATTCTTTTTTTTTTATTTTTCAATCTCTTATAATGTGTTTGGTTGCACAAGAATTTCTAGAAAGTTGACTACATAATCATGTTTGACCGAATACTATATTTATTTATAAATGATCTATGTAAAATAAAATATTGGGTTTATTAAACTTTATTAACCCGTTAGTAAAATATTTTACTTAGAGGTCAATAGAAAAAATATTTTACTAAAAAAGTGGATTGAGAAGTCCACATATCAAAAGATAATCATATCCTTAAGTTAAGATATGATAAAACAAGAAAGATATGTTTTAAGGATAATTTATGTATTGCTTAAACTTTCTCTGAAAAGTTTGGTTGCAACCAAATATGTTAATATTTTTTTCAATCAATTTTCTCAGTATTTTGTTGCATAATCCAAGCACAATATTATAATCTTTCTCAGTAAAACACAATTCATATAATATATCTCTGTAAAATATATTTTCAGTAATTAATTTTTTTAGTATTTACCAAACACATTATTAAAGTAAGACACTATTAATTATAATTTTTTTAAAATTAAGGTTTATGATTAATTATATTTTAGCTTTATATTTTTTTTTCAATTTAATTATTAATAAGAGATGTCAAATTTTAATTTATATTTGCTTAAAATTGTTAAAATAAGTGTTTATTATTATTTTATAAATTATGATCACTCATTATTGATTATTTATAAACTATTATTAGTGATTATTTTCAAAAAAAAATATTTTAAAAAAAATATTATGACTATCCGTCTTGGTCGATTAGCCTCCCTTAATGCTTTTTCTTGGCTCCGTCCCTGAGCGTAGGTATGGTGCTTTCATATGTAGCCTATTTTGTGTTTTGAGTACTTCTATATTTTGTCAACAAGTTCCACAACTGCTTTTTCCAAGGGTTAAAATTTTTTTATCAGTAAAGAAGTGTTTCATTAAAGACGAAAAAAATACAGATGCCATCTTCAAGGCTAAGATCCTTAGGAGGCAAAGAAAACAAAGAGAAGAAATACAATCTACCACACATAACAAGAAAAAAGCCAACAAAGCTAATCCCTAAAAAGACCAACCGAAAGAACATCATATAGGCTGAAAGACAGGGCAGGTGAGAGCCACTGAAGGTTTTCATAGAAGAAATTAAGAAAATAGAAGGAGATAAAACAAATTTCCTTACCAAGCTCCAGTCCATGCTTAAATATAAAAAGTAATGAGGGAATGTGAAAGAAGACATCTGAATAAAATACCAAAAACCATGGAGCAAAGGCTAAAATTCTAAAAGAGATTTCATCAGCCACAACAGACAAGCTAGGGGATAAAGCTTAAGGCAAGTAGAAAGCTTGAAAAGCCAACAAAGGATCCATGGAGCATGTATAACATCCCGGTACGAAAAGGATTCTAACAGTCCTATATAAAGGCAATCAAAATAAAACCAATGAAGAACACAAGAAAATACATAATAAAACACTCATAGCCTCCAAAAATTCCTAGAAAAATAACAAGAACCTACTCTAAAAAAGCTAGGAGGGTAACGGAGAGGAAGTGTGTGTACCTTGAAGCAACAACTAGTCTAGGCCAGCCAAACACCTAAACTCTGTTGAGAAAAAAAAAACTAAATTCTTAATTTAGTAAGTAAAATTTGTATCAACCAAAAATTAGTAAGAAAAAGAAAAAAAAACAAACGCCAACCAAGAAATAGAAAACTATCAAAATTAGTAAGTTAACATTTGCTATATAAATGACCATTAGTCATTTGTAAAAAGTGCAAAAAATTGAGAAGAAAAAAGAAGGAAAAGAGAATAGAAGAGAGTGGTGAGAAATAAATGTGTGTTTTGTGAGATTATTATTTATTGTAATAGTGGTTTAATATTTTAAATTAATATTAGAAATTGGAGTTTCTAGTTGAATTTGTTACAAAATAAATTTCGATTCCATATTTTTTACAACAAATTGGTATCAGAGCCATGGCAAATTCAGGAAGCACGTTGGGGCAAATACCCCTGCCACGTCTTACAAAGTTAAATTATGATAATTGGGGCATACAAATGCGAGCACTACTAGGCGCACAGGATGTATGGGAGATAGTTGAGACAGGCTTTATCGAGCCAACAGATACTGCAGGCATGAGTGCAAACCAACTAAAGGCGTTAAAAGAGACACGAGCAAAGGACAAAATTGCTCTCTATCTGCTATTCCAAGCAGTAGATGAGTTGGGCTTTGAGAAGATTGCCAGTTCGACAACTTCAAAAGAAGCGTGGGATACTTTAGAGAAAGTGTTCAAAGGAGCTGATCGTGTCAAGCAAGTTCGCCTACAAACGCTTCGGGGTGAGCTCGAAGGCATGAAGATGAAGGAGTCAGAAGGTGTATCAACTTATATCACACGTGTTCAAACCGTGGTGAATCAACTCAAGCGAAATGGTGAGACATTAAATGATTCTTAAGTTGTGGAGAAGATACTACGATCATTGACAGATAAATTTGAAAATGTTGTGTGCGCTATCGAAGAGTCAAAGGATCTCACCACATTAACAGTTGATGAGCTTGCTGGTTCTCTTGAAGCACATGAACAACGTAGAAGAAAAAGGAGGAGACACTTGAAGAGGCTCTTCATTCAAAGGCAACAATCGTAGATGAAAAAGCATTTTATTCTCAAAACTCTCGAGGAAGAGGACGCGGCAGAAGAGGTCGTGGAAATATTCGTGGTGGTAGAGGTCGTGGTCAAAATGACTATTATGGAGGAAATGGGCAGACAAGCCAACAAAATTGGAGAGGCCGAGGCCGAGGACGTGGCAGAGGTGGTCGAACAAACCACTTGAATATCGAGTGTTTTAAATGTGGTAAGCCTGGTCACTACGCAAAGGACTGTAATTTTGACAATTGCTATAATTGTGGCAAGTCTGGGCACTATGCAAAAGACTGCTATGCTGAAAAGAAAATTGAAGAAAACACTAATCTAGTCGCAGAAAAAGAATCAAATGATGGGCTTCTCATGATGGCTTATGACAATAAGAATACCAACAACGAGACAATATGGTATCTCGACACTGCTGCGAGCAATCATATGTGCGGGCATAAGCATTTATTCACATAAATGAAAATCATCGATGGGCACGTTTCATTTGGAGATGAGTCTAAAATCCAGGTGAAAGGTCTAGGTACAATATCCTATCAGCAAAAGAATGGTATGAAAGGATTAATTCAGAATGTCTATTACGTACCTGACCTCAAAAGCAATATTTTGAGCATGGGACAACTCATGGAGAAAGGATACTCCGTGTTGATGAAAGATCGAGATCTTCAACTAAAAGACAAGAATGGTCGTATAGTTGCACGAATCGAGATGGCAAGGAATCGGATGTACAAAATCAACCTCATGTTTGTCAAGGAAAGATGCATGCAAATTAATATTGATGACAAATCTTATTTATGGCACTTGCGATTTGGTCATTTGCATTATGGTGGATTACAAAAGTTATCCAAGAAGGAGATGGTGCATGGATTACCAAATATAGACTATACAGAGAAGTTTTGCGAGGAGTGTGTTCTTGAAAAACATGCGAGGAACTCATTTCAGAAAAAGGCAGAATATCGAGCAAAAGCTCCTCTTGAAGTAATTCATACTGATATTTGTGGGCCAATCACTCCGGAATCATTCAGCAGCAAAAAGTACTTTATTACTTTTATCGATGATTTTTTCAGAAAGACTTGGGTCTACTTCTTGAAAGAAAAATCGGAGGCATTTGGGGTATTCAAAAGGTTCAAGATCATGGTGGAGAAGGCAACTGGCAAGTTTATTAAAGCTCTACGATCAGACAGAGGTGGCGAATACAACTCAACAAATTTTGCAAGCTATTGCGAGGAGCATGGAATAAGAAGGCTCTTAACTGCACCGTATACTCCGCAGCAAAATGGCGTGGCAGAAAGAAAGAATCGGACCATTCTCGACATGGTTCGATCAATGTTGAAAACTAAGAAGATGCCAAAAGAATTTTGGGCAGAAGCCGTGCAGTGCGCAATTTATGTACAGAATAGATGTCCACATGCAAAATTGGAAGATAGAACTCCACAAGAAGTATGGAGTGGTCAAAAGCCAACAGTTTCACACTTCAAAATATTTGGCAGTGTGGCCTACGCACATGTGCCAAATCAACGACTCACAAAGCTAGAAGACAAGAGCAAGAAATTTGTGTTCATTGGCTATGATGAGAAAACCAAAGGCTACAAATTGCTCGACCCAATAAATCAAAAGGTAATAGTAAGTCGAGATGTTCAGGTGAATGAAGCAAGCAATTGGGATTGGAATAAATATGCAGAAATAGTAGTGGAGACAGAAGAATCATTAAGCATTCCATTATCGAGTTCTCAAATGAGGAGATCTTCTCCAGAAGCAATGAGTCCACAAGCGACTGATGATGAAGAGGAACCAATTGAGCCAAGGATGCGAAGTCTGCATGATCTGTATGATTCCACAGCAAAAGTACAACTTGTATGTCTTCTGGCAGATGCTGAAAGTATAAGCTTTGAAGAAGCAGTGAAGAATGAGAAATGGCGAGTAGCGATGGATGAGGAGATCAAATCGATCGAGCAAAATAAGACATGGGAGCTCATAGAATTGCCAAAAGAAAGTCAGCCCATTGGAGTAAAATGGGTATACAAGAAAAAGATGAATGCTCAAGGAAAGATTGAGCGATATAAGGCACGACTTGTTGCAAATGGCTACATACAAAAAGCAGGAATTGACTATGATGAAGTCTTCGCACCAATTGCAAGAATGGAGACAATTCGACTTCTAATCTCTCAAGCAGCACAATTTGAGTGGCCAATATTTCAGATGGATGTCAAATCAGCATTTTTGAATGGTATACTAGAAGAGGAAGTCTATCTTGAACAACCACCCGGTTACACAATAATCGGAAAGGAGCAAAAGGTGATGAAATTAAAAAAGGCACTTTACGGGTTAAAGCAAGCACCTCGAGCTTGGAATACTCGCATCAATATGTATTTCAAGGAGAATGGGTTCATGCAATGTCCATATGAACATGCACTATATGTAAAGAAGAAAGAAGGTAACTTGATGTTTGTTGCTCTTTATGTTGATGACCTCATCTTTATGGGGAATAATGAAGAGATGATTAAAAGTTTCAAGGAGGAGATGAAGCAAGAATTTGACATGACAGATTTAGGTTTGATGAAGTATTTTCTTGGTCTGGAAGTTAGACAAGGAAAGACAGGAATTTTTGTGTCACAAGAAGCATATGCAAAGGATATCCTATAGAGGAACAATATGGCAAATTGCAATCCAGTCTCGACACCAATGGAACGAGGTGCTAAACTCTCAAAGTTTGATGGTGGAGATCGAATAGATACAACAAAGTATCAAAGTCTAGTGGGAAGCCTTCGTTACCTTACATGCACAAGACCAGATATATCCTATAGTGTTGGAGTAGTAAGTCGATTCATGGAAGAACCAGTTTACACACACTGGAAAGCATTGAAGAGAATTCTCAGATATATTCAAGGAACACAATCACTCGGTTTATTTTACTCAAAGACAGGAGAATATAAATTGGTGGGATATTCGGATAGTGATTGGTGTGGAGACATAGATGATCGAAAGAGTACATCGGGATATGTATTTTTCATGGGAGACACGGCATTCACATGGCAATCAAAGAAGCAACCAATTGTGACACTTTCAATGTGTGAAGCAGAATATGTGGCAGCATCATGGTGTGTGTGTCATACAGTTTGGCTTAGAAATCTGCTGTATGAGCTAAATCTTCAACAACATGAAGCAACAGAGATTCGAGTTGATAATAAGTCAGCAATTGAGCTAGCAAAGAATCATGTTCATCACGAAAGAAGCAAGCACATTGATGTCAGGTTTCACTACATTCGAGAACAAGTGAAGAAAGGACGAGTAAGAATAAGTCACATTGTGAGTCATGATCAAGTGGCTGACATATTCACAAAACCATTACCGACTGTTCTACTTGAAAAATGTAAAGTGGCGATTGGGATGAAGGATGGAAGAGAATTGAGTTTAAGGGGGGAATTTGTTGAGAACAAAAAAAAACTAAATTCTTAATTTAGTAAGTAAAATTTGTATCAACCAAAAATTAGTAAGAAAAAGAAAAAAAAATAAACGCCAACCAAGAAATAGAAAACTATCAAAATTAGTAAGTTAACATTTGCTATATAAATGACCATTAGTCATTTGTAAAAAGTGCAGAAAATTGAGAAGAAAAAAAGAAGGAAAAGAGAATAGAAGAGAGTGGTGAGAAATAAATGTGTGTTTTGTGATATTATTATTTATTGTAAGAGTGATTTAATATTTTAAATTAATATTAGAAATTTGAGTTTCCAGTTGAATTTGTTACAAAATAAATTTCGATTCCATATTTTTTACAACAAAATCCACCAGAAAAAAAATTCCTTTTGTGAAAATTTTGAAGCAATATCTAATCTTGAAAAGCTTGTAAGAACTATACTCCCATCTAGCCTTAAAAGGAGACCATCGAAGAAGATAAACAGACAAACATTTAACAGATAACGTGGTCTTAGGCAGACAAAAGGACAAAGAGGAAGAGGAAAAGAAAGAGCTAGATCTGTTGTAGCGGTTCTCAAATCTGCTAGAAAAACAAGAAAACGAAAAGGAAAATAACAAAAGGGGAGGGTTTGGGGCCACCGATGGCCAAAAATAGCCGCCAGCCACCCCAAAATTAGATCTTAAAACTACCTATGGGTTGAAGCTAACGACCATTGTTGGGTAGAGAGAAACTTCTCGAGGAAGAGTTTTTTTTTAATTATTAACTTTAAGAGTATTCTAACGGTTAAATTTTAATCCACTGGAACTTTAAAAAAAATCAATTTAAAAATTCTAAAAGCATCTTATGGTTATTTAGAAACTTGGATCTTGTTTGGATAAACCAAAGTTGTTGTGAAGAACCTTATATGGCTATCATAAAATTAGAGTCAACTTCATTTTATTATTATTTAGATCTGGTTCTTAATTAGTCTATTTTTCCCCCTTTTCATTGTTGCTTTTATAATTTTATTTGTCCATCGGTTAGTGACTAATGATGGCTCCTTTGTGTCTTATATTGTAGAACAAGTATGTGGTTCAGATATTAGAGCTTTTTTTGCGTCTTTTCCATTCATTTTAATTGATATTGACGATTAAAAATTGCCAGGTGGTTATGACATTGTTTACAAGGCATGAAGGAAGAGTGAAGGGGATAGTTGCGATCAAATGTATGTAAGACAATTGGTTTTGTCTTATGCTATTATCAATTCTTGTTTCAATTCAAATTTTAATCACATAATTGTATCTAGCTTTGGGTCACATGTGTCATATCTTCGACTTTGTTGGAAATTTCCACTTTAAAATTAGAAATTTTGGTCATTATCCACAAATATGAATCAATTGAAGGTTATTACATTTCCTATTATTCATTGAAATTACCCCCTGATGAAAGTAATAGGAGATCCTTTTGTTTTTCCCTTCTCTTGAAAAAATAAATGAGAACGTCAAGCATTTTAGTAGGTTTTGCTCACTAATATTAGAATTTCCAATTGTTGATTGAAAATAGTGCTTAATTCTAATGAGAAAATTAGAGTATGCAGTGATTCATTGGTCTCAGAAGATCTTTCTTTCTTTTTTTTTTTTTTTTGTTTTTTACTTTCTTTGATGATAATTTACCAGTAACATAAAATAATTCTTTAATCTCATTTTTATTTTTTTGCATATGTAGGTCCTTATGAAAATGCTCATAAGCACCATGTTAGCAATGAGCTAAGAATGTTGGAGCACTTTGGATAAGGCATTAGGAAAGTTCAATTAACTGTAAGAAATTATCATTGCAATTTGAATTATAGAAAGTTCTAATATTTAATATACAAGTAGATTTTATTAATTAAGAGGAAAGAACTCCATAATAAAATATGAAGGTTGTTGTAAGAGTAGAAATTTCAATTGCTTTATTCTGGAGCATGTTGAGCATGATAGACCAGGGATAATAATTATGATATCCTTTAATAGATAAATTTTGTTAGTTCAGTTGGCTGACATAGGTTTTGGTTTAACTTCTATGTGTTGACACTTGCTTCTACTAACTTGTCTTATCTTTATATATGGATCGCTATGAATATGGGATGTAAATGATTTCAAAAGTCAAAAACAGCTTTGTTTATTTCTGTTCAATAAACTCTACTGTGTAAGATTGTGATATGTTGGAAGAGGGATATTGTGCATTTTCTTATATGGGGTTTTTATTTTTCCATATTTAAAGTGTGAGTGTGGTTGGTTAAGAGTTGAAGTATGATGATCACAATAATTAGTTAAACTTAATAAAATACTCTATAAAAGATAATGGTGAATAAACACGATAAAAAATCAAATTAATGCTTAGTAATAAAATGAAAGAGAAAAAGAGATAAAGGATCTTCTTGTCTCAATTCTCTTGTAAGAATAAAAGATCCAGCAATAGACCCATTCACCATAATGTTATAATAATGCAATCCTAAATCACCAACAGTACTCACAACCATGCAACTTATATAAGACAGGAGATCATTATAAATGCCCAAAAATTCTCCAACTCGAAGAAAGCAAGGAAAAAAAGAAAAAATAAAAGAAAGAGAATGAAAAGAAAAAAAAAGAATTTCGATCCAAAAAAAAAAAGAAAAAAAATAAAAAGGAAAAACGACGATTTGTTTAGGCAAGGAAAGACTACTTGGACACACACAAGGCCCAAATAAGCCTTGCCAAATGAGCAGTCTTTTCAGTCGTCTATTGGGAGACTTCCTCTTTCCTTCCAACTAGATGCTATCGGACTCCAGCATCCAAAAATCTTCTTTCTGTGTTGAAAAAATTACAATGAAAGTCTTTTTTTTTAACTCTCTTACACGGAGGAAATAGTGATATATATATATATTGTCAACAAGAGGAAATAGTGATATCATGTCTAAATCCATTCTTTCCTTAAATTTTTAGCTTCGCACACTAATTTAAATATTGAAAAGTCCGTGCCAGGCCAAGGTATGTCTCGGCCTTTTAAAGCTAAAATACAATATCAGCTCAAAATCCCAATTTCAGTAGATGTTTGTCAAGCTTGCTGCCTCTACTAAAGCTGACAATACCAAGATGGATTTTTTTTTTGCAAACTTAATGTAAGTAATCATATAATTAAAACCCCGTATTATAAGGCAAGAAATATAAAAGTCCTCACTTGGATTTCCCGGAGGTCTAATATAAATAGACTTTGGAGAACTTCACAATATGAGATAGTCCTCTCTTGTCTTCTACACAATATCTGATTCAAACAGAAATTTGAACTTAGGATATACTAATACCCTAAATTCCTAATGAAAACATATTTGAAATGATAACGAAAAGAAAATAAACTTAGTGCACCCTACTTTTGGAATGCATTAGAGACCCCATTTTGGGGGCAAATCATAGAGAAATATTTACAAATTAAGATAAAGTAACTATCTCTTAAGGACTCCCATTAATTAATTGACTTTGCTCCCAGCAAAAAATGCCAAGGGTCCAACAATGGCAGCATTGATATAAGTTGCAGGTTCCGAATGACTATAATCAGATCGATCATCTGGGAAGCCATCGTTCTGATTCGGGCCACCCACAATTGCTCCAATTAAGATATTAGGGTTAGGGTTTGCTGAATGGAAGAAAGGATTGAAACCTCCATCACAACCTATAGCTTGTGGGTGGCTAGCAATTGAAGGCAATGAAGATCCTCTATGGTGAATTCTCTTGGGAAAATGAGGACCAAATCCAACCATATATGACATTTGTATTGGGTTTACCCCTAATATGTAGTCCACCTACATTAAGACAAACAGTGAAGATAAATAATTAAATTATTGCTCAAAAAAAAGTACAAATATAATGCAATTTTGACCTTAGAACAAGAGCATAGAAACTTGCCTGTCTTTTTGCTAGGTATAAAAGGGAATTAGGAGTGACCATGAGATTACCACAATTGAAAGTGTGCTTTGTTGCTCTCATATACTTGGCATAAGTGGTGAGCAAAAAGGTTATGGATGTCACATATTGAAGATTACTTTCAGGTAGCTTATATACAAGTCCTCCTGTATTTTCATTGAGATGATTAGCTAATATTTTAAATATTTATAATAATTACAAGTACAGACCTTTTAATGCAAAATTTAAAAAAAAATATGTAGAAAAATAGATAAAACAATAATATATTCTCTTTAGTCAAATTATTTGGGGTTCACAAGTCATATAAGCAAGGCAAAAAGCCAAAATAAATGATTTTATTGGCCCTTGTAAGAGGAAAACGGTAGTCCTCTCTTAACTGATAAGCTCAACGGATTAGGATTGGATGCAATATCATGGGGCACAAATACCTCAACAATTGCCGCTTGTTAATACATAGAGCCCAATAAACATATCTTGGAGCATGTGGTTTAATTAGATGCAAAGCGAAGAACCTTATCAGCACCTTATCAGGGCTTGGGGAAAGGCAGAACTCAAAGCTAAAAGCAGCCCTTAATTAAATAACCCGAAGATAAAAAATCAACTGCAACAGATAATTTATCGTCCATGAATAATTATATATATATTATTTTTGGAAAGTCAATCATGTTTGTAAAATATTACTTTTCAAAATAGTGCCAAAATATAGTGAGATTTTGTGTTAATTACTGTCCTAATTAAATTATACAGCTAAACCAATTTTAGCTAAACGTATTTTAAAGTTTTTTTCACCTTGTGTGTATTGTGTACTTGTAAAGGGTGAGTTGGGTAAAATCCGGCATATGAAATTTTCAGCTTCTGTTTTGTATTGCTCAAAATTCTTGTCGTTGTTGAGCAAAGCTCGCTGCAGAGGAACATAAGCAAATTTGCAAAGTAAATACAAACTTTATATACTGATTATATAATTAATTGATGAATTATTCCAATAGGGACATATTACCCTTGATAAGAGTACATGAGCTCCGGCATACTTATTGTCCCAACTGAAAATGTCTGGTTGACCATCAGCTCCCAAGGATTTTATGAGATTGTAATAATACATTTTATTTGTTGCCCTGAAAAGCCATGCTGCTCCCCACAGTAACTCATCCTGCAATAATATCCATTACATGTTAGGATCAGATCATGGGTTAGGTACCAATTTTTGTAAGTAATATAATTATATCCACTTATTTGCCTACTTTACAAGTTTGAAAGACTAGTTGCTTTAGTCAAATTCACCTCTTTTTAATTTGAACTTGTAAGAAAACTTGATTATTGAGCCACTAGAATAAAGATATAGTTCTATTTTTTTTTTTCTTTTTAGTTTTATTTAGCACTAAATTGGTACTAGTGGCCAATTTTTATTCAACATACTAAACTAAATACGGTAAATTATTTGTCAGAAATAAAATATTTTAAATAAGAAAATTTTATCATTGATAGTCATTATCCAAAAATCAAATTCTAATTAACAAGACAATTTAGAATTTATTTTACTTGTCTACGTTACCATAAATGAATCTTAGCTAATAACAGAGTCATTCGATTATTGGAGTATTAACCAATCTTACCTTATAGCCAGAATAAGAGCAATAAAATGGGCAAACTGATGATCCAAGTGAATCACTATAAGAGCCCTGGTGTTGCATTGCAAATTGGAAAACATTCTTAGCAGTACTTAGTAGCAGTTTCGAGTAGTTTGGATCAGATTTTCGAAAAACCAGTGAAGCAGCAGCCAATGCAGCAGCTGTCTCTCCAGCAACATCAGAGCCTGGATTGTTTGCAGAAACAGAGTAAACAGAACGGACGGTGTCCATATCCTCAGGTCTTTCCCAACACTTATGATCAACATTTGGGTCACCAACACCAACATAGAGCTTGCCAGGAGTGGCTCTCGCACACCTTAGAAGATAGTCTGTGGCCCAACGGATTGCAGCCCTTGCATTTTGTAATTCTGGACCGATTCTTTTGCCATACTCAAGAGTTCCCCATGAAAGCATTGTAGTAGTGAAGGCCATTGGGAAATTAAATTTCACATTATCTCCAGCATCATAGTAGCCTCCTGTTAAATCCACCTAGTAAGAAAAACGAAATATGTTACAAATTAAAACCCATAAATTTTTAAACAAAGGAAATTATTCAGTGAATCGTTCATAATAACATTATAAATTAAAAGTAATATTTTTTGCATGAAAATTAATAAATGAATAATGAAAGTAGTGACTTACATGGGCAAGTAAACCATCAGAAAGGCCAGAAGTGGACCTCCAAATTAGGTTTTGTGAATGTGGAAGCCTCCCTGACCTCTGACCTTCAAAGAACAAAATGGACTTTGCTAGAGCATCTTTATAATTGGGACTGCATTGGACAAAACCCAAGAGAAAAAATGGGAAAGAAAACAAAAGACAGAAAGAAACTCCCCTCATTTTTCTTACGTTGTTGATACTTTAGTTTTTCTTATTAGTACCAACAAACTTGTTTTAGTTGTTGTTTTCTTTAGCTTATGACTTTGTTTCAACAATGACTACTTATGGGTCTTTATATAGGAAAGTATATATTCTTAGGTCTTGTGACTAAAGCGCAAATCATGGCTTTTTCCTTCAAGAATTGATTTCTTTGAGTAATTAATTTTAACATTTTTTTTATAATTTTTTGAAAATAATATAATTATGTTCAAGTAATTTAGGGTCTAGAGAAAGATGAAAAAAGTCGCTAATGCAATGCATACAGTAATTATGACCAAACAAGGAAGTGCTAACTTATTTGACTTAATATATAGGTGTGGGCCATTAATTGCCTTAATTTGTTAATTTTTAAGTATGGAAGGACAGTAAAATCTCCTTCAACAAGTTAATTTCCCACTCCACTCCATAATTAAAGCAAGCAAGAAAATTAATTTCTAGATTTTGAGGAATAAAATTATTATAAATAGATAATATTATATAAGAAATTGAATTATTTAATTTTTATATTACACATAATATTCAAGCATTATTGAGTTACTAATACAATAATAATTTTGTTTTCGTTCCCTCAATGGAATCACAATAAATGTAATTAGTCTAAGAGGTTTTTGGTTCTTAAGACATAAATTTTTTTAGCATAATAATGGTAAAAAAGAAAAAAATTAATAATTTAAATTACTAGAAATTAAAATGCTAGTTACAAGGGAAGTTTTTAAGGAAGACATGTTTCCTGGCTATTCTCCTTGCCTCCACCTTTGAGTTACATAATTATATATATATATATGTTTTTAAAATTTTATTCATTGAGCCTATAAATTGTATTATTATTAATTATTAAATATTGACTACAATTTGTTTTTTAATTAATGAACATTATTTAAAATGGAATAATACCTAAATATAAAAAAAATGTGGGACTCAAAATGGGTAACTGTAGGACCTAACATTTAACAAAACACACTCAAATCACTAATGCACTGAGTACTGTTAATTGGTGTGCTTTGTCAATTCTTTTGAGAACAATTTGGCATTTGGGTTTTGTTTAGGGAAAGAAAATGATCACATCCGTAACCGAAAAAACTGCAAAAAAAACAATGCATCCAATTTGTGGGAAATTTTTTTTAAGATTTTGGCCAAAATTCTCTCTCTCTCGTTCTTTGGTTTGTTTATGTCAGAATTGTAAATAAAAGAAAGTTAAAAAAAAAAAAAAAAACAAGTAAGAGGCGTGAATGGCGCGCTATGATGGGCGCCCTTCGATCGCGCAAAGAAATCGGCGCTAAACTTTTAAAATAAAATATAATAATAATAATAGTTATTATTATTATTAATGGAAGGATTTTGGAGCTTAAGAAATTGTAAAAAATGGAGGTTGCTTTTGAATAAATTGATTCTCTAATCTTTTATTTTTCTTGGGATTCTCTTAATTTGTATCGATTTCTTCACATGCTTTAGGACTATGCTTGTACTTTCTCTTTTGTTTTCTTTATTTTTTTTTTACTATTTTATTTATTCTATCCATAATTTTTTAAAGAGGGAAAGATTAATATTGGGACGTTTTCAATCCTAAAATACATTTGAAATCCAAACTTAGATGTCTCAACTCGAGGACGTATAAATAAGTTTAGTTGTAATACAACCCTCATTTTTTAAACCAAGCATAAAACAGTCTATTTTCGCTAAAATATGGGCGATAGGGTTCGCTGCTCTTCTTACGATAATAAATTATTGATCTTTTTAAGAAGTTTTCTTATAATTTTAAACTAGTGAACCAAAGTAGGAGTTAACCACAAAGAAGCAGGCCTTTGATTTAGTTGGATTTGAAATGTTTTTAAAATTTTTATTTTAAGATTTAGGAGATGTAAAATTAAATATGATTTTATTGTCCAAATGCACTGGAATTGAATATTTAAAACCACCTAATGAAATTTCAAACATTTATGCTTCAAGTTAATTCCAATTGGATAGGGTTATGTTTATACCTTCAAAATGCTTTCCTTACTAAAAAGTCTTCAATTCAGACTTTAAAATTAATGCTCCCTCCATCCTATAAAAATTATCCAATATTCTATTTTGAAATATTTTAAAATAATTGTCAATTTTTATTTATAAAATATATTTAATGTCTTTTTTCTATTTTACTCTCTAATAAATTCATACTTTAAATATGAAATTAATGATAGTTTGAATTATTTTCAAGGTAAAATACATATATGAACAACGGTAAAAAAAAATATAAAAATTATTAAAGCATTAATTGCATTTTCTTAAAATTTATAGAAAAAGAAAATGGATAATTTTTGTGGAACGAAGAGAGTATAATATAAATCAGCCTCAAAGTATTCATTTCATATGTGTTGGAGCTTATTTGATATTTTCTTTTTTGAGAAATTATTTCATATTTTTATTAAAATTATTGTTGTTCTATAAAATGATTTAATTCATTAATTGTCTTTATTTTTAAAGTTATATATTATTTAATCTCATAGACTGTATTCATTATTTAGGATGTAGAATTTTTTTTTTTGAAATAAAAAATTATTTTCAGATTTTGTTTTATATTTTTTAAAAATTTCTTTTATATTTTGAAAAACTAAATCATAATTTTTAATCATACCTACACAAATATATAATTTGTAGTATTAAACATACTTAAAATCCAAAAAATCATCTGTAATAAATATATAAAAACATTAAACTAACATAATAAATAATTCTACTTTTTTTCTCAAACTTTATCCAATTCAAACTAAGGCTTGAGTTATTATTTCTTGAAAATTTTTTTTTAGATACTATAAAAATCTTTCATTACCTTATTTTCAATTTTTTTTTTTAATTTTATAAGTGCTTTCACACTTTTTATCAAAATTATCATTTTCTTTATTAGTTTTTCATCTTCACTAATTGAAGGACTCAGTAGAAGGATAAAAATCAGCTCTTGTAATAGTTATATTACCATATATGATACACATCCTCTCATACTCCTTTTTTTTTTGCCATTTTATTTACTTATTAGAAAAAATTATATTAATTTATTCGAATAATACATCATAATATTAATTAAATAATTATAAATAATAATTAAAATAAATTAAATTATTAAAAATAAAGAAATTAAAAAATAAAAAATAATCATCAATTACAATCTTTATGATTAGATAAGCAGGTAAACAAAAGAGCAAAAAATACATATAGAAAATATAAAAAAGAAAGAAAAAATATAAATTATGATGAAAAGATTAAAAAAAGAGAGAAAGAAAACTGTAAATTATGATGAAAAGAGAAAAAAAATATGATAAAGGAAAAAAAAAACTAACCTTTGCAATAAAGGAAAAAAAAGGTTTTATTAATATAAAATATCTTCTTAAAACCACAACCCTCAAAACTATATTTTATAGATTTAATATTTAGTTTGAAATTGCTTTCTATCTAATCAGAAAAATTTAAAACTCAGTGATATTACGAAATTCATTTTTTCCTTAAAAAATTAAAATAAAAAACAAAAACCATCAAGAACATAGCTTAAATTTTGACAACATCAATTATGTAATTCTTCTATCTAAAACTAAATTGCAGTCATTAATTATAAGGAAAATGTACATATGTCAACAAAATTTTTCATCAAACTCTATGGAGGTTTTTACAAAGCAAAAAACTCATTATCAACAATTTCTGAACCATCATATTACAAAAATATATAGAGATTTAACTAAATAAATATCCCTAGACAAAGCTTTAATAAATTTTAAACATTATTAACCTTATTTAGATATTTTTGGATAACAATGTCCTTTACCCTAATTTTTTTTTTAATTTTCCTTTTTTCTTTCTCACGCCTCCCTCTTCCTCTTTTTTTTTTTTCTCTCTCTCTCTCACTCTCTTTTTTTATCCCCTTTTCCTCCAACGATCTCTCATGCCTTTTACTTATTAATAACATTTTTCCTCCTTTTTTCCTCTTCCTTTCTCTCATACCTTTTACTCATTAACCTTTTGTAGATTTTCATCATTTTCTCCTCCTTTTTTTTCTTTTTGTGTTTTCTTTTATTGTGCTAACTCTATTGTCATCATTTTACTCAAGCTATTAAAGTTTAGATCTATTAAAATCGGCATGTAATATATTTAGCCATATCTAATTTATTTAAAAAAAAAAGCCGATTTGAACAAATCAAAGTAACATGTGTGTATTTTAGGTGTGAAAAATGATATTGTCTTATATTTTAAGAGAAACAGGTCAATTTGTTTCATCTCTAAAACATTTGTAGCTCTTTCTTCTTATATTTCTTTCTTCTTCCTTTCTTTCTTCATTTTGATTATGAAGTCTTGAAAAGTTAAACAATATGTTAATTGGTGTAGTGTGTAAAATATTGTTGTAGATTATTTTGGGTTTTTATAGATTATTATAGATTGTTATGAGCTATTATTGGTTGTTGTGAGTTGTTATAAATTGTTATAAGTTGATATGAAATTGTTGATTGACTTGTGAAGTGCTTGAAAATGTCATGGGTAATTATTATGAATCACCTTTTATTATCATATATCCTATTAGATAGTGTTATTGATTGTTTTATGGAGTGTTAAAGGCTATTATGAATTGTTATAGATTATTATGTGTTATTGATTGATTTGTAGAGTGTTAGGGGATTGTCATAAGTAATTATTATGGATCATTTTTTTTATTATCATATGTATTATTAGAGAGTGTTATTGATTGATTTGTGAGTTATTATGGGCTATTATAAATTATTATGGGTTTTTGATTGATTTGCAGAGTGCTAGAGTTGTCATGGATAATTATTTTGGATTATTTTGTGTTGTCATATATACTGTCAGAGAGTATTATTGATTATTTTATGGGTTATTATTGGCATGTTATTGTATAATTTTTTTTTTTGTATATTAGTATGATAGATTATTTTAGGTTTTCTTATAGACTATTAATGAGTTTTATTGATTAATGTGCAAATTGTTATAGTTTTTAATGAATTTTTATAGATTATTATAGGTTACTTGACTTTTGATACTATTTTTATTATTTTGCGGGTCCAATAATACCTAATTAGACTCTAGTTCAAAAGAGAGATCTAGTTCATTGTTTTGATCAAATATGTATACATGTTTAGGTTAATTTTATTGGCTTTAAGTTAATTTTTTTTTAATTTGTGTTTAAAGTTTGCTTGAAGTGTTTGATTTAGGTTGAAGTGCAAAAGAATGGATTGATGGATCAAAATGGTGAAAAAACATGAGACACGGCCAAGACACTTTATGGCTTGGCCGTGTCCCTCATCCAAGGCAAGAGGCATGAACCACTCACATGACACGGTCATATCAAGTAAGCTTGGCCGTGTCCCTCAAGAAAATTTGGCAGAGACAGACATATGTAAGAGTTACGGCCTAACCACTGGCCGTATCACATGACACAGCCAAGGCTTTGGCTGTGTCCCATCTAAAGAACAAAGAGACAGCATAGAGACAGTGGAGAGCACTTTCAAGAGACACGATCAGACCACTGGCCGTGTTACAATCGGTCAGGCAAACTTCTTCATAGGTGATTCCTCTATGTCACTCATTTTCTACCTTCGTGTTCTCCTCAAATTGCTCTTCGGTTTCTTCTCCTTCTTGTCCTAAAGGATCCACTCCCTTGGTTCTTGAAAGTCTATGAATATCGTCTATATATAGAATAAGTTCATTTCCTTGGGACCTTCGTCCTTTCATAAATTACCTAGGCAATTCAAAAAAAAACTTTAAACAATTAAAATAAATGAATCAAACTACTAACAAAAATTGTCTTCCCCAGCAACGGTGCCAAAAACTTATTAGGCTCGATTAATTACTACTACAAAGTGACACTGGCAAGTATACAAGGTTATTGTAGTAACGATGATCGCCCTAAGATCGTCTCACAAGGAATGAATTATTTTGCAATAGTTTGATTTAAATAAATAATTTAAAAAGAATAAGTGTGTAGTGTTTGCAATATTGTTAAAATCATAGTAAAAGTAAAATTGCAAGAAAATAATTATCGATGTGCTTAGAATTAGTTTAATACTTGGAAAGGTACCTAGGGTTATAGATCAATTTGATCAAAGCTTGATTCTTAAATTACCCATTAATATAACCTTGTAATTTAATTTGTTTCTTGAGTTTAATTAGTCAATTACCAATTTATTAGTTTTCACATTCATGAATTAACAACAACCAATTATTTTGAATTTGCAAATTAAAAGAACCCTAGAACTTATATTTCTAATTCATTCTTAGGGTAGTTAATTGTATAGTTTCGATATCAAATTTTACCTCTCGGTCCATCATTCAATATCTATAGATCAATAGGTGGTCAATCTATCAACCTAATAGTTAATCCAATACAATCAACCAACAACAAGGCATATTAATTGGATTATCAAATCAAGCCATTCAATCAAATCTACTACAAACCTAGGCAAGGGTAATTTAGCTCATCATCATTACAAAATAGATATTTATCTCAACATAAATCAAATCACAATTATACATTGAAATATTAATGTTCATAACAAAACAACAACAATCTATAAATAAATTAAATGTGAGAATAAGAGAAATCCCTTTGAAGATGCCAATAGTTAAACTTCTTGTCTTCCTCCTAGCTTCAACTTGAATGTGATGAGGAAAATTCCCAAACCCTCTTCAATCAATGGCTCTACTCTTGAAAGATGGAATGAAAACTCTCTCAAGCCTCCAACTCCTCAATCAAGCTTCTTCAAACCCTAATCCTCAAGAGCTGGCTAACCCATTTTTTATCCCAAAAGTATTGTCTTGTTCTTGGAAGAAGTGGAAGATGAAAGGAAGATGAAGATGAAGATGAAGGTGATGAGAATGGTGTCTTCAAAACCCAAGAACTTCAAAACTAAGAACCAAGACTCAAACTAAGAGCAAGATAGCCTCTCGCAATTGACCAATGTGTATGTATATTCCATTTTTCTCCACTTCCATTCTTTTCAATATTTTAAAACACAAAAGAATATTTCCAACTCCACTCACTTATCTTGTCTCCTCATTTTTCTTTGTTTAATATTTAATCCCATAAAATTATCCATCTTTTACTCATTTTTAATATTTCTTCTAAAAAGATGACGCATGTTGTCTCCCACTTGTCTCTTGACTCATGCAAAATTATTGAAAGAAGCCACATGAGACATGGCCAAGTCATGAGTGACTTTGTCGTGTCACTCAAACTTTCACTGGACACAGCCAAGCCATTAGGCTGTGTCCATGGCTGCATTCATTTCCTTCTTTTGTTTTCCTAGTGTGACACGATCAAGACCCTGGCCGTGTCTCTTGAAAGTGTTCTCCACTGTCTCTATGCTGTCTCTTTGTTCTTTAGATAGGACACGACCAAAGCCTTGGCAGTATCATGTGAAATGGCTAGTGGCTCGGTTGTATCTCTTGCATGTGTCTGTCTCTGCCAAATTTTCTTGAGGGACACGGCCAAGCTGACATGATATGGCCGTGTCATGTGAGTAGTTCATGCCTCTTGCCTTGGATGAGGGATACGACCAAGCCATAAAGTGTCTTGGTCGTGTCTAATATTTTTTTACCATTTTGATCCATCAATCCATTCTTTTGCACTTCAAGCAAACTTTAAACACAAATTAAAAGAAAAATTAACTTAAAGCCAATAAAATTAACCTAAACATGTATACATATTTGATCAAAACACTCATTACTCATTACCTTAGAAATGGCTACGGTTCATGAGTTGTTGGTTCCAATTTAGAAAATTCTTGAACATGAACTAAATCTTTTATAGGATAATTCAAGAACTGTCAGTTCCAGTTCGAACCACGGTTTTAAAGTGATTCAAGAGGTGGTTCAAATGGGCAGTTTGGGGCGAATCAAGGTGGTTTAAAGTAATTTATGAGGAGATTTATGCGTGATTAATGAAAAAAAATTAGAAAAAATTATTTGAAATTGAAATTGTAAAAAAATATTGAAATTTATGTACTAAAAAAAATAATAAAAAGGGGACTTCAACTTAATTTTTTTTAAAAAAAATTAAGTTGCCTATTATGAGGCTCCACCAGAGCATCATATTTAGCACGCCAAAGGATGATAGTTGGAATGCTCATTAATGGGCTAAGTCTCATATGAAAGTGCAAAGATCACTATGATATTATAGGCTACGCTCGGTTCAAGTAAAAATGATTTTGAGTCACCACTTAAATTTATTTTTTTAAAAAAAGGAAGATAATTTAAGAAAAAACCCTAAATTGACTCCAATCATATCCCAAGGATAAAAGTTACTAGCTCGAACTAAAGGATAAATTTTGGGACTAGGTTTTTGGCTTATTTTTAAATAAAAATATTTTGGCATTTGATTAAAGAAGAACTTACAAAATTTATTTCATAAAATGATAATTATAAGTATGTTATGATAATTATTATATCCTTACATCCATTTATAATCAAATAAAGGTAAAGATAAAGCACAAAGTTAAATTAAACTTTACATCTCAAAAAGCCTAAAATAGAGGATCCCTGCTCTAGCCTTATGGATTATAGGCTGAGCACACATTACACAAAATAATTATATAAATAAGCAAAGTATAGGCAAAGTACATATTTAAAGAAGGAAAGCAAGAGAGTGTTAGTTTTAAAGTTAAGTGGACTTAGTACTTAGAGTGAAATTACAAGTAAGCTTGCATATCTCATTTAAATGAGAATCAAAGTTTATACAGTTCTAACCATTTTGCAATGGTTAGTTTGAACTTAAAATTACAGTTTTCCTACTTTAATCTAAGCCAACCCGAGTCTAAGTCCAATTTTAGGTTTTAACTCTTTAAAACCTAAGTTTAAGGTCCAAATTTTAGATTCTTTACACTAAACTAAGTATCTTTTAAGCCTAAGCTAAATTTTGATTTCTTAAACCAAGTAGCTTTAGGTTAAAGTTTGAAAAAGAATTTTTAAACCAAGTAGCTTTAGGTTTAAAATTTGACAAGGTTTTATAAGCTAGGTAGTTTTAGGCTTAAAACTTACAAAGGATTTATTTCTTGAACCAGGTAGCTGCTTTAGGTTTAAGTTTGAAAAGGGATTTTTAAACTAAGTAGCTTTAGGTTTAAAAATAATTTGTAAGCCATGTAGCTTTAGGTTTAAAAGGTCAATGTCTTAAACCAGGTAGCTTTAGGTTTAAATTTGAAAAATGATTTTTAAACCAGATAGCTTTAGGTTTAAAAAAAGATTTGTAAGCCAGGTAGCTTTAGACTTAAAACTTTGGAAAAGGTTAATTTTTAAACCAGGTCGTTTTAGGTTTAAAAAGGATTTGTATGCCAGTTAACTTTAGGCTTAAAACTTTGGAAAAACATTAATTATTAAACCAGGTAGCTTTAGATTTAAAAAGGATTTATAAGCTAGGTAACTTTAGGCTTAAACCTTAGAAAATAATGATTTCTGAACCAAGTAGTTTTAGGTTTAAAACTTAATTTTGAAAGATTTTTTGAATGTAATTTGGTTCAAGCATTTAAGTTCAATTCAATTATTTAAATCAAATTTTTTAAAAAATAAAAGCTCTCACCCCTATATCTCGCCATCATCAATATCTCTCAGCTTCTTTGCATTTTCTCCATTTTTCTCTCTCCTTCTTCAATATCCTTCAAGCTTCACCTACATTTTTCATAAGAAATTTGGGTTTTCTCTTTATTATTTGTGTTTAGCCATTAAATTTGCAAGTTTTGTATAAATTTTTTAAAGTTGAGTTATGAAAGAAATAGCCAATCGTATTTTTAGCAATGTATATATGTTCGAGTTGTTATAATTGTGACATTTTATGAGAAAATTATTGATTTTATTGTATTTAACCATGATCTATATCACTTTGTTACTTATCTTCATTTCTTCTTTCTTTTCTTCTTTCATTTTTATTCATGGATTGTTAAAAATTTAAATGGTTGTTACGGGATTGTATATTTGAAGCAATGTTGTGTAATGATGGAGTCTGTTAGCGCTTGTTAGTTGGTTGTAATATGACGTTAGGGGTTGTTAGAGATGTTAGGGGTAGTTACTAGAAGTTAAAGACTGTTAAGCCTAATTATCCCTAATTATCCCTAACTGACATTCAACTAACCTTAACTGTCATTTTAAACTCTTCATAATACACTATAATACAATATGTAGATTAAAGGAACCAACTTGCAAGATTTTGATTAGCATAAGAAAAAAATATTAAATTAGAACGGGCCTAATTACCTCTAATTGCTCATACTTATCTCTAATTCTGCTCTAACTATCCCTAACTATTAACGAAAACACTCCATATTAATTCTTAACATACTATATGGATTAAAAACATAAAATTGGAATTTGTTTGTAATATATTAATCTATAACTAAAAAATTTTAAATAAAAAAGCTCATAACTATCCCTAACTCTGCTCTAACTACTCTTAATTGTCAATTAAAATACTTCATATTAATCCTTAACACACTATGTAATTAAAATAAGAAATTAAAATTTGTTTGTAATATATTGATCTGTAATTGAAAAATGGTAAATAAAAAAGCTCCTAACTGCCCCTAACTATGCTTTAACTACCTCCCTAATTGTCAATAAAATAGTCCATATTAATCCTTAACACATTATGTAGATTAAAATATGAAATTGGAATTTATTTATAATATATATATCTACAACTGAAAAATATTAAATAAAAAAGTCTCAAATTGCTCTAACTATCCCTAACTCAACTTTAACAACCCTTAACTGTTATTTGAAACACTTCATATTACTTTCTAACATACCATATATATTAAAATATGAAATCGAAATGTTTACAAGATTTTGATTAGCATCTAGAAAATGTTAAATAAAAATTCCCTAACTACCTGAACTATACTTGACTAACATCTAATTGCCACTCAAAACAGTGTAATACTTATTTGTTTAATGTCTTTGTTTGATGAATGTGTTGTTGCAAGTGAAACATAATAATATCATTATTTTTTGTTTTTTATTTGTGAATGTAGAGTATTGATTCAAATATCAGTTTTAAATGATGAAGGTCAGTTTAGTACTTCGGATCCATTATGGTAGTAAATTTGATGTGAACGCCTCAAAATACGTTGGGGGATGTATTGAATTCATTGTGTTGATGGAACAATATGATTTCAATGAACTTGAGAAAGTAGCATCAAATGTGCTTAATATTGACTATACTTTGAAGATTGGGTTCAAATTTTTTACTAGCTTTGATGAGTGTCCACTTTATGATATTGTAGATGATATGACATTTAGTGTATTCCTTCTCTTTGCTACTGAGAATAGATGTGACATCCGTAATTTTTAAATAAAATAAAATAATTAAATGAAGGGTAATTAGGGTAATGAAAAGGAATACGGATAGTGTATATTTAATGTATATGCAAGATATACATAAAATATATATTTCACTAAAAGATAAAAAAAGTTAAAAAGTCAAAAGTCAAATAGTAAAAGTTAAAAAAATATATATATTATTTAAAAAAATAAAAATAAAATTATTTTTAAGATAGGAAGAAGAAGAAAAATATCTAAATATTTTATTATTTAATTATTTGTAATTATATAAAAGTGAGAGGGGCAAAATGGAAAAGTGAAGTTTACAAGAAGAGTCTTCTTCTTCCTTCTTGAAACACCATGGCCGAATTTTTGGAGAGGATCAGGAGAGGATTTTTGCTTCCATTACATCAAATTGTACAAGATTTTAAAGGGTTTTAAGTTGATTTTGAAGATTCATCAACCGAATGTAAGGATTCTTTATGATTTAAGAGTTTTTCTTTAATTTTTAGCTTATGTGAAAGTTGGAATCTTGATGGAAGTGTTCTTAATTGGTAAAATGAATTATTTTGAAGTTGTTTTGGCATGTAAGTGATGAATTTATGGTCAGAAGTTGAATATGAGTAGGTTTTGATAAAGTTAGGATTATAGATAGATTATGTGAATTTAAGATTTTTTTAAAGAGGTATTTATAATTATTGTAATGTATTATTTTAATGTTATATTGATGTATTATTAATGATTTTATGGTTGGATGATGGAGAAGAGTTGGTTAAGGTGGTGTTTGAGAAAAATAGTTAATGGTGAAATTAAGGTTTTGTTTGGATTTTGATGAAAATTGTGAAAATAATGATAGTTTGATATAAATTAAGCATGGAAATGATTTTAATTGAATAATTTAGATTGTTGTTGGGTTTATGTGTGTGTAGGATAAATTGATACAAGTGGTGAAGTTTAGAATTTTTGCTTAGAAAGAGGTTTTGAGTTGATTTGGAAGCGAATTAAGGTTAGTTATATTTTAGCAACTGTTTAATTGAATTTATGTGAGTGGCATTGACCCTTTTGGTACACTTTGAGGGACTTTATGTTCCTTTTAAGTGATATTGTATATAAGTGCATGTGATTGTGAATATAATAATGATTTGATGCAAAGTGATGCTAAAGATGTGAAACTTAATTAGTTGTTTACATAGTGTATCATTCATTCTGGTATACTTTAAAGGATGCCCTTATTCCTTTAAAGTAGCATTGCACATTGTTATGACTAAGGCTAAATGTGAAAATTATATGTAATGTGAAAATGGTAAATAAAAATGTTATATAAATTGTAATATGTAAGATGAGAAAATGAATCATACTATGAATGTGAACAAGCATTACATGTATTGTGATGGCATAATGTAAGTAAAATGATGAAAATGATGTTCAAAGCGAGTGAAACGATGGGAGGTGATCATGATAGAAGATGATCACGAGAAATATGTGAAAAATATATGAAAATATGTAAAGTGTGGAAAATGTGGAGAAGACATGAATAATAGTGATGAGAAAGAGAAAAGAAAATGAAAATATGAAAGTGTGACATGATTTGATATGTGTGTTGTGTGTTGGCCTTACGCAATTACTTATTCCAAAAAGTTTATGTTAATATTGTTGAGTTGGCATGCCAACAATACATCATGAAATTTTTTTTGCCTTCGAAGCTAGACATGCTGGTGTCATTACTGTGCCTTTGGGCTAGACACGCTAGTGCCACTGATATTATTCTACCTTTGAGGCTAGACATACTGGTATCACGATAGGCCAAATCAATATTTCTAGAATATAAATATGGTGTAGGGACTTGTTAGGCCCAATGTGTATGTGTTTATGAGTTATTAATATAATTATACAATAATGGATGCATAGTAAATATAATAAGGTAATGTTATTTGATGTCTTTATGAGATAAAGGATATGTAATAGGTATTATATTGTAATGACAATATGATTGGTTGTGTGATATGGTATATGATGAGATAGTGAATATAAAAATGGCAATGGTATTAAATATTATCGCGTGATAATAAATGTGCCTTTATTTTTAAATTATTATATATTATCAAAGTATGTGTCACTAAGCTCATGAGCTTAGTGCGGTAATGTGTATCGAGCAAGTGTTAGAAGTGCAGACTAAAGTAGTCTGAATTATGTTAGAGACTTGAAGATTATGCGTGTCATGAGACCAACTTGGAAGGTATTGCATTCATGTATAGTTGATTTTGTTGTACTTTGATTTTTGAACATATTAGACATTTGATGTTAAATATTTGAGTTAAAGTGAGGCTTTGTAAATTGTTTTATGTAAATATATAATATGTATATTAAATGATGATTTTGGGGAAATGTTATAAGCATTATACATTATATAAATGTGATAAATATTTAAATATCCAATGAAGAAATGGTGGAATTTGGAAATTTAAGAAGTGGGAGTGTTTTTACTTGCAAGTTGCCCCTTTGATAATTTGGGTTTTTATAAAATTTCAGACAAAAATATGATAACTTTTTTTCCAGAGATTTTCTCTTATAAATTAATCTAAGTATACTTTTATAAGATATTGAAGTTACAATTTTATTAGTTATGCTTTTATTTCCAAATAATAAATTTTACAAATATTTATTGTAGTATATTTATATTCGAGATATGTATTTTAGGTATATGAAGTATACGCATTATATGTATTTAGGGTATAAGGGTATTACAATAGACTAAAACATCCACTATTTATCACTATTAAAGAAAGTACTTTTAAATCAAGGTACTTAAAGAAGGTGCTTTTAAGTTAGGGGTGAGTTAGGACAATTAGGGGTTGTTTAAGTTATTATTATTCACCTGCAGATCAAAGTCAATCAAACACATATCAATTTCAAATTTTAATCCACATATTATATTAGGGAGCTTTATGTAGTGTTTCAAAAGGAAATTAGTGGCATTTATGGGTGAGTTAGGGATAGTTAGTTATGGGTTGTCTAAGTTATTATTTTTCAATTGTTAATCAAACACATATCATGTTCAAATTTTAATCAACATGATATGTTAGGAAGTATTATGGACTATTTTCAAAGGCAATTAGTGGCAGTTGTAAAGAGTTAAGGATAGTTAGGGACGATTAAAGGTAGTTACTAACATACTCTAACAACCCCCAACTTCTCCTATCTCCCTCTAACTTCACTCAAATAAGTAATACAAAATTACGAAAATGCAAATAACAGAAAACCCCATACTTTAAACTACCCATATACCATTAACACCATAAATCATCGATCGACAAATGCACATTTCAACACAAATCTTACTACCTTCATCAATGCTATGACTTCAACACATGCATCAACTCTATTCGACAATAAAGCATTTCACATCCAACATTGTTTATTTTTGAAGTAAAAATATTCAACAAGCTAAAAAAAACCCTAGAAAATATACTTACCAATGTTATTCATACGGAACAATGGAAAAACTGACAATTGAGGTAGCTTCAGACGAACAAGAGAATGGAGAAACTTTGTAAGTTATTTTTGTGATTAAGATTAGAGGAGAAGATTGAGAGAGTAGAGATCAAAGGTTTCGGTGAGAGAGAACAATCTAATGGTGGGGCTTATTTGTTAACTCTCATAGTAACACATGAGTGATTTTCTAGTATAATCTAATGATAAATGCAATGCATATATCATAACTAGGGTTGTGCACGGGTCGTGTTCAGTCAAGTTTAGAGTATTTTCCAAACCGACCGAACTCGATTTCTTAGGGAAAAGATTAAACCAACCTCAATCGAACTCCAATATTTTTCGATCAACCCATACCTAACTTAGTGTGGTCGAATACGTTCGGGTAGAAGAGGATTGGAAAAAAAAAGTTTAAATAAACATTTGAAAACTAAGAACCCAATAAAAAAAATCCCTAACTTCTAAAAGCTAATAATAAAACAAAAAATTTCAATCGTAATCCAAATCAAATATTAATAGAAACCATAATCACAAAATCAAAAAATTAAAATCTTAACTTAGATATCTTTTAAACTAAAAAAACTAAAATTCAGACAAAAAAATAAAACAAAAAACTATTTATCTTTATTGATCAAAGTTTTTTAACCAAAAATTCCAAACAAAACAACAAAAAATGAAAACAAATCCTAAATTAAAAATCCAAACAATCCAACAAAAAATGCATAGAGTATATCTACCTTAGACATGTAGCATATCAGAGATGTGAAAAACTTTATTATCATTCATTTTCCCTTCCATATTTGAAGAAAAGCAGAAAAAGAATGCACTGAAGAAAGCAATATTTGACAATATGAGATTAATCCACTTTGAAACAAAACTACCAAGGAATAAAAGAAGAAATTGATTAAGTGGTGTGGGTGGAGAAAGAATTTGAGAGAGTTGAGAGAGATGAGAGAATTTGAGAGAGTTGAAAGAGATGAGACAAATCTGATATGAAAAATAAAAGCGGTGGTTGAGGTGTTAGGGTTAAGAATTTAGATGCTTATATACTCTTTAAAAAAATGATGTCACTTCACATATGTATATGTAGGTTTTAATCGCGATCAGTTATAGGTTAGAAAGGAAATTTAATATTTCACCCGACCAACTGATCATGATCCGAAATTTTTAACCCGTCATCACCAGATAATATAACATGAACCGACCGAGCCTGCTAAAAATACTTCAGGATGGGCAGGGTTCGATCGGTTGGTATTATTTTGCCTAGCCCTAATCATAACCCAAACAATGTGGGGCTTATTTGTTAGGAATAGTAACTTTTAATTGATTTTGACTTTTATAAAATATCAATCTTACCCTTGAGTTTATTGCAAAGTGCTTTACTTTTTTATGGACTTTTAAGTCTTTACAATATTAAATGGGATCCATTGGCAATTGAATAAATGAAATTACTTAAACGGGTCATACATCTTAAAAAACCAATAAGGAAAACGACATCATTTAACTATTTTTCGAAAGAGCCAATAGTATTTATACGCTTAAGTCTCCATCTCAAGTATATACACTGACATAATGGTAACAAACTAACAATTGAATATCTTTATTATCATGTACCGTTTCTTGATATCTACAAGGCATCTAACGATAAGAATTTATTTATCAACATGATTATATACAATCTTCTATTGTATTTGTAGATATATAAATTAAGACACATAAAATTATATATTAAATATATTAAATTATATAAATTATAAAACATAAAAAATATAAACTGACTTAATTAAAAATTTTAATATATATATATATATATATTATACCATATTAAAATAACTATCATTGATATAGTATTGCATCACATTTTTCTTACTATAATTTTTTCACATATTTAATTTTAATTTTTTTAAAAAATTTTTAAAATTATTTATTATTTATTAAAATATATAATTAATTATTATAGATATTTATTTAAAATTTTAAAAAAATTAAAATATTTTATTTTATATTGATAATAATTAGTAACCCAAACAATATAAAACTTATTTGTTAGGAACAGTAACTTTTAATTAATTTTGATTTTTATAAAATATCTATCCTTGAGTTTATTGTAAAGTGCTTTACTTTTTAAAGGATTTTTAAGTCGTTATAATACTGGGTGGGATCCGCTGACAATTGAATAAAGGAAATTACTTAAACAGGTCTTACATTTTAAAAAAACAATTAAGAAAACGACGCCGTTTAACTGTTTTTTCAAAAGGGCCAATAGTATTTACACTCTTAATTAAGTCTTTATCTCAAGTATATATACACTGACGTATGGTAACAATTGAATATCATTATTATCACGTATAGTTTCTCAATATCTACAAGGCAGCTAATGGTAATAATTTATTTATCAATATGCTTGTATTAAATCTTCCATTGTATTTGTAGCTATATAAATTAAGACACATAAAATTATATATTAAATATATTAAATTATATAAAATATAAAACATAAAAAATATGAACTGTGACTTAATTAAAAATTTTAAATATATATAATATACTATACTTTACTAAGATAATAATTAATTAATTGCCTACTCTAATAAATAATAAATTTAATTTTTTAAAAAAAATTTGACTAAAAATTAAATTTATTATTTATTGAAATAGAAAATTATGTCATTTAACTCTTTTTCTAAAGGGGGAAGTGGGTTCTTGTGGGTGGGAGTGGGAGTGGGAGTGGGAGTGGGAGGGGAAGGGGGAGGGGGTAGAGGGTCCATTATCCCTCCAAAACCTTCTCCTTTGGTCCCTGACTATATAAATTGTATTAAGATGGTAATGCCGGATGAGAAGGTATTATTATTATACATAACACACTTTATCTTATAAGTTATATTTATTTTAATTTTATCTTAAAAATATGAGGGTACAATTGAAATAATTATTAACCGAATACTTATTAATAAGTTTTAATCAATTATTAAATAAAAAAAATATGATCATTAATTTTTATCATAGGATTTGAAATTTAGTGTATATATATTGAGTAAAAATACCTACAATATCATGAGTAGGGCTGTAAATGAGCCAAGCTACTAGAGCTCGGCTTAGATCTCGGCTCGGTAAAAACTCGTTCAGGCTCGAGCTCGAACTGCTCATTTGTTAAATGAGCCAAGCTCAAACTATGAAATATTCGGCTCGTTAGCTCGTGAGCTAGCTCATTTAAAAAGCTCGTAAATTAAGCTCGTGAGCTAGCTCGTTTAGTGTATTGGATTAAAAATATATATAATTTAATTATATATATATTAAACTATATATGTGAATATATTAATTTTTGACTAACTTAATTTATATAATTTATTAATATATGGTATATGTGATAAATAAATTAAATAATATACAATATAAAATAGTTTAGTAATTTATAGTAAAATATAAAATTATAGTAATATAATATTTTATTTTTATTAATATACAATTATATTATTCATCTTTCATACAAACATAAATTTTAGTATATCTTTTATAAAAATTTAGAAAAAGTGAATTAAAAATAAAAATTAAAATAAATTTATTGAGCTCGTTAAACTTATTTAAATCAAGCTCGAGTTCAAGCTCGAGATACATGGTATATGAGCTGGCTCGATACAAGTTCAGGCTCGGCTCGAGCTCGATTCGAGTTCGAGTTTGAACTCGATTATTTTATAATGAGCCGAGCTTGAGTTTTACAAATCTCGGCTCGATTACAGCCCTAATCATGAGGTTACTTCTCTAGTGTGTATATATATATCAATTGAATAATAAACGTAAGTTCTCGTACCTTTCTCTCAATGCTCAAAAATAAATATTACAAAATCCTCATAAAAAAAATTAGAATCAACCTAATAAAGATACTAATAAATATTAGAAATTTGTTTCTTAATAAGTGAATAAATTGTCCCTAACTTAATTAATAATTTACAAATTAATTTTTTTGTTATAGTATACTACATATATATATATATGATTTCATTTTTTTAATTTTATTATTAAGATATTTCTATGATTAAAAAAAATAACTTATGTGTTGTGAGCATACTTAAAAATGTTCTTTTTACTTTATTACAAATGTTAATTTGTGGGATTACAATTTAATATTTTATTTGATTAAATAGTTTTCTTATTGAAATTTCCAAAAAAATTAAAAGAAAGGATACCGAAATGCTTGCTTAGAAAAAAAAAATTCTTCGATTATAAATTCTTTTCATTTATATGAAAATTTTATATACGTAATAAAAATATATATATATATATTTTTCATATTATCATTCTTTAAAAAATAAAAAAAATTATAAACACCACAATTAAATTAATAAATTCAAATTTACTTTCGTTATGAAATTAGTTATTTGGTAAATATATTCAATTGTGAAGAAGATGGAATTACTATATCAATTTCCTCCACTTAATTCCCCAAAATTAATTTTCTCCCCTGGACAGTAATGTTTTCTTCATTAGACCTCCTCCATGTAATAAACAAAAAATTCTAATTAATTTTTTTTAAAAAAGGAAAATTTTCATATTTGAAAACATTAGTATAATACATAAATACTTTTTTTTCATATAGTATTAACTTTTAGACAAACAATTGTTTGTTTTTATTATATAATTAATCGTATAAGATGAATATTCCACCATTAAATTATTAATCCAATAATAATATGAAAATGTCTTTTTTAAATTATTTAGTAGCAAATAACTTATCTTTTCTCTCTTATTTTCTTAAACAAAGAAGAAGAAAAAGGAAAGTTAGAACTATATATATATCTATATATATATATATATATATATATATATACTGTGGCATGTCAAGTAAAGAAATGTCCCACAACAACAGGCAATAGTGCCAACATAATGATTTACCCATTAACAATTTTAACTGTAGGAGGTTAAATGTAAAGTCAAAAGCAGTGAATGAAGGCTTTAGGAACAGCTTAATTCCAGGAAAAGTTATAGATATTATAGAATCTTGGTGATCATAATTATATGTCCTAATTAAAGTAATACTTTCTTACAATTTGGACTTTGAAGTCTTATATTTCATTAAGAAAATTTTGAATTTGAAGAAATGAATGTGTTTAATTTGGTATAATTATAAAGAAAAGAAGTGAAATTAAATGGTTTAAAACTTCTTTTGATGCATTGCATTGTGCTTAGTGTTATAATCTCAGTTCTCAATAATTGAATCACTTTATTATTACCCTAAATATTTGAATATTAAGAGTTTTTTCTTCTTTTTTTTTTAATTTTTAAAAAAATATTGTTTGGGGGATTGGCATCTTAAATATGGAGGCGTGGGCATCTTAAATATATTAAATTCAAAATAATATATTCTCCACATCATCTAGTAAAATTATCCCCATTTTAATTTATATACACCAATTAAAAAAATTATTAAATTCTCTAAATATTATACAAACTTATTTTAAATAAATTAAAAATATTTTTTTAATAATTTATTAATATTAAAATTATTATACTTTTACTTTCTTAATTAATTAAAAGGTATCATTAGAAAAAACAAATTAATTTTTTGAAATGACAACTTTAATAAGATAAAATTTTCTTTCTGACAATTTCACCAAAGCAGAAGAAGCGTAATATTAATATTTAAGGTTGAGTATTCAGTACAGTTACCATCTCGGATATTTTAACTAAGAAATTCCTAATTTTAAAGATTAAATTTGATAAATGGAATGAAAATTTTCTCTCTTTTTTTTAAGTCAAAATTTAGTTATAATAATAATAATAATAATAATAATAATAATAATAATCATTAATTCGTATTATTATTAGTAATTTTTTCTTAAAAAAAATTGTATTGAACAACTAAAATTATGCATCATTACAAGAATAATTTGATAATGAGTAGAAATCAATTACATGATTTGAGTAATGGAGAATCCAATGATCTGAAAAAGATGGGTAGAACATGCAAACATCAAAATTAGGAGCTTATGGGAACTGATCCAATAGGGAGTCCCCTCCATGCTTAGAGACGAAGGAATTACTCCCTCAATCATTGTCACTTTTACCCCAAAAAAAAAAATATCATTCTTAAATTCTTAAATTAGCAATTTATACAATAAAAAAATTTAATTAGCTTTTTTTTTTAATTATATTCTTATCATTAATAGCTTAATTAATGAAATAAGAGTATAATATTAATAAATTAATTGAGAATTATTTAGTTAAATCAAAATAATTTTATATAATATTTAAAAAATTTAACTACTTTCTTAATAAGTGTATAAGAATTAAAAGTAATAACTTCAATAGGATGAAAAAAGTACATATGATTCTAAAAATAGAATTTTAACGAGAGAAATTATATTACAATGTTTGAAATAAGCATCCTAATCAACAGAGAGCATAGCTAAATTAAGTCTAAATTGTAGGGAACCTCCTGACACTACAAGATGGCAAAGAGGATCTCAAATACGTAAAAGATATGAGCTGTTTCGTTATCGAGCCCCTTACATTACATACGTCTAGCATTTGAATGGGCTCGCAAGTCCTTTAAGAGTATCTTCAAATAAGAGGATCAAATCTCTTCTCATTATATTTCACTAAAATATCATATAGATATTTAGTAAAACTCAAATAAAAATAAAGCTTAATCCTTCATTAGTGAGAGCCAAATCTCACTTTAGTAGATCATATTTTTTATATTTATTTTATTTATTATTTTATTTTTAATTATTAAATTTTAAGTATTAATTTATTTTATGGTGAATAATAAAATTATTTAGTTATGTGAATAATTTATTTAATTTTTTTATAATAATTATTATTTTATTAAAAATTTTATTATTTTTATTAAAAAATTATTATTTCTATTTAAAAAAATTAAAATTATTTATTTAAATTTATAAATTATATATATATATATATTAATAGAGTCCCTCCAAGGAGGGACCGTCTCTCCTTGGAGGGACGTTGGTCCCAGTCCCAAAGTGGGACTGGGACGAAAATATGCATCCGGTGCGGATGCACTAAGGCACTTACTCATGTCTAGCATTTGAATTGGCTCGTAAGTCCTTTAAAGCACATGTTACGATGTATTTTCTTTGAGCTGCTTCTACTTTTCCACCCAATATGTAAACCAATTTTTTTAGAAATATAAATATTTTTTACACAATATTTTTTTAAAAAAAAGTTAATTTTTAAAAGAGTAATTTTATTAAAGCCCCCATATTTAAATATAAAATCGCAGAAAATAATATATAAACAAACAATGTGCCAAAAGGGCTAATGGGAAAGTGAGCCCAACAAAATCAAGACCTGTGACAATAAGAGACCGCAAATGCCTCATAAAGGCTGCAAAGCAAAACCAGAAAAAGAAATTTAAGATCTTGACAATAGCAGCAAGAAGCAAAGACAATAAAATAAACTTTTTATCTCCCCTTTGTTGCTATGCTCTTTATGAAAGGTTGGGTTGGAGTTGCCTAAGATCTAAGGCTGCCGCTAGCCTGCTGGCCGGCGTCAACACTAGATTTGAGACTTTTGTCATCTCTAATTTATTTTCCAATTTTTCTTTAATAATTTGTTGTTTGATTCGACTTTCTTATCTATCTGGTCCTGTGTTGTCTCTATGTAGCTCTTTTATTTTGCTACCAAGACCTTCGCTGTCTTGGATTGGTTTTGAAGATTCATGCACCATAGATACTAGCCAATCTACTCTCTCACTGTCATTCAAGAACACTTTGAAGCCACTAAGGATGCCAGTGGTACTCTGGTATTCGGATTTGGCGAGACTTTGCTCACTGAAGAAGAATACTCTTCATCTTCTCAGTTTCATCACAAAGCCCTTCTTCATGGCTTTTTTGCAGGATCTTTTATTTTCCTAACTATTGGCTCGGAGCACAAGGGTTTGATTTTTCTCATCTTTTTTGAACTATAGTTTTTATCAGCCATTTTATTCATCCGGCCTTGGTTTGTGTTCTAGAAATTTTCCCCAATTTATTTGGCACTCTTGGGTTCCCAATTTGCAGGCTGCATGTATTTATTTTGATTGTTCTTGTAGTGTCTTCATCTAGTTTCTCACACCCAGATGAAGATAGTGATGGACTATGGCTTTTTTAATATTATCTTTATTTATGATAACAAAAAGATAATAGAATAGCTAAGTAATCATATTAGAAATGAAATTATCTACGCTGCTGAACAAACAATTTTAACACCAGACTCTGAAAGGTATCGTCTTTTAACAATTCTTTACCTCTCTATATACCTGAAGATCAGATATATCATTGAATAATAGGACTAAATTTCTTAGAACATTCCGTTGAAGACATGAGCATTGCAAGAACATACATAGATTTCGACTGTATGACAAAATTGAAAATTTAAGACTAGCTGCATTTTAAAAGACAACAATAGCGCTGCAATACTGGTAGGAGTCAATTACTCCCACAAAACAAGACACCACATTTAACACCACAACTGATATGGATCCAGACTATTGACATTGTGCATTTCTTCCACGGCTCCAAGCTGCTAAACTAATTAAAGCTAGGTTTTTACAAACTTAATGTGATTTTTACACATCTATGTAGAAGTCATGGCACAATATGGGTGAAACCAAACCTCCTTAACTTTGTATCTCCATATTCACCCAAGTCCTATCACTATGTCTTTTCTTATGCCGATTATTGCACCCAAATATAAACTTTCTATTTTTTTTTTATGAAAGTATAAATTTATTAATGAATTGAACTACAGAGGGTAATTTAAAGCTCAACAATACACCCAACTAGTCTAAAGAAATTACAAAAAACAGAAGACTGCAACTTAAACAATCAACCCAAACAAAATTTGCTCTGCTGGAAAAACAAAATAAGAGGCAGCAGTGTGTATATCAGTTGAAACTATCAAGAGCAGTGACAGCAGAGATAACACTAACAACGAGCACCACAATTTGAAACTAAACCTGCAAAAATGATTAGATTATGTTTCTCAGGCGCCATAGCAGAAATGAACAGCAATCAGTTGGTTACTGCTCAAACAGGCACAAGCAGTTGGTTTATTCAAGATGACAGCAATCACAAATAGGTACAAGCAGCACAAACATCATAAGACCGAGCATGATTTGCCCATTAATAGGCCAGGTGATCTAATCTCAACTATCAAAAATCAGCTTCGAATCAGTTGGTTACTCCATCGAATTCCTGGTTGCACCAGCTTTACCAAGAGAGTCAGCTACAAAATTAGCTTCGCGAAGGACATGAATAAAGTTGACAGATTCCAATGATGAAGATAATTGCTTAATCTCATACCAGACCTTTCTAAGCTTCCATGGAACCTTATTCAAAGGACCTTTTAGCCCAGGAGACTGCGTTGCTCGAATCAGATTCTATAACTAAGCACCTGCCTATAAGATTAGGCTTGGATAGGGACATTTTAATGGCAGCGAGGATAGCTCTGAATTCCGCTTCATTGGATTCAAGAACCCCTGCATAGCTAGAGAAGATGACAACGAAGTGTCCTAATGAGTTCCTGAGAACTCCGCCAGTGCTAGCATTTCCAGGTTTCCCGAATGCAAATCCATCAACATTCCACTTCAATGTCCCTGCAGCTGGAGACTGCCAAAAGGTAAGTATTCTTCTATTTGAAGACTTTTCCCAGTTTTTAACACAGCCCGAAGACATCAGAAATTAGTCAACAGAATATGGGAAAGATGGATTAGAAGAAGTCCATAATGCGAGCCTGATCAGAATGATATCAAACAGTTTCTGTTCGTTCAAGATTGAGTGAATAAACACTATACTGTTTCGCTCTAACCAAATTGACCAGATGCTCGCAAAAAAAGTGAGTGCCAGACTATTTTAGCAAATTTGCCAAACACTAAAGCATCCCATTGTTCAAACAATTGGCGCATCGATTTTGGAGAGCACCATGACAAATTCAACCATCCCATTAATTTACTCCAGATTTTCCAGGAAACTGAGCACGTGAGCAATAAATGATCAATTTCTTCTTGTGCTTCACGACAAAGTGGACATAGATCAGCAGTTGGGGCGAAAATACCAAATTTAACCAGATTATGCCTGACGTTGATCCTACCATGAATAGCTAGCCATGTAAAAACTTCGATCTTGGGGGGAGCGGAGGTTCTCCACACATTCTTCCAAGAGGTAAGGATCCTAGAGTCTGGTTGAGGGTCAAATTGATCAGCGAATGATTTAACTGTGAAGGGACCAAATTCATTGAAACGCCAGATGAGAGTATCCTCGAGATTGGGCTTGGGCTTGTCATCCTGAATCAAGTGCAGCATAGCCATGAGAGAATCAACCTCCTAGTCGAACAACCTCCTTCGCCAAAAGAGTTGCCAATTCCATGAGCCATCAATCCACACACCGGGCTCACTAACTAAACAGTCTTGAGAGGTAGATAAAATAAATAGCCTAAGAAAAGAAACTTGGAGAGAAGCTTGACCAATCCACTTGTCCTTCCAGAACTTGATGCGAGTGCATTACCAAGCAAGAAGAAAGTGCCTTGATTAATGATGTTACTGCAATACTCATTGCCACACATCTCCTTAATGATATCACCCCAAATGACTGAAGTTCCTTTGCGATCTTGGGGGAAAGTGGATTTGGGAGCGTCATATTTACATGTAATGACTTGTTTCCATTGATGATCTTTATTCTCCGCTAGCTTCCATGACCATTTGAAGAGAAGAGCCTTGTTTTTTGCTAAAAGGTTGCCTACCCCCAGCCCTCCAATGTGTTTAGATTTAGCAGTGATGTCCCAGTTAATGGTATGCAATTTTCTCTTGTTGTTAAGACCATTGCAAAAGAATGCCCTCTGAATTTTCACAATGGCTTTGGCTACCTCCTTAGGATTTCTGAAGAGCAACATAAAATACAGGGGAAGACTGTTAAGAACAGATTTAATCATCATTAGCCTCCCAACAATAGATAAATGACGCGCTTTCCAGGAAGCAAGCCTATGTTTTAATTTTTTGGATAATTGGCTCCTATGTGACAATACTTCTCAGATTAGCACCCAACGGGAAGCCCAAGTATCTTATAGGGATAGTTTCTAGTTTGCACTTCAGAACTTCAGCAGCTTGCTAGCACCAATAATTGCTTGAGTTTAAGCCGATTAGCGAACTCTTTTGAAAATTAACTTTCAGCCAGAAATGTAATGAAAACATCGCAAAATTCTTTTAAGGTTAATAAGGTAGTTCAAGTCCGATGGTCAGAAAACAATAGAATCATTAGCAAACTGGAGAAAAATGATTGGAGAAGAAGAACCTTTGATGGGAATCCCTTTCATCAAACCCAACTCAACAGCGCTACTAAGGATAGTGCTTAACCCTTCTGCTGCAATGGCGAACAAGAAAGGCGAAAGGGGATCTCCCTGTCGTAAACCTTTATGCATAGGGAGTGTTTCGGTTGCCGATCCGTTGACCAGAATAGCCAATTTCGTCCCCTGAGTACAACCAATTTCTGCGATAGCAAACCCAATTTCTATTACTCTGGATTCCAGACTCACCTGGACCTTTCATACTAATAAACATCATTGCAAGGAATAGAATTTCATGGTCTCAAACCTACTTGCAAAACACTTTTGAGATCCCATTAGCAATAAACGAAATTGATTTCCCTTCATCAAGCTTTGCTAATTCAAAGCATCAAGCTGTCAGTGTAAAGAAAGGTATAAAATGAGCAGTAGATGAAAAAAAAATGAGGGAACCTAAAGTCCAGATTAACATAATGTGAAAGAAATTACTCTGTTAACTAGCCGATGCATGTAAACAGGATACATAAACATATCAGATGCATGTATCCAATTTCTCTTAAAATAAGTGACTTGACAAGTGATTCTAGCTTAAATGTAGCTACTTTGATTTGCTTGCAGTCGGTCACTAAATCTTCTTGATTTTTAGTTTCCTTGTTAGAAGTTGTATTGGTTGAACCAGTCAATGGATACCCAAAATGTTCCAATGGGTGAAAGTGATCTATCAGAAATTTTCTTCCAGTAAGGAACTGCAAGAACTACTAATCAAACAAACCGAGTAAAGAACATGGATATGTTGGTAGGATATTTTCAAGACTTAGGAGGTATGTTGACGAAGAATGTATTTACGTAATTTTGGTTATTCTGAGAGAAGCTCAATCCCACTTGGTAAAGTTTAGTTAAAGAATGATTATTACCAACTAATGGCAATTTGTAGATGTAGATTGATGGAAAGGTAAGCAATCCCCATCCAATACATGAATTCAGTACGTCACCATGCATCAATGTCACCTCAAGAGTAGTAACTTTTTTATCAAATGGAGGACACGAGCAGAAAATACAAGCATGACCTGCTAATTCCAATTAGTTTATGCTGAAATTCTCAATATTTCTCATGTTCTTCCTCGACCAAAATTCCTTCCAAAAAGATATAACAAAGAGGATACTCTATTTGGTAAATGCTCAAAGCATTTCGATTGCTGCTAGCCAAAATCTAAATTAAATAATAAACAGCATTTTTCTTTCCTATGTAAAATATAAATAGACAGCAGCCTATAAATAGAGTATGCCAGGAACTGATTTGAGAATCGAGACCTATTCTTATGTTGCCTTATTGACCAAGAGCAAATGAAAAGTTTTGAACATGAGACAGCTTTTCCCATTAAGGGCTACTGTACTGAATATGCTGGATTGACAACAAGATATCTCATTGTCTTCATATCTTAAAATAATTATAAAGAATTCATCCTCCTTGTCTTGTTCCTATAAAAGGAAAGTCCTAAAATTTAATTCTTAGAAAGACTCTTAGCTATTTGTCCATTCAATGTTCTTACCAAAGTGGTTCACATGCTCAATACCAATGGACAGTCATGCCTTTTAGCCTTAAGGTTGCTCCCTCATTGTTTCAGAAGGCAATGATCAAAATTTTTTAACCCTTTCTGTATTCAACTCTGATCTACATTGATGATATCCTCCTCTTCTCAGCTACAGAAGAAGCCCATCATCAATTGTTACAATAATTTACCTCAATTGTCCAGCAATATGGGATAATGTTGTCTGCAAAGAAAAGCTTATTGGGCCAAAGCACTGTTGATTTCTTAGGCCTTTATTTTGAAAATGGATCATATTTACCTAGCTCACATATATCTCAAGAACTCCTCAAGTTTCAAGACTCAAACCTTACCCAAAAATAAATTCAACAGTTTCTCGGTATAATTAATTATATAAGATATTTTTTTTCAGTCATAGCCCATCCCATTAGCCAGCTTTCTAAGCACCTCACAAAGAATCCACCACCTTGGATAGAAACTCAGACCCAAGCAGTCCAAACCATTAAACAGATAGACCAGAAACCAATTCCCCTTCACATACCTTCTACTGGACTTCGTATTTTTATAGATAGATGCAAGTGATGAATTTTAGAGTACAATTTTCCTTGAAGAACTTAATGAAAAAAGATATAATTGTGGACACGCAAGTGGACAGTTCAAAGACAATGAAAAGCATTACTACTTCACATATAAAGAAATCTTAGCTGTTAAGTATGAAATAAAGAAGTTTGAATTCCATCTTATTGGCTATCACTTTCTCATCCTTCTTGACAATAATTCTTTTCTTAGAGCACTTGAATTTAAATAGAAAACCTTAGCTCCTCACCAGTTGTTAAGGTTACAAGAATGGTTTGCAAAGTATGATTTCTCAGTCCAGCATATAAAAGGTAAGACAAACCTCATCCCTGACCTTTTGTCTAGACTAGCTAAAACTATTCTTCTCATTACTCAGAAACATTCCCTTTCTCTTATTATGATGAATACCAGACCATCTAGTTCTAGGCCACCCAGTTCACCCAGCAATACTGATAGACATATTGACTACCAGTTTTTACAGTTTTCTTCTGGTTTTCATCCCTCCAGCCCAGCCTCTATTCAATATTTTGCAAGAACTCATCTTTTGATTTATCTTTCTGAAGTTCATGATTATTTTCATATTAATCGTGAGCTTAATCTTTTTTATCCTGAGTTTCCATGGTTTCTTGTTTACCATTTGTCCCCTTCTAATCTAAAAATAATTTCAGAACTATGGTTATTATGGTGTTATTCAATACTATATCACCATGCAATTGAGATCCCTCTCATGAACATGATCAGTTTTCTCCAAAATAAAAATAATTCTGATTCCTTATCTTGGAGATACTTAAAATAGTTTGATTCAATCCCCAACTGGATCAAAAAATTCAAGAAGATTATTCGATACTATAAAGTTTGGGATAAGTCAGAAGATGAGATTAAGAATTTTCATTCTATCTTTATCTTCCATAAACCATACTTCTAGTGTCCCAGAACTGGTGTTCTTTGGTCTCAGAATCTTTCTTTTGAAAGGAAATCCTATGTTGGCCAGCTTTATCAAAAGGAAAGCATGCAAACAGACCTCAAGATATTGTTATGTCAGTTCAGTAATACTCGTTTAAATGCCAGGACTCTACTTATTTGCACATTCCTTGTTCCTGATTTAAACTGGACTACTACAGTTGAAAGTATTTCGGATGAAGCTAAAAGAATATTTGAATCAGCACTTAATGCTCAGATAAGATTTGCAGAACAGACCACTGAGCTTCCTTTCCAGCTCACTGGTGAATACTTTGTTGACTATGATGTTGATTTTGGTGGACCTCTCAGTCAATCAGAATCTCAGCTAGCTCCTCTCAGTCACTCAGAAGAAGTGCCTTTCAGCTCATCTCAGCCAGCTGTTCAAAGGAATCTTGATAATTCAGAAATGACCCAACAAGATATTGATGAGACAATTGTTAGTGCCAGCTCACCTCCCAACAGACAAGATATGGATATCATGTCACGCCAATATATTGATGCCTCCAGAACACTAGAAGATAACCCGATGGTCCCAGCTTCTTATGATTCAGACTCTTCTGATTATAAAAATATGAATCTGTCACCATCTCACTTTATATAGTGATTCTACTATTTTTTTGTCTTATTGTAATAATTTCTATGAGTGAAAATACTATTTCCTCACATGGCTTGTTATTTTTCTGATTAGTGTGTCAGTGTTTTATGATGTAAGCACTTATGTAAGCTTGTTTATTTATTTCTTAGCTCCTCCTTCTATGTAAGGAGCTCTCGTTGTATGTTTTGGGATAAGAGATGATAGAGAGTTTCTCTTTCTTCTATCCCTAGTGTGTTTAATAAAATTATGAATTTCTAAGTTAAATTCTCTCTTTCCTCTATACTTTCCTGCATATTATCTGTTAAGCTCGATCCCTTGATATGAATAATTACTTGTGAGAGAGTTGTTATAATCAACATAGAGAATCAAAAGGGCGCTGTCCTATTGAATGCCCAAGGAGAGGCTGTGTGTAGACCATGCATGAGATTCTTCTGTGTCTGTATTTATGAGTTTATGCAGACTTTGCATCTATGTTCATAGAGATAGTATGCTCTGTTCTTAACTCTGATCCTGTATATAGTATGTCTTATACTTTATACTTGCAGAGATTTGAACATCAAAATCCTCTGTGAGCATAGACACCCCCAGGTGGATAAAACACTTTTTTTCTTAAATAAATATATATTTTTTTCTAAAAAAATTAACAAAAAAATTTATTTTTTTTTGAAACGCGAAAAAAGAAAAAAAGGGCAAAAAATGACAACATTTTCTATTAAATTAATTTAAATTCATCCAATAAATTAAAGAACTAAAAAAATTGAAAGCACAAGGAAAGAGAAAAAATATAAGGTTAGAATTTTTATTTTTTTAAAAAATATAAGGTTAGAATTTTTATTCTTTTTCTTTTATTTACTTTAAATTTTTATTTTATTATTTCTATTTCTAACATTAAATGTATGGTTGTAAATGAGCCAAACTACTCGAGTTTTGTTTGAATCTCGGCTCTGTAAAAGCTCGTTTAGAATCGATCTTGAATTTCTTATTTGCTAAATGTGTCAAGCTCAAGCTAAGAAATACTCGGCTCGTTAGCTTGTGAGCTAATTCATTTAAAAAGCTTGTGAGTTAAACTCGTAAAATAGCTCGTTTAGTATATTGAATTAAAAATATATATAATTTAATTTATATATATTAAACTATGTATGTTAATATATTAATTTTTTGACTAATTTAATTTATATAATTTATTAATATATGATTTATATAATAAATAAATTAAATAATATACAATATAATAGTAATTTATAGTAAAATATAATATTATAGTAATACAATATTTTATTTTTGTTAATGTATAATCATATTGTTTATCTTTCATAAAAATATTAATTTTAGTATATCTTTTATAAAAATATAGAAAAGATGATAAAAAATAAAAACTGAAATAAGTTTCATTGAGCTCGTTAAATTTATTTAAATCAAGCTTAAGTTCAAGCTCGAGATATATAATATATGAGCTGGCTCGATACAAGTTCGGGTTTGGTTCAGGCTCGATTCGAGTTCAAGTTTAAACTCGGCTATTTTATAACAAGCTGAGTTTGAACTTTTTAAAACTTGGCTCGACTCAGCTTAATTACAATCCTAATTATATGATTTTTTTAATTCAAACTATTTTTTAAAATACTATATTCATGATTCAATACATTTTTCCTCTTTCTTTTATTTTTTGATATATAATCACATAATTTAGGAGTTTCATATATATACACATATATACTAATATTTTCTTTGATTAATTAGTTTAATTATTTTTGACAAATGAAAATAGTTTATAACAAATTTATAAAATGGTAAGTGTATAAAATATAAAACAAAAAATGAGATAAAAAATAAAAAGTGGCAATCTAGAACGAAACCAAGGCTTTCAAAAGAAAATTTGACTTCGTTTTCTTGAAAATTTGATTTCGCCCTCTGTAAATAGAATTATTTGATTGTGTTTCAAATATTATTTATTAATAATAAATTCAATTTGTTTTTTTTTATTAAAACTTAATTATAAAAAATGGTAACATTATTTTTTATAATAATAATTTAAGCATACTTTATAATTAAGTGCTTAAATTATTATTATAAAAACAATTTAAGCATATTTTTTATAATTTCAACGTGTAATTTAAAATACTATAAGATCAATCTATTTGATCATAAGGGTTTTAATTATAACTATCATGTAAGAATAAAAAAAATAGAAAAATAAAAATAGAAAAGAAGCGAGGATTTGAGCTAATAATATTATTATAAAAAATTAATAATTTATATATGGAATTGACAAAAATAAAAGTCTACAATAAAATTATAAAAAGTGACAATTTAAATATTTTTTGTAAATTTTTCCTTTTTTTTTTTACATTTATTGTTGCTTAAACATATAAACGTGCATGCCTTAGTCATAAATTAATTTTTATGCATTTAAATATTTAATTAAGTTTATGTCACCATTAGAATATGCATATGTTATTAGGATGGAGATATTTAAATTCGACAAAAATACTAAGGGTTAAGATATTTACACCCTATAAAAATACTAAATACACCACAATTTATTAATACACATCTATTATAAAATGTAACATTTAATTTTTTATTACTACACCCCATCAAAAGACTTTAATACCGTTTATTTTATCATACTTAATTTTTTATTTACACACCTTTCATTAAAATCTCTCTCAAAAAATTACTTTTTTCTTATTTTATTATTTTCTCTTATCGATTTTTATTTTTCTCTGAATAAGGGAAAAACCAGCAATATAACAAGAGTGTGATAGATTCTTTTCTTCTCTTTGTGCTTTTCAGCTCTAAATTCATATTTCATTCTCTTCATTTCAGTAGTAATGGTAGATTTATGTGAAAAATAATTAAATTTTAGGGTTACATGTAATTTTAATTATTAGTGCCAAATTTTTAAAAGTTTGAAATTTAGATGTTGATTAGTACGGCAAAATGTTATATAAAAAATACTGGACTTCTATTTAAGGTTATTTTATCAACCTCTACCTTTGAGAAAGAAAAATAATGAAAAGAAAAAGAGAGAAGTATATTATATTTTTTAGTTTTTTCTTCAAAATTTTTAAAGTTTGATTGGAAGTAAATCTTTATTCATTTAATTTCAAATAATACACATATTTTTATATGAATTTTCAAACATTAATTATAATTAATGTATAATTGTTCAATAGTAACTCAATAAATATAATGTCTTATTCAATAGGATAGTAATGAAAAATAATTTTTGTTCAGCAAGACAAAACTATATAAAACTAATATTATATCAACCTCAATTGAATAAAAAAATATATTCAACAAACTAGAGCTGAAATTTAGTAATAATTCATCTAATCAGAACTGAATATTTACTTTTGTTCAGTCACTATTTAATGAACAAACATAGATATTCAATGATGTGCAATTAACTATATTTAATTGTACAATTATCTTTAGCCAAACTAGCTCACTTCTTGAATCACTTAACTTTATTTGTATTTACCTTAAACTCTTTAAGAGACTTATAATCCATGACTTTTTTATGTTTTAGCTTTAAGCAATAAAAGAGTATGAAGTAATTGGAGTGGGAGGACAAAGGATATTTGAGAGTTAGAAAAGTGAAAAATGGAAGATGTGAAATAGATTGAAGTAGTTGTAGGGTTTAGGATGGAGTGTGTATAACAACTTGAGAGGATAAGGTGTAAATATAAATGGTAAAATTGTAAATATTGTAATTCCAAATATCCTTTAATATATTTTTTCTTAATGGTATTTGTAGACCCTTAATATTAACCTTGAATGAGTTTAGTTTTAATTAAAAGGCCCAAATTAAATTCAATCCAATTTTAAAAGCCCAAATTAAATCAAACTCGATTTTAAAAGCTTGAACAAAATTGAGTCAAATTTTAAAAGCCTAAACCAACTCTGGTCTGATTTAAAAAGGCTAAAGCAACCAGACTGATGAATGGGTCATACCAATTCAATATGAGCCTTAAACCATGGCTAATACAATATTTAGATGTCCTAATTTTACTTAAACTCAAATCAATTTGAATAGGCAGAAGCCGAATTGATGCTTTAATATTGCATATAAATATAGAACATTGAGAAGCAAAAAAAATATGAGGCTAAAATTAGCATATTAAACAACAACCATTAGTGATTTGAAGGCAGAAACATTAAACAATTAAAAAAAAAGGGACAAAGAGCAATCAAAAGACAGTAGCTAAAATTTGTGAGAAAAAGCTATCAATCTTCGGATTGTTTAAACACCAACCAAGAATCTTAATTGATCTAAACTATCCAAAAGGCAATTGTGCAATTCAAACAATCGAGCTTAGTTCGACATAATTATCTTGGTGGAGCCAATAATATAGGTGAGGTCTTTATAAATTTGGTTTATTTTATTTAATTGATCATCTCATTGTTTAATTTTTATAAACAAGTTATTTGTTGTTTGCAACGCTTGTGCTCCAAACCTGATCGTTTGTTTTAACATTAGTTTTATAATCTAAAAGCCTAATTGCATGTTTTAATCTTAGTCTTAATGATCATATTGTAAATTCAAAAAACCCTAATTTTGTAATTGTATGTTAAAACCTCAAATTTGTGAACGAAACCCTAAATTATGATTTAAAACCCTAATTTATATTCTGGAACAACAACTCATTCAACGAGTATGATAAATTGTTTACCTTTTAGGGACGCTGTCTCCTTGATCCCTGCCAGCTAACCGGCTAGTGGGACTATCGTGTGTATCGCGCCTTATATTTCATTAATGGGTTAATACTAAGATGTGTTTGTGGATTGCAATTCATATGATTAATCTTAATTTTCTTTTAATTAAACTCTAATTTTATTCTTTTTTATGATGATTATTCATATGTTTGTAGATTGTAATTTTTATTTGGATTCTAAGGTTGTAAAAGCATGTTTTTACTTTATGGGTACCTTATTTAATTTGCTTCTTTTATTTAATTTATATTTGAAGATTAATGTAAGGGATATATTTTCACCTTCTAGTGGGTATCACATTTTATCTTATATTATGGATATTTTGACATTTGTAAGGGCATATTTCTATTTCATATGAGTGTCCATTTTATTGTTTGAGTTATATGATTGTTCTTTAATTTATTTACTTTTAATTGCTTATAATATGAATAATATCATAATAATATAAAATTTAATAATATTTAGACCTGAAAAGAAGTTCGATTTTAATGAACCAAACATTATAAGAGGTGTTGTGTCACTTCCCTTTCTTATACGTATTCAACTTTTCGAACTAGTAGGGATTGAGGATTACTTAAGAATTGAGTCATCTACCCCTTTTATTTTTTTCTCGGCCTGTCCGAGTGGCGACTCTTATTCTCTGAGTTTAGGCTCATATTCTCTAAGATCCAGAGCCTAATAGTGCCGAAGTAGCAAGAATTATTTCACCAAGGTGAGGGCAAAAATCCTCGCTCATAGTATTTTAGAAAAAAAATTTTAGGAGCATGTTTAGTATTTTTTTTGTAGAGTGTAAATATCTCCATCCAATCTTTTTTCTTTTTATTTCATATAGTATACATATTTCGATATGAATTTTTAAATATTAATCACAATTGATATACAATTATTCAGCTGCCACTCAATGAATATAATCTCTTGTTCAATAGGATAATAATGAAAAACAAATTTTATTCAGCAAGATAAAACTTCACAAAACTGATATTACATCATCATCAGCTAAACAAATAAAATATGTTTAGCAAACCAGAGTTGAAATGTAATAATAATTCATCGAACTAAAGCTCAACATTTACTTTTGTTTGGATACTATTTGATAAACAAACTAAGATATTATATAATATGCAACTTAATATATCTAATTATGCATTTATCTTTGGTCGAACTAGTCTGATTCCAGAATAATTTAATTTAATTTATATTGCTTTATTTAAACCATTAAAAACTTATCTTAAACTCTTCAATAAACTCATAACTTATGTCTTTTTTCATGTTTTACCTTTAAGAAATAAAAAAAATATAAAGTAATTAGAGTGGGGGACGAAGAGCATTTGAGAGTTAGAAAAGTGAAAAATAGAAGAAATAAAATAGATTAAAGTAGTTTTAAGATTTAGAATGTGACATGTATAGTAACTTGAGAGGAAGGTGTATTAATGTAAATGGTAAAATTATAAATATTGTAATTTCATATATCTTTTGATGTAATTTTCTTTAGGGTATTTTAAGAAAAATATTTTAGGAGTGTATTTAATATTTTTATGGGGTGTAAATATCTCTACTCATGTTATAATCGTAACAAATTTTTGGGTAGGATATTTACACCTCACAAAAATACTAAACACATATCAATTTATCAATGCACCTTGCTTATAAAATTTAAAATATATTTTTTTATTGGAACACTATACCAAAAAAGCTAAATACCTTTTATTCTATTATACCCAATTTTTTATTTACACACCCCACCCATTAGGACTTATCTCTCAAAAAATCAATTGCTTCATTTTTTTTTCTCTCATAGTTTATTCTTTTCTCTTAACGAAGGAAAAACCAGTAGTATAGCAAGAGTATGGTGGATCATTTCCTCCTCCTTGTGCTTTTTAGCTCCAAAATCATATTTTATTCACTTTATTTCAGTAGTAATGGGAGGTTTATGTGGAGAATAATTAAATTTTCGGGTTATTTTTTAATTTTAATTATTAGTGCCAAAATTTTGAAGGTTTGGAATTTTGAATGTATGATTAGTGAGGTAAACGTTATTTTAGAAGATATTAGAATTTTATTTAGGGTTATTTTATCAACCTCTATTTTTAAGAAAGAAAAAGAATGAAATGAAAAAGAGAAGAGTATGTGATAGTTTTTAGTTTTTATTTTTTTCAAAATTCTTGAAGTTTGATTGGAGGTAAAATTTTTATCCATTTAATTTTAGAATAAATTAGTGGAAAAATGCTTCTAAAATTTGTGCGTAAGCACATATTGACCCTTAAAGTTTTTTTAGGTATATTTAAACACTTGGAGTGTTAAAAACTTAACAAATTAGCATATCTTTTGATAAAAAGTTAACTGTCATTAACTGTTTGGTTAGTTAGCAGGAGAAAATATAAATATACCCCTTAAGTTTGAGCAAAAGTATGGATCGATGCTAATTTTTTTTAAATTTATTATGCACTAAAATAATATTTTTACTGATTTATAAACGAATCAAACATATTTAAAAATATTTTATATTAAATAATATTTTATTTACAATTATTATTTAATACTTATTCTAACGAACCTTTAAAATTATTAATTCACATTATACATATACATATTATATCAAATATATATCAATAGTAGGATATATTTAAGAGATTTTCTTAAAATATTAAAATAAAAAATAAAAAATATTTTAAAAATATCCATTTTTAAAATTTGCTTTTAATTTCCAATTTCAAAATTAAAAATTGATATTTTTAAAATAAAAAATTCAATTGATTAATTATAGGGTAAAGCTAATTATTGATATTTTTAAAATAAAAAAATAATTTCAATTGATTAATGATTAGGTAAAGCTAATTATTTAAAATAAAAAATAATTTTAATTGATTAATTATAAGATAAAGCTAATTATTGATATTTTTAAAATAAAAATAATTTAAATTAATTAATTGTAAAGTATATTTTAAAACTAATTAAAAACTCATATTTTTAAAATTTAAAATAAATTCAATTGATTAATTATAGGATATATTTTTAAAGCTAATTAAAAATTGATATTTTTAAAATAAAAATAAATTTCAATTGAAACTATTTTTAATCAAAAGTGATTTTAAAGGTTTGTTAGAAGAAGTATTAAATAATAATATTAATTAAAATATTTTTTAGTATAAAATACTCTTAAATATATTTTATTCATTTATCAATAGGTAAAAACAACATTTTAATGCATAATTGAACAAAAAAATATGCAGTATCAATCTGTGCTTTTACGCCAACTTAAGTGACATATTTATATATTCTTCCGCTAATTTGTTAGGGGCTAGCCTAGCTATTTGAAAGTGCACATGTCGTAATCAAATAATAAAATTGATACTAAAGTATCATTTTTATAAGGAAGGGTATCATAAGTGCTAAATAATTAAACTAACTATTATTTGGATGTTAAATTGATGTGAATTAAGAACTAAATTAAAATTAAACTAAATTTTAGAATTAAATATAATATTTTTATCATTATAGTTAAACCTATTCTTATTGATTAACTATGTGTTTCTTAAAGTATTGATTCAATCTTAATTTACTCTTAAATATTAGTTGAATTTTTCTAAATTAAGACTTTCTCTCTCTCTCGAGTACTAAACCTAGTATTGAACTTAATCTTACGTCTACTCTCGTGATCACAAGCAAATTTAGCCAATTCATTAAATTTTATGAGTAACATTTGTATCAACATCTTAAGTGTTTACCTTATCTCTAGATGCAAACTTAAGCCTAAAATTATTACCTTATTGAACTAATATTATATTTTCACTCTCGCTCCATCACACAATACCATAAATCAATCAATTAGTGGCCAGATAATCAATACATTAAATTTAAAGATAACAAAATAATCAAGAGCAAATTTAAATTGAATCAAATTATAAATAATTACTCTATAGATAAATCAAATAAGAAAATTTTAATCCTAATAGAGTTTTTAGTTACCCATGATTGAAATAGAAATTAAAAAAAAGAGTAGAAGATAGAAGACATAATTGAAATTTAAATTAAAGGAAAATAAAAGAAAATAAATTAGAAAAATTAAACTTTAGAAAGAAGGGAGCCTCTTGAACTTGAACGGATCTTGAATAAAATTCTCTTTTATCTTTAAAGTCAATTCTAACCTAAAATATGGAAAATTAATTTCTAAATCAATTTATCAATTTCTCAAGCTTTCAAGTTCCCTTTTATATATTCTTTCACCAAGTTAAAGTAAATTTGAAAGCCAAAACACCCTATTTCCACTTCAATCTAAAAATTGAAGATCTAAGTGCCCGTGTTCATCATTATTCATCATTTTAAAATTGATTTAATATGTTTCTACATCCTCAATTTTCTAAGGGTAAACTCTGCCCAATTTGATTCTACAACACAATTGGTAAATGTTGAAGGGTAAAAAATAATCAAACTCCATTTTCTATTTAAATTCATGATTTGTTCTTTTTAATAAATTATTTTGATCTTCCTAAATCCTTCAAATAATTGAATCATGTTTTTATCATGGAATGATGATATTACTTAGCCTTTTTATCCAATGGTTTGACTAATGAGTTTGTTTCATGATGTAGGAAATTCCAACCCATTTGTTTATTACTAACTCGGCTTCTTATGTTTATTTTATGTTTGTGTATTTATATTTTATTTCAATCACATTATTTATGTGCTTAATATTTTTTTATTCTAGTGAAAACCTTGCATTAGTTGCATTTGTCTTTTTGACAAGCACTTAAGAAAATCACATCTTAGTCACTTAATTGTAGTTTAGTAGATTGTCATCATCGAACTTAGAACTTTGAGAACCGAGGTAGGTCCTCTTCCCAAAGATTCATCTGTTAAACAAACCCATATTTATTTCTTAGTTTGCACAGAGTGGTAGCTCCATTTGACCCGCTCACACCATGTCAATTCTTCTTGATTCCTTGTCAAGAGATAGGTCTTAGATCCTATAGTGATTGGATCTAATGCAAGTTAGAGATTATTATCCTTAATGTTACCCCAAACCCTTGTATATTCTATGTGATTGTAAAATATTATGCACAATTATTTTTGAAAAACTATCGCCTTGTTATTTTTTATAATCAGTATGAGATAGTGATAATTATGGAGATAAATGTGTCTCATACTACTTTGCATCTGGTATCAAAACAAACATATAGCTAGATATTTATTAGATGAGTAGTCGAACAATGAATATATAAGTTTTACTATTAGTCAATAATTTATAGTCTAGGTCATAATTGTGCATATAATCTTTAGATTTGTGGTGATACAATTATTCCATGTAGAACTAGTTAGGATCCATTGTTGCTTACATGTCGATCATAACCACAAATAGGTATATATATATAGTACATGATAATACTATTACTAACTAGTTATGTGTGGAGGTGAGTGATCACCAAAATTGATAAATTAACTTGGATAAATAAGGAAGATACTTTATACTATTTGTTTGTTTTTGATATATAAATTCTTTACCAATATGGTTAAGATTCACTAGAAATGGATTTATAGTAGGAGTCGAATTTATTGAGAATTAAAATCATGACGAGCATTTATGACTGAAGCACATTAGGATTTGATGAAAAATTGATCATTGTCGAGATCAAAATTTCATAATAGAGGAATTCTAATGCATATTAGTTGTGATCAATAATTCATAAAATAATTAAACAATCAACTACAAGTATGCATTTCAAATTTCACAATCACGATAAGTTATGCCACTTATGCCTTGTAAAATTAAGCGTAAAATATAGATTTCACAATTAGTAGATAAAAAAAGTTTTATCAATCTTATTGATGACTAGATATGAAACTAGAAAATCATACACCATGCAGCATTTGAGTACTAACAGAATTAAAATGATTACCATAATAATTAATTGAATTATTTAATTAATTGATTAGCAGTAATGGAAATTTATAATTAAATTTATAAGGTTTCTAGCATGTTCTAAAATTAATTCATATTGGGATTATTCCAATTAAATTTTAATTTATATATTGTTCAAAAAAAATTAATTCATAATGAAATATAAGTAAGAGGGTTAAATTGAAAAGAATATAAAATTAATCTTGCATACCATGTAGCTCTAATCCATATCTATTATTTATGGAAAAGTATATATGGGTTAAGGACTTTATTAGGTTCAAAATGTGTAGGAGAAATCCACTAACCTAAAACATGATTTGATAGTTTGGCTAACACAAAACCCATACATATATATAATCATCTGCCATTTTAGAAAGCAACAATTTCACGCTTTTTCTGTTAAATCTCAGAAAAATCCTAACCAAATTCCATGTTCTCTTCGACTAACACTAACCAAAACTTAATCTCATTATTTAATAATCTTTTTCCATCAACATTAATTTCATCAAATTAACTAAATTCTAATATTTCAAGAACACAATTCATGATATTATGGTAGGCCTAATAATTTCTTGTTGTGGGGTTATTTTGATTTTAGCCTTAGCTAATTGTGAAGCAAGAGTTCTTACAACACCTTCAAGAAGATTATTTATTCAAACTAGAGAAACCCAATTTGTATTAAATGATTCGCCGTTTCTTTTCAATGGTTTCAACTCGTATTGGATGATGAGCGTAGCAATTCAACCAAGCCAAAGGTTTAAAGTATCAAATGTGATGAAAGAGGCTATTTCTGCTGGGCTTACAGTGTGTAGAACATGGGCATTTAGCGATGGAGGTTATCAAGCTCTTCAGATATCCCCTGGAGTTTACAGTGAACCTGTCTTTCGGGTTTCCTTCTTTATTTCTTCTTCTTCTTCTTCTTAATTATAATCCTTGAAGTATAGAAATTAGACCTACATTTTCAATCAATATTATTTCATATTCAAAAGTAACTTGCTCTAGAACATTGAGTGTTACTATATTGCATTTAATAATCATTGCCCAATGAGTAGTAAATCATTTATAGAAATGGTGTTTCAGGCACTTGATTATGCGATTGCTGAGGCAAAGAAGTATGGAATTCGTTTGATTTTGAGTTTGTGCAACTACGCTAACGACTATGGTGGAAGAGCACAGTATGTGAAGTGGGCTAGAGATGCTGGCGTCCCCATTAGCAATGATGATGATTTTTATATTAATGCAGTTGTGAAGGGATACTATAAGCATCATGTCAAGGTAACAAATATTATATTATCATTTCAATTTCCCCCTTTTTTTTCTTATTTCTTTCCTCTAGAAATTAGTTTTTAAAAAAATATTTTAAAAAAATCACATTTAATGCATATTTAAAATTAATTTTAGATTAAATTATAAGTAATTATTGTTCAATAGTTTAAAAGAAATTTACATTTTTTTTTTCTGAAAATTGTTATTTGTGATATTAAATTATTTTATTTGAAAAGATTGGGTGATCCAACTTGATGAAATATTAGCTTAGTTTAGTTTCCATGGGAAGACTAATTAATGCTTGTGCTTATTTTTGGCACAGAAAGTGTTAACAAGAATAAACACAATCACTGGCGTTGCTTACAAGAATGACCCAACAATCATGGCATGGGAATTGATGAATGAACCACGCTGCCAATTAGACTCATCAGGAAAAATCATTCAGGTAAGACAAATTAATTAATATATACCCATTAAAAAAATATAAATGGAAGAGTAATTATTTTTTGAGGGAGTTTTTAGTGAAAAAAATGAAGAATTTTCCATAGTAATAATTAATGTGTTAAATATGACAGAGATGGGTCGAGGAGATGGCAGCTTATGTAAAGTCTATCGACAGCAACCATTTGATGGAAATAGGCATGGAAGGCTTCTATGGAAACTCAATTCCTAACAGAAAGCAATACAATCCTGATTACCAAGTTGGCACTGATTTTATTACTAACAATCTCATTAAAGATATTGATTTTGCCACAATACATGCCTACCCTGATATATGGTAATTAAGTTACAATTTTAAATAATTATTCAAATTGTTCTTTGTAAGTAATTTATTAGATGGGCTACTAATAATTGATGTTAATTAATTGCAGGTTATCAGGACAGGATGATAATGCTCAAATGGAATTCTTGCTAAGATGAATGGCAAGTCATTGGATAGATTCAAGAACTGTAATAAGAAAGCCATTGGTTTTCTCTGAATTTGGAAAATCAAAGAAAGATTCAAGATACAGCACTAATGCTAGAGATTTATTTTTGAGCACAATCAATAAATGCATATATAGTTTTGTTAAAATTAGAGGAACGATTGGTGGTGGCTTGGTTTGGCAAGTTTTAGCTGAAGGAATGGAACCATATTATGATGGATATGACAACTAGTGTTATTAGTCTGCAATCACAGAAAATGATGGCTCTTAAACAACTTTTGGGCAGAACCAACTTCACAAGGAAAGCAAAATGAAGAATAGGATGAGTGGTGATTAGGAAGTTAATTAGGATTAGTGTGAATATTGGTAATAAATTAATAATATAAATCTAGTTTTTAGGATTCATAAAGAATAAATTGTAGACAGAATTCTATTTTCAAAGAAGATTTGTAAGATGTTTCGTCTTCAAATTTTTTGGTGCATGGGAAAATAATTAATTAATTTTTCTAATTTTTAATTTCTTTATTTTTCTTTCATTTTTTTTTTTCAGTATTGAGAGAGGATAAAACCTTGATGATATTCGACCAGAATAAAAATCTGCTTTTCTTATTGGTAAGCCAAAAAAGAAGTATTAATGATAATGTGCATAATTATACTGCTGGCTTAAAGCATAACAATGTTGGCCAACACCATAAATGAATAGCCATGCCAATTAAGAATTAATTTTTTCAAAAAAAAAAAAGAAAAAGAAAAAAGACAATTGAGTACAACAAAGAATTATAAGTGTGTTCATCACTACTACATCTGCAGGATCACAGCAATTATTGATCCTTAACCTGTGTACATAATCCAATTCAAGTAAACATATAATATCGAATTTATGACAAATCAAGCGATCACAGACAGGCAGGATTGCAGGTTGGTAGAGCCGTGGGGGTTTAAGGTTTCCATCTCAAGCAATATTTTTTCGAACATCAATAAAATAATTTTACATTTTGAGCTCATTAATGAGGTGATTCAAAGAGGCTGTGATTACTGCCATTTTTGTGATCTTACAGCTCCAAATACTCGGTTTCACTCTTTCCTCCTGGACATTCAAGTATCTCCTTGAAAACAAATATTTATCCGTCTAAATATAAGCATAAAAGGAGACTCAGTTCTGCGTCCAAGTTCAAAATGGCATAACCAAAAGTCCATGCAGCAAATCTAAAATTGTAAGCGAGATCAAATGTATTTCCTTGAAAGTTGAAACAAATAGACAAATATCAAACTCCATGAATCTAGAGGTAACAGGAAAGTAAAAATAAAATTTTCTAAATTGTACAAATTTTAAGACTCAATTTTGAGTAACATTATTCATACATTTAGTTTGAACTTGAACATCATTTTAAATTTTCTTCTAGAAAAAACTATGACTATTTTTTTAAATTTGTAATTCGAATTGCGCAAGAGAATCAGAAGGCTGATCTCTTAAAACATCGGACATTGGTATACATTTGGTCAGCCTCCAACACTTTTACATGACAAATATTTCATTTTCTTTTTATTAATTCTAAGCCAGGTGCTGGAACTGGACTTTGTTTCGAAGAATACACTTTCCAGCCAAAACTATTTCCCAACAGCAAAATGTTTTGTTGGATCCCATTAAGTTCAATAAAAAAGATGAAAAAATAAGGGGGGAAAATAGGAAAGAGAGAGAGAATCCCATTAAGTTCAATCAGAATAAACTACAAACAATTCACAAGTCACTCACTCAACATTCCATACCGTATGTTGCCACAATTATGCGGCATCAATGAATTTATATCCATCCTGTTAAATAATCCAACTGCTTCTGCGCATGGAACGGCTACTTCAAATGTGCACATCCTGAATCTCTCCTTTCTCTTCGTGTGGAAAAGGCAATCCAACCCATTATAGCAAGTCCAAGAGATGTGGCTGTCCAGACACTGGTTTGGCGTTGCTAGATTTTAAGGTAGAAGTGCCCCCCCTTCCTCTTCCTCTTCCTCTACCCACAGCAGTTGATGGAGGTGGAGCGAGTTTTGGTGCAGGTTGTCCATTGTTGCTGGAACCAAATATAGATCCGAGATCTGATGTTTTCTTATCATTATAAGAACCCAAAGTAGACATACCTTGATTCTGTTTCAAGAAACCAAGAGAATTCAAAGGATTAAGACTGCTACTCAAACTACCCATATTCAATGTAGAAGTCCCTTGGTTTGGTTTCAGTGTCTCAAATGAAGTTTGGCTGTTGAAGACCCAGCTGTTATTTCCATTGGTCTGGGAGTTCACATAGCTGGTTGTGCTCGTGTTCAAACTGGTGCTAAAATTGTTAGCCAGCAATCCTCCCATTGAACCATTATTAGAAATTTCCGATGTATTAGAAGCACCACTTGGCCGTGGAGGCCAATTAGCAAAAGGATCTAGATCATCAAAACTAGAAGAGGATGACGTTCCAGTGTTCACTTGCTTCTCAACATTGCCTAATTGAGGGGTTACTCCTGAAGATGCCCTAGGGGGCCATTCTATGTCAACTGGAGGGCATGATGCAGCTGTTCGCTGGCCAGATACAGCAGAAATCGAGGGAGACTCTGAATGTAAAGGAGGTATTTGAATTGGCTGATTACTCAAAACAGAGGGAGTAGACAATGGCTTGCTTGTAGAAGGCTGGTTTTTTGTGGATCCTTTTGAGATGGGATCCCAATCCTCATCCCATGAGGGGCTACTCTTTGATGCAGGAACGACAGTTCCACTTGAGGCTTGAGACATGAGGCCATTGGGAAAAGATATCGGTTTTACCTCTGGAACTCCAGAATCAGTTACTACAACACCTCTTTTTTCTTCTATCATCCTATAACAAACCCAAAACATTACAAGAAAATAACAAAACAAAGAGAAAATTTCACTAGTATATGCATGCATGTGGCAAACCGACAAGCAGAGGTGTAGATATTACAATATTAACGAAATTGTTAAAAAGGACAGCCCGGTGCACAAACGCTCCCGCTATGCGCGGGGTCCGGAGAAGGGTCGGATCCATTGGCTCTTTGTACGCGGCCTTCCCTTGCAATTACAAGAGGCTATTTTCACGACTTGAACCCGTAACCTCAGGTCACACAGCGACAACGCTTACCGTTGTGCCAAGGCTCCCCTTCTATTAACGAAATTGTTAAAATAATAAAACATTGAGCAGTGATTTAACTAGTGCATGGATATATATAGACAGGGAATAAGTTATAAAGGTCTATGGTGCAACGCATTATTGTAGTACCTGAGGATATCCTTCATAAAGAGCATGTATTTGGCAAACTGCTGAACATTCAATTGTTGGGCAGTGAGAAGAGGTGTGATTAGTGGAAGGACATGCTCTGCCACAAATTCTACTCCATACTGATAAGAATCAAGTAAAATAACGACTGTGAGATTCTTCTACAGGCTACAAACAAAAGAAACCTAATGAAGCAGTAACAGTGCCTCAGTCACTAGAAACTTTTACCTGCTTGAGAATTGAATTCGCAACCCCAAGAGTACACATAAGGGTGGGAGCAGAGCGGTCAACAGCTGTACAACGTTGAATTGTTTGCAAGATTTCCAGAACAGAATGTTTATTGAGCATGTGAACAAGATCCCCAAGGCATAACAGAGCATTGACTCTTACCTGACAGTAGTAAAAAATCACTAACTTCTGGTTAACCTCAGCATTTCGCCAGAAAAGCTTGGATGCTCCATAAATTGATCATCAGAAAAACAGTTCCCCAGTACACCTTTTCTCTTTAGGTATTTGTGTGAACGGTTTTAAGCTTTGAAAAAATTCCACTTCAAAAGTACAAAGAACAAACCAATGAAATTTGAATATAAATAAGCAGCAAAAAAAAGAAACAAGCATACCGCAGCAATAGTCGTTTTAAGAGCTAAGCCATGAACACGGGGCAGAATTGATTGTTTAACTAGCTGCAAGAAAAAAAAATTAAAAAAAGAATAATTAGATAATATAGAAAATACATTTTGACACATTCCCACCAAGAAGAAAATGTTTTAATGGTCAGTGACCAAATACCCAGAATGCATGCACAACAGCTAGAAAGGAATATAATAATAATAATTGTGCACATGCAAGGCAAAGTGCTAGAGCCTACCTCCAATCAGCATATGTTCAATTAAAATTATTATAACAGAATCCTAAAGCAAAATGTTTCATGTAACCATCAGCTCACAAAAATGAATATATGCACGTGAAAAAGAACATGGGCATGCATGAACATACGATATTCTGTGTGTACTACACATGCATGCAAATAAATTCATACAAATGGCAGTCACCTGAGCATCAAGTTGCTTAGCAAGAGAAGTAGATTTTTTCAGGACTTCCTCTTGAATGCGTGGATCAGTATCATCATAAGCTTGAACAAGCATAGGAAGGAAATGGGATACTAAGTTCTCCTGACTAATCTACAACAATTACATAACAGGAAGTCAGCAAGGAGGATGATATGATTCATTGCAGCAAACATGTGTATGAATGCTATGAAGGAGGGAAGGAGCTGAAGACACAAGGAGAGAGAGAAAAACAAAGACAATTGTAATTTAATACTTCAACAGGTGATTCAGCCAAGTCAGTCAAATAGAAAATAAGGGAAAATAAATAAATAAGCCAGCTGGCAACATTTATATACTGCAATGACATCAAGCTCCTCCTTTATAGAGGAGAAAACAATGGAGTTTACATTTTCACAATTTGAAAGAATTAAAAACTTTTAGTATCCAGTAACAGGAGGGGCTATAAAACCTTTCAGCTTTAGAAGAATCAGTGAAAAGGCTCAATGTCCTCCAAAATCCATCTAAGGGTAGGGTCCTAGGGAAGAGAACATATAACAGGATTTTTGCCTGAAGCTGTTCTCAACACTCATACCCACAATTTTATGGTTGCAAACCCCAGAATTTGTACTATGACCAATGTCTCCTTAGATTAAATTATATGATAAGGAAATAAGAATGTATATATCTAGCAAAGCAACAGGAAGAATCATGATTTTTTGAATTCTAAAACAAGAAGTTTTGGAAGAATGTTCAAATACATCATCCAGAAATTTTCTTGAAATTTGTTGGCATAAGAAATTTTACACCTTTATATTTGATTTTTCATTACAGTCATGGAAATAACATTAGGCATGGCCATCGACCAATTCCGAACCAGAACTAGACCGGAACCGGACTAGTCAAAACCAGAACCATGGCCAAATGAAACCTAAACCATAGTATATGGTGGTTTTAGTTCATACAAATAACTAGCCGTAAACCCTCAATTCTGAACCAAAACCGACATCAGTGATTCAAACTGGTTTAAACTGGCCACCATAGGCTTCAAGCCTGCAGCATATTCCAACACATGGTCTGCTGGCCTGCAGCCAGTATGACAGCTGCCCACAGCCCACATGCATGTGGGCCATCACTCTTTTTTTTCTTTATTTTTTTTAAATCAATAATTTCGCCTATAAATATATAGGCTCTTATATAGCAATTAATATATACACTCTTAAATAATTTCTCCTATTTATCACTCATATAAATAGTTAAGAAATTAATAATTTCTCCTATTTATCACTCATATAAATAGTTGAGAAATTAAAAATTTCTCCAATTTAAAAATTATAAATATATCTCCTATAAATATATTCAATATCAATTTATCTCACTTCCACACTCTCCTCACCAATATTCTTTCCAATGTATATTTTTTAATTTACTCTCCAATATTTTCTACAATCTATATTATTCAATATTTTCTTTTTTTTAAAGAAACAAATCAATTTCAATATTTTTATTTTTCATTAATTTTAATTCCAAATAATTTTTTCTTTAAGTCTTTAATTAAAATCATAGATAAATTGCCTCCCGAACCTCGAATTACCCTAAAACCGCTTTTTAACCACCCCAAAACCGCATTTGAATTGCCTCTTGAGCCGCCCTCAAACCACTCTCAAACCAAGGTTTGAACCATAACCGACAGTTTTAGAACCACCCTTAAACCATCCCATAGATGGTTCGGTTCAAGTTTAAATTCAAGAAATTCTTAAACCGGCGGTTCAGGAATCGGAATCGATGGTTCTTGAACCATGGGCACCTCTATATAACACCTCACCCCTGTGTCCCATACCTAATGCTCAGGCTGGAAGCCAATATTGATATCCCAAATTCCCTTGCACTTTACAAGATGGACAAGCTACCAGACCAAAAAGCAATTGACTTAACAATTTTATTAATTACGAGGCTCATTACAAACAAAGCCTAGATACCTAGTCGCAAACATAAAAAAGAAAAACAACAACAATAACAACAAAGCCTTAATCCCAAGTTAATTGGGGTCAGCTATATGAATTCTTCTTTTCCACTCGATTCGATTTAGGGCTACCTCTTTTGATAAATTTAAAACAGTAAAATCATTTTGTATCACTTTTGTCCAAATTAATTTAGGCCTACCCTTGCCTCTCTTAGCTATTTCTACTTTAACTAGTTCAATTTTCTTGATCGATGCATCACCAGATCTACGTTTCACATGGCTTCACATGGCCAAGTCATTTCAATCTATGCTCTTATCTTATCTTCGATAGATGCTATCCTTATTTTTTCTCTAATGCACTTATTTCGAATTCCATTCATTCTAGTGTGTCCACACATTCATCTTATCATTCTCATATTTGCAACATTCATCTTACTCATATGTTATCATTTCACAGCCCAATACTCATGACTATACATCATCGCAAGCTGTATTGCAATGCGGTAGAATTTTTCTTTCAATTTGACTGGCATCTTTCGGTCACATAATACTCCTGTAGCACTCATTTACTTCATCCAACCAACTTAATTCTGTAACTCACATCTTCTTTACAACCTTCATCCTCTTGAATAATAGAGCTAAAGTATTTAAAATGAGTATTATGATATACTGCTACTACGTCTAAAACAACTTCACCTATTTCTCCATTCACGTTATTAAATCTACAATAAATATACTCAGTCTTAATTCTACTTAGCTTAAAACTCTTTGATTCCAAAGTAATTCTTCATAACTCCAACTTTTGACTTACTCCTATTTGAGTTTCATCTTTTAAAACAATATCATCCGTAAACATCATACACCAAAGAATATCATCCTGTATATGCCTTGTTAGCTCATCCATGACCAAGACAAAGAGATAAGGGCTCCAAGCTGAACCTTCATGTGTAACCAAATAGAAACAAGAAAATTTCTAGTATCCCCTCCAACAGTGCGGACACTAGTGATAGCTCCATTATACATATCTTTCAAGATTTAGATATGTCTTATAAAAATCCCCCTACGCTCTAGGACCCACCATAAAACTTCTCTAGAAACTCTATCATAAACTTTCTCCAAGTAAATGAAAACCATATGTAAATCATTCTTCATCTCTTTATACTTTCCACCACATCTCTAATTAGAAAGATAGCTTCGACAGTGGATCGACCAGGCATAAAACCAAACTGGTTTGGAGAGATACAAGTGTCCAAATATAAACGATGTTCTACAACTCCTATAGTTTTATGGTATGGCTTATAAGCTCATTACTTTTGTAATTCGAACAATTTCGAATATCTCTTTTATTCTTAAAAATAGGTATCAAACTGATTTGTTTCCATTCATCAGGTATTTTATTTGTATTTAAGATCTTATTAAACAAAATCCCCAACCATACAACTCCTGCATCTTCCAAACATTTTCATACCTCAATGGGTATTTCATCCGGTCCACATGCTTTACCGATTTTCATTCTCTTCAAAGCTTCATTTACTTCGGAGAACCTAATCCATCTAGTATATTTTACATTTTTATCGGCTATGTCGTCCAAACCCTCAATGTTTTCATCACGGTTACCATTAAAAAACTCCTCAAAATAACTTCTCCATCTTTCCTTGATATCTTATTCTTGAACCAAGACTCCATTCTTTTCGTCTTTGATGCATTTAACTTGGTTCAAATCTCGACATTTCATTTTTCTTATTTTAGCCAATTTATAAATATCATTTTCTCCTTCCATTGTTCCAAATTTTTTATACAAACTCTCCAAAGATTGTGCTCTTGTTTGCCTAATTACCTTTTTTGTTTGTTTGTAATGCTCAAAAGTCTTATTGTCACTATACTTTAGCAAACTCTTATATCATTCCCTTTTACTTTTTACTACTTTTTGCACTTCCTCACTCCACCGCCAAGACTTTTTGAAGGGATGTTACATCTTTTAGACTCTTCAAGTACCTTTTTAGATACTTTTTTAATCATTGTAGACATGCTCACCCACAAATCATTTGCTGACATATTCATATCTACCTCCCAACCTCCGGCTTTAACCAACTCATCCTTAAACATCAAATGCTTTTCACCTTTTAAAGTCCACCACCTAATATTGGGAATTCCGTTTCTCCTTGGCCTACTAGTCTAATTCTTAATCTCGACATCCAACACTACTAACCTATGTTGAGTAGTCAAAGCCTCACCTGGAATAACCTTGCAATCCTTACATCGAGTTCGATTAGCTTTTCATATGAGTATGAAGTCAATCTGGCTTCTATTTTGTCTACTTTCAAAGGTTACTAGATGTGATTCCTTTCTTATAAAATGTGTTTGCTAAAATCAAACAGTAAGCTATAGCAAAATAAAGTATATTATTGCCTTCATTTCTAATTCCAAAACCAAAGCCTCCATGTACAATCTCAAAACCTACCATGTTTTTTCCTACACGTCCATTTAAGTCTCATCCTATAAAAATATTCTCATCATTCGAAATCTCTTGCATAAACTCATTCATATCCTCCCAGAAGTTTTGCATGCTCTCCCATCTAATCCAACTTGAAGGGCATAAGCACTAACTATGTTGATGGTCTCATTTTGTAACACAAGTTTTACTGAAATGATCCTATCACCTACTCTTTTCACCGCTACAACTGTCTTCTTTAGATTCCAATACAAAATTACACCTGCTCCATTCTTATTTTTGTCTATTCTTGTATACTACACCTTATATGGACATAAAAAGAAAAAAAAATAGGAAAAAAAAATAACCATCAGAATTTCCAGCAAAAAATAAAAGAACAAAACAAACAAATAAAAAAAAAAAAAGCTTCCCCAAAATGATAAAACTACACAAAAGATCACTGCAAAATTATCATCCAACCCAACTAAAGTTCCCAAGAGAGAATTTGATAAACCTTCCACAGCATCTTTGAATGTAATTACTGCTATCAAAACTTTGGTCTGCATCTTGATGTTGCAAAATTTTTTACCAATACACAAAGTGATGCATATTGAATAAAAAATATGACTGAAAGTGAACAGATACTAAAAACAATAATACTTAAAATATTAAATAAACTCCATGATGTGATCTCCTTTCCTTCAATTTTTGGTCATAAAAAGAACCAAAAATGCCATTCATTGGCGCATAGTGTGAGCAATACAGTAACATATAGCTGCACTAAACACCTTCCAATTTAGCCATCACTAGTTATTTAGCTCATCAAAATCTATATAATCGATAGCTTGAAATAAAGTTACTTTCTGAACTACGAAAACAAACTGAAAACTCAACACCGGAAGCAACTTTAACACAATGCAACAGCTCCTTCAATATATTCATGCATAATAATTGTATCACACTTTTAGTTACCTTGCTGATAATGAGTTCGGCACGCTTCACAAGCAGAAGTAATGTCTCACCTGCAGCGGTGCTCAGAACAGGAACAAGAGCTGGAAGTGTTGATAGCTCAAAATCATTTTTATCCTACAACAGAATTTGAAAAATCAAAGTGTTTTTTCAATTATAAGACATTAATGCATTTTCATAATAGGCGGATGTAAATATATAATACACATACATAGCTGAACAGGAAATTAAAGTAAAACTAGAAATTATGAGACTACTTGAGGAACTTCTAGCATTTATTAAGAATATGTTCATGTTGTTATTATTAATTGCACAAATAAGATGGTGAAAAGAAGACATGGTAATGAGCAGCTATACCGAGTTGGCATGACAAAAGACTAGATAGTAGTGAAAAAAAAAAAAAAACTAGAATGCAACTGAAGTCAAGAAGTAGCTGGAGTAAGCTATGAGAAAATATAGGAAAGAAAACATTGGAAAACATTAGACATCTGCTTGAGGGACATTATCTGAAATGTTTAACCACGCCACTTAAAGGAACTTGTGAACTACTAAGAGAAACTATACTCTACTGGAAATAGGTAGAACAAACTACACAAACAAGCCAACCATTGACCTCTAATAACAATGACGAGAGAACCAGCAGTACCTGAGACTCAGCTATTGTGAGAACCATAGGAAGAATAATTGGTTGCATCACCATATTCCTAAGTTCTGCTGATAATGGTGGAAGTACCTGCAAGAAAGTCTTATTTATTGAAATTGTTTTTTCAAATAATATGAAAATATATGTGTATGTGCACAGAAGACTAAAATAAAAAAAAATGAAGCACATAAAAATAATGAACATTAAAGATCACTAAGGTAGCTACCCTTTATAGAAATATTGATCATAAAAAATCAAAATCAAGCTGGGCATATTAAATGTTATTAATCAATGAGTATCACAAAGTGAAGATATACAAATGGATCAGAAAAAATTGAATGAGATATCAAATAAGCAAGCAAGGAATAAAACAAACCTTATACCGCAATACACGGGAGTCAAAATCTTTCCACATATCAGATAATGCTTTTAAGAACTCAGACTTCTGCATGTTATCTCTTTCCTGCAAGAAAACAAAATCTATCATGAACTATCATTTCCACCACGCCTTTTACTTTATTTTCTTTCCCTCCACCCTGGCCCATTCCCCCACCCATCCCACCATCCCCACCCCCTTACATACACACCAAAAAAAATCCCATAAAGCAGAGAGGCCAAGGCAATTAATCCCAGAAGTATAAGCCAGTTCAATTAAATGCAATTGCATACAAGGATGTGGTCCAGGAAACGAAGAGCACGCAACCTAGTGTCATTCCGGAAAAATGGAGAACCTGCAATAGAAGAACATCCATTATAATAATAAAAGAAATATCCACAAGAAATGACTTAAAGCAAAGATGCTATATCTATCATGTCACAAGGTGCTGAAAACTGATAGTAGGCACTTCAAGCATCAATTAGGTAATAAAAATTACGGCCATTCCAAAAGTCTACTTACTCTGATGCAAGAAGTTACTTGCATTTCAATGCATGAAATATAAAACTTTGGAAAATATTGTTATATAATATGAAAATGGAAGAAACGATGGAGGATGGCCTTAACCTTTCATCAACAACAATGGAAGAAGTGATGATCCTAAACCAACTGCATAGTTTTAAGTTTTTTTTTTTTGACACGAAAAAAGGGACATCAAGCATTCAATTTCTATCCCTACAAATAATCTGGCTATTAAAAATTTAGAACTCATATCTGATGGCTGCTGGTGTCACAAAGCAAGTGTAGAAAACCAAGGAAGACTGCCAAATATATAATTCACATCTAAATCACTCACACATGAATACACACGCACACATAAGAAATCAGAAACATTTGTAATTCAATTTAAATCATGATATATATGAAGCAGATACCTTGTTTAAAAATGATATATTTAATTAAGCATACCATAATGAATTCAACATTAGCTTTGACTTTTCATGTTTATACTTTCTCCAAGAGTATATTGATTAAGTGGTGTAATTAAATCCTAATTTTAACTTCAAGTTATGCTCAATCTGTCTCAATTCGTTTAAAAATAAATTTATTATCATTTAACAGATTGAGATGATATCTTCCATATTCTGTGCTATATTTTGTATTGACAAGAATTATCTTATGAATTTCAATATTTATATCTAGTTAAATATGCACAAACATATCAACAAAGCAATATCGTCACATACAATGTATGTGCTAAAAGAACTTGTGTTTTCCTAATATTGCTAAGTAGAACATATCAGATGAGAAGAGTTAACACCTCAGGCAGTTCATTTACCAGCAATAACAAACTGGGAATGGCAATTGAGATTATCAATTACTAGTCCCCATGTGGGAAAGAAAATTAACACTATAAAAGCTTCATTATTCTCAATTTATCACTCCCATTCCCTTTATCTCCACTTACTAAACTCAATAGAAAAAGTTTGATTCACATTCTAGGTATCATATTCACAGTAACCAATAGGACCTTCCTACACCGCAATACACCTTCCTTTACCACTTCTCATTCGTAAACAGAAAATGTATATAAATTGAATGACAGATAAATAGATACACGTACACACCCATGAGTTGTTGTCCAGAGGATCATGCTTTACCTGTAAAATCCATTGCTGTTGGCCTGAAAGACTCATTTGTGGAGATCATTCTCTGCAGTTCAGGAACCAATTCTCGTGGAATAGAGGAGAAAGTTTCACTGGATAAGTATGTCAAGGTATTCGTGTACTGCAGAGAGGAAACCAAGAGTTAATAATTGCAAATTAAAGACGATCAGAAGAGGATGAACTTATATACCACCACATGATAACTAATTATGATCTACTGTTTTAGCTTCATGACAAAGCTTAAAAAAAATTGCTTCTCAACTTTGAACTCGCTCCAAATGCAGCCTAAATACCACATGCAATAAAATATTGAAACAAGATTCATTCCACTGACAGACAATTTGAAACTGTTTGGACCCCTGCTCTTGTATTTGTACTACATCAACATTGTTCGCACAGTACAGAATATTACATTAAAGGACTCCAAAATAGACCTTTTAAATTTAGAATTAACATGTACAGACATAACAAATTGTATAGTTTTCACTCCTTTCTTCTTTCTTGCTCTTCACTTCCCCTGCCCAGCCAACACAATCGTTACAGTATTTGCGTAATGGTGCATAACAGCCATCACGCCCTTTCACAAGCAATACATTCCCATTCCATTCCAGACTCGTGTCAGTAATCACGTAATAGCTTCTGGTATTTGGTGAATGATGCCCAAAAGCTAGCTCAAAGGGTTGGAAAGCCCAAGCCCATATAAAACCCACATTGAAACCCCACACTTTCAATATGGGATTAAAGTTCCATACCTTGCAGCTAGGTCATAACAGCAAATCACTAAAATCAGAAGTGAGTGCTTATTTCACTAGAACTGCCCCATCATGCAGCAAAGGCTTGACAGAGTGGGAAAGAAATAATTCAGCCAAATGCTGATATGTTTGCCATTATTCACCCTTCTTTTAGATCCCACATATATGTTAAACTTTTGTTTCTTTTTCAAGTGGAGAAACTTGTGAGTTGGGATTCACAAATAATTTAACAGATGTTCCCTTGTCAAGAGGTCAGGTATTTCCAGTCCTCTTAAATTTTCTTCTAGTTATCAATGTTCTGGTTTATACTACAATAATGTAGGGAACAAATGTCATTAATTTGGACTGGAAAAGGCTAAGAAAAGGTTAACCTTCACTCAAAGTGAAACAAAGACAAACATAAAAGATCAGCTAATTTTTCTGATCACACACTGAAATAAGAAAATTCTTCTTCAGATAAGACAAGCAAGCAACTTAGATGATTTTTTCCTGTTTCTAGAAAATAAAGCACATGCAGACTTTTAATCAATGCTGGTGTTGGAGAAAAAAGTAAAGAGTCAAAATTGAAGGATACCATTTTGACATTGTTGTGGCAATCAAACAAAGGCTTGTGAGCAATCAAGTGGTAGGCAAGACATCCAAAACTGAAAATATCAGAAGAGCATCCAACTGAAGGTGATTTACTACGAACAAGTTCAGGTGCAGTATAATTCAGAGACGGCTGAAGAGGCAGTATAGAATCCTCAACATCGTATTCCTGGATGATCAAAATGGAAACAGGAAATAATAGGTAAGTACATTCTGCATAAAACATAATTCTATTATCTCTGCAAATGAAACTGAGTGGACCAGAATTCTTATAACTCCAGATGAATGATAGATCATATTCAAACACAACAGACATCTTGTTAAGTATAGCAGAAGGTAAGAGGGAAATAGTGTGAATGGTGTGAGATGAGCTGGAATATGTGTAACTAATCGAGGCTGGCAGTAGTTAGTTATTCAGGGAAACCCAAAATAATTACTTTAAAGATGCCAACATAATTTCAAGGAAGAATGTGAAATTATTACAGACCTGTAACAAGAAGTACCAAATGAAAGCACATAGGAAAGTATGCTATAGAAAGATTTTAAAATGAAATGCGAAGGCATATAAGAAATATAGAATAAGAATTGAACATATTAGCAATTGCGAAGGAGGCACCAATAAAGGAAGCTGAGAATAAGGCATTTTAACCATATGCAACACTTACCTTTAGAAGTATTGATGAGGAAGAGAAGTCATATTCAGTAAAGAGAGAAATGAGAGTAAGGTTCCAGATGTTTTGCAAAAAAAAAAAAAAAAAACTTGTGTCCAGGAAATACTTTCCTAGGAAATCTTCTAAAAGACGAATTTAATTTGGCGTTTGGTTGTAACACTGAAAAAATAATTTCAATTACTTCAAGGCATTTGAGTCTACTGGAAAAAAAATTTTACTTTTCATACAATAAAGAAGCCCATAGGCATTTTGACATGCGGGGTTGTCTCTTTTCAATTTATAGTAGAATAGGAGAATAAATTGCATAAAAGGAAAAAGGATAAATATGGTGGTCAACAGTAACAGTTGGATATCAGCAATGGTCATGGACTAATAAGGAACTGCAAATCTGGTTCTATATTAGGTGCATTCCCGTTTTACAAGTTTGTTAAGATTTAGAAAATGAAACCCTATTTTAAAATCAAAAGGGCATTTTTCTTAAAAATGACTTAAATTTTCCCCTGGATAGGAAAAGACCTTCACTTGGCTAATTTTCTCAAACACTAGCAAATATGGAATGTATTTTCCACCAAACAAATAGAGGCCAAAAACTAATGCAATTTGATTATTTGTAACATAAAATAATGCAAAATTCAACTCACAGCATAATGGAAAGCCTGAGAACTAGGCAAGTTGCCTGAAGCCTGGTCTGTTGGGATTGCAAAACCAAAGCCACCAAGCTTCCATGCTCCACTTGATGTGATTAGGACATTCTGCAAATTGTAAAATTAGGTTAGGTACGTAAATGTATAACTACACCTTTTGATGCTTATAATATTTAACTCAAAAAAAAATAATGCAGAAAGATAAAGTATTTACACAAAACATCAACTGAAAAAGACAACAAATTATTTTCTATTTGTCCTAAAAGAGAGTCACAGCTTTGCAAGAGACAAAGGCTAATCCCAGCATGGAGACTTCTGATTTTTCTCATCCTATTAAACCATGCACATTTCAGATCTCCATGCAATGAAAGAAAAAATACTTTCATTTTTAACTCAAATTGCAATTGATAGCATTATTTCAGCAAACTTGAAGGGATTGCAGAAGTTGTTAGAGTTGAGTTTATTTGGAATAAGAAATCGATCGTCAATAATAAATGTATGAATTTGTTATCTAGATATATTCTATGTAGCCAGTCATCAAGTATCAGATCACCTTGTCGTTCTTTTGCCACCAACACTGCCATTACTGTCATCATTATTACCCACCATCACAACGTTCTACGACAGTCAGCATCATCATCCATTGCTGATTCAAAGTTGGTCACACACACTCTCAACCAAAGTTACCTCAACTATTCCCAATGCAATCCATTATGATAAATCAACGTACCACTTGCTTCCCACCATTGCACTACAAACATCACCACTTGCATCATCATCTTACAGTTCAATCGTCACTTCCAACACATATTTATTTTTTCTCAACATGAACAAAAAAGTGCCACTACAGACAACGAGGAGGAGAAACCCATGCACAAAAAGGAGATATCTACATCAAAAGGATCAAATAACACAACAACGTAAAAAATATTTAACAAAAATCCATCCACTATACCATCAAAAATCCCAAACCAGCCATTAGTTGGAGTAAAACCTTTCTCTCTGTAAAAATATAAGAATATTTAGGAAGATTGACTGCTGAGATTTACGGATTTTACGGATCTAATTTCCTAATTTGGGTGTAGAGAATTGTATATATAAATCTGTGTATATTGAGGAATTAAATGAATATTAGGGATTCTAAATCCTTCTTCTCTCTCAACATTTACATGGTATCAAAACCAGGGGAGTGAAACCCAGGTTGTTCTTTCTTTCTCCACTATTTTTCCAGATGGTTCCAGACTTATTTTTTCTTTTCTATTGGCTTCTTTAAACAGAAAGCGCCTTTGTTTCTCATATTGCCACTAAGGGCTGATTTGCTTCTCTCACTGCCCCTCTCAAAAGAGTCGCCCCTCTAGGTTCGGCCGGTGCCCAGAATCCAGCCATCAGAGTAGCTGCACGTGGACCTCATGCGCCATCCGAAGCTCTGGCAAGTCTCTTCATGCGCCAACACGTGACAACTTCTCTCCAATCTTCTTCTCAGCGTTGCAAATCATTTTCCAGCACATTTCTACCTCACCCAATCCCTTTACTGTAGATTTGGGTTTCCTCTCCAAGATTTAGTTGTTTGGGATCCTATTGTTCATCTTGTCCAGATACAAATTGCATTGCTTTGTTGTTTTCGTGATGGCTAAAGCTTTGGAAAACCCAAGTTTTATCCGACCTCTTTTTTCTTCTAATTTTCTAGCTATTACTACTGTAAAACTTGAGGAAAGTAAAAAACTAAAAATTATATTTCATGGGCTGCTTCTATTGAATTTTGGGTTATGGGACAAGAATATGAAGATCACCCAGAGAAAAGTAGCTCATACATTGATGAAAAGAATAGGGTTGTTTGGCTTAAAACTGATGCTCAATTATGTAGTCTTCTATGGCATTCCCTAGAACCCGAGCTTCTTACTTTGTTTCAGTCCTGTAAAATATGTTATAAAGTTCGGACTAAAGCTAAAACTTTATATGCTAATGATGTGAAAAAAATATATATAAGGTAGTATTTGATATTGTCCACTTTCAACAATATTAACAAAATATGGTCGAATATCTAGGACAAATTGAAAACTTATGGATGAATTTAATCACTCACGCCATTATTTGAAAATATTGCTACTCAAGAAAAGCAAAGAAACAAATTTTTTATGGCTTTGGCCTTGATAATACTTAGATCAAACCTAAGCTCTATGAGATATCAAATGTTAACAAGCCCTATCATTCTTTCCTTCGAAGATATGTTTGCTAGACTTGCGTGTATTTCTTTGCATTGAACACCAATTAGTGAGATAGAATCATCTATTTTGGCGGTTCAGACTAAGTTCGGAATTCACAAAACATGAAAGACACAAAATCATATTGTACTTATTATGATAAGGGTGGTCATACTCGAGAAAATTGTTAAGCCTTGCACGATTGACCACCGAGAAGCAATCAATCTGGCAATAACCGACCTACAACCCATATTGCTCAAACTCAAGGAGATAGCTACTCCTTTTACCCAATAAAGGCAGCCAAAAGTCCAATACCATCACATTGACTGCAGCTGATTACAATGACTATATACAATGTCAATCTGCAAAATAATATTCCTCATTTGAAGACTCTCATTCTAGTAAATCTTTTGCTTGCCTCACTAGAAGTTCTCCTTGACCCTAGATACTAGATTCTGGTGCATCCGATTACATCTCAAGTAACAAAAGCCACCTCTCTACCCTTCTATTAATTATTCATCTACTGTCACTCTTTCTAATGGTTCACAAACTGCATTTAAGAGTATAGGACATATCTAACTTTTTCTGTCAATTCCTTTGACAAATGTCTTATTTGCTCCTGAATGCCCCTATAATCTTATTTCAATTAGCAAATTAACAAAAAACCTTAACTGCTCTATTATCTTTGTAGCTAATTCTGTTATTACACAGAACCAAAATACGGGAAGGACAATTGGAACAAGATGTGAGTCACAAGGCTTGTACCATCTCAACCACCCAAGTTCACTAGTCACCTTCTCTTCTACCCTATCTACCAATCTTCTTCACCATCACCTTTCTCATCTAAATCTTAATAAACTTCAGAAGCTTATTCCCAGTCTCTCCACTTTATGTTCCTTGGAGTGAGTTATGTCAGCTTGAGAAATAAACTCGTAGTTCCGTTCCTAAGCGAGTCAATAATAAGGTCACATGTATGCTTGATGTAGTTCACTCAAAAATATAAGGTCCAAGTCAAGTTAGTACAACTATGGAATTCTAGTATTTTGTTACATTTATTGATGATTCGTTTCTGGGAGGATGCAATTCTTAATGCTTGTTATTTGATTAATCAAATGTCTTCTTCCATTATACACCATCAAATTCCTCACTTCATTCTCTTTCCCAAAAAAGATTCTTATCACTTACCGTTGCGTGTGTTCGGTTGCACTAGTTTCATTCATGATCATACTCCAGAAAAAGATAAACTCAAGCCCAAATCCATCAAGTGTGTATTCCTAGGATACTCACATCTCTAAAACAATTACAAGTGCTATGACCCGATAACACAAAAGTACTTTGTTTCTGCATATATAACATTCTTTGAGTCATCACCATACACTCCCCACAAAAGTGGAAAAACCAAATTCATTTCCGATGTTCTACCTATTCCAAGTCTTCCACAGATCATTTCACCTATACAAGCTTCTCTCCAAGTTTACTCACACCATTTCCCCAATACTCTTCCCTTTAACAATTATGGATCGTGTTCTTTTGATACAAGTACATTGCCAACCCTGATGACACACTTCCTGCTCCACTGTCAACTACTCCCATCACTCCTATGACAAAAACAAACGCAGCAACTTCTCCCATTACCATTAGTAAAGGTAATCATTCCACTCAAAACCCATATCCAATTTATAATTTTCTTAGTTACCATCGTTATCTTTTTCCTATAATGTTTTTATCTCTACCTTGTCTAATGTCACTATCCCTAAAACTGTTAGTAAAGCACTTAGACATCTAAGGTGGCAAATGCCATAATAGAAGAAATTACCACATTACATAATAATAGAACTTGAGAATTAATTCCACTACCAAAGGAAAAAACTACAGTTGCATGCAAGTGGGTGCTTACTGTAAAGTTTTTTTTCGGGTGGTTTCTTTGGCACACCAGAAAATATATTTTTTTTCATTGCATGTGAAATGGCTATATTATATCTTTGTAATTATATTAGTATTATTTAAATTTTTAAATCTAGTATTATTAGTTAAGGCTTAATTTTATTTTGTGTCAAGTATTTATATTAGTTTTAAACTTCTCATTCTAGTAAACTGATCCAAACAAAACTAGGACTTTTAACTAGGACTTTTATTCCTATAAATAGGCATCTTATGCACTTTTCCTTTGGAGATGGTCTATTTCTATTATTGATAAAATCCAACTTTTTTTATTCTTTGATGGACTCCATAAGTATTTTTCCTTATAGATTCAAGGGTGTTTTAAGGCACAGGTGTGATCCAGCCTTGGACTAACTTTCTTGCATAAATTACATAAACTTTCATTGTTTACGTTTTGAAACAACTAACAAGCACTTAATTTTAGTAAATATGCCTAACATGTGTGTCTTTGTACATATACACAATTGTTTTATGTACATTTTTAAAAAAGGTGGCCATCCCTATGTACATTCTTGCACCTTGCACATAATGCTTCTAAATAAATTAAACATGGGTAAAAAACAATAAATAGTGAAGCACATACCTCAGGTGATATAGCCCGATGAATGAGATGGGCATTGTTATGGAGAAAATCCAAGGTTTCCGCAACTTGAAGTAAACCATGTTTCATCTCCAACAAACTCATTTCCTGTAGACACAACGCATATAGATTGATGAGTTAGAGATAATATGAATGTGTATTTCATAAATAAAATATGAAACTTCTATAAAATAAAATTCCATTATGCCAGAAACATTGATATTTAAAAGTTTAATATAAAAGGTGAGAATTTAATTTAAAATGGTAAAAATATAAAACTATGTAACCAGAAGATATCCTACTCTGGGCGAAAAGTAATAAAACCTCAACATCTGAAGTTTCTGTACAATGCTACTCCTGATAAAGATTCATCATAGACTAACAGCAATATAACCTACAATTCTAGCCCTTGATTTTCCAAAAGAGGCTAGAAATGTGGTCACCAATAGTCAATGCCTTTCAAAACAAGTATACTTTTTGGAACTTTGTACAAAGATCTAAAAAGAGAACCATGAATTTGTTAGCCATCAGGATTTTAGATAACAGCCATAAAGTAACTAATTGGCAGTCTCATAATGGAATTTTAGCTCACCAATATATAATTTTCTGCTCTCTATGGGTGATTAGTTAATCACCAAGAAACACCAGACAAAACATGGAAAATGGCCATTCTAATATTTCATCCACTTATTTAACTTAATATCCAGTACCTTATTAATTTCTTTTCTCGAATCTTTATTTCATGAAAAATTAGTGCTATCATTTATTTGGATGATTTTGCTAATTAATGCTAAAATGTGCTATGGAACAATGAAGAGAGAAGGGATGGACAATGATTATCCAATAAAGGAAGACTTGATAATTATTAAATGCTTTTATTTACAGCATATAATTAATGTAATTTCAACAAGAGATTTATTGTTTCCTACAAAAAAAAAAAGTTAACTACCATTCAAAAAGACAAGGGATATGAGGAGGATACAGGCTAAGGAATGATGAAAAAAATGATGAAGCGCTACGAGAGTTCCATGCAATTGCAAGATGTCAGCTAAGTTGTAGAAAAAACAAATAGGACAACAATTTGAGTGCCTAAGACTTATGGCAGCACATTTGGCAATGAAGAAACAACACTCTATGAGATAGAAATGAGGAAACTTAAATGGATGTATAGACTTACAAGAATGGATATTTAAGAAATAAATACATATATAGGAGGAAGGAAGAAGTGACATTTATTGAGGAAAATTTGAGAGGGGAGATCAAGATCATTCAGACACGTATACCATGAACCAAAAAATTTTCTTATGTGGAAGTGCTAAAAATGGATCTAGAGACCCCAGAGGTTCATTACACTGTAGCCTAAACTGGGTGGAACGGAGTAAACAAATCTATACAGCCAACCTAACTAGCTTAAGACTAAGGCTTCATTGGATTAAGTTGAACAACAAAATAATTGTTAAAAAAGGAAACAAATTGTAAATTTTCTTTTGCCCAACTCAAACAAACACGAGCCACTTCAACAAGGAATATAAAGCAAATACTCCTGATTAGTAACGATAAAAAGGTTGAATGTCCACCCTTAGAATTTCAAAAACTAAGTCAACTTATATCTCCAAACCTCATCATGCATTATAAAATATGCAATGCAGCTAAGAAATGCATTATTAGTCAGCTCAACCAAGCAAATCTTTTTGAAAAGAGCACAACAAATCTGTTGCACTTTATTTTGGACCTATTTGCGCCAGTCCATGATTCATGTTAAAAGCAAAAATGTGAACTAGCTTATTTAATGTGAACTAGCTTATTTTCTATACTTTCTCCAGCAACTAGCCAGATTTCTTGATCATTTATTTAGAACCTTTTGCTCAACCCCGCTTTTTTTTAACTTTTAACTGAATTCTTCATTCAAAATTTTATGTTCTATTCTGTATCCGACTTTTTTGCCTTTACCAAAATAAAAACAATTCATGGAGAAAGAAAAATATTACTACTGTAGGACAGAGAAAGCATATGAGAGGGAGTGATTTAAAGATCAAAACTATCTAAAAAAATCAAACAGTAGTGACCCGAAATGAAAACAGAACATGCCAGTAATAAAAGGTTATCCAAGAGTAATTTGTCTGCAAATGCAATGCAGTAGATATAATAGCAATTTTTCCAACTTCATAAACTATGCAACGATCAAACTATTTCTAATTAACCAGCAACTTGGATGCACATTATGGCATCATCCAGAAGACCCAGGTAATCAAAAACAAGAATCTACAATTACCTCCCTATCATGTAGAAAATACAAATATGCAAAGTTGTATCCTAACTAGACTAACATTATTTCTCTCACATCACAATGAATTAAACTATTAATAAAGTTTTTTTTTACAAAAGAAACCATTTGACTTAGTTCCACAAACAGAAGCACTGGCACCTGCACCAAAGATTTATGTCAAAGAAACTCCATGAATACATTTACTTCTAGTTTATTTTATTATCAACACAATTAGAGAGATGAAACTTTATGGTTAACGCATGACTCTTCCAATCTGCATTTACGAGTTTTTATCCCTATAAAATTGCATTTGTTTTTCTCTCCAAAAAACCACATGTAAAAACATCCTCCAAAACTTTCTTCTTCATCTCTGCAATTGCTTAGCTACGCCAAACATCTAGCATTCACAATGAAAATGATCAACTTTTTTCTTCATTTAATCCATCTGTTTAATATGAAATACTATCTTCATCAAACTGTCCATGGGCAAGTTGATCTTAAAAAAGGCACACTACACAATCAACAATACCTAAGATGGGGATCTAATCTTTATTGCCTCCTTCCAGGGAATGTCTCAACCTCTGTCATGACTAACTCTACAAAAACTAGAGTTACTATAATTACAATTTCTCCCGCCAATGTAATTTTCATCCTCATTTCATATTGGTTTCATAAAAAAAGTTGGGCAAAGGAAATGACAGAGTCAAACTTCCACAGAAATTAATTGTGATTTATAAAGATTAGATTAGATACTCCAGTATTTTGAAGTAAAACAAAAATGGATCTTACTACAACTCTGGATAACAACAGATATATATGTGACCATCAGTTTGCAAACTAAAATAGAAATTAACCAAATTATCACGTAGGCTTTTCTTAAATCACAGAGAAAAGAAATAAGCTAGGCGTTCACTAAATCACAAAGAGAAATTCAAGAATCGACTAGTATTAACTAAACATCACTTAAAAAATGAAATTAACAATCTACCAAAATCCGAGTAAGTCAATCACTTACCATTCCGTTGAGCTCCTTAGGCACCTTTGTTATATTCTCCACATTTCCAAGCGCATTGGCCACTGAAGAAAAAAGCGGCTCCGTCACCATCGCAATGGCATTCTTATTCTCATCCATCGCCTGCACTACATGGACCACTCCCGGATGCCTAAGCCTCACCAGCCGGGCAGCATCAGCCCTAATCACATCCAAAAACGTGTCCTCCGTTGCCTTCGAAAGTCCAGCTCGGACGCGCGCTTCCGATAACGCCTTCTTGTCAAGCACCCAAACGCAAACAGTAGGGTACTGGTGCGTGCGCGTAGACTCACGCACGGCCTTAGCGGAGTATAATTTCCAAGCAAGGCCAGGTCCGGCAGAGCCGATCTGGTCGATGAGTTCGTAGTCTTGCAATGGCTTTGGACCTGTTACTTCCTGTACGGTTGTCTGTACGGTCTTCTCGATCACAGCCGCTGTTTTGGCAAGCGCTTGGGTTAGGGTTCTCATATTCAGAGACATTTTCCTTTTTTTTTTTTCTTTCTGGTTCTTATTTTTTGATACCACTAAATTACAAATCAATCAATATGTATACACAAGCGTGTGTGCGTGTGTTTGTGTTTGAACGGAGAGAGGAGGAGTAAGGAGGAAGATAAGGTCGAGGAGACGGTGGTGGTGGTGTCGGTGATGGAGGGAATTGAAGACTGGATCAATCAACAAGGTTGGTTCATCTTTTCCTCTCTCTCCAACTCTCTCTCTCTCCAGCTCTCTTTCCTCTGTAATTCTTTCAAAATTGTGAGTTTTGTTTATGAAATACAACAACAACAGCAACAACAACTAAGTCTTAGTTTCAATTTGGGGTCGGCTGAATGAATTCTCAACAAAATAAGTTCAAAAGACACAAAAAAATACTCCAGCCTTAGGCCCCTTCCAAGACACGGATTTTACGTCTCCATTCAAGTCTGTCATTAATCAAATCCTCATCAAGATCTAAGGCATGCAAGTCTCTTGCTATCACCTCATTTCACACAGTTCTAGATCTTACACGACCTCTAGCCCCCTCAATCAACAACTTCTCACACTTACGAACCGCAGCATTAGGAGGTCTTCTTAAAACATGCTCATAGCATCTAAGTCTTCCTTCCCTTACCTTATCTCCGACATCCGCTACTTCGATTTTTTGTCAAATATGAACATTCTTAATTTTGTCCAGTCTGGTATGTCCATACATCCATCTTAGCATCCTCATTTCTGCCACACTCATCTTATGCAAATGTTGTCCCGTTGGTGCCCAACACTCACTACCATAGAGTATCGCAGGTCTAACAACCGTCCTATAGAATTTACCTTTCACTTTCAGAGGTATTTTCTTATCACATAGAACCTCAGTCGCACCCTTCTACTTCAACCACCCTACCTGTATTCTGTGAGCTACATCTTCATCTATACGGCCATCATTCTGGAACACCGAACCTAAATATTTGAACTGCTTGGTTTTAGGAACCAAAACTCCATCCAACTTAACCTCATGTTCCTGCTTCTTCCTTAGACTGAACTCACAGTGCATATATTCCGTTTTACTCCTACTTAACTTAAAACCCTTGTCCTCGAGGGTTTTTCTCCACACTTCCAACTTACGGTTTACACCAGCACTAGTCTCATCAATTAAAATAATGTCATCAGCAAACAACATATACCAAGGAACATCGTCTTGTATGTTTCCGGTTAGCTCGTCCATAACCAGAGTAAATAAATATGGACTCATGGCCAAACCTTGATGCAATCCGGTATTAATGGGGAAAGCCTCTGTGTCTCCACCAGGTGTTTTCACACTAGTGGATGCATTCTCATACATGTCCTTGATGATGTTGATATATTTGCCGCTGACTCCTTTCCTCTTCAAAACCCACCATAACACTTCTCTTGGTACTCTATCATAGGCTTTCTCCAAGTCAATAAATACCATGTGGAGATCTTTCTTCTTCTCTTGATACAATTCCATTAGTCTTCTTAGAAATAATTGTTTGTGAAATAATTGTTAATTTTTTAATTTTTCTGTTTTGGTCGTTTTTAATTTAAAATACTGGAAAAAAATAAGAATATTATTTTATTATTTGATTCAGAAAAATTTGGTGTGTTGCACGTGGGGTCTAGCAAGGGTGTAGGATTGGCGCAAGTCCAATTTGACAGGTGCATAAGTTGCGTTTTTTCGATTTGAGGATTGCAGGACGGGGGTACGGCAGCTTAACACGCAGAGGCCTCCGATTCGTTAAGAGCACGCAGTTTCGTAAATGGCGTAATTTCCCTCTTGATAAAATATGTTGGCTTAGTAATCTAAAATATTCTTATCCGGGCTGTTAGTAATTGTAATTGGAGACTTAAATATCTAGAGGCCTTGTTGTATATATATATATATATATATTTAGAGTACTTTTGTTTGATCTTTAGTTGCTTTTTTAAATATTTTGTTCAAATTATTATAGATATTTAAGCTAAAACAAAATAATTAATAAAAAAAAGTAAAATGTGCTAAGCTCAATATTTGAAGGGATTAAGATAAGAAGATCAAATACAAAAAGTTCCTCGCAAAACAAGACATGTTTAATATCTTGGCGGTGTCCACATTGGAGATGACTGACACTTTTATCCATCATGATCGTGTAATATCCTAAATACAAAGACTTGCAAGTAAAAAAAGACAGACATCCATCTTAGCTGTGTCACAAAACACGGCCAAGACAAGAATTCATCTAGATCTTGTCTTTCACAGGCAAAAAGAGAAGCAAGTGCAAGTTTGATAGAACGGAGCACAAGTAAAAGTCTTGGCCGTGTCTCCTATCCGTATCACATCACACGACCAAAAAAACTTGTTCTTGGTCGTGTTCCACTCAATATTGCAAAACTTGTGAATTAAGCAATAATGGACACGTTCAGCCATCTTGACCTTGTCTAAGACTAAAAATGAAACACACAGTCAAGCCAAACTAATCTTGGCTGTGTCTCTCAATTGAAGGAGCAAAAATGAATGAGCTGGAAAATGAGAGATAAGAAGAAGTGCTTAGCAAAATAAGATGGGTGGTGAGTTTTTAAATAAAAAGAAGATGAAATTGCTGGGACTGGTCGAGACAAAAGAGAATGTCACAGAAAAAAATATTATTTTTATTCAAAAAGGGAATAGGCTTTGAATTAAAAAAAAGGCATCAATTTTTGAGGAAGGTATCATTATGGAGCATCATCTAAAACACTTTCTCTTGGTCAGATTAAAAAAAAAAAATTCTTGGCCGTGTCTTGTGGGAGTTCTTAGTAGAGATATAGAGGACAAGCAAGAGAGAGACACAGTGGAGACTTGTTCTTGGAAGCAAGGTTCTTCAGCAAGCCATTTTGGAAGAGAAGATTGGGAGATCATCAAATCTAAGTGGAGCGAGGAAGAGAAATTAAAACTCATTTTCAAAACTGATTTTTTCATCCCTTCAATTTACTCACTTTTCAAAATTAGGTTCTGAAATATATTTATATTGCAATGAAGTTTTGTAATTTGAATTCTATTGAAATGAATGTTTATGTTGATTTAATAATGAGATAAACTATTTATGCCTATGATTTATAGTAGATTTGATTAAATTATTTAATTCAATAAATTCTATTAATATACCTTGTCATATGTTGATTGCATTGGAATGAATGTTAAGTTGATAGATTGGTTACCTATTAATCTCTAAATATTGAACGAATGACTGAGAGGTGAAATTTAATATTGAAGCTATGCATTTAACAACCCTAACAATGAATTAAAGATATAAGTTATATGGTTTACTTAATTTATAAGATAAAAATAGTTAGATTTTATTGATTCATGAATGCAAAAATTAATGAATTGATGATATCTAATTAATCTTAAGGAAGAAATTAAGTGACTAGGTTATATTAATGTATAATACAGAATTGAACTTTGATCAAATCGATCTATAAATTCTAGGTATCCTTCCAAGAATTTAAACCAATTCTAACAAACCGTTATTTGTTACTTGCAATTTTACTTCTATTACTAGTTCAACACTATTTCAAATATCACGCACTTACTTTTAAATTTATTTTGCTTTAATAAAATTATTACGAATAACACCTTCTTTGTGAAATAACTTTGGAGCTATCACCGTTATTATAATAACCTCATACACCTGCAAGTGTCGCTTTCTAGTGGTATTAAATAGAGCGCAACAGGTCTCTGTTACCCACTTGCCTATAATTCATTCAGATCACCGGCCTCTCCTGCTAAACCTATGTGGTTTTACGACATCTTCTGAAAATAGGCCATTCCATCTCTTACAGGCTTGGCTAAGGCATGATAGCTTCAAGTCTTTTATTGCTGAGAAATGGAAATTAGATCAAAATGTGATGTTGTCTGCTAGTAGCTTCAGTAAGGATCTTAAAATTTGGAATAAAGAAGTTTTTGGAAATGTGTTTAAACGTAAGCATGTTCTTCTAGCCCGTCTAGCTGGGATAGAGCGTGCTTTGGAGAGGGACCATTCGGATTTGCTAACTAATCTAAAGGGTTCCTAGAAGCTTGAGTTAGATACTGATCTTCTCCAAGAGGAGCTTGTTTGGTTCCAAAAGTTTAGAAGTAATAATATTTATTGCATTGGGTGATTGCAATACCTCCTTTTTCATCTCAGAACCTTGAGATGTCGCAAGAAGAAAAGGATTGAAATGCTAAAAGGTTCTGATGGTATGTGGATCAGAGATCAAGGGGTATTGAAGGATCTAGCGGTTGAGTTTTTTAGTAATTTATATTGTGATTCTTCGGGACCACATCCAGGGTATCCCTTAAGGAATAAATTTCCTCTTTTGGAACATGATAAGGTGGAGAAATTATCTTTATGTTTTTCTAATTCAGAAATTAAAGAGGCTTTATTTAGTATGTGTTGGGATAACAAACCAAATCCCACATTGGAAATATGAAGGAAGCTCACCTTACATATAAGTGTCCACTTGAACTCCATTAGTTTGAGGCCTTTTGGGAGGTGTCCAAAAATAAATCTGTGAGGGCTCAAGCCCAAAGCGAACAATATCATACTAATGTGGAGTTAAGGTGCTGCTAGCAGGACCAACAATTGGTATCAGAGCCCGGTTCGGATAAGCTGAAAAGTGGACTGTGTTGTGTGGGAGACCCTCGGTATGTCCGCTAATAGTGCCTTGTGTCGAAAGTCTTCCTGATTGCCAGAGGTCAGGCGGCGTGTCCCGTTGGATGATAACGGCGGTACAAGATATTTGAGCGGATGAAATGGATTATCGCTTGAGGGGAGGCCATGAGTATGTGGTCTTGGTTCGAGGGGAGGATTGTTGGGATAACAAACCAAATCCCACATTGGAAATATGAAGGAAGCTCACCTTACATATAAGTGTCCACTTGAACTCCATTAGTATGAGGCCTTTTGGGAGGTGTCCAAAAATAAATCCGTGCGGGCTCAAGCCCAAAGCGGACAATATCATACTAATGTGAAGTTAAGGTGCTACTAGCAGGACCAACAGTATGAAGCCTTGGAAAAGCTCAAGTATTAATGGTTTTCAAGCTGGTTTCTTTCAAAATCATTGGACTCTGTTGGGTTCTCAAGTCTATAATGATGCACTGGCTATTCTTGAGGGTGGTTACATGAATGAATCAGTTAACAGGACTATGATCTGCATTATTCCAAAGGCGGAGGCACCTCAAACTCCAGCTCAGTTCCGACCAATTGCTTTATGTACGGACATGTATAAAACTATCACAAAATCTATTACTAATAGATTGAAATCTATTATGCCTGATTTAATTGGTCCTGGAAGACATATCTCTAATAATATCATCGTGGCTCAGGAGGTTATTCACTCTATGAGAAACAAAAAAGGGCAAATGGGTTATATGGAAATCAAGGTTGATTTGGAGAAGACTTATGACTGTATCAGATGGGATTTTCTATATGATACTCTTTGTGAAGTACGTATTCCCCAAAGTATGACCTTTGTTATAATGACTTGTGTCTTCAGTAACTACGTGCAGATTCTCTGGAATGGGGAACTCATTGAGCCTTTTAAGCCTTCTAGAGGGCTCCGGCAAGGTTTCCCTCTGTCCCCTTACTTGTTTGTGCTTTGCATGGAGCGACTGGCACATGGCATTTTCCAGGCAGTTCATGACAGAAGATTAAACCTACTGTGCTCTTTAGAGGTGGACCCGCTTTAAGACCTTTTTTTTTTGCTGATGACGTAATATTGTTTGCTAGAGCACAGAGGGACCAGGTGCAGATTATGAAGGATGTGCTAAATGCTTTTTGCCTTTGCTCTGGACAATTAGTCAATACTCATAAGACTACTGTCTTCTTTTCTAAGAATACTATATCTGCAAATAGATATAAACTTAGTCATTTGCTCAGCTTCAGAGAAACTTCAGACTTGGGAAAGTATCTTGGAGTTCCAACGCTCCACTCGCGTGTAACCAAACATACTTATGGGTATATGGTTGATAACCTTCATAAGAAGGTTACTAGTTGGAACTCCTTAAACCTTTCCCTACCAGGAAGAATTACCTTGGCTCAATCAGTGTTGTCTTCAGGTTCTCTCTATACCATGCAGACTACAAAAATCCCTGTATCAGTTTATGATTCTCTAGAATAGGGGATAGGTAGATTTGTCTGGGGAGGCGGTATGGAAGAAAGGAGTTCAGCTCGAGTTACATGGTCCACTGTGAATTGCCCAAAGAATATGGGAGGTCTTGAGGGATTTGGCTACCGTTAATGAGGCCTTTTGTATGAAAATGTTTTAGAAGGTTTTGCCTTGGGTTCAGGTTCTTAAGTCTAAGTACAAAGCAGAAGGGAGGTCTGGTATTCTTCAAATTTCTTCGTCTAACCGTACACCTTGGTGGAAATTTATGTGTCAGTCCTGGAATTTAGTTGCCCAAAATATTTTCTGGGTTTTGGGTAATGGTATAAGAGTACGTTTCTGGGATGATTTGTGAGTGCCAGAGTCTTAATTAACCTTGCGTGATGCTGTTTTTTTACCCATTCTGATTAATCTTTCAGAATGCGCAGTGAGAGATTTTGTACTTGAGGATGGATCTTAGAATTGGAGTTTAATTACTCTTTACCTCCCTCCTTCAGCAGTTGCGCAAATAGCTTCAGTTTTCCCTGTTGTGGAAATTGGGCTTTTTCCACCAAATAATTTGTGAATTACTGTGATAAAAACTACACCAAGTAAATTCCCAAGAAAGTGGAGGAGTCACAAGCGGTCTCACTTAAAACCCACTTTCCTTAGACTTATGTAGACATGTAATCCCTTTTCACAATAACCACCAAAACAGAGTTTTACCCAACAAATAGCTATTAAATAAATAAAAGAGAGAACACCAAAATTTAACGAGGTTCGGCCAAAATTTTGCCTACGTCCTCGGACACTACCAAAATATATTTCACTAAAGAAATATTACAAAGGGAGAGAGAAGAGAGAAACTTGCTCCAAATTGATGAGAGGAAACAAGCTTGGGACAAATTAAAACCTAAGGAATTGGCCTTAATTTATAGCCAAAAACTTAAGCTCAATTTCTATAAATTTCCGATGTGGGATTTGTAAACAAATCTAACAAATTAATTTTTAATTTCAAGCCACCATTTTAGCCATAATCTTTGACAATTTTTGGTAGAAATGAGCCACCATTTTTTACAATCTCCACCTTGGCAAAAATTTCACAAATACAAATTTCTATTCTCTCTCGCAGCATTGTAGTGTCTCCAAATGCGCTTCGCAGCGCCAGCTTCAAATTTGGACAATATTAATCAAGTCCAAACAATGTTTGAACTTGACAGCTGTCACCACCTTGGTCAACATATCAGCAGGATTCTCAGCGGTCTGAATCTTCTGGAGCTTTACCTGATCTTCCTCCAGAATTTCTCTAACAAAATAGAATCGAACATCGATGTGCTTCGTCCTTGCATGATAAACTTGGTTCTTTGCCAAATGAATAGCACTCTGGCTATCACAATGTACAACAATGTTGTTTTGCTTTATTCCCAATTCATCAAGCAACCCTTGAAGCCAAACTGCCTCCTTCACAGCTTCTGTGACTGCCATATATTCCGCCTCTGTCGTAGAAAGTGCTATTGTTGACTGTAAAGTAGACTTCCAATTTACTGGTGCTTTTGTAAGCGTAAACACATAACCAGTAGTTGATCGACGTTTATCCAAATCACCAGCATAATCGGAATCACAATATCCAACTATGCGTTGACTATTCTCCTTATCCTGCTCAAAGACCAATCCAACATCCACGGTGTTCAGAAGATACCGTAGAATCCATTTCACAGCTTGCCAATGCTCCTTGCCAGGATCATGCATGTACCTGCTCACAACTCCAACAGCCTGTGAAATGTCAGGCCTCGTACACACCATAGCATACATCAAGCTACCAACAACATTTGCATAAGGAACCTTTGACATGTATTCCCGTTTTGTATCATTCTTTGGTGACTGAGCTGCACTGAGTTTGAAATGAGGAGCAAGAGGTGTACTAACAGGTTTGGTCTTGTCATCCATACCAAAACGCTTTAGTACCTTTCTCAGATATTGCTTCTGAGACAGACAAAGTCTCCCCAATTTCCTATCTCTGAATATCTCCATGCCGAGAATCTTCTTTGCTTCGCCCAGATCTTTCATTTCAAATTCTTGATTCAATTGATTCTTCAACTTCTTAATTTCTCCTTTATTTTTTGAAGCTATCAACATATCATCAACATAAAGAAGAAGATAAATGAAAGAGTCATCTTGTAGCTTGCGTAAATATACACAATGATCATATTTGCTCCTTGTGTACTTCTGCCCTTGCATAAACTTATCAAATCGCTTGTACCACTGTCTCGGAGACTGCTTCAATCCATAAAGTGATTTTTTAAGTTTGCATACCATATTTTCCTTTCCAGCAACTTTGAATCCCTCCGGCTGAGTCATATAGATTTTCTCTTCCAGATCTCCATGTAAAAACACAGTTTTTACATCTAATTGAACTAGTTCCAAATCAAATTGTGCTACCAAGGCTAACAAAATTCGAATGGAGGAATATTTTACAACTGGAGAAAACACTTCATTATAGTCAATTCCCTCCGTCTGAGCGTAGCCCTTAGCTACCAACCTTGCTTTGTAGTGAACAGTATCTCTATCAAGAAATCCATATTTCTTTGTATATACCCATTTGCATCCAATCGCCTTCTTTCCCTTCGGCAGAATTGCTAGCTTCCATGTTTGATTCTTGTGAAGGGACTGCATTTCATTATCCATAGCTTTCCTCCACTTTACTTCTTCTGAACTTTGGACAGCTTCTTTAAAAGTGGACGGAATGCTATCATCTGCAATTGAGAATGCATAGGCCACCATATCATCATAACGAGTAGGTTTTCTTATAGCTCTTCGTGGCCTATCAACTGCAATTGATTCATGTTGCTGTGGAGGTTTTTGGATTTGACCCTCATCTTCATCTGACTCTCCTTCTACCTCAGGAGTGTCTGCAGTTTTAACATCTGCTGCTGGGATTTTTCTGTCAAACTCCACTTGTTTTGGAGTATTCTCCACCTATTGTGGAGTACCATCTGACTGCCCTATTGTCACCTTTTTTAATAAGGTAGATTCATCAAAAGTGACATCTCTGCTAAAGATTATTTTCTTCATTTCTGGACCCCATAGCCGATATCCTTTAACACCTGAGCTTATCCCCATGAAAATGGCTTCCTTAGCTCTTGGATCTAGCTTTGATTCCTTAACGTGATAATATGCAGTGGAACCAAATACACGTAAGGAATCATAATCTTTAGCAGGTTTTCCCGACCATGCTTCCATAGGCGTTTTACCACCAATAGTAGTTGATGGAAGTCGATTAATGAGATGACATGCATATGTCAAAGCCTCAGCCTAAAATCTCTTGTCCAACCCAGCATTGGACAATATACACCGAACTTTCTCCAGTAACGTTCGGTTCATGCGTTCTGCCACCCCATTCTGTTGTGGTGTATGTCTAACTGTGAAGTGTCGAACAATGCCTTCATCTTCGCAGACTTTCATAAATGGATCATTCTTATATTCTCCTCCATTGTCTGTTCTGAGACATTTGATTCGTCTGCCAGTTTGAGTTTCCACCAATTTCTTCCATTTGAGGAAAACTCCTAACACTTCATCTTTTGACTTCAAAGTATACACCCATACCCTTCTAGAGAAATCGTCAACAAAGGTTACATAATAGTGCTTGCCTCCTAAAGAAGGAGTTTTAGAAGGCCCCCACACATCTGAGTGAACATAGTCCAGAATACCCTTGGTATCATGGATTGCAGTACCAAATTTCACTCTTGTCTGCTTCCCTTTGATGCAATGCTCACAGAAATCCATCTTGCAGGTTTTCACATTCTTCAATAATCCTTGATCAACCAAAATTTTCAAGAATTTTTCACCTGCATGTCCCAAGCGCATGTGCCATAATCTGGTTGCTTCCAGATCTTTGTCATCACCAGAAACTGCTGCTGCTGTTGTTTCTATAATTGCATTACCTTCATAGTAATACAAATTATTCCTTCTTCGTAATCCTTTCATCATCACAAGTGTACCAGAGATGACCCTCATAACCCCATTTTCTGTAATAATTGTGAGCCCTTTTGATTCAAGGACTCTGACTGAAATGAGGTTCTTCGTCAAACAAGGTACATACCGAATATCAGTCAGGATCCTGATTGACCCATCATGATTCCTCAAGCGGATTGAACCAATCCCTTCAGTGAAACAAGGATTGTCATTTGCTGTATAGACAACTTCATGATCAAGTTCTTTGAAATCAAAAAACCATTCCCGAGTGGGACTCATATGATGGCTGCATCCGGAATCTAACAGCCATGCATTAGAAGAACTTGTCGAACATGCTGCAGGAGTGTCTATGGATGTCATGACTGCTAATGAGAAGGTTGATTCTGAATCATCACACTCAGCTACATTTGAATCAACAACAGCTTTGCCCTTGCCTTTAAGCTTTGGACAATCTTTCTTCCAGTGACCTTTTTTCATGACAAAAGGCACACTCATCTTTTTCTACTCTGGCTTTTGAACGAGATTTGCTTTTCTTCCCTCCTTTCTTTCGGCCTTGTGTACGGCCTCTAACCACCAGAGCTTCTGCTTCACTTGTCCTCTCTTTTTCTTTCTTTCTCAATTCATGACTATATAGATCAGCACATACATCACTTAAAGTCACTTCCTTATTCCCGTGGAGTAGAGTCGTTGTAAGAAACTCAAACTCGTCAGGGAGAGATGCCAACAACAGCAGTGCCAAATCTTCGTCTTCAAAGACCACATCCAAATTAAATAGATTAGCCACCAACTGATTAAAATTTGTGATGTGTTCATTCATCGTGGTACCGGAAACATAATTGAAGCGAAACAGTCTCTTCTTCATAAAGAGTTTGTTCTGATTATTTTTCTTCAAAAATTTCTCCTCCAATGCCTTCCACAATTTGTTTGCCGAAGTTTCTTTCGAGAAAGCATATTTTTGCTCTCTAGAAAGACAAGAACGAATTGTACCACATGCCAGACGATTGACAGTTTTCCACTCCGTCTCCTCCATTTCTTGGGGTTTCTCCTCTTCAATAGCAACATCTAGACCTTGCTGAAAAAGAGCATCTAGAAGTTCGCTTTGCCACATGCCAAAATGACCGGTGCCGTCGAAAATCTCCACTGTAAATCTTGCATTTGATACAGCATTCCTCACTAAGGTTGAAGAGGACGATGCTCCAGTAACAATAGGTGTGGTATTTTTCTTTCCGTCTGCCATTTCTGCGACAAATATTTATTTAATAGCTATAAAACAAAATTTCAAAAATGCGGAACACAGCCAAGGAACGTTTTTTATGTGGAAGATCAGACTATGCTGCAACCACAGTGAATACTAAGTTACCTCGGCTCTGATACCAATTGTTGTGGAAATTGGGCTTTTTCCACCAAATAATTTGTGAATTACTGTGATAAAAACTACACCAGGTAAATTTCCAGAAAAGTGGAGGAGTCACAAGCGGTCTCACTTAAAACCCACTTTCCTTAGACTTACGCGTCGTTTGACAGAATTTACCTAGACATGTAATCCATTTTCACAATAACCACCAAAACAGAGTTTTGCCCAACAAATAGCTATTAAATAAATAAAAGAGAGAACACCAAAATTTAACGAGGTTCAGCCAAAATTTTGCCTACGTCCTCGGACACTACCAAAATATATTTCACTAAAGAAATATTACAAAGGGAGAGAGAAGAGAGAAACTTGCTCCAAATTGATGAGAGGAAACAAACTTGGGACAAATTAAAACCTAAGAAATTGACCTTAATTTATAGCCAAAAACTTAAGCTCAATTTCTATAAATTTCCGATTTGGGATTTGTAAACAAATCTAACAAATTAATTTTTAATTTCAAGCCACCATTTTAGCCATAATCTTTGACAATTTTTGGTGGAAATGAGCCACCATTTTTGACATTCCCTCCCTCTAATAATGTTGGGGAGAATGTTTTTTTATTGGGCTTTATCCTCCTCTGGGGATTTCTCCATTAAATCTGCCTATAATTTTCTTTTTGGGAATGAGCATAGTAGGAATGGTTTTCCTTGGCAAGTGATTTAAGTGGCTTGGAAGCCAAAGATTTTGCTCTTTCTTTTGGCTTTTGTTAAATAATGGGGTTATGACTAACTTTGAAAGAACGCGAAGGCATCTGGCTACTTCATCTCTATGTGGTTTATGCCATGAATTTATGGAGACTAGTATTCATTTACTTAGGCATTGTGCTGATGTAAAAGAATTTTGGATGGCTATGCTCCCCCATGAGTTTTTGGCGTGGTTTTTTAAAGATGGGGTTGCTATCCAATACTAGGTTCTCTCAAACTTCAGGCAGGTGAAGGCGGTAGTGAAGGGGATTCGGTGGCATATCCTATATGCCATTGGTAGCTGGTTCATTTGGAAAAGGGGAAATTCTTTTATTTTCAAGAATGAAAACATGTCAGTTTGGACAATGATACAAAATACTCTTTCGGAAGCCTCTCTTATGGAGAATATCATCAGTAATCTGCGTTCTCCTTCATTTCCTCCACAGATTGAGGACGGGGATCAGTCAAGCTCAACTCTGATGCTTCAGTTGCTCAATCCACTCATTTAGCCTTTGGAGGTGGCCTTTTGCGAGATGATCAAGGAAGGTGGGTTAAAGGCTATATATCTAATCTTGGGTCTTGTCCAATCTTGGTGGCCGAATTGTGGGCGATGTATCACGGAATTCGGTTGGCTATTGATCTGGGCATTTCTAGCATTGTCATTGAATGTGATAATAAAGTAGCTGTGGATATGATTAATGGTGCTTCTTCCTCAAGCGTCTCCTCTGTGGCTTTGGTGCGGCGGGTGCAACAAAAGTTAGCCTTCTTCTCATCGATCTGTGAAAGTTTCTCATGTGTTCAGAGAAGCTAACTGTGCTGCTGACTATTTATCTCGCTTGGCGTATGGAAAGGAAAGGATTTGGGTGTTCATGTTTTGGATGGTATTCCCGCTGGGCTTAATGTTTGGTTGTCCCATGATTTAGTGGGGACATCCTATGTTCGTTAGTGTTCTTTTCTTTTGATTCTTTCATTAATCAACCAAAAAAAAATTCTTATCCTAATTTATGGACTTCTTTTACAATATTAAAAATTAATTGCAAATATTTATAAAATTTTAAAATTTTTAAAAATCTAAGTATAAAGTTACGTCATTCTAAACCAAATTGATTTCATCTCTTTTCATTCTATTATTATTATTATTTTTTAAAATTTTTTAGTTATTATAAATTAATTTGTATGTTAATTTTCAATTGCATAATTTACAATAAATTTGATTCGTATATATGTATTATACTAATATTAAAAGTTATTAAAAAGTGATGTCTAATTTTAATAAAAATTAATAATAATAAAGTGATGTCTAATTTTAATAAAAATTAATAATAATTTATCTATAAAGTATATTAAATATATATAATTAATTAAAAAATATAATTAAATACACAGACCATGGATTTGTGATTAATTTACTATAAAATAATAGTGTTCCTCATCAGCCAAAGATGGCTGCCACTCATTAGCAGTGGTGATCGCCGTTACAAGTAAATTTTTTTTAAAAAAAGGGTATTAATAATTTTTTATTAGTATTAGTAAGCTTACAAAAAGTTAAAAATAGCTAAAATGGCTATTAAAAAATTAATTTTTTTAAATGACTTTTTATTATTTGAATATAAAAATATTTTGACCATATATTTATTTAGCTTTTTGAACTTTACTCGTTTAATTAGTTTATTGTCTGAACTATTAATTTAATTATATAATTAGTTTATTGCTTTTATATAATTTCTAAATACAAGTTTAATGAGTTATGTCGAATCACGCCCATTTCGCATTTTGTTTTCCTGAAAAATGATAAATTTTGGCCTTTTAAATGTGCAAAGCACACTAGGGGATTATAGATTTCTCGATCAAAATGCATAAATTGACTTTTAATCAAAGCAATTGTGTAAATTCTTAAAATAACAAGAAAAATGATCAAAACCTCAAACTCTCCTTAACGGGTCGCTTGAATACTACAAGAAACTTGAATGGAAATTAGGGTAACTACATGAATTTGCATATCAATAATGAAATCAATTAAATTGGATTGAATAACTTAAAATTTCGAACAAATAAGGCAAATTACAATAGATTTTTGAACAAAAGATTAATTATGATGAAAATTGAGGAAATCAAAACAATTAAGAAGAAAACTAATACAATAAGAATAGAAAACTAAAGGAATTTAAATTCTAATAAAACTCTAATTTGCTTGAGAGTTTCGTTTTTGAGTCCATGTTTTTTTATCGGAATTTTTGATGTTTGATTGTTGCTTTTTTTTATACCCTTTGTTAGTTGCATGTTCCTTTTCTAAGTTCTTTCTAGATCAGAATAAAATTTTTGAATTCAATCGAATCTAACCGAATCGATTGGGTTGAATCGAATTCGGTTGTTTTAAAACATACACTATGGATCATTTTGATTTCAAAAATAAAAAAATGTCGAGTTTATTCGGTTGGTCAGGTTGGGGTAATTTTTTTCGTTTGAACTCGAACCTGACCAACTTTTTTATATTTATATATAAATACATATTTTTTTATTTTACTATTTAACCCAACCGAACCAATTCGACTCGACTTAACAATATTAAAATGAACCCAAATATAAAGCTTTAATATTGAAAGCCAACCCATTTGAAATCGGCCCAATGCCACAGAATTTGAAATTAACTTGGGTCGATAAAAAATATAAGATATTCGGATAGCATCGGTTTAATATTTTTACTATTTGGTCAAGTTTAGTAAAAAAACATACCCTTAATCCAATCGAACTCGATCTGTGCTCACCCCTAGCTCCTTCTTCTTCTCTCCTTTTTGGCCACTAAACTCAGAATTCCCCGGCCTTATTTACATGTTCCCATGTTTATCCTTATTGCTCTTTTTTTTTTTTCTGTCTTTTGTGGCACCACTTAGCTACTGGTTACAAGACTAATTTCTTTTTATGGATAATTATATTCTTCACCATGTTTTATAAATTTTTTTTTTCATTTTTACCAATTGCATTTTAGTAATTTTGCGATAAACTCATAATAAACTATATAAATTCATAAACTCATAATAAACGTATAATAAATTCAAAATAAACTCATATTAAACTATCTAAATCCGGTATTTTAGTAAAAAAATCATAAATTTTGATAAATCTGTATATATTTTTAAAAACATAATAAATTTGAATTTTTTTAGTATTTTTTGTAAAGACCCCTTTCTTTTTATTTATTTATTTATTTTGATGCAAGTAAATACATTTCGCATACTTTTAGGTTTGAAAAACCTAAATGTTATGGTGATGTGGTCCAAAGGAAAAACATGTACAGAGCCCATTTGAAATTCTTTCTCTCTCTCACTCCTCAAATACAATTCATCATATATGAAACCTTCCTCAAACCCAATTATTCAGGTATTTTAATGTCTGATACTCATTTTCCTTTAGTCGAACTCTTTTCTTTAGCAATAGAGTTTTTTTTTCTCGGTAAGAGAAATTCTCTTCACTCAAGTGCAAAATCTTCAACCTTGCTTCCTTTTCAAATTCAAATATTGATTCCTCTATAACGAAAAATCTTCAGAAAAAAAAATCTTCACATCATTTGCTCAAGTTTCTAAGATTTGCATAAAAACTGCATTTCAAGTGATATTATTTTTTTAATTTATTTTTTTCTTTTTGAACAACCCAAAAAGTCCAAACTGTCCTCTTTAAATCCCATTAACCAATCTTCAACCATTAATTTCATTCTTTTTTTCCCTAGAAAATCAAGTCTTAAAAGAAAAGACCCAACAATTTTACTATTTTTGTTTAATTTCTGCACAATCTGAGGAGGAATTTTCTATAATTTCTGAGGAATAATTTTTGCAATGTTTGAGGAAGAATTTTTTTTTAAAAGATTTGGAGGACTAAAATTCTATTGGTGATGAAGAGAATTTTTTTGCAGAATCTGAGGAACGGATTTCTGTAGTAATTTCAAAAGTCAAAATAAAAAAATCTGAAGAGAAAGTTTCTACATGTGTTGAAGATGAAGCATCTATGGAATCTAAGGAATGAATTTCTATAGTAGTTTCAAAAGTCAAAATAAAAATTTATCATAGAAAAAAAATTATGCAAAATAAGCATTTTAATTAAGTAAATATTTTTTATGCTTAACTATTTTAAATTATTTTATAACTAATTTAGCAAAAAAAATTACACACACAATTTGAATGGCAAATTGAGCTATTTATATCAAGCTAAAACATGTCAAAATCATATGTTTGAAATAGGGAGGCAACATTGGCGGCCACCACACATCCTGTGTCGAGGATCGTCCAAAGCATAAGTATCCCTGCTTAGAGTTATCTTCTTCATCTCACCATCAGCATGCAATTGCAAGGAGAGCTTCCCTTAATACTTTATTTAAACTCCTTAGTTATTAACAACTATTATATGTATTATTTGATTTGCAAAACTTAATGATATTACTTATGACTTTTACATTTAACTTTGAAGCAAGGCAAGATAGTATAATGGTAGTCATCCAAACCTTTCTCAAGATAGATCCATGAATAAATATAATAATGTGGCTCAAATTACATTATTACATTTACTGGGTTGCTAATTTTTAAGTACCAAATTGGGTTGGGAAATGATGATATTCTATAATATATATTTGATCATTACTGAATGACTAGTCACCAAAATCAATGTTGCATTAAATTAATTTAGAAGAATCCTATAGTCAAGCCAAATTGATATTTCACAACCAACATAATATAGGAATTTGACTCAATTAAATGAGTTTAATAACATACTTAAAAATTTGACTATGTAATTATAATTAAATGACTGTGTTGATATTAAGATCCAAACATTATAATGTTGGCTCTGAAAAAGTCCCTGTGATAAATTTTAGATTGTATTTTGGTTTCATATATGAAAACATAAGTTTCAATATTTGCTTATAACCTTGGATTTTTCACGTAGGAGTTTGTTTTTTAAAAAATGGAAAAAATAATTATTTACATTTTTTATGGCGGGTGTCTCGACGAATAAACTTATGATTATATTAGAGGTTCATTTGAGTTATTGTATGAGTATAGAAAAAGAGATTACAAGGGATTAGAGAAAATTGTGCGTGAGTACTTGAACATCGACGAGGGGGCAAACATCAAATTAAAATATATGTCTGGAATTTGCAATTATCCACTCCAAGCTATTGACAATGATTACAAAGTTGAGTTATTCCTATACCTATCTCGCGAAGATAGAGTCAAGCATGCTTTAGTTATTACAGTTGCAGATGAATGTTATAATAGTCTTAAGAAATTTGGTAATGGGAGTAGTGATTCCTCGGAGGCGATTAAATCTGAAGTAAAAAAGGCATTGATATATGAAGATATTGATATGTCATTGTGTCATGTATATAAATTGGAATCAACTAAACTTTATTCTGAGAATTTTCATGACAACATACATTATGATGGCATGGAGATAGAAAATTATTCTTATGCCAAAAAAGTTGCAGAAGAGAAAGTCACTGAAGTTCCATATGTTGATCCTTCGAGTTATAATGAGCAAGCTATTATAATTTCTCCTTTGCTTCATTTTGCAGATGAGAACGATGCAGATTTATTTGAATCGAGAATGAGAATTTTTAAGGAGTTGTACAAGAAAGGTGAAATTTTGGCATCCTACATACTTGCACTTGTTGATAGAAACTAATCCTAACATTGCTATAAATTATTCATTGCATCACTTAGAATTGCATTGTGTGCGTGAGTTAGGATGCCTTGTGAAACTCATGTTATGTGTGTATAAGTGATACCATGCTTTCATTCAATGTATGAAGATTGAGCACTGCATAACTACTTATAGCTTTATACCTCTTACTATATACTTGCTATTAGAACCTAAACATTTTTACCCCAAAGACTAACGCCCCATATAGTTGGCCTAGTAATTTTTCTTAGGTCTATCCTAAATATTTTGATGTTTGACTATTATTAGCATGTTTTGGCCATAACTAAAACCCATTTGGTTTGCTTTTTTTCCTAATATGACCTAATTATAGTGCAAGTCTAAACTTATTTTATGGCCTAAAAATTCATTTAAGCCCGAGGCCCAAATCATTTTTGTAACTTTTTGAGTTGAGACAAAAATTATTTTCTACCTTATAGTCCAAGCACGAAGCACAAAATCAATTTTCTTGAGATAAACTTTTTGAAAAGGGGTTTTGAAATATTTTTAAAAATTGGCCTAAAACCCTTTTTTTCTTCTTTCTGCTTTGTTGCCCAAAATTTTTAAAGGATAAGAATAGAGTGCGGAATCATTTTTTCATTGGCTTTGAAATTAAACCTTTCTACAACGGGTCAAAATTTTTAGAAATGGCTTATAATTACTTGAGTCAATTTTGAAATACTAAAATTAATTTTGAGCCTTATTTATGCCAAGACGATTAGTTATGAGCTTGTTTGTAGCATGGATCATTAGTTGTCTTTCCAAATGAGAAGTCTATTTATAATAAACCTACCAATTTAGCAGAAATATTGCTAAAATTTTTTAATGGATCCAAAGGATTAAGACTTAATTAATGAAAATTATTATAAACTGACTTTTATATTTGAAAAAAAATATTAGTTATTCCATCCGAGTGATTTTTTCAAAAATAAAAACATCTCTCGTTGATATCTTTATTGACCATAACACCTAGAAAAAAGACTCGTCACTCATGTCTGGAGAGAAATAAGATTGGAAGGAACCCCCTAACTCTATTTGTTTGTTTGCTACAAATGTATACATATATTGCATTACATTACATTGATTCTTTCTAGTTAGGAGACCTGGAGCATAGCAGTTCAAGAGCATACGATAGTCAAACTTACATCAGTGATTTAAAGTTCAATGAAGATTTAGTTAACTTTATAAAGAAAGCAATGGATCTTAAGCAAGTTCAGAACTTAGTGAACAAAGCCCTCACAGCTAAGATGGAAGAATTAAAGGAGGCCCTAGTTGAGACCGTGAGAAGTCAATTAGCTACACTGTTGGAGAATAACAATGCTAAGGCATCTACCAGTTCTAAGAAGCTGTAGGACAAAGAAAAGGCTAAGGTAGCCGAGGTAGCCTTTGATGAAGAAAAGGTGGTGATTGATGATGATGTTTAGGGTACATACCTCAACCAGAAAGAAGAGAAGAAGGTTATACATAAGACTAAATCCACTGATGTTGAAAAACTAATTGATGAATGAAAAAAAATGTTTAAAAAGAGACTGAAAGTTGAAAAGGTCTCAAAAGTGGACAAGTTATTTGAAGAAGATGATAATCTCCCATACAAGTTCAAAATGCCTTCAAAATACTTACTTTTTCTAAGTACAATAATATATGAAATTCTCAATTGCATGTCAAGCAGTGCATTATTGCCATACAGTCTTCAAGAGCTACTAAGGCTCAAATACTAAGGTATATTATGCTCTCTTTGAATCTTGCGGTGCAAAACTGGTATAACACATTAGAAGAGAATACTCAAAATGACTAAGATTTATTGTACAAAGCTTTCATCCAACAATATGGGTACAATATTAAGTTAGAAGTAATCTTGATAGAGGTTGAGTCTATCAAGTAAAGATAGAGTGAGAGCGTTGTTGACTATATAAAGAGATAGAGTAAGATAGCTCTTCTCAAGAAAAGGCTAGATGACTTAGATCAAATATGAATGATAGTCAAAGGCGCTTTGCCCCACCTCTAAGAAAGAATAGCTCAGACCCTTATAAGAGATTTTAAGGATCTTCTATAGATAGGTCTTCAATTGAAAGAATGGGAGAGAGGAAAGAACATATACAATGGAAAAGGAAAAAATAAGGGTGGCTACCATTTCGGTGAACAAAGTCAAGGGGGACAAAAATATGTTTAGGTAAATGCAACAACCGAGCTAACAAAGAAGCTTTAATTCTTAGAATTGGGGAAGCTATTATCTTAGATCTTCAAAAAATTATTGAAAAAGAGGTTATTATAGCCTTTAGCCCATTGACCTATGCTAGATCCTCTACCCTCCAATTTTGATACATATGTTTTCTGTCAGTTTCATCAAGTGACTGGTCACGAAACAGATCGATGTATACGATTAAGGCATGAAATACAAAATCTCATTGATGATGAAAAGATCCTTGCCTTTAACATATCTATGTAGATGAAGCATTTTCGACTCTAACTCAATAAACTTTCCTACGCTTGAGCGCTGCTCATCTTATTTTCTTTCTTTGGTATTTTATTGGAACAACTATGTACTGTCTAAAATTTTTAGGTAGTGACTTTTTAAAATATATAGATATTGGACTGTGTATAGTGGTGAAAATAATCCAGATATTGAAAATAGATGAAAAAATAGGGTTGGTTAAGCTTTAAAAAGTTGAAAGTTAAATCTGGGTATGGATAAATCGGTATTTTTAAAAAAAAATCTTTAAACAGTAAAACATTACAGAAATGCCTTTTTGACTCTAGAATTGGATCTTTTTTGGAATTGAGATGTGAAATATGAATAATAGAGCATTAAATTAGTTGAAGAAATTATTTTTATGATTTTACATAATTAAAATTTAGATTAGAAGTAAATTAAGAAAGTGGGTGTACCAAACCTATAGTGAGCACACCTTATATAATCAAAACTTAATTATAATATATACATATATATGTTTGTAGAATCTTTTTCTTCTTCTTCTCATAAAAAAAATGCCATACACCTTCATCACCATCACCATATCTCTTTCTTTCTCCTTTTTCCATCAAGCCTAAGTAAAAAATTAAGGAAAATTCATATATAACTAAACATTTTTAGTAGAATTCATTAGATTAGGTTAGAAACACCAAAATTAGCACTATATATTCAAAGAAAAATTGAGGAAGAGAGAGAATGCATCACTTTGTGAAGAGGTTTGTGCTTGTATATTTATAATTTTCTATTCTTTCATTTTCTTTTGATTTTCATGAATTATGTGAGTTTATTTCACTACCTTGATTGAATTTTTGAGATGAAATTTGATAATTGAATTTGCAGAGAAAGAAAATATAAATATGAAACTAAATGAAGAGAAAATTTATTTGAATCCATTTTTGAATAATCTTAAGCCCATATGTATATTTTTTAGCTTAAAACTATGTTTAAAACCACTTTGATTCATAAAAGATTAAATTTAGGGTTATGGCAAGTTTAGGGTTTAGATTTGGATATTGAATTAATTAGATTAAAAATTCAAGAATGGATGGCAATAAGTATATTTGTGTAGTTGTTAACCTAAAACTATGGCTAGAATGATTTTTAATTTATAAAAGTATAAAATTAATGTTTTGGCAAATTTAGGGATTAAAAGTAAGAATGGACCTAGTTTACGAAACAAATGATTTTAAGATCATATATGACTAAGAAAAAGTGTATTTTTGTGTTTTTTTTAAATTAAGCTTAAAATAATTTTTGAATTTATAAAGTATTAAATTTATGATTATGTTGAATTTAGGGTTTAAAAACAAGTTTAGAATTAATTCTTGAAAGAATTGATTTTGAATTCATAATTGATTAAGAATAAGTATATTTATATAGTTTTTGGACAAAAATTAAGTTTAAAGAAATTTTTGCATCTTCAAAGTTTTGAATTCAAAGTTATATAAGTCTAGGGTTTTAAGAAAGCTTAAGATTTGGCATTAAAGTAATTGTTTATAATAAGATTAGTGAGTATGTTCTAAATGAAATGTGTTTGCATTTAATTTAAGAAGAATTTATTTATATGTATAATTAAAGTAAAGCCTATTGAATGATAATAAAGAAAAGTGCATCCTTTTCAAAGAATTGTTATTATTTTTAATAAAGTGGCAACAAAGTGACATTAGAATTGTATATTTGATAAAAAAAAATGAGAGAGAATTGAATTGCCCGAATCATACTGATATTAAACCCGGAATCGGATTGAATGGCTAGCCAAAGGGTGGATGTCTATACTATCACCAGGAGCATTTGATTTTAAACTAAAAAAATGTTTTCTTATCATACGAGCCTTCAAGCTTATAGAAGTATATTGCATTGTCGAACCTTAAAGGACACATTGGCCAATGGTCGGCTAACAAAAGGATTGTTTACAAGGTCATTAAGAAGTCACTAACTAATGTCTTGAATCATGAGTAAAAATGGGTATCACCCATGTCTCTATCTACCATGCTTAGGCCACACCCTATTATTCATGTTCTCTACATCATAAAGGTAAGGCCATGAATGTGATATCTTTTATTGTCCTAATGCAACACTCAAATAAGCATCTAAAAGGTACCAACGGGAGTGTTTGGACCTATCACCTCAGTCTGTGAATCAATATAATCATTGTACGCATCATTCGTGCATATCATGCTTACATGCACACATAAATATGTCATCTTACATTTTTGTCATCTCTTATTAACTATTCTTTGTCAAGCTAAATAGCCAATACTCTATGAAGCAAACAATGAAAAGCAGACATAGTGTCAAGGGGCATGAAAGGCCCATTGCTTGAGAAAGACCTAATCACTTTGCAAAAATGGGGGGTGCATGGTTACACAAAGAACAAGATAAAAAAAAAATCAATTTGAGCCTATAAGGGAATAAAATCATTGGTTTGAGCCTGTATAGGGGTAAAACTTCTCCTTTTCAATTTTTAGGTTTATGCATGTACAAAATATTTTCAAACTCTCTTTCAATATTTTGTCATGCAGGGGGTAAGAGAGGATATGGGGGCTAAAAAATAGCCAAATTTTTTGCTCCAAAATTTATTAAAGAATTGAAAGCAAAATCCATTAAAGAATGGAATAAGTGACTAGAATAAAAACCAAAACTCTCAAATGAATAAAGATACAGAAGATAGAAGTTTAGTCTAAGTAGAATATCAATCTAGATAGAAGATCAGTCTAGCTAGAAGAGTTAAAGTTGATACAAGACAAATGTCCATTCCTAAAAATAAAGAGTCAAGATAAAGATCCTTTATGCGAAGGTAGACATTTTTCTGAATTTGTAAAAGTATTCAGAATTAAGTTTTTATCCATTTAAAACCTCAATGGATTTGCTGAAGCATCCACCACCAAGTCTATTTAGATTTTGATGAATTCTTTGGATTTGTTAAAGCATCCAAATCTTTGGCCTATACTAGAAGTATCATGACAACATAGCTTTGAGAATTTATTGAAGCATCCTTAAGTGAAATCCAGATTTGTTCCGGTATCCGGAGCAAAATGGGATTTGTTGAAGCATCTTTAAGAGAAATCTAGGTTTTTTCAAGTATCTAGAGTAGAAGTTGGATTTGTCAAAGTGTTCAAATGAGAGCCTGACATGATTTATTAAAGCGTCCTCAAATAAAGCCCATATTTTGAACTTGGGTTTATTTGAAGCACCCATACTTGCTTGGATTTATTAAAGTATCTATTAGAAGATCCTGGATTTATTTGAAGTATCCAGGCTAGCTTGGATTTATTAAAACATCCATTTGAAGATCCTAGGTTTATTTGAAGTACCTGGACTAGCTTGAATTTATTGAAACATCCACCTAAAGATCTTGGGTTTATTTAAACACCCAAACCAGCTTGGATTTATTGAGGTATCCATCAGAAGATCATGGGTTTGAAAGCACCCAGATCAGCTTGGACTTATTGAAGCATCTATTCGAAAGTCTTGGATTTATTTGAAGTATCCAGAGTAGTCTGGATTTATTGAAGTACCTATTAGAAGATCCTGGGTTTACTGAAGCACCCAGACTAACTCGATTTGCTGAAGCATCCATCGAAAGACCCTGGGTTCATAAAAACACCTGGATTAACTTGGATTTATTGAAGCACTCCTTCAAAAAACTTTTAGATCAGTCTAGACTAATTGAAGCATCTAGCAAATCAAATTGTTTTTCACTCTCATTAAACAAATTCAAGATCATTTAAGCAGGAATAAAACTATAGATCCCTAAATTTGGTCCCTGAATAAATTCATCAAAAACCCGGGCAATGGCCTATGGCAAATGTGTCCTAATATGAGTTAAATTCTAAATATTTCAGATAATTTGAGATTTCTTGGCTAAATAAAATTTCTTAACACTTAATTAACCCTAATTTTCCCTATAAAAGGAACTAAAAATAGTAAAGAACAAGGATGATTTAACCAAGAAAAACCAACATCGAAGAGAGACAGAGAGCAATTGAAAACATAAAAGCAAACCCTTGAATATTTCTGACTCAACCAAAACCCAAATTGATCCATACTTATAAGAACTATTTAAAGTAGATTTTCCACATTGATCTTTGCAAAAGAATTATACGGTTTAATTAACAAGGCTTGGTTTAATATAAATTGTTTAGTGGAACCATAGATATTGGCTTGACTTTCAAATCATCTATTTAATTAGCTAAATTATTAATGTCTTGATTTGTTAATTAAAAATCCTAAGACCTTAAAATCCTAATTTTTAATTAAACTTAATTAAATACTTTTCCTGTGTATATTTTTGATATTTGATTTAGTTAAAATTGGTTGAAGTAGAAAATAAATTTGAATCCAGTAACTTGTTTTGGAATTGCTTAACTCTTAGAATAAAGTCTGCCCAAAATGAAATCAGTTTAGAATCGAATCAAATCAAGGCACAATTTGTTGTAGCCCATGGCTAATTTTGCCATGGACTATGGCGAATTTGCTATCGGCCATGGCAAAGTCGCCATAGGCTTTTCTTTTACTTTTATGTAGCTTTTCAAATCTTTAAACGTTTACCTTTCTTTAGTATTTTGAGTTTTAGTTAAAGGATGACTGAATATAAATTATTTGGTGCTATGTTTTAATACTGAGTTTTAATGTTGTGCTATATTTTAATGTTGTGTTTAATTAATCAATGCGGTATAAGCTTCTGTGATGGTTATTTGAGTGATAATTAATTATATGTTTGAATTATTTATTTTTATTATGGTGGGCTAATAACTTTTTGGATTTAAGGATTTAAAAGACATGTTTCCATAATTCGTGGATGCATTATTTATTTCTTGTATTTGTTTGGATTTTAAGGAGTTGTAAGGGTATATTTTCATCTTATATGGGTACTCATTGTATTTGGATTGTTTAATTTATGATACGATGAATTTTATTTTAATTGATTGTAATATGAATAATGTTATAATAATCTAAAAATTTAATAATATTTAGATATAAAAAAAGTCAATTTTAATGAATCGGGCATTATAGGGGTGTTGAATCATTTCTCACATTCTCCATACGTACCCAACTTTTCGAACCCAATAGAGATTAAGGATTTCTTAGGAATCAAGTCGTCTATCCCTTTTATTTTCTTTCCAGTCTGTCCGAGTAGTTACTCCTATTTCTCTGGGTCTAAGTCTGTGTTCTCTAATGCACAGAGCCTAACAATGTCGAAATCATAAGAACCATTCAATTGAGAGTGGGGACAAAAATCTCAGCTCACATGTATTGCTATTCATCTTGAGCGCAAGGATAAAAATATATTTTTATATCTTTTCTTTGCCTATGATGCTTCCATTAAAGGTTTTCAGTACTGTAGACAAGTAATTATCATTGATGCTACTCATTTAAAGGAACAAATATTGCGACGTGCTCTTTATAGCAACTTGTCACGATGCCAATAATCAAATTTTCTTGTTGGCCTTTGGAATAGAAGATTCTGAGAATGATGTTTCATGGAAATAGTTTCTTGTGAAGTTTAAGCAAGCCTTTGGTGAAAGACCGGACCTTATAATTATCTTTGACAGGCATCACAACATTAATAGGGTAGTGCCTGAGGTTTTCCCAAATGCTTTCATTGGTTTATGCATTTATCATCTTCTCGCAAACTTGAAGGCCAAATTAAGACGTAGTGATGGGTGTCGAAGCCACCAAAATTATTTCCTATTCCTAAACAAATTAAATTATGAAAGTGGTGAATAAGGTGCCGAACCTCAAGGAATTGCTACTTGATTTTATTCTTTATAACCAAGAAAAATTAATTAAAGTAGGAGATAAAAGAAGTGAAAAATCTAAAATTAAATTCAGCGAGTAATTTAATTAATTAAATTTAAGACAACGATAATAATTAAGAAAAAAAATTCAATGAACCCAAGATGGGTAGCTCGGTTTGTTAAGCAGGGCTAAGTAAGTGGCTGAGGACGCAAGTTCGAATCCCACTAAATACCTCTTTGGTGAGGGGAAAGGAGCCTTAATATGTGATCTATACCCCAAATAGGATTATGCCTACACCTAGACCATTAAACGGATAGGGGTGGGGATACCTGTAGTGAAAACCAAAAAAAAAAATTCAATGAGAAAAATCTTAGTTGGAGGAATAATCTCAGTTTAATTTCATGATTTGATTGTTGATTCAAGGATCGTTCTTTTTAATTATTCAATAAACCATTTATAGTATTGGACAAACTTCAATACTAATCATTCCTTAGATTTTAAATTAATTAGGAAACGTTATTTAATTAATTCTTGGCAATAACCTATCCTATAAGAACGTCATTAGAATCTAATTATTGACAACTTTACGAACTAGAAGGACATGATTCTAACTAATAAACCCAATTCTGGGATTCGTTTAATTAGATTATATAATCTCTTAGGATAAACCTAATTACTACTTAAATCAAAATACCAAGAACAATAACAGATTCAAGAATTTTGAATAGTTATATGTTCTTTAACTTATTAAGCAATAGATACTCTTGATTAATTAGAAAAATAATAATGATATTAAACCACATAAAATTATATAAATATTGAATATTAAAGAAAAGAAGAGTTAGAGTTGTTTAGATCTCACAATTTTTGAAATTGATTTTCAATTACCCTTCAACTAAGTAATAAATTAGTTGCCCATGCTTTAAGAAAAGAAAACACTGATATATTGTAAAGTTTCAGCAGCTATAATCTATCAAAATTTTTGTCCTAGGATTGCTGGAGAAACCAGCCTATATACCCATCTCAAACAAAGCTTCCTAATTTGAGTCTAACTAGGAATACAAAAATTAAAAATAATAATAAAAGAAAATAGGAATAAAATTCAAATTAAATTTCTAACTAATACAATGTCAGATTTATCCTTCAAAATTTTACCAAAATCACATCTCCAAATTTTCAAATTAGATTAAATGCCAGCTGTGAGGTCCCTTCAAAAATATCAAATACAATCTGTTAACAGCCTTGCTCAAGGTTCCTGCTTGTAAATTTTCAGCTTTTCTTCGACTTTTCTTTATATGTTTGCAAATCTTCTCATTGATACTTTTTTTGCAAAAAAAAAAAAAAACAACTAAGAAATCAATAGAAAAACTAGACAATGAACCTAATTTTATCCATAAAATATAAAGTATATATGTTCATTATCACGTAGAACAAAGAAGTTGGATAAATGTTACTTTCAAACAACAAAAGAATACAAATTAGATTAATTTAAGAAGCTTTTTGGTGCATTAGTCACTCTTCTTTCCATAGTAAAAAAGTATTTGGAATCGGTTGATTTTAACAGGTGGACTCATGCATATTCTTCTATAAGGCGAGACAACATCAATAATTCAAAATCTATACATTCAGTATTGTTGAAGGTAAGGGAGCTTCCGATAACTCCATTTGCTGATCAATTGTGATCAATTTTGCAAAAATGGTTTTGCGATCGTAGGAAGAAAGCAAAATTATGCACAATAAGGATGTTGTCGGACGTTAAAAAAATTAAGAAAATGAATGACCCTATCGCAATTAACAGGAGTGATTTAACAATCATTGTCGTGCATTATATTTTATTTTATTTACACTTCCAATTAGACTTTATTCCATTCACTTTTTTTGCTTGATTTCTAGGTACAATCGACTAATGACTACAAACACAAGGTAAGCGATAATGGTATGAAGTATTGTGCTGACCTGTTCCTACGGTCGAGCATTTGCAGGAAGTTTCAACTACATCAACTTCCTTGCGTGCATGTGATGGTGGTAGCGAGAAATGAACAACACGACATATAGCGAGAAATATTATTCCTGTGTTAATTGGTATGGAACTTATAAAGGGGTGATTAATCCAATGCCTCACATATTTGATTGGACATAACCAGATTATCTTTATATGCAAAATCCTCCGGATGTCTGTACGACTACTGGCCAGAGGAGAAAATGGAAGATTCCTTCCATAGGCAGAGAGAAATCACACCCTAAATGTAGTCGTCGTGGGCAGCAAGAACATAATAGATCTATTTGTCAAAATCCTGTAAGTCTTAGCAAATGTTAAAAAGGAAAAAGTCATTGCATGACTCTAATAAAACTAAATCTAGTTGCAAATCATTAAATTGTAATAATGTAATTCGAAATTCAGCCATGTAGGTGAGTTGCTGTAATATATAAACACAATTTTTAATACGACTTTGCAATGGAGTTAAAATGTTCATGAATATTTTTATTTTTTAATTAATTAGAATTATGTTTAACAGTTGATTAGACATTTCAAGATAACGTATGTCAAAAATGACAGGGTATTATATCAAACGTGTAGGACTTTTTAAATTTTACACGACATTGTTTGGAGAAAGAAATGGTTGTATGATACTTAATATCATTGCTAATCATTAAAAAAATGGCTGTATGAAAGTTTTATATGGCTGTATCACATTGATATATACAAAGGAGAGAATTATTATGTTTACTGTTGAAATAATATTTCACACAATGTTTATAGAATGACAAGGAACAATATAAAAAATATAGGATTTTATATAATTAACACTAAATTGCTTATAGAAAGGAGCATTCATATATATTATGGTCTTATTAAATAAAAACACAATTGTGTCTTACTTATACACAATATGAGAATAATATAATGAAGAATAAATATATAAAGTAAATAAAAAAAATATAATATGAGTGTCAAAGTTTTCTACCCTTTGGAAAACAACATTTCATTTACATTCTATCGTTCAAAAATCCAATTCAACTTTATTTAAAATTTCCAAATACAACATTTTGTTCTCCAATGTTATAACATTTTAAGTCATAACTATCACAACTGTCATTCCATTGCATAATTTGGTTACAGATGTCTCATTTCCATTCAAGATTCAAAATGAATTCATTTACCTTAAGTAATTTAATATTATAAGTGTAACGATAAATAACATGAGCATGTTAAGGTTTTACACAGCTGTGTCAATCTGCTAATTACATAGGAGAAAATTTTATTTTTTGTTTTATAATGGATTGGATATTTCATGGGATGTTTATATAATGGCACAAAACTATATTTATATAATTAACACTATAGCGCTTATAGAAAAATGACCATTATATATATACATATATATATTATACTGTCAGATTTAATAAAAACAAGACTATAGCATACTGTTATATTTCCTATTAATATTAAATAATAGAGAACAAACATATACAATAACTTTATATTCTATTTTGGTGCCAAATGATTTTACATTTTAGAAACCGACATTTCATTTACAATCCATTGTTCGAAATTCTAATTCAACTTTATTTACAATTTCCAATTGCAACATTTTGCTCTTCACATATTCCGATGCTATTACATTTGAAGTCATCAATATTATAATTTAGTTATCGACGTTTCATTTAATTTCAAAATTCAAATTAAATTTATATAAATTTCATTCCATAAGAAGCAACCGTATATGATTGTTTTATTATAATAATTCAAGAAACACAATATGGCCATATTGATGTTTTACGTTGCTCTATCAATCTGACAAATACTTAAAGAGAAAAATATTAAGTTTCACAGTTCATTGGATGTATCACTATAATATTTATAGAATAACACTGATCCAATAATATCAAATATATAGGATTTTATATAATTAACACTACTGTGCTTATAAAACTGAATGACCTTGTAATATATTATGCAGCCGAAATAAATGTTAACATGACTTTGTCTTACCTATACATATATAGGAGAATAATATTGTGAAGAACAAACATATACTATAACTCATTAATTCAATTTGTGTCAAACTATTTTACAATTTGCAAACCGACATTTCATCATTCAAAATTCCATTTCCACAATATTTACAATTTTTAAGTGCAACATTTTTTCTCCACTCCATAATTTGGTTACCGACGATTCATTTCCATTCAAAAATCTTATTTAAATTCATATACACTACATTCCAAAATAAAATGGCCTTATAATAATTTATATCATAAAAGTTCAAGATACAATTATGGCTGTATTAATGTTATACATAGCTTTGTCAAATGGATAAATAATTAAAGACAAAAATATTAATGTTTTACAATTGATTGTGTATTTAACGACAATGTTTGTAGAAGAATTACACATAACCCAATATCAAACATATGTGTTTTATAATATAACACTAATGTGCTTATTAAAGGAACCGGCTTATAATATATTATGAGCAATGCTAAATTGATCAAATAGATACGGTTTAAAAATATTTTATGCATTAATTAAATTAGAGAAATGACTATTTTAACCTTGTATTTTAATACAATGTTAAAATAGTCATTTCTCTAATTTAATTAATGCATAAACATTTTTTATCTGGATCAATTTGATTTATGGATCATTTTTGATATATCATATGGCCGTATTAAATATTAACACGACTATTTATACCTATACATATATAGGAGGATAATATTATGAAGAACAAACATATACCAATAACTCATTAATACAATTTGGGTGTCAAATGATTCTACACTTTGGATACCGACATGTCATTTACATTCCATCGTTCAAAATTCCAATTCAACTTTATTTTTAATTTCCATGTCCAACCGTTTGTTTTCTACATATGCAGATGTCAGCATTGCATTTAAATTCATAAATATCTACAATCGTCATCCCATCCAAAATTCAAATTTAAATTTATTTACACTTTCCCATGTTTCATTTATTTTATACTATTGCAGATATATATAAAAATATTTAATCGTCACTCTAAGTCCAACATTCACAAATTATGAACTCCTTATCATATCTACCAAGATTCTTAAGCAAGGGTACAAGAATGTTGCGATGGGACCAAAACTCATTATGTAAATTATAACTAGTTTGATCACAAGTTTTTAGGAAATAATTTAAGCAATTTCATCCCATGAACACAAGAGAATTTTTCAATTTTTTCTTCTTCATAATCCTCATGTTCAAGATCGACATCATTGTCCTCTAGGTTCTCTTTACTATAATATTCATGAACTCATTTTGGGAAATCATGGATATTATATTGACGAGAGCCTATACGATAATGATGCTGATCCTTAATATGGGGACTATGAATAAGAAAAATTGGAAAGTTATCTTGGTGTTCTTAGGATGAAATTGCTTAATATGATTTCTCATAAATTTGTGGATCAAATTAGTTATAATTTACACAATGAGTTTTGGTCCCATCACAACATTCTTCCACCCTTGCTTATGAATTTTGGTAGATATGAGAAAGGTTTTTTTCTCTTCCACCTTAATGGTAGAATCTTTTGTTAAGGGCTTAATGTTCCTACTCTTATGGTGCTCTTCGATGATGATTGGTTGAATCTAAAAGCAGTTCAATTTATTATCCTTGGTTTTTTGCTCACCTATCTTATTATATGGTCATTTTTTTATTTGAAGTTCACCTATTGTTAAGACAGATGCTTTTTTTGTGGAGTACTCTATACTTTCCTAAAGTTAGAGACTCTGATCTCTCTATAGAGTGAAGGAGCATACTTGTCATCTCCATGTTTTATCTGCCTAACTGCGTCACACATCATCATTGTTATCAATATGACTCTCCTCAAGTTTTTATGCTGGTAGCCGGTCCTTTCAGGCTCATCATTGTCTGTTCAGATGAATATCATCCAGTGTAATTTGATGTTCGTTTGTTTTAACATGTGAATAAACAAAACCCTAAAATGGATTGTTTTATAATACATGTGCTAATTTGGCTTGTTTTGGTCCATTTTGGCTTTCCAATTTTATTGTCATTGATGGTTTGATTGTTGTTTAGAATATTACTTCAATGACATCAAATTTGTGAACTTGATCATGAAGTTGATGTCTTGAACATTGCTAATTAAAGTTTGGGTTAACTTATTTTCATGTCCAGTACTTCAGTTAAAGTATAGTTGATACACGTACAATTGATAATCACAATTGTCATTTGATGTATAGTTGATACACGTACAATTGGCATTTTTAATAAGTAATTGATAATCACATCATATGGGTTTATATATATGTTCAATTGTAAATTTTATATGAATTGTATACACACATGTCAACTTGACATGCATCGTGAGGTTTTCTTTCATATCAAATGTGTTAGGTTTTTGGGTTCTCTCCTATGTGAAAAACTCAATATTTCAGCCCATTTTCTTTTGGCCTAATAGGCAATTAATGTTTTAGCATTTATAATAACCTTATGTTGCATGTGAGAAGTTAGTGTGTCAGCCACCAAAGGAGAAAAGAAAGAGAGAGAGAAAGAGAGAAAAGAGAGTGAAAAGAAAGAATTTTTTTTTTTGCAAAAGAAGTCAATAGAGCAGTTTTGATTTTTCTGTGATCGGACAGTCATTTGTGCTCAGATCAGGCTGAAATTTGGATAGGAGTTAGAGGACTCATCTTTCTTCATTCTGAATGGTGAAGATCAGTTTTCAATGGTTGGATTTTCGGTATTTGGAGCTCGAAATTTACTGTTCATATACATTTTTGCAACAGTGACTAGTCTGTCTTTCTCCGACGATCGGATGGTCATATGTAGTCGAATTTGGCTAAAATTTGGTGAGTAGTCTAGAATTTGTTGTTCTTTAATCTAGACGGTGGAGATCGGATTTGAACAACCGGAGCTCATCCATTGGCATGAACAGTAGCTATTTTAGGTATTTTTCTCCATTCTCTTGTTTATTTCTTATTATTTGGTTGATTTAGTATTACTACTTTACTTGAGGGTTATTGTAGTAGCTTGTAGTTACTGTAAACAATGATTTTGATAGTGAAACTCTTTTACTTGGACCAAGAGAGGTCCCGTGATTTTTATCTTTCACATTGAAAGGGTTTTTTCCACGTTAAAAATTATTATGTTTATGTGCAATTGGTTTTGTGCATCTTGAGGCAGATTGTTGATTAGTTGTTTATTGAATTTTACTTAGTCACTTCTCATAGATTCATTCAAGTAGGGAAGAATTAATCTTGGCTCCTTCCCATGAAAGTGGTATTAGAGCTAGTTCATTAGTTCATTGGTTGTTTGCTTGTTTGAATGATGGAGGTGAATGTGAGTAAAATGGTTTGCTTGGATGGTACAAATTATCACAAGTGGAAATAAAAAATGAAAGATTTTCTTATTGTGAAAAGATTGCATTTACCTGTATTTGCTTCTCAAAAATCCGAGTCTAAATCTAATGAAGATTAGGAATTTGAGCATTTGCAAGTATGTGGTTTTATTAGGCAATGGGTAGAAGATAATGCGTTGAATTATATTGCTAATGAAATAAATGCAAAAACCTTGTGGGAAAAGCTTGAAACTTTGTATGCTTCAAAAACTGGTAACAATAAGTTATTTTTGCTTAAACAAGCTATACGCTTGCAATATAGAGAAGGTAGCTCTATACTTGATCATGCAAATGAATTTCAAGGTATCTTTGATCAATCAACTGGCATAGGAGTCAAATTAAATGAAGAAGTTATTAGACTTTGGTTGTTGAATACACTTCCTGAGTCATGGGAAAATTTTCATGTATCTTTGACTAATTTTGCTCCTGAAAGTGGTGTAACCATGTCGTATGCAAAGATTGATGTTTTAAATAAAGAGATGAGAAGAAGAAATCAGGGGGCATCTACTTCATAGTCAGAAATTTTGGTTACTGAAAATAGGGGGAGAAGTAAAAGTAGGAGTCAAGATCAAAATAGAGACAAGAGTAGGAGTAAATCAAAATTAAGGTATAAGAATCTTAAATGTCATTACTGTGGTAAACCAGGACATATTAAGAAATATTATTTCAAGTGGAAGAAAGAAAACAAGGCAGACAAAGGGAAGCAAGAAAGGAGAGGCAATGATAACAATACTGATCGTGTTGCCACTACCACTTCAGATGATAATTTGGCTATAGTTTATCAAGAGAATATGGTCAATGTAGCCTATGATAATACTGCTTGGGTTCTTGATAGTGGTGCATGCTTTCATGTTACATCAAGGAAGGAGTTCTTCACATCTTATACTCCGGGTGATTTTGGAGTTTTAAAGATGGGTAATGATGGAGTGTCAAAGGTGATAGGTATTGAAACTGTTTATTTGGAGACCCAAAATGGAACAAAATTAGAACTGAAAAATGTTAGACATGCACCTGACATTAGGTTGCATTTGATTTTCACTAGTAATCTTGGTGATGATGGCTATTGCAGCACTTTTGATGATGGAAAATGTAAAATCAGTAAAGGCTCCTTAGTTGTGAGTAGAGAAAAGAAGGCTTTAGACTTATATTGACTGCAAGTTTCAATATCTACAGATCTTGTTAATACAGTCAAAGATGATAGCTCTTCAGAATTATGGCACAAGAGGCTGAGTCATATTAGTAAGAAAGGACTAGATTATCTAGCTAAAAGGAAATATGCTTTCGGGATTGAAAGGTGCAAGGTGAGATAGATGTATTCATTGCTTGGCTGGAAAACAGAAGAGGGTTTCTTTCAAATATCATTCTCCTTCTAAGAAAAATGATTTGCTTGAGCTGATACATTCAGATGTATGTGGTCCTTTGAAAGAAAAGTCATTTGGTGGTGCACTTTACTTTGTGACCTTTATTGATTATCATTCTAGAAGACTTTGGGTTCGTACCTTAAAATCTAAAGATCAACTTCTTGACGCATTTAAAGAATTTCAAGCTTCTGCTGAGAGAGAAACTGGAAAGAAGTTAAAATGTATTTGCACTGATAATGGTGGTGAGTATTGTGGGCCTTTTGATGCATATTACAGAGAACATGGTATTAGACATCAGAAGACACCTCCCAAGACTCCTCAGCTGAATGGTTTGGCAGAAAGGATGAACAAAACATTGATGGAGAGAGTCAGATGTGTGCTTTCAGAGGCTAAATTGCCTAACTCCTTTTGGGGTGAAGCTTTGTACACTGTTGCATATGTGATTAATCTAACTCCCACTATTGCATTGGGAAATGATGTCCCAAATAGGTTCTGGTATGGTAAAGATGTTTCCTATGACCACCTACGAGTGTTTGGTTACAAATGTTTTGTACATATTTCCAAAGATGAGAGGTCTAAGTTAGATGCCAAGACTAGACAGTGTATCTTCATTGGCTATAGGCAAGATGAGTTTGGTTACAGATGCTATGATCTAATTTAGAAGAAACTTGTCAGAAGTAGGGATGTAGTATTTGTAGAAAATTAGACTATTGAAGATATTAACAAGGTGAAAAAATTAAAGCCTCAGAGTAGTAGTTTGATTGATTTAGACCGATCTCCTACAACTCATACGCCTGATGCAGTTAAGGTTCTAAATCATGGTGATGTGCAAAAAGATAATCAGAATGCAGATGAGGTTGGTATTCATGAATATGAAGCAGCTGATGATCAATAAGAGGCACATGTTGAGGAACCTGAAGTTCCACTTAGGAGGTCTACCAGAGATTGAACGCATTCTACTAGGTATTCACCTAATGAGTATATACTCTTGACAGATGGAGAAGAACCTGAATGCTATGAAGAGGCTATTGAGAGTGAGTAAAAGTTATAATGAATTGTAGTTATGAAAGATGAAATGCAGTCTTTAGTTGATAATCACACATTTGAATTGGTGAAGCTTCCTAAAGATAGAAAAGCCTTGAAGAATAGGTGGATCTATAAAATAAAGCAAGAAGAGAATTCATCATCTCCACGATATAAAGCTAAATTAGTTGTCAAGGGCTTTAGTCAGAAAAAGGGAGATGACTTTGAGGTGATTTTCTCACCAGTGGTCAAGATGTCATCAATTCGTGTTATTTTGGGATTAACTGCTACTCTTGATTTAGAGGTTAAGCAAATGGATGTTAAAACAACCTTCCTTCATGGTGACTTAGAGGAGAAAATCTACATGGAACAACTTGAAGGTTTTGTGGTAAAAGGAAAAGAAAATTATGTTTGCAAACTGAAAAAGAGTTTGTATGGGTTGAAACAAGCACCTAGGCAATGGTATAAAAAGTTTGAGTCAGTTATTATTCAACAAGGCTACAAGAAGACTACTTCTGATAATTGTGTTTTTGTGCAGAAATTTCTTAATAGTGATTTTATCATCCTGTTGCTATATGTTGATGATATGCTCATTGTGGGTTCTAGTTATTCAAGAATTGATAGCTTGAAGAAAGAGTTGAGCAAGTTCTTTGCAATGAAGGATTTGGGGCTAGCAAAGCAGATTTTTGGCTTGAGGATCATTCGTGATAGGAAATATAAGAAGCTATGGCTATCTCAAGAAAAGTATATTGAGAAAGTATTACAGTGATTTAATATGGCTAAAGCTAAACCTGTAAGTACCCCTCTTGCCATGTCTTTCAAATTGAGTATTAAACAATCTCCTTCTAGTAAGCACGAGAAAGAATATATGCAAAAAGTTTTTTATGCATCTGCAGTAGGTAGCTTGATGTATGCTATGATTTGCACTAGGCCAGACATAGCTCATGCAGTTGGTACTGTTAGTAAATTTTTGTCTAATCCAGGAAAAGAGCATTGGGATGCTGTGAAGTAGATTTTGAGATATCTCCTTGGCACTGCTACTTTTGAAGTTGTATTTTGGGACTGGAAAGCCTATTCTCAGTGGTTATACAGATTCTGATTTGACAGGGGATGTGGATTCGAGAAAGTCTACTTCTGGGTATTTGATCACTTTTGCAGGGGGAGCTGTGGCATGGCAATCTAGGTTACAGAAATGTATTGCATTGTCTACTACAGAAGCCGAATTCATTGCAGCAACTGAAGCATGTAAAGAATTATTTTGGATGAAGAAGTTTGTGAATGAGCTTGGCTTTATACAGAAGAGATATGTCTTATTTTATGACAGTCAGAGTGTTATTCATCTCTATAAGAATCCTACTTTTCACGGTAGATGCAAACACATAGATATGAGGTATCATTGGATTCATGATATTTTGGATTCTAAGCAGCTTGAACATGAGAAGATACATACTGATAATAATGGTTCTGATATGTGCACAAAGGTTTTACCAAGAGGGAAGTTTGAGGTATGTTGTAGAGTTGCCAATTTGGCAAACACCTTCACATAGTCGGGAAGGGAGAGAATTGTTAGGTTTTTGGGTTATCTCCTATGTGAAAAACCCAATATTTGAGCCCATTTTCTTTTGGCCCAATAGGCTATTAATGTTTTAGCATTTATAATAACCTTATGTTGCATGTGAGAAGTTAGTGTGTCAGCCACCAAAGGAGAAATGAGAGAGAGAGAGAGAGAGAGAAAAGAGAGAGAAAAGAAAGAGTTTTTTCTGCAAAAGAAGTCAATAGAGCAGTCTCGGTTTTTCAGCGATCGGACGGTCATCTGTGCTCAGATCAGGCTGAAATTTGGACATCAGTTAGAGGACTCATCATTCTTCATTCTGAAAGGTGGAGAAAAAATACATAATACTTTAATTGTGAAAATTTATGTCAATGACATTATATTTGGTGCTACTAATGAATTTTTGTGCAAGGAATTTGCTTCTTGTATGACTAGAGAATTTGAAATGAGCATGATGGGTGAACTCAAATTCTTCCTTGGACTACAAATCAAGCAATGCAAGAATGAGATCTTCATCAACCAATCCAAGTACACAAATAAACTCCTAAAGAAGTTTGGAATGGATGGTTGCAAGATTAACAAGACTCCAATGAACACATCCTTGAAACTTGACAAAGATGAAAATGGTAAGGCATGAGATGAAAAGAAATATCGAGATATTATCGGATCACTACTTTACTTAACCGCATATAGACGGGATATAATGTACAGTGTATGTTTGTATGCTAGATTTCAATCTTGCCCTAGAAAATCAGATTTGAATGCAACTAAAAGAATTTTAAAATACTTAAGTAGTACATTGCATTTAGGTCTATGGTATCCTAGAAACACATCATTTGACATATTAGGCTTTTTTGATGCAGATTTTGCTGGTAGCCTACTAGATAGGAAAACCACCACCGAAACATATTATTTTTTTGGTAAATGCTTAGTTTTTTGGTTTAGCAAAAAACAATGTCAGTTGCTTTATCTACCATGGAAGCCGAATAAGTTGCTTGACTATGGAAACTGGTCATTTTCTTGTACACAAGTTCTTTAGATGAAACAATAATTACTTGACTATGAAAACATATTTGGTCACATTTCTATTAAATGTGATAACACTAGTGCAATTAACTTGTCCAAGAATCTTATTCAGCATTCTAGGTCTAAACATATAGACATCAAACATCATTTCTTAAGGGACAATGTGCAAAATCACAACATAGTTTTAGAATTTTTTGAAACTCAAAATCAACTTGCGAATATTTTTACAAAACCATTAAATGAAGAAAGATTGAATTTTATAAAATAAAATATTGACATGATTGATGGAAAATCTCTTTCATAATCATCCTCTATTTCCCCAAAACTTATTTTGATCATTTGCGCTTAAAATTATTCAAAATCCAAAATGACTCTTTTTGTGAGAGCTCCCCAGTATACTGAGTGGTCGCACATCACCTGCTCACTACCGAGTCCAAGCTGCAAAGTGTCTTCCTTTAGTGAGAGCACAATAGCTCGTGTGGTCGGTCAAACTCATAAATTTCAAAATTCTTTTTACCGTTACACTTTTCTCAAGCATGTACGAGCAAGCACTGCCAAGAGTGCTGGCCAGACCGAGCTGGTGGTCACACAGTGGTTCGGGTGACTGCACAACCTCCGTGACTGACACTCTCTTGAACATTGAAACTTTCAAAAATTCAAAATTTTTTACTCTCAACGGTTAAAAATGGCTAGTTTTCAAAATTGTCTATAAATACCTCTATTTTACATAAAAATATACCTTTACAAACATAAAAATACATTCAAACAATTTTCAAGAATTTGATCATCGAGAATAAGATTTTGAAGGTTCTTCATCAATTTGAAGTAGTTTGTTCAAAGCATCTTCAATAATCTATTTCTTTCTACATTTCTTTCAATCTTCTACATTTCTATTTCATTTTACTTTTGCTTTTGATTGAGGATATGACACTCAAAACCAAAATCACCAAAAAGAAAATAACAACCAAAGGAAAAGAGATTTTCATTAGTGAACCCAACCTTAACCTCGACCTAAACCTAAACACTTCACTAGAAAAAAGTGTCCAACCACACAAACCCAAGTATATTAATGAGGATGAGAAAACCAAGGACTATATACTCAAGAAAAAGGCCCTTGAACCAACCAAAATGCTTACGGAAGGGATGCTCCTAACTTTAAACATCCAAGGTGAAATCTATAGCTACCTAGATAAAATTGGGTGGAGGCAATTTGCATTTCCTAATGAGCTAGGTTACTCTAGCCTCTCTAGGGAATTCTTAATGTCTCTAAGGGTAGAGAAAAATCGCAATGCGCCTATAAGATTATATGGAGTTTACTTTAGGCTTTTTGACCAAGATTTTACTCTGTCCTTAGAAGAATTTGGGAGAAGTATGGGGATTTCAAATTCATGGTGCTTTCTCTCACAGTGATGTTTATTTTCCTTTGAAAAATTATTCGTCATTTTGGAGTGAACTATCCATTAAAACCCAATACAATAATAGGTTATCCAAAGTCATCCATTTTAGGACCCTTCTATTTTGACTCTTTCATAGGATCATCACTTACACCATTTACCAAAGAAGTGATGGAAATGAAAAAGTTAGTCAACGTGACTTATTTTTCTTATATGCTATTGTGCATTATAAGCCAATTCAAAGTGCTAGGCTTCTCATAGACACCTTCATACATCATGGAAAATTTAAGGCAGAAACTTTCTTTCTATCCTCCTAAATTACTCAACTTGCTAGACACTTAGGGATCCTAACCCCTAAAAATCTTGCAACCCTTAGTGACCCCTTTGATTTGGCTACAAATTCCATCAACCTAGACTACTTTAAACATGATAGATATATCCAAAAGGTTGATAATCACTATGAGTATATATTTGGTAGTAAGGGAGTTATCCAAATGGAAAGGAAGAGACCTAGATATCATATTATGGAATAAGAAGGTGAACCTATCCATGTCCAAGTTGACACCCTAATCTTCCACCAAAGAAAAAGGTGAATCATCTAAAACCCTCAAACTTATCCTCAAGGCCATATCTTCTCTCCAAAAATAATTTACTCATTTTAAAAAGGATGTCACAAAGAGAATCACAAAACTCAACAAAAAGGTTGATCTCATTTTCCACATTCATCATGACATATATGACTTGCAAGAGAAATTTGATCTTACCCAATATGAGCTAAGTGATTGGGATGTGAGTGAACATATTGAAAGTCCTTGTGAAGGATTCTCACATGACTCCTCTCTAACTCCTTCTCTTGGTGATGATTATGAAAGAACTTCTATTCCTCCTCCACCGTCAAGAAAAGGAAAAGAAAAAGTTTTAGATTAATCATTTTCTTGTATTTTCTTTCAATTGCTATCAAATTTATTTCTCTCTTGTATTCTCAATTATTGGTATCAATGAATTTCATCTTTCTTTTACTTTAATTGTCTTTTTGCCTTTATCAAAGGGAAAGGAACATGTATGTAATTGAATTTAAATGATTTAATTATTAAAGGGGGAGATAAATTTAATTCTCTAAGAAGTTAAAAGAACAATATGAAATTAAGAATATCATGCATCAATTATTTAACATCATAGGGGAGAAAATTTTTGGTATCAAGAAAAAGCATGCATCAATAATTTCACATAGGGGGAGAAAATTTATTGTCATTGCATCACTTGCTTCATGCATCTGATTATGTTTAACTTAAATTCAATTTGATTGTCAAAGTCAAAAAGAAAGAGATTATTGATTGATGAACAATCAAACTCTATTTTGATCATTAACAATCAAATTGATAAAGAACTAATGATTTCAAACAAGTATGTTAAGCTTATTTTGTGGAAATCGAGCTCCTGTGCGACCGCCTGAATGAACTACCGAGCGACGACACAAATGCAACAGAGAGCACAGAACTGAATGGACATATGAAACATTAACATACTGAGCAGAAAGGGCAAAACCAAATGGGCATATGACATATAAACTTGTAGAGTAGAAAGCACAAAACCGAATGGGCATATAGTGTGCCAAGCCAGATATAGAACTGGAAAGCTAAGAAGAACTGAACTATCGAGTCAAAAGTAGCCAGATGGAATAACTGAGCTAAGCAAGTAGTGTAGCTCTATACCGAGCTGGATGAGCCAATTGCGGCCAACTAAGCTAAGTCTACAATTTTCACAGAAGAGTTTGCATTGACAGTGAACGATGAAGTAAAGACGCTCAGTAGGCATGTAACCGTACAAAAGAACTGGGAGACCGCATCAAATTAAGGTAAAATTCATAAACTCACATAAAGGATAGAGGTGTCGGTGAGCGGTAAAGTCAGGATGCAAGATCTTCAAGCGACCACCCAAGACACCTAAGCGACTGCACGAAACAAAAGCTAAAATGCCAAAAATAACAAAAGAGATATTCGTAGTGCTTCCTCAATGCTCAAACTCGTATGCGCCTGCCTAGAATAACCTAGCCCCCATACAAGTTCGATGGATTTGAATTTTAGCACCAAATACCTTGGACTATTGATGACTGAACATATGGATAAAGAAATTTGAATTCAGCGGTAACTTTATGCTGAGAGACCGCATGACGAGCCCAGACGACTGCACAACACAAAAGTATGGGCAGCTAGATTCTGTCAGACAATAAAATTTGACCATTAGAACTAGCTGTTACACAGAGCTTTTAAACCAAGCGACCGCCCGTCGAGCTAAGCGACCGTACATCGAGCTCTAGCCACTAATTTAGTGTAAGACAAGTACCAAATATGTGGAAATCACCTCACACGGCTAGTTTAAGCCAAATGGGTATAAATACCACATTAAATTTCATTTTTGTGGTTAGAGAACATTTTCATTGTTATTGTAATTTCATTGAACAATATTTTTCATTGTCTTATCTAAAGATCAAAGATCAAAAGGCTTAAAGTGTTGGGTATGAGCATTAAACACCATCAAGTTTGAGTGCGAGCTTGAAATACTTAGATTGTGAAAGTGAACCTGGAAAAACTCTTATAAGGATTGTGAGAATTGATCTCAAACGATTGTAATAGTTCGGTGTGAGCTACAAAAATGCCAAATTAGAGTTAAGCTTGTAAAAACTTAAGCCTAGTGGAACCATAACAAGTTGTTAAGAAAGTAGATGCAGGATTGAGGTTAATTTGAACCATTATAACTCTTTATGTTTCTTTCTTCTCTACTCTACTCCATCTTCATCTACATCTTCTTCATCTTTTAATATTTTTTTTTTCAATTTGTGAAATTTGCTATCTCCCTTCATACAACCAATTCAGCTCCTTTTGATTGTCTATTTGGAACAACAACGGCTATAATCAAACAAATAAATAATTAAAGAGTAATATATTAATTATTAGAATAAGCATAATAATAACGATACTAAATCAATCAAATAATTAAGAGTATAATAATTAAAGTGAAGATGATGGTGATAATAATTATTGACAAACAAACAACCAAATAATTAAAATTTAATGTAATAATAATTATTTTTTATTAGAGTAAAAATAAAAAATAAATAATTAAAAGTCTGATTGATTTAATAATTGAGAGTAGGTATATTATTACAATATGAATAAATAAAATATAAAATCTAAATAATTCGTTCAAAGTATTATTAGTGTATATATATAAAAGGGATTAATTATTGCAAGATAGAGAAGAGAGAGTCTAAGATAAAAAAATAATAATAATTAAAACAATTGAATTAATAATTAAGGTGAAGATAATGATATTTATCTATTAGCAAACAAACAAGAAGAATAATTAAAGTTGAAGAATATTTGTATAAAAATAAAAGTTGATAGTAACAATAATTTTAAAAAAAATGAATGAATAATGTCAAAAAAATTTTGAGTGGACAATGAATAAAAAGGAAATAGAAAAAAAAAGAGAGAAAAGAACAAAACAATAATTAAAGTTAGAATAACTTGTTATTAAATTAAATAATTAAAGTAGATTAAATAATTAAAGTTAGAATTTTTTCTTTAGTTGTTAGTATATTATTATTAGAAGATCAAAGGAATCAGTTAGAAACAGAGAAAACAAAAATACGAAGAGAGAGAGAGAGAGGGAGAGGGAAACGGCAGTGTCAGTTTTTGGCCGATCTACCACCGATCGGCTATCATCGACCAACACGCGCCAGACCACCGAAACCACTGCTCGAATATGAATCGACAGCCACCGAAATCACCTCGACCGGCTGGAAGATAAAGGTACTGGTGTTGAAGAATTCACATTTGGATTTGGTGATGAGGTCTGTATGGGATCAATATTAAGAGATGAATCAATATCATGTAAAATGTTTGTATTTGGTAATGGCACAGAGGAATTGGTTGAATTAACAGAGGCAAAGGGAAACACACTCTCCTGAAAAACATCTCTGGAGGTCAGAACAGATTTTGTATCCAAATCATACAATTTATAAGCTTTAAACCCCTGTGCATAACCAATGAATATGCACTTGCATGCTCTAACATCAAACTTTGATTTCTTAGGCTGTACATTTGTAGCATGACACAATGATCCAAAAACTTTCAAATTAGAATAATCTGGTGATTTATGAAATAACAACTCATAAGGTGATTTCCAAGAAAGTGTCTCCGTAGGTAGTTTGTTTATGAGATAAGTAGCTGTCAACATTGCATCCCCCCAAAATTGAACTGGAAGTTTAGACTGAAAAAGTAGTGCCCTAGCTACTTGAACTAAATGTCTATGTTTATGTTCCACCACACCATTTTGTTGTGGTGTGTGAACACAAGACTTTTGATGCAAAATACCAGATTCTTCAAACAATCTTCTACATTCTGAACTCAAAAATTCACAGCCATTATCTGTTCTGATATTTTTTACTGTAACAGTAAATTGATTTTTCACCAATTTAAAAACTACTCTCAAAATATGCACAACCTGTGATTTATGTTGCATTAAGTCCAAGTGGCTCTTGTGTGATCATCCACAATAGTTAACATGTATTTAGCACCAGATAATGAACAGATTCTATAGGGTCCCCAATATCAACATGTATCAATTCAAAGGCAGATTTAGTCTTAATAGAACTGGTGGGAAAGGATAATCTTGCTTGTTTAGCTAAGGGACAAACTGAAGAGTCATTTTTATTCACCAAGAGTGGTATATGGCTGATTACATTTGAAGAAGGATGCCCTAACCTCATATGCCAGAGAGTACTATCTGTACTGCCATTATTGTTAAGGGAAACATTATTACAGGAAAAGAAACTCTGTACAATTTGTATGGTAGTAAGAGAATTGGTTTTACAAAGAGATTCAATAGTTTTGGTATGAAATGAAGTCTGGTATAATAGATAGAGGCCTTTGATTGCTTTTCCAATTGCAATCACCTTGTTACTCTCCTGGTCCTGCAAAATACAGTATGTAGGATAGAATTTGAAGGTTATGTTTCCAGAAATAGAAGCTTTGTTCACTTACAGTAGGTTATATCTAAAATTTGGGGTATATAACACATCTTCCAATATTAATTTGGAATGCAAATAAACTTGTCCAGATTGATGAACAACTTTGGCAGTAGCATCAGGTAAGTAAATTGTGTTTGGTTTGTCAAGTGTATGGATGTTTGTAAAAACATGTAAATTACCACACATATGACTTGAAGCACTCGTGTCTATAATCCAGAAGCCAGGTATCATACAATCAAGAAAACTAAGTACAAAGTGAGTAATATTACCAACAAAATCTGCAAAATGAGTTGTATCAACATGCTGAACAAAATCTGCAAAATGTGCTGAGTTAACATGTTGTACGTCTTCCTCCATTATGCTTTTTCCTGTGATCAACTTCTTAGTTCCTGCTGAATAATATCAGATAGTAAATTCATATCTATCTTTGGAGCAGCTAGGGGCTCCGTTACTTCATCAACAGGAGAATTTGCAAGATTTGCAAATGAAGAATTCTGTCTATTTGCATATGAAGACTGTCCAGTTTTGTACTTCTGTATGTACCAATCTGGATAACCATTCTTCTTGAAGCACGTATCTGCTGTATGTCCATTATTGTTGCAATAAGTGCAGAATCTCTCACTTTTCCTTCCTTGATTTCTGTAATTATTAAAGAACCTTGGCTGATTTGTAACTCTGGCTAACATCGCATTTCCTTCAAGATTATCTCCAAAAGTAGTCTGAATTTGTCTTTGCCTTTCAATCCTTCCAACAATTGCATACACCTTATTCAAACTAGGTAATGGATCCACCACAAGTACTTGATTCTTGATCTGATCATAGAGTCATTTAATCCCATAAGGAACTGCATAACTCTATTAGAAAGATTAATCTTCTCAAGATTAGTTGTTGCACCACATGAACAGTTACATGTACATTGTTGTATTGGTTCAAGACAGGCAAGCTCATCCCATAACTTCTTAATTTTGTTGAAATAAACGGCCAAAGATTCATTATCCTGACTGATTGAAGAAATCTCTCTTTTAATATGATAGTTTTGTGGCCCATTAGGTTCTCCATACCTCTGTTGAATCTGATCCCGTAGTTCCTTTGATGTAGCTGTGCACATAAAGGACTCAACTATTTCTTTAGAAATTGCATTTAATATCCAGGATATAACCATGGAGTCAGCTCTACTCCATTCATCAAATGATTCGGACTTCTCATCAGGTTTAGCAAATGTGCCATCAACAAATTCTAACTTGTTTTTAGCCTTTAACGCAGTCTTAATATATCTATTCCACGACATGAAATTTCTACCATTTAAAGGATTCGAAACTAATTGCATACAAGGAGAATCAGAATGATGCAGATACAAATAATTGTTCGTCGATCCTCTTAGCTCCACATTCTGTATGGTTGCAGTTTCTGTAGCATCCACCATTTTTCTTGATCACAAATTAAAGAAGAAAAACAATTACATTAGCTTTAACAAACAATCAAAAGAAAAACTCCATGGATCTTATGCTCTGATACCATGAAAAAATACAAGAATTATCAGAAATGAAAGAGATAACAAACAAAACAAATGAACAATCAAACAGTGAATCAGAGAAGAAGAAAAATGATCTTCTTAGCGTGAAAAATGTGAATTACAGAGATGAGTGAAGTAACAATATATCAACTGTTACTCTCAACAAAATATCTGAAAAATATCTAAAATTAATTTGTCCAGCTCAGCTAAGTTTATTACAGAGATGCTAACCAACTTGTGACGTCTAATAAGTTAGTTTGCCAGCTCAACCATTTGAGATCTTCTAGAAGTCACAGCCACCATTCAACTCTTGCAACTGAGCTTCTTTTATACTCTTCAGAGATTGATAGCAAAGAGGACTGTAATGCTCTTAATTCTTGAAAAGAGGATAACACTGAATTTGGTTCTATTAAAATTGAGTGCCGCCAACTTTTATCCAATTTAAATGGATGTCGAGCTGCTTGGGTCAGAAGACAAGCCAATAGGGTTGCCCACTCTTTTGCTAGGGAATCCTTATCTTATGCTAGTCTTTGCTCATGGAGTCAATCTCCAAGTTTTTTTTAGTTAATCTCATTGTTATGGATACTCTTAATCAAGGACTTTAGGTTTGGGGTGTATGAGTTTAGCCTGCTGGCTAGAGTTAGTGTGTTAAGTCCTTTGATTATTTGCATCCTTCTAATACTACTTTCTTATTTTCAAAAAAAAAAAAATTAAAATTAAAATATTGTTAAAATACTTTATCATTAACTAAAGATTTAATTATTCTTTATATTTTTAAAATATTACTGAAATACAAATCCTAATATTATTCTATATTATGATACAAATTTTCAGTTCCATACTAAGCTACAAAATGAATTTTTTTTTCATTCATTAAAATTAAATCATTCATGCCAAATACTAAATTGTTTATAAATTAAGGTAAAAGTTTCATTATCTTATTTTTGAGTGGCACTTATAAATCTAAAAAAAATTATATATTTTATTTAATTAAACACAAATCATTCATGCAAAAGAAATCAAGTTTTATGGCAAAAAAAATTCTATACTATAAAATGTGCCAACCCACTCCCAAGATGCAATATACTAATATAGCATAGACAACAACTTGCAATTTTTTTCATTTCTGTTATAATCTCCCAATCCTCTGTGCCAAATTTAAAAAAAAAAAAAACCAACAACTTGCGAATTTCTAATTCAATGGATGCATCATTTTTTTGAACTTGAATTGAACAAAGATAGCAAGCACAAGGCCATTGCCTATTTTTTTTTTTTTTCAATGTTTCTTGTCATTCGAAAATTAGAAAATGGCAAAAATAAAAGGAAAAAATATTTTGGAGTACTTGAACTTGACAATTTATTAATATTGAACCTCTGAACTTTACTTTAGTAATATTAAGCTCTTAAAGTTTGCGATTTATAAAAATTAGGTTCTCATCTAACATAATTGACTCACGGCGTGAAGTATTTTGTTAGTTGATGTGTTTGACGTCGTTAGTCAATTCTATTAGTTGAAGGCTTAATTTTTATGAATTCCAAACTTTAGGTGCCTAATATCATCAAAGTTAAGTTTAGGGGTTCAATGTCAAAAAGTTACCTAAGTTAAGGGACTCCAAAATATATTTTTTCAAAATAAAATGACTCTAAAGATTACGAAATCTTAAACCGGATCTCAAAGTCTTTCACTCTCTCTCTCTCTCTTTTAACCAAAATGACATTTTTTTTTTCAAAAATCAGATATTAATTGAGACTCAACTTATTATTTCAAAAATATTGATTTTTGACTCATGTGACTGATCTATTTTTTCATAAAATTGCTTTGTCAATGTACAATGAAAAAATTACATATGATCTTAAAATATTTATAAAATGTTAAATTAAAATCTAAATTATTTTAAATGAAATATGCTTTTTTAAAATAAAAATAGGATATTTTAGCCCTCATTAATTATTAATTAATTAATGATTGATGGCTAATTAAATTATTTTGTAAATACTCAAGAATCATGTTTGACCATAAATATAGATCATTTTTAAAGATAAGCTGTCTCCCAAATAAAGAAGAACTAAAATATCTTAGTTTTAACTATAAAAAATTGAGTTTTAATTTGAGATTTTGCAAATATTTAAGTTCATATTTTTACTTTTAAACAATTAGAAAAGTAAGTGAATTCATTAAGTTTATAAAAATAGAATATAAATATGTGAAATGCCCTTAAATTTGGGGGTAGATGAACCCATGAGACTAACCACTCATTAACTAGTATTATAAATTTTTTTTAACTTACATATTAATTTCTTTTTTATTATATAATATTATACACAAAAATATAGTTTTAAATATAAAATCAACTAAATTAAATTCCGCTTATTGAACCGTAGGTAACTGCGATCGGTTTAGTTGAAATATCAGATGGAGTTCAGTTTTCGGTCGATTAACGACTAATCGAGTCTGGATGCTTGATTAACCATTAATTGAAAACAAAATGAAACAGACAATAAGTAATAGCAATGCCATGACTGCCCTAAGTATAACAGAGATGATGAGTTAAAGGTTGTATTAATTGTTGTTAGAGCTTCCTACTCTTATAATTGAATTTGACTTTGCTCTTCAACAAAACATATTAAAAGAAGCCATACCATATTTAATTACAAGCTCTTAACTTTATATATATATATAGATATATATATATATATATATATATATACACACACACAGAAACACAATAGAGACAACATGATGCATAATATGGCAAAGATGCATCTTTCAGTAATTGGTCAAGCTCTGTCATTATTAAAACCCAATAAAGATTCCATCTTTTTTGTGCAATATAAAAAAATGAAAAACCCATTAAATATTTACCTTTAGTGAGTCAATCAATGGTGGAATTAAGTTGGTATTGGCTTTTTATAGTGTCTTGAGCTTTAGAATCGAAAATCCCTAATAACATTGGCTAGCATCGTTGATAAACCTTTGCCCAATGCATCGTTGCTGTTGTTGTTGATTTTATTGTCATTTCGGGGCTTCGATTCGTGTTCTTGAGACTTTGTTTTTACAGTGAAATTGTGATTTCCATTTGAGGGACTTGGAAGGTCACTTTCTTTAGTGGAATCACAGTGATCTTTTTCCGTCCATATCTTAGGGTTCAAAAAAGCGAAGATCTACCAATGAAATTTCATTTCTCCGCCGCATTCCGATACCATTGCCGTTGCTATTATCACCAATCCTTCTGTTATGGTTTCTTCCATTGAGCTTGAAATTGAGGTGGCTTTAAGTCTTGCAACGCCACTTTCTATCTCTTCTATAGAATCTAATGAGAAGTAGGGCTGTACACCAAGCCCGTGGCCCGACAAACCCGGCCCTGCCCGGCCCGAACCCATACTCGGGTCGGGCCTCGGGTTGAGATAAAAATTCTCGCCGGCCCGAGATATTAATTTTTTTATTTTTTTAAATTTATATTTTGGTAATTTATTTTTAAAAAAAAATTTAAAATATTATATATAAATATTGATTATATAATTTAGTATAATAAAATTTTAAAATAATATTTATAGGTAAATTTTATTAAAATTTTAAAAAAATTCATTATTTTTTTAATTTTAAAAAAATCGGGCTGGCCCGAACCCGACCGGGCCCGGCCAGACCCGAAGTGGCCTGGCCCGATCGGGCTGGGCCACGGGCTGCAAAATGCAACTCGAAGAAAAGTCTGGCCTGGCTTGACCCCGGCCCGTGTACACCCCTAATGAGAAGTCTAAGCGTTCCAAAAGAAAATTCTATTTTTTCTTTTTATTTTGAAATTAAAAAATAGAAAAAAAAAACAAATAAAAAAATTTCATTGTTAATCGATTTGTGAATTATGTTGCAGACAAAAGAAGAGTGGGTAGAAATTATAAACAAGTATATCAAATTGGTTAAATGCATAATTAATCAAATTGACCGAACTGATTTGGCTAATTAACCAAATTGATCAAAATATAAATTCGATCGGTTTGATAAAGAAAAAGATATTCAAAAATATGGTTACGTTCTAATTAGGTTGATTAATTAACCGACTGACTGAATACTCACTCTTACAAGTAAGAGCTTTAGTAATAACTAGTAGTCATGTTAGATATTGGCATTTTTACCTATTAATAATTAAGGTTATTATTTATACTATGTTTGAGAATATTTTCAGCATGATTCAGTAATATATAATAAAATCTGTCCAATATATAGTATAGTATAGTATGATATATTATTGACAGTGTACCAAGTTCGAGAAGATAGTATGGTACTATGGTTTGGTTTAAATAAACAAAATGACTAAAATGTCCCAAAATCTAATATTTTATACATATTTATATTAAAATAATTTTTTAAGCTGTGAATTATATTGTATCTAAAAAGCTAATAAATTTTTTAGCAAGTATATATTTTATTTAGAAAAATAATTAAATTAATTAAATTTTATAATGAATTTAAGTGACCATGCCACTTTAAGAAAATAACAAATATTAATAAAATTCAATTAAATTAATAATCTACAAAACAATAATAAACATATTGTATAAGTAGGGGATGAGTATTCGGTTAGTCGGTTAATTAATCAAACGAATCATAATTTAATTGAATATTCTGATTGTATATTTTCTGACCGAACTGACCAAATTTTAGAACCAGATCAATTGGTTCGATTAATTTCACATTTAACCGAATTTTTACCTCTCTACTCTTGTTTTTCTTAATGTTTCAATTTTCATTGGCCACAGATATTTAATTAGCCACATATTTTTAATTGAGCATACTGTTAACAAAGAAAAAAGGCATTTTTCATATTATTTTTACTATCACATAAAAAATATATTATATTATAATAATATTAACTAATGTGAAATGAATTAAAAAATAATTATATAATTATTTTAGAATAATCTTTAAAATATAAAAATTTAAAACAATATTTATATGTAATAAATATTTAATTATTACGATTACTAATAATTCAATGTTCAATAATAACTTCATTAATAATTATGAGGATAATATTATTATATTAACATGGTATCACATGGTATCTCAATTTATTATTGGAATAATGTATTTTTTCACTCCTGAACTTTAGATCAGATGTATATTAAGTCCCCCAACTTTTGTTTGGTAAAATTGAATACCTCAACTATACTAGTTGATGACATTGAGCCCCTTTTTCAACATCAGTTAAATGTATATTTTTACGTGCTATCAATCAAGAGGCTAAATATCATAAAATAAAAGTTCAGCGGCTTAATATGCAAAATAATAAAGTTCAGGGGCTAAAAAATATGTTATTTCTTAATTTTTTATTATCAAAACACGCCATTTTTTGCTCTAGTAGCCACGTGATTTAGACGGCAATTGAAAATACGCGTTTAACTTATATTAAAAAAGAGTTCAATGTCATCAACTCATATAGTTGAGGGGCTCAATTTTACCAAACAAAAGTTGAGGGGCTTAATGTACATCTGACCTAGAGCTAATGGGTGAAAAAATACATTTTTTCTTTATTATTTTAAAAATCACAATATTAAATTATTTTTAATATAATTATGCGAGCTATAAATCATTGTAATTGCTTATCACATAGTAATCTCGATATATAAAATCTTCTATAAAAAAGTTAGAATAATGACTTTATTGAAATAAAAATAAAATTTAGTCATTTTATTAATATAAATTGAAATTTAATGATGATATTTAATTATAGAAAAAAAAAATGAAGCAACAATGGCTAAAATTATTAAAAGAAACTATACATGTCAGTTCAATGCAAGTTTTTATTCTGAAAGAAAATAGATGGTCAAGTATCTTTCAATAATATTTCAAAAACTAATAATAACTATTAATTAATAATTGATTATTATTATGAAATTAATGATGAAATTGTGGAGAAATAGAAGGAAATGAAGAACAAAAACTAATTATCTTAAGAAACAATTTAGAGAGAAAGAATTCATATATTTTTCACTTCTTTGTTATATCATCTAAAGCAATACAACTTTCTCTATTTATAAGGTTGGAATTTAAATAAAGTATTACATATTAATTATTAAGATAATACAAGAAATAAAGAGATAAAATTATTAAAGCGACAAGATAAGATGATTAAGGAGACAAGATAAAATGATTAAAAGATAAGAAGAAACATCCACTCATTAATGTCTTTAATTATTCATAACACTCCCCTTGGATGTTTCTCTATTAAGAATATACATCATTAAAACCTTACTAGGTAAAAACCCTATAGAAAAAAAATATAGTGAAGGAAAAAGAGTATAATATTCTTAATGCACATATATGATGCCTCAATAAAAACCTTGTCAGGAAAACCCAGTAGAAAAAAATTTTGACTAAGAAAAAAAGAGTATAACATGTATTTTACTCCCCCTCATGAAGACATCACTTCACATCTTTTAGTCTGTGCATTCTAATACTATATCTTAACTTCTCAAATATTGCATGCAATGAGTAATGTATTAGTGAATAAATCTGCTAGATTATCACTTGAACGAATTTGCTGAATATCTGATGCGGAGCAGATTGAATTGCAGTACATGGAGAATTTGGATCGCGGCAAGATTAGCAGCCGTTTGCGAAAATAGGCATAACTTTTGCCCAGGAGGTCCGAATTGAGCCCACGATAGCTTTCCGGAAGCGTTTTCGTGAGCCGGACAATTTTGAAAAGTGCCACTTGTACTTTGGACTACAGTGGCAAAGTTTGGGGGTCAAATTTTGCTGTTTAGGGCCTCAAAATCGCGTTTTAAGTTTTCAGGGACTATTTTGTAATTTTTCTTTATTATTTTCGGGTTTAATTTTGGATTCTTATTTTTATGACGTTTTAGGGTTAATTAGCCATTATAAATAGGCTTTAATTTGGCTGCCTATAGAGATCATTGTTTTGGAATAAAATTCTTATCAAGGTTAATCTTGTTTCTTTCGTCCAATCAAACGACATTGATTAAACTCTTGAACATAGTCTAAACGTTCTTCTTCTTTGTTAATTCCGTTCTGCGTCAATATCTATTTCACTTTTCTTTTGATGATCATGAGTGAAGAAAAATTTTGCTAAAATATATTTCGTTCTATCACCTTTGATGTACCATTCCTTTAATTGAGTTATAGATGATGCATTATCTTCATATAGTATTATTGAAATATTTTCTTAAAAAGTCAAGCTGCACATCTTTTGGATATGATGGCTTAATAATCTTAGCCAAAGACATTCTTGACTTGCTATATGCATTGCTATTATTTATATACAATTTGAAGAATTAGCAAGTAAGGTCTACTTTGCAAATCGTCTTTATATAGTTATACCTCCACATATAAATAAATACCTTGTTTGAGATTAATCCTTATGCAGATCAAATAAAAATCATGCATTTGCATAACTAATTAATTATGATTTAAATTTATTATAATAAAATAAATTCATATCAATTGTTCGTCTAGATATCTAAAAATATGCATAATACCATTCCAGTGCCTTCTTGTTAGATAAGAACTAAATCTTGCTAATAGACTTATAGCTATGTCTGGTATTATATTATTAGCAAGATATATTAGTGCACCTATAACACTTAAATATAATACTTCATGACCAAAATGTTCTTTACATTGTCTCGAGGATGAAAAAGGTCTTTATGCACTTTTAGCGATCTCACAACCATTGGGGTACTTAATGGATATACTTTATTGATATAAAATCATTCTAAGATCTTTCTTGTATAAGTTGACTGATGAATAAAATTTTCATCTTTTAGATGCTCAATCTATAGGTCGAGGAAAAATTTTAGTTTTCTAAGATATTTCATTTTAAATTCTCTTTAAATAATCAACTGTCTTTTAAAGCTCTTCAGGAGTTTCAATGATGTTATGATGTTTATATACAACAATTATGATAAATTCTTATAAAAACTTTTTTAAAAATCCATGGATAAATCAAATCATTTTTATATCATTCTTTTAATAAATAATCACTAAGATGATTATACCACATTTGTCTTAATTACTTTAATTCATACAGTGATTTATGTAATTTTATTGAACATACTTTTCAGAAATATTCATATGCCATAGGCATTTTAAATTCCTCATGAATTTTTATACAAATTTAACTATCAAGTAAGCCATATAAATAAGCTGTAATAACATCCATTAGACACATGTCAAACTTTTAACATAATACCAGATTAATCAAATATCTAAAGGTGATTGCATCCACTAAAGGGGAATATGTCTCCTCTTAGTCATTGCCAAGCCTTTGGGAAAATTTTTGTGCAACTAATCATACTTTATATCTCATAATTTCATTTTTGTCATTGTGTTTTCACATAAATACCCATTTATACTGTACTAGCATTACATCTTTAGGTGTTTAGACTACAGGCTGAAAAATTTTACGCTTCGAAAGTGAATTCAATTCTGCTTGAATTGTATCTTTCTATTTTGGCCAATCATTTCTATGCCTGCATTCTTCAACATATGTAGGTTTATGATCCTTATTTTGTTTTAAAATATCAACAATAACATTATAGGTAAAAATATTATCGGCAACTATATCTTTTTAGTTTTATATTTTTCTCATAGTGATATAATTGATTGAGATCTCATTATTTTCATAATTTGACCATATTATTATTATTTTTTGAGATTTTTTATCTTTAGAACTAACTGGTCTATCAGGTGTGAATTACTAGTATTTGCATTATCAGATTGTCCTACTGGGATATCAACTCAAACATGAGAATTTACAGCTAGTATATGAGATTTAATAATTCTCGTTAAATCAATAAATGCATCAGGCAATTAATTTGTAATATTTTGCAAGTGTATTATCTTTTGAACTTTCAGTTCAAATTGCTTTGTTATAGGAGCTAAATGAGATAATGATAATGCATTTCATGTAATTTTTTTTCAGTTATTTATTGTCTCCTCCTAACGTTGGAAAAACAATTTCATCAAAAATGATAATATTAACAAATCTTGCTATAAATAAATCTTCAGTTAATGGTTCAAGATATTTAGTTATAGAAGGATATTCATTTCCAACATATATTCCTAACCTCCTTTGAGAACCTATCTTTTTGCATTATGGTAGAGCAATTAGAACATATATCACACAACTAAAAATTCTAATATGAAAAGTATTTGGTTCTTAACCAAAACTTAATTGTAATGGAGATAATTTATGATAACTTATTGGCCTAATATGTATAAGTGTTGATGCATGTCCCTATGCAGAAATAAGGAGTTTTATTTTCATATGTAATGATCTAGCTATTAATTGAAGGTATTTAATAAATGATTCTACTAGACCATTTTGTATATGTACATGTGCAACAAACCTTTCAACTGTTATTTCAATTAACAAACAATAATCATTAAATATCTAAAACATAAATTCACTAGCATTATCAAGTCGAATTGACTTGATTGTATGATCAGAAAATTGTGCACTTAATCTAATTATTTGAGCAAGTAATATTGCAAAGGTTGAGTTGCAAGTTAATAATAAATGTACATGTGACCATCTTGTTGATGCATCAATTAAAATCATAAAATATTTGAATGGTCCACATGATGGATAAATAGATCCACAAATATCACCCTAAGTACTTTATAAAAAATGTATGAGATTTAATTTCAACTTTAGCTAGTGATGGTCTCATAAATAATTTTTCTTTAGAATATGCAACGTAGAAAAATTCATTTCCTTGAACAATTTTCTAGTTCTTCTAAGGATGTTCATGTGAATTTTCAATAATTGTTAAATCATTATTGAACTAGAATAGCCTAATCGATCATACCAAATTATAAAATATTTTAATGTGTAAACTTCTATTTTACTGTAAAATTTACTTCAATTATACTAATTTTTGTTTAATACAAACCGAAGTAATAAATAAAGAATTTTTCTATTACATATTTTTCTCTATAAATAATATTTATAATATAGAGATATATTTTTTACTTCTCCCACTTATAGTCTCAATATGATATTCGTTGCTGTAAATATTTTAAAACTTATTAAATTTCTCTGAGACTTTGGATAAAATAATGCATCATTTATAATAATTTTTGTTTCTTGGTAATAATATATTCGTTCTTCCAAAGCCTTTTACACTATCCACAATACATATAATAAAACCTGTATATGTATGTGTATGTATGGTTGCGCTATCCATAATACATACATCTTCTTCATTTACATTATACATATAATAAAAAATTATTATAAATAATGTAGCAAATTCTCTAAAGTCTCATAGTAAAGCTATAAATTGCAATTTTACAAAAATTATAATTACTTTAATAAAGTTTTCAAATGCACTTCTATAATCTTAAATAAATACTTTTATTTATTTTAATCATGAACCTTGATTAAAAATTCATTAAAACTCCAAATTTATTTTAAATCCATTTATAGATCAACATGTAAATTTTCATAATTTCTTGTATACATTTACTAATTAAATCTTAATTTATTTATGAACCTTTAAATATATCATATTCTAATTTTTACCTGGCAGTCTCTATTTTTTACCTTTCTTATATTATTAAATTTTTACCAAAATTTATGATATTTAAACCATGAAAGTTAGACATATGTATATATTTATATATATAATTTCATATTGTTTCTAATTTCCTTTACCCTATTTAAAAAATTAAGTTTTTTAAGTCTACGGATTCTTTTTCTTGACACTTTTTCTGGCAATACTATTTACCATTTTGTTCAAGTATCAAAACTTTATAAAAATTTATGAAATTTTAACCATATAATATGAACATTTATAGGAACTTGTTTCTAAAATTTCAGAATTTTTTACATTCATTTACTATGTTTTAAAATTATGTCTGTTTAGCATTATAAATTATGTTCTTTCAATTACTACTCTGGGAGTATCAATTTTATATTTTATTTTCATAACTAAACATTCATCAAAATTTATGAAATTTTAAAAATATGTCCTAGACATACATATTATCTTGTATGTAACATTTTAGATATTTCTCAGTTCATTTATTATGGTTTTTAAATAGGTTTCTCAACATTTACAGATTCTAAATTACTAAAACAGTTCTAATAATCTATATTCTTCTATTTTTTTTAAATAGCAAATCATCTTTATAAATTATAAAATTTTATAAACCAACTACTAACACATATATAAACTCTAAACTAAAATTTTATTCTCATTGAACTTCTCTAGATTTGTCTAAAAATTAGAACAAAAGCACTTCATAGAATATGAATAGAAATTCCAGCAACTATCATGCTCACATTTCATATTTTTATTTTTCATACTTCAAATCAATTCTTTAATTTAACTTATTTATCAATTAAATCGAGTACAAATCTTAATTTACAAGTAAGTTTCAATTTATATTAGGCTAAATATATATATAGCCCCCTGACCTTGTCTTGTTTAGTCATTTTGCCTCTTAAACTTTCAATTAAACTATATAGCTTGTAATAATTCATTTTTAACTAAACAAAAAAGAAGAAGAAAATTTTTTAAAAAAAATCTTCTAATGGCTTTCTTTTAGTGTAAGTTTGATGTTTTTTTTTTTTTATTTTCATGTGTTAAGCATATGCCTTTTGACACAAATTTCTCGATCGAGCGAAGGCTTGGTTCCTACCTCATTGTACCGAGGGAAGCCTTTCATTTGGCATAAAACATAGAATATACTTTATAAAAAAATATTCCATAATTTGTGGCATAAAAATGAAATATACTTTATGAAAAAATATTTTCATAATTTATGGCATAAAACATGAAAATAAAAATGGTCGGTGAAATATACTTTATGTAAAAAAAGAGAAAAAAAATCTTTCCATAATTTATGGCCAAAAATCAATTAAACCTATAATATTTCACTAGCTCCCCGTCACCCCGTGTGCGATATAGCCCCCCTGAACTCGCATTTTCTTAACTTATAATATAAATATAAACTTGCTGAGTTACACCGAGTCATGCCGAGTCACTAAAGTATCTATTTAGTATAAAATATATAAATACAAGAGGCAAAATGATCAATATTCATTAATCTAAGTGTCTATTAGTAAAAAATAGACAAATACAGGGGGGTAAAGTGGTTAAAATAAAAGCTCATGGGGTAAAGTAACTAAATGAGACAAGTTCAAGGGCGACTATGCATTTGGCCTTTATATTATCTTTCTAAAGCTCTTATATATTATAATATACAAAAATTAAGACATGATATATGATAATTATCTTAAAATTTTTGGCAAAAGAGATAAAAATAGGAAATTTACCTTATAATTCTTAGCAAAAGCATATCACAAATGAAGTTTAAATTTGAATGCTTAGAATGAACAAATTAGTAGAGTCTCGTGCTGAAAACGTGTTATGAAATTAATGATAAAATTGTAGATAAATAGAAGAAATGAAGAACAAAAGCTAATTATCTTAAAAAATAATTTAGAGAGAAAATTTTCATATAATTTTTATTTCTTTGTTATATCATCAAAAGTATTACAACCTTCCCTATTTACAAGGTTGGAATTTAAATAAAGTATTACATATTAATTATTAAAATAATAAAAGAAATAAAGAGATAAAATTTTTAAAGAGACAAGATAAGATGATTAGATGATTAAAAGATAAAGAGAAATATCCACTCATTAATGTCTTTAATTATTCATAACAATTATAAATTTTTATTAATGACAATAATTGCTTCTCCTTTAGCACTTGATAATCAAAAGAAGAAATAAAAAAACATCTATAGTTTTGTGTGAATATTTTAAAAATGGTAAAATTCTTTTGGAATATTGCAGAATAAATCACCTTGCTGACATATAATCCAATTCAGCTCATTTGATTGCAAAATATATATAAAAAAAAACTTAAAAACAATTTCAATTTTTTTTTTGGCTAATCATTAACCGATTTGATTAACTATTAACTCATCGAAAATTAAACTTTTCTATATCTATCAACTGAACCCTTAAATTTAAATGGTGGATTAACCGGAATGAGTTTTTAGTTGATTAACTGAAAACTCAATCAGTTAACTATTTAATGGTCACCCACTATGAATGTGGTTTTGGACATTTTGAAATTTAATTGAGGTTATTTTTAGAATAAAAATGTTAGTGGTTCACTGTAATCGAAAGAGATATTGCCATTTTCACACCATTGATTGAGAAAACCTTAATAAATCATGAAAATGAAGTGGAAATACTCATTCGTCTCTAAATCATACTATACTCACTCATGAAAAAATATGCTAAAATGCTCCTAGACATCGTGTTAATAGAAATTGCAAAGTAAGAAAGAAAGAAATTTCTAAAACAGAAATATAATTTGGTAATAAATAGGATTGGTAGGTTGGTATTCAATATTGATGTTGAATTCAACGCTGCTAAATTAGTCCTCTATTAACAATCAACAGAGCCTAAACCTATAATAATTTCTATCAAATCCCAAAATCCAGAAGGAAGAATTCTCTTCCTCTCTTCTTTCTGCTATTAGCTGAACAAAATTAAATATTTTCTCTGTAAGTTGAACCTCTGTTCCTTATTCCAATTATGAGCATCTGATTTTTTCATGTTTAAATTCATAGTATGTGTTTTTAGTAGCTATTGCAAATTTCATTTGAGTTATTCTCTCTCTCTCTCTCTCTCCTTGATTTTGTTATGGTAGTTGATTGGCGGTCAATGATGGTTAATGTATCTTAATTTTGCAAGAAAATAGAATAGGAAGCTTTTATTAATTTCTATCTTAGGTGATTTTGCCACTTACTATAATGTAATTGTCCATTATGGAGTCTTCTTCCACTGCTCATGGATGAAAATATGATGTGTTTCTTAGCTTTAGAGGCAAGGAGACTTGTGATAATTTCACTAGCCATCTTTATGATGCTCTGTGCCATAAAAAAATAAAGACCTTCATTGACAATGACCTCGAAAGAGGGGAAGATATAACACCAACCCTTTTGAGAGCAATTGAAGAATCTATGATTTCTGTAATTATTTTCCTTCGTCTTCCTCACTGAGCCTTTATTTTTTTCTTTGTGCTTCAGGTCTTGGACCCCAGGTCTTTTTTTATCATGCTAGGCCCGACCCACTAAGCTTCTTCTACTGGATCTTCATCGGTGATTAGGCCATTTGAGTTTTGATACCACTTGTTAGAATTTGATGGTTGGGCCCAGTCCAAGTCTTGATTTTATTTTCAAGTGTTTGGTATTAAATTTGGCTTGTATTTAAATTTGAGAGTGTTTCGGCGTGTAATATTGATTTAGGCTTCCTGAAATTGGGCTACTTGTTGCACCACACACTTAATATTTCCTTTTTCTTCTTTCTCTTTTTTTTTTTTTTTTTTTTGATGTGGGAAACTCCCACTGCTAACAGCTAGGTACAACATCATGGCATAAAATTTTAGGTTTATTGGAAAGGACTCCAACGTCATGTTGCTTTCTTTCCATTTTTGTTTTGTTATTTTGTTTTACACTAAGCATCTCCCATTTTTTAGAAGTTATATCTTCATGGCACAGGTGCCATCTAAGTTAGAAGGAGAATCTAGTTTTTGCTTCCCTGGAAGTAAAACCATTGAAGTGTGTGGGATTTTCAATAACAATCCAGCTACCTTCACATTGGGCAGTTGACAAGTTCTCAGGTTTTAGCATGTGTGCTGCTATTGCATTTGATTGTCACTTCAATCACACTATGGTTTCAAAGTTAATTGCAGATACCATTTCAAAAATGAGTGGGGCAACTGCTACGAACTCCGTTGCTATTTTGGTGGTTTGTAATGTAAAAGAGCTATCACAAATAATATATGTTGTGAGACAAGAGATTCTGAACCGCATTACTTGTTCTTTGTTGTTAAAATAGATGATCGGTTAAGTAAATACAAAGAGGTTGTAATGAACTCTACCCTGAAGATATATATATATATATATATATATATGACTGGCCATTTTTTACATAGTTGCAATGTGATAAATTATGGAGTCAGTCTAGTATATGTTGAAAGTTGATTCAAGAATTGGTCCTGCAGTTACTACTCTGCTCCTAAAATTTCTGGTTTCAATTAATAAAATAAGTTTGTTATTAGTGGCATAATAATTGAGATTTATTTAGTATTTTTAGCTATTTCAGTTAAGTTTGTAAGCCTATATAAAGGCACTTCAATTCTAAAATTTAATATACTGTAGAACTCATCCATTTTCTGCATTTGTAAGTTCATCTGCTATTGCAGCATTTTTGTTTCTTTTAATTCTATTTTTAGAATTGTTCCAATATTTTAGTATCATAGCCTCAATGCCCTAACAGGCCAAAGATCCTGGCGAAGTCAAATCCAAGTAACAATACCCATAAGAAAGCATATTGCACTTGGAAAATGAAATATGCCATGCATCAAAAAAGGCCCAATTGTGAAATGGACTGTGGATTAATTAGGAACCATCATCAGTGATCAGCAACCACAAAATAAACAGAGAGACACAAAAGCAATAGCCATTAAAGCAACAATCCAGAAATCAAATCGAGTGCAATCCAGTAGTCAAACATCGTGAGAATCAAAAAATAATCTTTGTATTATTTGGACAGTAGCTAAGAACCCAATTGACCTAAGCTTCTCAACAAATCAATAGTAAGCGTGGTTCAATAAAAGTACCTTGGTAGAGCTAACCACATCGGTATGAACTTATTAACTCAATCCAATTATATTCCATTATCTTCATTGCTTCATAATTTACTACTCTTTTAATTACAAGTGTTATTTTTAAATGCTATGTAACAAATCGTAGCCTTAGAATTAAATCTAGTTGAAACCATAATTGTATAATCGAAAACCCTAATCTTGTATCTTAGATTTAGGATTAAACCATAGTTTGCATATTAAACCCTAATCTTGCATGTTTTAGCCCTAGTTTTAAAATCAAGCCCTAATTTTGCATGTTTTAACCTTAATTTACATATCAACCTAGATTTGCATCCCTAGATTGGAATAAAACCCTAATTTTATATGTTAAATCGTAGTTTTAGATTAAAAATCTTAATTTTACATGTTTAATCCTAGTTTTAGGTTAAAAACCCTAATTTGAATAATAAAACCCTAATTTGATTAAAGTTTGAATTTTATGATTATTTAATGATTAAAAGCCCTAATTTGTATAATAAAACCCTAATTTAAATCAATTATTTTCTATGAATGGTTAAATTGCATTTACTTATTATTGGTTGAGATTTTAAGAAAGATGTAAAAGGTATATTTTCACTTCATGGATGCCTTATTTATTTTAATCTTAAGGACTTTGAGACTATTGCAGGGGACATATTTCCACCAATTAATGAGTATAATATTTTATTTATTTGTATGGACATTAGAACATTGTAATGTCATATTTTTATCTTTGTATGAATACTCTTTTTATTTTTGTTTGTTTGTTTTATGATATGATGTTTATTTATTTTCCACAATTGCATGTAATATGAATAATATTGTAATAATATAAGAATTTAATAATATTTAGACCTGAAAAGAAGGCAGGTTTCAATCAACTGGACGTCATGGGGGTGTTGGGTCATCTTCACCTTTCTCATGCATATTCAATTTTTCGAGCCCAGTAGGAGTTGTGATTCCTTAACAATCAAGTCATCTACCAAATATATACAATAATATTTGCACAACATACACCAAACATATGCAGTATATCTATCGAACATGTATAAACTTTATTTAATATTTTTTAACTTTTTTGTTTAATTTTATATTTACAAAATATATACACAATACCCACACAATATGCACAACAAATATATAACATACACATAACATCTACCAAATATTTATAATATCGACATAACATACAATACACGTACACAAAATATCTACCTAACATCTATATAATATCTACATAATGAAATTCATGTTTTTTTAACCTTTTTTTTATATCTATAATATGTAAACTTTGTTTAAAAATAAATTTAATATTTTTATTAATATATTTTTTATATATTTTAATTTTTATTACTTTTTATAAGTGTTATTTGTAATCAAAATTAAAATTATTTCTTTATAAAAAATTAATATATTTTATATGTTGAAAATAGAATTTAAATATTAATTTTAATTACTTGATTACAAATACTTATTTAAAAGTGAAGTTTGACAAAAAAAAAAAAAAGATGAATTTTAAATAGAATGTTGTTTGTAGTGAATGATGAGATATTAAAAGAAAACTTTATTTTAGTAAAGGGTGGAATATTTTTGAAAATTTGACTCAAATTTTTTTAGGAGTGTAAATATTTTTTCGTTTTGTAATTTTTTTGTAAAAATAGATTTTTTAAAAATAATTTTGTAAAAATCACTAATAACAATCCATAACAACACATAACAATCCATAAAAACACATAAATAATCCATAATAATCCATAATAATATTTTACATACTACACCTATTATTAAACTCTTCATGGTTTCATAATTAAAATGGAGAAGGAAATGAAGGTAAAAAGAAAGAGCTGCAAAATCATTTATAGATAAAATAAATTAACCAGTTTCTCTTAAAATATAATGTAACATCATTTTTCACACATAAAAACATACATGCATTACTTAGATTTGCTTAAATCAGCCTTTTTTTAGATATTAAATATAACTGAATATATTACATACCAATTTTAGTGGATCTAAACTTTCAATAACTTTGAGTGAAATGAAGATAATGGAGTCATTGCAATAAAGAAAGACAAAAAAAAAAGAAAAAGAAAAAGGAGAAAAAAAGTGATGAAAATTTGCATGAGGTTAATGGGTAAAAGACATGAGAGAGAGGAGAAGGAAAAGAGGATGAAAAAAAGAGGAAGAAAGAGGCATGAGAATGAGAGAGAAAAAAAAGCTTATTTTAGGGTAAAGAATATTATTGTCCAAAAATGTTTATATAAGATTAATGAAATCTAAAATTTATTAAAATTTTACTCAAAGATATTTATTTGGTTAAATCCCAACATTTTAAAGAAAAAAATATTTTAATTTGCAAAGTAGATGACGCTTTTTATAATTTTTATTTTTTGAAATTAATAAAATGTTAAAATTAGATTAAATTAAATAGAAAAATTGTGAGGCTATAATTTCTAAGAAGATAATATAAAATTTTAACATAAAATAATGATTTAATATTTAAATCTTAGTGAGTTCAAGATAATACTAATATAAAAACTAAATGAAAAATTTTTTTAAAAATCAAATGTATTTAAATTTTTCTAAAATAATAATGTGTTTTAGCAATTTTTAGATAAATATTACACAATATTCATTAATTGTTTTTTGGGGCTTCTTCAAAAATATCCTAAAAAATATTTTAAAAATACCCACTTTTGCTTTTATTTCAAAAATATTTTTTTTTCAACTTTCAATTTTAAAAATATCCATTTTCAAAGGTATATTTTTGATATATATTTAGTATACTAAATATATACTCTATTTTCAAAGATATACATTGAATATACAATTAGTATATCAAAGGTATATTGAAAAAATATGATATTTTTGAAAAAAAAAGTGTAAAAGTATGCTATACAATGTAATTTTTTATTTTAAGTTTTAAAATTAAAGTTAAATATATACAACAATTTTAAATTTTTCTATTTAAAAATTAAATATTAATATTAATAGTGAAACAAAATTAAAATTAAAATATTAACAAACTTCTACCTTTAAAGGTTACTAAAATTCAAATCAAACTGCAAAACAATCAAACTTTAAAGATATGGCTGTAAATTGTAGTTAAATTGTTATTGCACATGGTAAAATTAAATTATCAATTGACACTTGAAAATTATCAAGAATAATTAAATTAAGGATTAATGATATATTGTATCAAATTGGGAATTATCAGGAAGCGAAAAAGCCAAAGATGGATTGGCATCAAGAGCCAATGGTGACAGTTATGATAGTTGTAGCAATTTCATATCAAGCGTGGCCATATAAACAATTGCACCTTTGAAAAAAAGATTAAAAATAAAAAGTAAAGTAAAATGGAAAATATAAAAAAACTATGGGATTTAACCCAGAAAATACCTCTAAATAAACCATTAAAAAAATTTTAGACCCTTTTAATCTTAACTAGACTTTTTATATATATATAAAAATGCCTCCTAAAATCAAATACTCGCTCATTGTCTTACTAAAAACATCGGGCATTTTAAATTGAGAGTTTCTTCTTTCTTCTCCAATTACTTCTTCCTAAAACCCTAACTATCTAAAATAAAAAAAAAATTATTGATTTGGAAGCAAAGCTCATAGATTTGAAAGAGAGCTCTTTGGGTTAATCAATTTAAATAGAAAAAGCTAAATTTATCATCATCGTTTGGGTAGGAGGAACATGGATCTCTACTACAGCTTCGTCTTTGTCCAGAGAGAATTTGGAGTCGTTTAAGCAGGCTTTGGTTTTTAAAGTTCATTGATTGAAGAATAAACTTAAGGTAATTTTGTTTTAGTTTGTGAATACATTTCGTATGACTGTTTATTATTATAATTTTTTTAGCTGATTAGTTATGAGTTTGAGTAATTTGTGGTTTAATGATGAGTTTTAGTAGTAATGTGGAAAATATTGGTGAAAAAATTTAAGTTACAATGAAAGAACTGAGTTCTACTAATGATGAGTTGGTATCACGAAAACTTCCACCAATAATGTGAAATTTGTCTATGGAGAACTGGGTTAAATTAGATGGATAAGGTCAGTTGCAATTCATGTAGGTTTTAAGTTCAATATAGAGTTGTTTTTTGTTAAAGAAAGGGGGTAACTATTTTCCAGTATTTGTATGCAACTATTTGGGCATACTAGTTTCATTTTACTTAATATAAAGAGAAAATAACATGTTAAGATTTAGGAAATTCCTCTTATTATTCTTTTTGAATTGTTATCATTCTTTTCCTTGTTCTTTCTCTTGGAAAGCTAATTTAGTAGTCTAGATAGGAATTTGGTTTTTTTGTAATGGCCCTTTGTAGTTTAGGCTTGCTAAAATCCATAGCAAGAACTTTTTAAGCAACATAACTAGGCTAATTAGCATGGATTGATAAAATCCATAGTAAGAACTTTTACAGCAGATAAATTTGTGATTATGTTTCTACTCTAGAGAGATAAAAGAAAGAAAAATAATACAAGAGAAGGTGGAGAAGAAGAAGTGAAGATAATGATGGTGATTATGAGGAAAGAGAGATAGAAAGGTGTAGGCAACAAAGTAATACAAAAATAGAAAAGAATACATAACAATCAGAGAACAAGAGTATGTTAAAAAGGGTTCGTTATTATAATTTCTTTTACTTATTTCCCATTTATTTTTTTTTCAGCTTCTGAATTATCTCTTCTGGTAATTACTGTCTTTGTTGCAGCCTCCAAATCTTTATCTTCACAGAGAACTCAGTCATCTATCCCTATCAAAATTCAAAACATTTTGTTATTTGTTGAGACTTGAGAATATCTATATTTTAGAAGAAATTTTTTTTATTATTATGAAATTAATAATTTATTATCAATTGTTATATCATCTAAGTACTTTTTAATTACTTGAATGAGAAATGGTATGTTGTTTTTTCTTATTAATTATGATTTGTGTTATAGGTACAAAATAATCTATAAGTACTTGGTGATCCATAAGATTTTTTTATTGGCAATTGTGTGTCTTCTGTAATGTGTTGATTTTTTTGTTTAATTATTCTACATATGTCTTGTGTTGAAAATAAATTTTTTTTATAAATGCAGTAAGTGTTATGAATGGTATTGATAGTTGATGTTCATAAAGTAATCTAAGGGATGATATTATGGCTTGTTATAGGATGTTCGAGACTATTAGAAGATGTTATGATCTGTTAGGATTTGTCAGGTTCTGTTACCCTAATAATTCATAATTGCCTCTATCAACCCCTAATATCTTATAACAACTTATAATAACATATGCAAATATTATTTGAAGGATTATTGGTTATTGATAGAGGTTATTGCGGGCTACTACACTAGCAATCCTTAATAGCGGCTATCATCCCCTAACAGCCCTTAACAACCTCTTAACAGCCTATAATAACCTATATCTATATTTGTAATCATCATTTAAATGATTTCTATGGGTTGTCAGAGGCTCTTATGGGATGATAGGGGCTATTAGGGAGTTATAGGGTAATAGCTTAACATCCCCTATCAGGCCCTATCATTTCCTAACAATAACCAATAATCTTTCATATGATGTTTGCAAATGTTAGCATAAATTATTATAGGTTGTTAGGGGCTGTTAGGGTAGTTGTTGGATGACAAATCCTAACAGCCCCTATCAACCCCTAACAGTCTCTGTCAAGCTTATCATTATTAGTTTACTTGTTACAAGTTTATATAATGTTTTAAAAAAAATTTCTAGATTACATGGCTTCAAATTCCCCTTTTAGTAGTGAGCAAAGTGAGCAATCTCCCATTGCTATAAAAGAAAAAGTAGATATTAAAATTATAAGTCCAGGAGAGTTATCCACTACCACAAAGCATATAATGCTTAAGCGGAGAAATGTCGAGGGGCCACCGAAAGAGGAGGATAATAAGAAAAAGAGGTTTGCAAGATTAGAATTACATGACGAAGATAGTGATGATATTGATGATGATGACAAACTTGCAGATGATGAAGAAAATATGGATAAGATGGGTGTGAATGATGTAAGTTTAAATTTAGTTAATGATGAAATGAATCATTCTGGCATGATAAGTAATTTATAAATGCCTTACATTTTGCAGGATTTAGAATATGTCATCCCTCAGTCTGATTGGAAGCACCACCCAGTTAATTCTATGTTAATGGGTTTGAATATTATCCGCGATATACATAATGTTATTGGCAAGGATGAGCAGAAGGTATATTATAATGTATGGGCTTGAAATTATAGTCACATGTTTGTGTTGTCCTTAAATATCTGATTATTCATTTGTTCTGCTTTAATTTTGTGCAGTTGGCAACATTTTGTAAATGGGCTCTTGTGGTACCATGCTGCCAACATGAACATGGGCTCTTGGTGTAGCGATGACGAATGATGATTGTTTAATGCTAACATTACAATTTAATTTTAATGTACATACTTTTTATGTCTGTATATAAGTTTTATTGGTTTGCATCATGACAAACGGCAGTAAAAAGTACATCTCGATACTTTCCTATTAAATGAGTACCATCAATAGTAACTACAGGTCTACAATATTTGAATCTTTTAATTGAAACATTAAAAGCGAAGAAAAGATATAAAAATCTATTATCATCACCACATTGTAGATGTATAACTGAACCAAGATTTGTTTCGCTTAGCATGTGCAAATATGCAGGCAAAATTGAGAAAGATTATTCTGGAGTACCCAATATGATATTCTCATATGCATACTCTCGTCCTCTCTATGTGATAAAAATAACTAATCTTAACATCAAATTTATTACGCATGTCATCAATCACATCCTTTGGTTTAAAAATGCTTCCAGAATTTATGAATCGATTCTTAACACATTCAGTGACAACCCAACTAGTTGCTTGTCTGTGTCTAGTCTGTTCAAAATTAGTCGGACATATATATTGTGTCACATATTTTATCACCATCTAACAACCCTTTGGGCCTTTAAGACTTTTTTCTCGTAATCCCTATGTACAAGTTTTATTAATATAATGCACGACGAAGAAAGAGGTATTAGACTTGAAGACCTTATACTGAAACTTCTCCCTAATTGCAATGAGTGACACGGCTGTCTTAATATCATTCATTGATTTAAATATTTTTTCCTCCTCAATTATTTCAGATATATAACTTTCACCTAATAATTTTGGATTGCTCCTTGATGCAAATAAGTCTATTACAGTTTCTTCATTGTCTGTAGTATGTTCTGCCATATTACTATAATCAAAAGCAATGACATTACTATGATCATTGTCTGTAGAATGTTGAAATTCTGCATCATCATCATTAAATAGCTTATGCCCCGATATTACGCTCTTCCGGAATAGTATCATTATGTTTTGCTCGTTCCTCTGCATATGAATTTGGCACATCATGTTCATTGCTATTATATTCTGTGCCTATATGAAAAGATTCAGTCACCGGTGAAAATCTTACATCTGCATATTCTGGTATTAAATTATCACCTGGTACTTTTACTTGGATAATATTTTTCACACCTTAAGGATCATTACTATCATGTCTGGATTTATATGCACTTTCTTCAACACTAATAATCAATGGATGTTTAAGTCTATCCTCCATATAAATGCCCAAGAATATCCTAAGTGACATATCATCTACGACATCATAAAGCGGATATTCATCATGATCAGTAATAAATTTAAATTCAACTTTTGATGTATGGTGAATATGAAGTGCTTTAGATATTGATTTCTTAAGTTAATTAAAATCAACCATTCTACTCAAGATAACATATTCAGCACCTCCACCAACATACTTGCCAATGTTCACATCAAATTTTCTCCATATTGGATGAGAATTATAATTTCTTCTATTAAATGAATTCGCCCACTGATTAGTTTAAATCCATCTATCAATATCCTACAAGTACAATAATAAATTATACTTATATCATAATCCATATAAACTATAACAACCTACAATTACATACGTCTTAATTGTTTTTAAATATTTTCTATGGTTATTTTTTTATTTCTAAATGATTTTAAATAAAGTGTTATGAATTTGATGTGAAGCAATAATGTGTATTATTGGAGGCTAGTGTGGGCTATTAGTAGATTGTTATGGGCTGATATGGTCTGATAGAGGCTATAATAAGTTGTTAGGGGGCTGTAATACAATATTATGAACTTTATGTATAGCAATACTATGTAGTATTTTAATTTGGTGTGGGATGTTAAAGGGCCTTTAGGTGTGTCAGGAGCTTTTAGAGACTAATAGGAGATGATAAAGGCCGTTTAAAGGGATATTAGGGGCTATTATGAGCTGTTAGAGGCTAGCAAACTCTAACACCCCCTAATAGCCACTAGCATCCCCTATCATCCCCCAATAGTCTCTAATAGCTTCCTATCAACCCACTAACAATGTCTAGTAGTCCATATCATCCCTTAACACACCTAAAGGCCCTTAGCACAATATACCATAATGAAAATACTACATAGTATTGCTACATATAAAGTCCATAACACTGCATTCAAGGGCGACGGCACATATAGTGGAAGGGGGGCAACTGCCCCCCTTCGATTTTCAAAAAAAATACACATATATATGTATATATAGTAAAATTTTAAAATTTTTTATTTGCTCCCCTTTAAAATTTAAATTATTTCCTATCTCTTATTTAGATTAAGTAAAAAAATTTTCAGTAAATTATTTTTTTACCAAATAAATAAGAAAAATGACAAATTTATTCAACTAAATTAACTTAAACTTATCCAATAAATTAAGAGATTAAGAAGAAATTGAAAGCAGAATAAAAATAAAGAAATTAAAAAATAACATAAGGTTAAAATCTTCAGTTTTTTTTTTAAAAATCTTTTAATTTTTTTTTGCCTTTTATTTTTGATTTTATTATTTCTGCTTTTAATATTATGTGATAATTTTTTTATTCAACTTTTTTCTTAAAAGATTATTTTCGTGAAAATTATTTTCTATTTATTTTTTCATGTATCATCAAATAAATTTATAAGTGTGTGTATATATATATATTATTAATTTAGTGAGCGTTGAGACAATAATAAGAAGAAAAAATCAAAGGTGAAGTTAAAATTATAAGTAAAATTTTGCCCCTCTTCTATTGAAAATCTAGCTTTGCCCCTGACTGCATTATAGCCCCTTAACAACCTATTACAAACCCATGTCATACCATATCAGCCCCTAACAATCTACTAACAACCCATACTAACCTCCAACAATACGCATTATTACTTCACATCAAATTCATATACTTTATTCAAATTTTCATCAATCTAGAAATTAAAATGAAAGACTAAATAAAGGAGTAGATTCAAACCTATGGAGAAATAAAATAAAATCAACTATAGAAAATATTCAAAACATACATGCATTCAGTTTTTACAATCTCTCATTTCCTTAACAAACTTGAGTTTAAAAAAAAATTTAACTTATGCAATATTAAATCCCTAATATATTGGAGAAGCTTCAAATATGATGTTTTGGATGTTACAATAGAAAAAAACATGGTGAATAGGATAACAATAAAGTTGAATTTATAGATGAGTAGAGTTTTTGATTTTATGATCAAAGAAAACAAAACAGTGAGGAGATCTACAATAAAAGAAAAAAGAAGAAAGAGAAGAAAGGGAGAGAGAGCCGAAGAGAGAGAAAAAAGAAAAAAGAAAATATTTTTTTTTAATTTTAAGGGTATTATGATAAATTATAGCCTATTTAAAATTAGTAGAATCTAGAATATATTAACATAATATAAGGAGATATTTTTTAGGTTAAAGCCCAAAAGTTATGGTTATATTGAAATTCTACCATCACAAAGAACGGTGAGTTCTGAAGCTCTTAAAGATGCCATTGGGAATTTACCTGAAAATTAATTAATTATAATTATTATTATGTTAAATTTTTTTATCCGAAAAAATGGGTATTATATGGTTGAAGCTCGTTGCATTACCCCGGTACACAACATTTTAGTTCCATAAAATTCAGATAAATTGCGAATGGTCAAGAATTTTCCATTTGCCCCCACTCCCACTGTTTAGCGTTTTCGTCCACTTGTTTTTGAATCCTCTCACTGTCAGAAATGGTTACTATATTTCCGTTCGCGCTAATATAAGTAGAAAAATTTTGTTGCCTTTTCACTGTAAGTAATTGAGTACTATTCCTCTCTCTCTCATTTGATTGCTTAGCTGAGGTGAAAGCTCGAAATAATCAAGAGTCAATTGTTTTTAGACTTGGAAAATTGTTAATTCTTTGTTTAAAAAAATTTGTAAAGAGGAGTAAAAATAGCAGCTTTGATTTTTGTTGTTTGTTCCTACTGAGAAATTTTGATTTCTAAATTCTAATGATTTTCAAAGAGGGGAAGATATAATGATCTTCAAAGAGGGGAGATATAACACCAGCCCTTTTGAGAACAATTGAAGAATCTACGATTTCTGTAATCATTTTCTCTAAAAACTATGCATCTTCACCTTGGTGTTTGGATGAATTGGTGAAAATTCTGGAATGCAAGGACACTTATGGACAGGTAGTTTTACCAGTTTTCTATAATATAGATCCATCTTATGTAGAACAAAGTAGGAGCTTTGCAGATGCACTTATTGAGCTTGAGAAGAACTTTAAGGAGTAGAAAGGGTACCGAAGTGGAGGTCTAACTTGATGAAAGCAGCCAGTAAATTTATAAGCTTTTTACATTTTTAATCTTTGGGACAAAATATAGATCAAGATGAAACAATATAAATCATGTGCTTGAGTTGGAATTGTTAGTTGGCAAATTATAATTTTGCCCTTTTTGGATTTTTTTTTCGTTGCTCTATGCTCTACCTTGCCTGGTATATTTTTTCCGAAACTCAATTTGTTTTGTAAATGTCTTTAGATTACGAATTCTGGATGCAGATCCTCTTAGTCGAATGCCAACTGACAAGCACACACCGATTTCTGTCTTTAGATTTCCCTAGTTATGCAATATCATGTATGGGATTTATAGGTCGCTATGTAATTCTTATGCGCTGATCCTCCCACCTATGAGTAGGCCTCATACCTTGGATTAGCACTTTCAGAAGAGACGAAAGCAGCAAGTAAACTTTTTGTGTACTTAACACAAATGCTAACCATAGAAGTAAACACAAATGGTAACCATAGAATTAAACTTAGGTTTTCTTCCATTACTATAACCTCTTACAGTATGGCCTCTGATGCAAACAGGTATCAAAAGGAAAATCCTGATTTAACAAAACTCTTGTCATATATTTTGTTTCCTTATGAAACATTTTATCTCATCACTGCTTGTTCTTCATATTTGGTGGGCACGAGGCCAAGCTTGTGAATGAAATTGCGAAACATGTTCTGAAGAAGTTGAATCATGCATCCTTTATGGATTCAAAGGGCCTAGTTGGAATGGATTCACACATTGAACAAGTTAAAAGGTTGCTATGCATTGGGTCGCCAGAGGTTCGCTGCCTAGGAATTTGGGGTATGGGCGGAATGTGTAAGACAACTATCCCTGAAGCAATTTTCGACAGTCTTTCAAGTCGATATGAAGGTTGCTGCTTTCTCAAAAATATTAGGGAAGAGTCAAAAAGATGTGGGCTAGGTATTTTAAAACAGAAACTTCTGTTTGAAATATTGGAAGAAGAAAAACTACATATTGAAATTTCTAGCACGGGATCCATTTCCAAGGAGGATAGGCTCCAACGCGTAATGGTTTTGATTATTCTTGATGATGTGGATGATGTAGATCAGTTAGATTCCCTAATTAGAAGATGTGATCTTGCTCCGGGAGCAGAGTTATTGTGACATCTAGAGACAGGCAGGTTCTCAAGAGTATAGTCGATGATGTATATGAAGTTCAGGGATTGAATGACAACGAAGGTCTTCAGTTATTCAGTTTGAATGCTTTTAAGAAAAACTATCCCACAAAAGATTGAATGGAGCTATCAAATAGGGTGGTGAGTTATGCTCAGGGAAATCCCTTGGCACTTAAAGTCATGGGTTCATTTTTATTTGACAGAACAAAACAAGATTGGGACAGTGCACTGAATAAACTTGGAAGAATTCCTCAATCTAAAATTTGTGATGCGCTGAAGTTAAGTTTTGATGTCCTAGATGATGAAGAGAAAAGTATATTTCTTGATATTGCATGCTTTTTTAAAGGGCATCAAATTGATTTTGTCAAAAGAATACTGAATGGTTGTGGTTTTTCGGCAGGTATTGGAATCAGTGTTCTAGTTGATAGATGTCTTATTACTGTCCTTGAAGGCAAGCTAGGGATGCTTGACTTGTTGCAAGAAATGGGTCGCGAAATTGTTCGCCAGGAATCTGTTGTCAAGCTGGGCAAGCGCAGTAGACTGTGGAATCCTATTGATGTAATTCAAGGGTTGATCAAAAACTTGGTGAGAGCATATGCATGATGTATTTACTTATTTTCTCATGTGTTGTGTACTGAAAACGTGTTTTTGGTAAGATAAATGTGTACATGTTTGTACTTTTTTGTGTCTTCTATATACATATGAAATTCAGTTTGAAACCTTTATATGTACCTAACTTATGCTTTATATTGCTACTGTTATCTTTAGGGAACTGAAAATGTTGAAGGGATTTTTTTGGACACATCAACAGTAGGAGAACTGAACTTGAGATCCAGAGCTTTCGTTAACATGTTCAATCTCAGAATACTAAAAATTTATAATTCTAGAGATGGAAATGACAGCAAATTGCATCTTCGTCATGACCTTGAGTTTCTATGTGATGAGCTGAGGTATCTTCACTGGGATGGACACCCATTGAGGTCTATGCCATCAAATTTTCAAGCTGAGAAACTTGTTGAACTGGAACTGGAATATAGCAATGTTAAACAATTATGGATAGGAGTGCAGGTATGCAATAATAACTATCTTCGTGCTTCTCTTTTACCCTCTATCATCTTTTCAAAGATGTGTTATGGTTTTATACTATGGGTTGGGAGAATTCTGATTTACTGTATTGTTTCTGCAGAATCTTGTGAGCTTGAGAGATATTAATCTCAGCAATTCCAAGCACCTTACTACTTTCCCAGATTTGTCACAGGCCAAGAATCTTGAAAGAATGAATTTTGACTACTGTACTAGCTTGGTAGAAGTTTCATCATCTGTTCAGTTTCTAGACAAGCTTGTTGATTTGAATATGAAATGCTGCACAAGCCTTATGCACCTCCCCGACTGCATTAAATTGAGATCTCTCAAGACAATTAACCTTTCTGGCTGCTCAAGTCGTAGGGAATGTCCAGAGATTGCAGAGAATGTAAGGTATTTAAATATAAATGAGACTGCCATAGAAAAACTTCCTGAATCGATTGGGAATCTCAGTGGGCTCGTGACATTGAATCTAAAGAACTGTAAACAGCTTAGGAATCTTCCAGAGGGTATGTGCTTGTTGAAATCCCTTGTGATCTGGCTGCTTAAACATCACTCTGTTTCCAGATATTTCAACAAATATCAGATACTTGTACTCGGGGGCGAAACCAGGACACCGGCGAAGGGGGGGCAAAATTTTCAAGCAAAAAAAAAATACATACAAATTTATATTCAATTTTATTTTCATATTAAAAAATTAATACAAATAATTGGTATTAATATTTGTATTCAATTTTATTTTTATATTAAATAATAAACTATTGAAATTTTTATTATTTTTATTTCAATATCTAAATTTTATTTTCAAAAATTACATAATATATTATTTTTTAAATAATATTTATATATATTTTGAGATATTTTTAAAAAAATATTTAAACTAATTATTTTTGATAAATTTATATGATAACTACTATATATTATATTATATTATAAATTAATTTTATATTACTTAAGCTTTATTAATTTTATGTATATAGAATTATACATATACATTTGTATATACATATATATGTATATGTATATAGGAACCAATGAGATAATCATATAAGTATTATTAATTTATGTATTTATAAATATAGATATACAAAACTGCAAAAGATTTCAAATTCTTCCTAGTAGTATTTGTAAGTTTAAATCTCTGCAAAAGCTTAATCTCTCAGGCTGTTCCATGTTTGTGGATTTTCCAGAAGTTTTAGAAGTAATGGGATTGCTGAGATATCTTTATTTAGATGGAACAGCCATACGTAAACCATATCTAAGTAACTTCAGTTTATTGGAAGTGCCTCATTGTATTGCCTGCTACTACTCATTTGAAGCACTAGATCTAAGCGGAAACGAGTTTTCAAGTATACGCGGAAGCATCAATAAGCTCTTTGAGCTGCAGTGTCTTGGTTTAAGAAGTTGCATGCATCTAAGATCAATGCCAGACCTTCCTTCACAATGTGCAAAATTAGATGCACAGTATTGCATTTCACTGAATTCAGTATCAATTGATTCAACAAGAGCTGAGGGAAACATTTTTGAATTCTTTTTCACTAGTTGTTACCGTTTGAACTCGATTGCAAGGCACAACATTATGCTGTATGCCCTTACAAAATTGTTGCTTTATGCAAAAAAATTGCACAATCAGGTCTCTCTCTCTCTCCATTTTTTATTGACAATTTCCAATGTTTAAAGCTGTGAATTTCATGGTGCAGATACCTTCTGTACTAGCAGGGGAATCTATTTTTTGTGTTCCTGGGCGGCAAATTCCAAGGTGGTTTGGCCATCAAGGCATGGGATTTTCAGCTACAGTTGAGCTGCCTTCACAGTGGAGTAATAGAGTTTCTGGGTTTCACTTTGTGCGCTGTTATTGCATTCAAGGGGTCCTGGATGGACCCAGATGGTTTCCAAGTTAAATGTAGATACCATTTCAAAAATGAGTATGGAGAGTGCAGTGATATACATTGCTAATTGGGTGATTGGTATGTATGGTAGAAAAGTTGGTTGTAGTCAGATGTTCTTTGCCTATGATCCTTGTGTGGATGTTACAAAAAGTGATCACTATAGTAAATACGGAGAGGTTATAATTGAATTCTACCCAGAAGATATAAATGGTAATCCTTTAGATCGATGCAAAGTAATCAAATGTGGAGCACGTCTGCTATATGCCAAAGAGGAGGAGATATTCTGTCGATGTCCTGCCATAATGCAACAGATTGAGGAAGCTTTGTCTAAAACTAAAGGTGGAAGGTATCAAAGCCAGAGAGATATCCTCATGGATAATATGGAAACTTTTATTCTCAAAAGAAACGAAATGTCTCAAGCTGAAGCCATGTTGTATAAACATCGTCCTCTTGGGTGTTTCAATGTGATTGATGAGGAGGATATAGATTCTCTTATCTTGGAAGTGTGCAAATCTAGAGTGCTTCTAGAGCTGCGGTGGAGTTGGTCAAGAGTTCGACGTGCCTTTGGTACTCTTGAAACTCATCAAAATATGTCCAGCAAAAAGGTAAAATATGGAGAATAAAAATGTGCATATTACAAGTGTGATGTGAGCAAACCCCTTCCGAGGTTCTCTTCCAAGGTTGGATTGGGCTAAGGACTTGGGGAAAACCTAATTTAGCTTTCTAAGGAATTGAGAATTCCAAGCGCAAATATGATTGGGTCTCCAGTCTCTATAGTAGAGGTTCACATCAAAGTGTTTAATGCATTTTAGTATGAGGTAATTTTTTATTTATGACAATAAATATTTTTGACAAAGAAATCATACTCCTTTCTTTCTTTCTTCTTTTTTTTTTTTGTTGTTGTTTTATGAAGATAGAGGAGCAAGTCAAAATAATTCTCACATGGAGAGCTGTTGATCAGATATCGTTTGGTCTTACACTTTCACATCTTATTATTCATATTCTAAATGAAAAATGTAACGTTATGCTATGGTTGGAGATATACATGGGTTGATTTAGACAGTTTGCGAGTAAAATGTCGGACTGAAATGATACTTTGATTCGGTAAATTTTCAAATCGTGAGAACAATGATTTCAGATTGTTTTAATTTATTAAGAATTTGTCGAGTTCTGTTAGATCGAATTAATGTTATTTTTTTTTTCATACAGAAAGAGCCCAACTTAGGACTTAAACAATAATTCTTCTAGCATAAAGAAGGCGCATTCTGCAATATCTGCAGTCCAACGGGAAATTGTAAAGCAAAGGAGGCTACCCAATCAGCTGAAAAATTAGTATCTCTATGGACGTGGTTGATGTGCACTCGCCAATCTCTTTGAATCAGCTGCCTTATATTAAAAATCAAACCTGAGAATGAGGGCAAACTTGGATTTTGAGATTTTATCTTCACCACCGTTGCACTATCTACTTCCACTTGTAGCTTGTGTATTCCAATATCCCACGCCATTTGCAGGCCTTGAAACAAGCCCCAGAGTTCCGCTTTGTTGATAGAACACCTACTTATATTCATGACAAACCCATCACCCATCCCAGCACCCATCGTAATCTTGAACCAAATCTTCAGCACTAGCCCATTGTGAGGTACTTTTCCAAGCTCCATCTGTGTTCAATTTAAACCAAGTTGAAGGAGAAGGGTTCCAGCCAATCATAACCATATCCTTATCAGCAAGGTGGTGTTCAATCTTGCCATCAACCTATGGTGCCACACCAACCTCATGACAATATGTTGTGCAGAGAGGTCACCGTGCCTGCAAAAAATCCAGCTATTTTGCATTCTCTGTAAGTACCAACAAGTAATCAAAAACAATGGGCCAGGGTGTATTATCCATATCGCAACTAACCCTCACATTTCGCAGATTGGCTACAAACCATTCCTCTCTGTTAGTGGAGAAGAGATCAGGCATAGGGTTCATTAACCACAACTGTTTGGCTAAGGGACAATCCCTTAAAACATGGATGACACTTTCGTTCATTGCCCCACACCTTGCACAGCCCTCCCACTGGCCTATATGCCTGTAGAATCCTACTTCATTAGTGAGAAGATTATTTCTCATTGCCAGCCGAAGAAAAACAGGGATTCAACCCAGGTCCTCCAAGCGCCAGATAAGATCCTATTTAGATCGAATTAATTTTATTTTAATTGTTGATTTTCATTAAACATTTATTTTAATTGTAATAATTATAAAAAATATCTATAAATATCTTTAAAAAATATAGATAAAATAATGAATAAGTTAAAAAAATAAAAGGAAAATATTTTTTTTACCATTAAATAGGACTGTAATTGAGCCGAGCCGAGCTTTGGAAAATTCAAGCTCGGCTCTTTATAAAATCGTCGAGTTCGAACTCGAATCGAGTCCGAACCGAGTCCGAGCTTATATCAAACCAGCTCAAATATAATATATCTCGAGTTTGAACTCAAGCTTGATTTAAATAAGTTTAACGAATTCAATGAACTTTTTTTAATGTTTAATTTTTATTCATTTTTTCTATATTCTCATAAAGAATACACTAAAATTAATATTTTTATGAAATATAAAAAATATGATTATATATTAACAAAAATAAAATATTATATTACTATAATGTTATATTTTACTATAAATTATTAATATATTTTATATTGTATATTATTTAATTTATTTATCATATATATCATATATTAATAAATTATATGAATTAAATTAGTCAAAAAATTAATATATTCACATACATAGTTTAATATATAAAAATTAAAATATATATTTTAATTAAATATACTAAACGAGTTAACTTACGAGTTTAATTTATGAGATTTTTAAATGAGCCAGCTCGCAAACTAACGAGCCGAGTATTTTTTTAGCTTGAGCTTGGCTCATTTAACAAACGAGCTGTTTGAGTTCGAGCATAAACGAGTTTTTACTAAGTCAAGACTCAAACCGAACTCGAATAGCTTGACTCATTTATAACCCTACTATTCAAATATGGAGAGTATGAATGAAATTTGAATCTATTTGAAGAATACACTTGCCACTAGACTATAAACCAATGTAAAAAAAAAAACTTTAATCCTAATTGACTTAAAGTTATGATCATTGATTCCTCAAAAAAAAAAAATTTATGATCATTGAAATAAAAATAAAGAATAATGAAATATTTTAAAAAATATAAGATATTATTAAATGAAAATACTATGAAATTTTCTCTTAAAATAATATTAAATATTTTGATAATTATTTAATTAGTAATTCTATTTATATTATTATAATTTAAAAACTTGTAGTATATTTTTTATATATATTTGATATTATGGATTGATTTAGATCATAATGATTTCTAATATTATTAATTTACAAGTTAAATTGAAAAATCGTTTGTTTATGTTCTGAACTATGACCAATTAGAAAAATTATCGGTTATAATAATTTATTTTTGAAATTTTTACATAATACCTTAAAATAAAATTTAATTTAGAAAATATTACATATTAAAAAGTTTTCAAAAAATTTTTAAATAATATTTTTTTTACAAAAATATCTTCTTTCTCACTTTAAATAATATATTGTTTTTCATAAAAAAAAAACCCTCACTCATTACTTCAAATAATATTTACTTCAATTTTTTGTTATTTTTAAATTTTACTATTAAATAAATATATTTTAATAAAAAAATGAAAATTAATATTTTTAATATAAAAAATATATTATTTTTTTAGAAAAATTTAAATTTTAATTTCAAATAAGAAATAACATTCATAAAATTTATATAAAAAATAAAAAAATAAAAATAATATTTTTATAAAAAATATTAAATTTAATTTTAAATAAATTTTACATATTATATACGTAAAAAATAAAAATATTACATCATTTATTACATCTTTTTTTTTATTGCTTTTATTTATTATTATTAATTTTTAAAAGAGAAAGTCAACCGCCATTAATGGAAGAGGCGAACTCAATCCAAGGAATTCCAGGTATGAAAACTAGAAAATCTAAAAGCATTCGTAGCTAAGGTATGAGCCTTAGAATTGTCTTGGCGAGGAATCCACCTAACCTCAAAATCTATTATACTAGAAAGTAAAAACTTACAGTCAGAAATAACCAGACCGAAACCTGAAAAATTAATCTCAAATGAACATAAAGCAAGCAAAGCAACTTGACAATCAATGAAAAAGCACCCTGGCTCAGTTAAATGAGCAACAACCCAAGCAAGAACTGTCCTCAAAGCCACAGCTTCCACCAGACGGGGCTCATTATGATAGCCAGAAACTGCCTTCCGAAAGTTGCCTTCAAGATCTTCTACGATAGCACAAAAACCCCCGGTTGAGATTTCTGAAAAAATTGCTCCTTCTACAAAGCAAGACCATGTTGGAATATCATCCCATACAACAATAATAATAGAAGAAAATGAGAGATTCAGAGGAAAAAAATTCATTATTTTCTCTCCGTAAAAACCTAAGTTACACAACTATTTATAATAAAGCTAAGCAGATATGTTGCAACAAATCTGCTGAATTAATTCCACTAATAACATATCTTCCTACTAAGTAGGCACTACCAATTTGACTAAGCAATAAACAAATAAATAAATAAAATAAAATAAAATAAAAAACAAGTTTAATTCCTACAGACCATAGTTTCACTCTGCCAGTACTGTGCGATGGAAATCTTAGCAATCTGGGCGCCTAAATTTTCCTCTCTTGACAAGAAATTGAAGAAGCCAATCTCCAATCCCAGAGATAATTTATAGCCCATCTCCTAATGCCATGAGGTTGAACTTTAGTTCCATACCACAGCTCTTCATTTGAAGCTCATTGCATTACCCCGATACACAATTAAATTGGGAATGGTCAATAATTTTCCATTCGGACGTCGATAGTTGACCATTGACAATTAAATATAAAAAAGCCCCCATTCTGTTTAGCATTTTCGTCCACTTTTTTTTTTTTTTAAGTCTTCTTACCATCAGTAATGGTTACTATTTTTTTGGGTTTGCACTAATATAAGTAGAAAATTCTGTGGCCTTTCCACGGGAAGAAATTAGGTACTATTCCTCTCTCTCTCATTTGATTGCTCAGCTGAGGTGAAAGCTCTGAATAATAAAGAGTCAATTGTGTTTAAATTTGGAAAATTGTTAATTCTTTGTAAAAAGGAGTATAAAATAGCAGTTTCGATTTTTGTTGTTTATTCCTGCTGAGAAATTTTGATTTCTAGTGATTGATAATGTTTGCTCTTGTGTAATTTTCCCTTTCTTTTTCTTTGGTTCAGTTTATCTGTGGTCATTTTTTTTTATAAAAGTAATTTTATTAATATAATTAAAATGGGAAAAAATATGTTCAGGGGATGAAAACTACCCAAAAACTAAAAAATACCTAGGTAGACCACATAAAATATAAAATCATTCTATGGATATGTGAAAAAATCTCAAAACATTAGGTTACAGAATATCAAATCAACACAAGTAGCACTGGCAACCTACTGAATAGTCATTTAGACATTACAAATCTAGCCAAGCTTCAAGGCTATTTTCTTTAGAGGCTCCAAATTTAGCAAGGTGATCCGCCATAAAATTGGCTTCGCGTAATGTATGCTAGAATGAGGTCACCTTCAATTTTAACAACAAAACATCAATCTCACATTTAATATCCCTAAATATCCAAGGGACCTCATCAATAGAAGCATTGACTCAAGATAATACATTTATAGAATCTGACTTAATTATCATGGCCATATTTCTAATATCTTCTCGAGCATATGAGAGTTTGAGTGCAGCAATTATCACTCTAAACTCTGCCTCATTTGACTCAATCACCCCAGCATATTAAGAAAACATTGTTATGAAATGACCCAGAGAGTTCCTCAAAACCACACCAATCCCTACATGCTCAGGTTTGCCAAAAATATATCCATCAATATTCCATTTCAGAGCCTCATTGGCCAGAGGAGACCAATGGGATAAAACTCTAGGACATTTAAATTTTTTCCAATTCTTAACACAATTAGATGATAATAGAAATTGATCCACAATGTAGGGGAAGTGTGGGAAGACAGAAGATGTCCAAGAAGCAAGCCTAATAAGTATACTGTCAAACAACTTCTAAATGCTTAGTGTGTAATTATTGAAGACAATGTTATTTCTTTTCAGAACCCTAATTTTAATTAGATTAGTTTTAATTTATGAAGCTCACAATTAGAATTAGAGCCACAATGTTATGAAGCTCAATGATCAAGCTCACAATGTTATTTTAACTTTAATTCATAAATTAATAATTAATCTAATTTTAATTTTAATTTTAATTTTAAGAAAACAGATCCATTTAATTTTAATTCTAATTTGAACCAAGAAAATGAATCGAAAGCTTTTTCAAATCTAGTTTGATTAGAGCACCACAAAGCTTTCTCTTCATGCATTCTTCAATTACTTCATTGGCTACTAATATGCTGTACATTATATTTCTTCCATGAGCAAAGGCAGATTGACTACTACCAATAATCATAGAGGCAACAGACTTAAGCCAGGTCGCAAGAGCCTTAGCCAATATTTTATAGGTATTATGTACTAGACTAAAATTGCCTTGTTGATACAACATTTTCAACCTTGGGTATTAGAATTAGGAAAGTATTTTTTTTAATATTCTAAGGCAGCTTCCCAGTTTCCCAAAAGTTATGCACCAACTCCATTAAAATGACAATCAATTAAGTGCCAGAATTTTTAGTAAAATAACATGTTAAAGCCATCTGGACTGGGAGCTTTGTTACCTTCACAAGCAAACAAGGCCTTGTGGATCTCATCAATAGTAAAGGGCTTCTCCAAGCTGGCCATTGACTCAGGGTCCAGCTGCAAGAACTGAAGGTCTGCAAATTGAGGGTGGTAGGTGATATCATCTTGAAAAAATGCAGAGAAACATCTAGTAATTTCATTTCTAAAGTCCCTAACCTCAACTAGAACTTTGTTTTCAGTTTTTAAGGAGTTAATGAAGTTCTTGTTTCTCATAATTATTACAGATAAGTGGAAAAGGCGAGTATTTCTATCCTCTTCCTTTATTCATTGGATCTTAGACATCTGCCTCCAATATGACTCACTTTGCTTGTGTTTAATCCGTAACTGTGCCCAAAGCAATCACCTTCATCTATTAAGTGATGCATCCTGTAGAGATGATTTATAGGGATAAATCAATTTCCTTAATCCGATCTTTTAAAGCAGCTATATCATCATATGAAGGGGCAAGTAGAACTGGAGTGGCTTTCCATCAACCATTTTTCAACTAGCTCCATGAAACTTTAATGTGAAAGCCAGCAGTTAAGAAAGTGAAAAGGTTTGGGTCCCCAATTTTGGTTTTTCGATTGAATGAGCAGGGGGCAGTAGTCAGATAATCCTTACTTAAGACCCAAGAGTTTAAGATTAGGAAAGGTTGAGAGCCAATCTTGGTCAACTAGAATTTTATCAATCCTGCTAGCACCTCTGCAATTTTACCAAGTAAATTTTCGCCCAAGAAGTGGGAGGTCAATTAGTTTGCAATCATCAAAAAGTCTCACAAGCTGTACTGCCCCCAATAGAATACAGACCTGAGCTCCTTTCTTCCCTTGTGGTTACTTCAATAAAATCACCTATAGCTATCTATGGTTCTCTAATGCTTTGTTTAGATGGTGGCTTGCCATGGTGTGGTTCTATTTCATGTTTGTTTTCACTTCCAATCTTGTAGTATGATTTTCATGGTTTGTTTATGGTTTGAAAACCATGACTTTTGCTTACTTTTTTAAACCATTGATTCGGTGGTTTTACATGGTTCACTTATGTTTTCTTCTCAAAATATCTTCAATAAATATTTAAAATTTTAAGTTTATCTCTTTGCGCTTTCTTCTTCTATTTGCTTCTTTTTTTACCTTTTTATTCGGTTTTTTTTCTTTTTTTTTCTTCTTTCTTGTTTATTTATAAAAATCAAATGGCCATATGATCTTTCTTATATATTTTTTTCTTTTTTTTTTGTTAGTTTAATTGACGCTAAGAATTATGAAATTTGATAATTTATTCTAGAAAATTTAACGTTAATCATTATTATTTTTTTAGTATATAATAATAATTATCATTTAATATGGGTACACAGTAATATATGCATGCAAGTTATTTTTCAAAAGCTTAGAGGATAGAAATATACATATCAACTTTTTAATAAAATTAATGGAAAAAAGAAATAATGAAAAAAATAAAAATAATGGCAAGTTATTTTCACTAATTAAGAATTTGATTTTTTATATTTGTTATTTTCTTTATGCATTGATTTTATTATAATTTTTTCAATTTAGGTTATTAGGAAATAATTTATTATATATTTTATTAATTTTAATATTTATTTTTTTATGTCTTTAATTGAAATTAGTTATTGATTTTAAAAAATAAAAAATAAAATTTATTATTGATTATAAAAATAAAAAATAAAAATTAATTACTAATTATAAAAATTAGAATTAGAATTAAAATTATTTATGAATTTTAATTAAAACTAATATCAATTTTAATTTGAGGACATTTTGATCCATTTTATTATTTTTGCAACCATATCATACCATCAAACCAAATAAAAATAATTTACAATACCATACTATCCATCCAAATATGATAAGCACCGCTTACGGTACTATACCATACAATATTATACCATACATACATTAATAAACCATACTACCGGTCATCATGCTTCAAATTCCTAATTTCATCCCTAAGTCTATTTCTGTCAGATTCCATATTTGGCCCAAAAATGATGATAATTGCACAACGAAAGAAGTGTGAAATCCAAAACCACTATAATGCGATCCAATTAGTCCCTTTGGAAGAGGAGTTGCACGAGAAGGATGTTTACACCAAGAAGCAAAAAGACCACCAGCAGCATTGTCAACTTCAGTTGAGACCCATTCAACATCGCGAGAGCCCCAGATAGTCCTACATATGGAAGAATCAATAATATTTATTTTTGTCTCAGCAATTGCCACCAATTCCAAGCTTTTCTTGCGTACCCAATTCCTAATAGCAATTCTCTTTGCCTTAGCACCAAGATCTCTAATATTTCAAAACATCATCTTCAATTTTTGTTAGAGTCCATAGCTTCATCAGTTTCTTTGTGAAGAATAGTGCACAATTCATGACAAATCATTTCCTTTTCTAAATCTTTAAATAATCCTAAGCACTCCCCCACTTTCCAAGTTTTACTGACCTCCAATTCCAGTTCCTCAACATTCTTAGGACCTCTTTCATATTGTTTTTTGTGATGGAATTGGAGAGAAAAGAAAGTAAAAGAAATGATATTTCTTTCAATTTCTATCATTTGGATATTTAATTGAGAAGAGAAATATCATTTTACTATGGAAATAAATTTCCTTTGTAGGACTCAGGTGCTACCACTTCTCCTAAAATCAATTGTTGTTAGGAAAGGCACATACCCTAGCCTTATAGTGCATTCAGCACACACGAGCGCCCACGGCATTTGACTATGACTTGGCCCCACACCTGGGCCTCCTCCATGGGACAATTGCTGCCACATCTTTTGTAATAATCTCCCCCTCAGCAATTGCTCCCACTGAGAATCGAACCCATGACCTTGGCTCTAATACCACTTGTAGGACCTCAGAGGCTACCACTTCTCCTAAAATCAAATGGTGCTAGGAAAGGCACATACCCTAGCCATAGAGTGAATTTAGCATACACGATCACCCACGACATTCGACTATAACTTGGCCCCATAACTGAGCCTCCGCCATGGGGCAATTGCTACCACACCTTGTGTAACAAACCTCTTTGCTATCAATCTCAATATCTATGTCATGCCAAGAATTATGAAAGTTCCAAAAAAGGGTTGATCTTAATGCAATAAACTCAACAATTTTAGGAACAAAAGTTCCCAATATGTATCCAGATAAAGCTCAAAAGAAATTTCCCTCTCATCTCAAATTACAGCCTGAAACCCAGTATGTTGTGATGACGAGAAAATGACACCATCGATATTGCATTTTAACCTTTCCCGCATCGGCTTACTCCAACTCTGACCATGGTGGACAAAGTTCTTAATGCCTAAGTTATCTTTAATGTTGAAAGAGGCAGTGCACCATGCATGCAGTGTTTCCATTGCCAACTTGATTACACCCGGGCTATTATTCACTTCCCTCCTCTAAATGGCTGCATTTCTGCAACTGCAGAGACCCCAAGCAACCATTGCTACATAACTTCTCACAATATTATCCATGTAAGATTGAAGAGTTACAAAAAAAAAAATTAGAGTATTAGCAGCAACTTAATTACCAACCTGAACCTATATCTCCTTAGTAAATGGACAGTTGAAAAGAACATGCAAGATATCTTCATCCATGTCACAGACATGACAAGAAGTATTACTTGATAAACCTCTACTTGTTAATACTATTTTGGTTTGAAGGATACCCCAAGCTACTATCCATGCAAAATCTTTAACCTTTGGTAGCACCTCTAAAGCCTATATTAAATTCGAATTAGGGCTGAGCAGGAGTCGGGTTCGGTTTGGTTTAAAGCATTTTGTAAATCAACCAAAAATGATCATTAAAGTAAATTGTAAAACTGAACTCGACCGAAGCATACAAACATTTCGATTAACCCACATATAATCAGGTACGGTTAGTTAAAATTAGGTGTGTTCAGATTGACAAAAAAAAACAAATTTAAAAATACTAAATCAAAACTAACAAACCCTAAAAACAAATCAGTGATACTAAAAAATGACAAACATATACATATTCATCAAATCCCCTAACAAATTTCAAAGAATCCATAAATAAACAAACCTTATATCAAAAAATTATATAAATAAATAATTTTTTTTTTAAGCAATATGATTTAAATTTATTAAAATCTCAAATAAGGCGTGATGGTCGCCTCCAAAAGAATAATACCTCTCAAAAGATGAGGCAAAGAGTTGAAAGATTCAAAAATACAACAAGAATCATTAATTCGAGAGAAAGTAGCCAAAAAATGTGCAGCCTGGTTCACCTCCCTGTGAATGTGATAGATCAAAGAGTTATGGGTATTAAGACTTGAAGCCAAATCACGAATAGGCTGAGGACCGTCAGCTATCCAGATTGCCTTTTGAACCAATCGAACTACTTCTAGACAGTCTGTTTCCAATATCAATGGAGAAAAGCCATTCTGAATACACCATCTAAAGCTATTAGTAATAGCAAACAGCTCTGCCTCACGAGCTGAAGACGCTGCAAAGGTGAAACAAAAAGCAGTCACAACAGCCCCTGAAGAATCACGCATAATACTACCTCCGGCTGCTCCATGATTTGTGAACGTGGCATCCACATTGAGCTTAAGATAGCCAGTTGTGGGCTTCTTCCAAGAAACAACAATAGGCTTAAAGCGATTTCTTCCAAAGCTTTCCGAAATCAATCCTGCATCTGATAAATGGGAAAGATATTTGGCAAATTTCTTTCCAGAGTTTGCAATGCTCCAAGACATCAAAATCATTTTAAACAATCCAAAATAACTTATACAAAACCTAAAATAATTTTAAACGAACCTTAAAATAAAAGAAAATCTTAATAAAAAAAAAAAAAAAACCTATCTTGAATCAGTTGAACAATGAACTAAAGCTTAAACAAATTATAAAAAATCAAATAGAACATGATAACATAGAATACAAAAACTAATAAGCCTATTTCCTAATACATCAACAACTCACAAAGTTTGAAGTGCCAAAGAGTCAGAGATGTAAAAAGAAAACTCAAAAATTAAGTTACTAATTGTCACCGATGGAGAAATCAGATGTTTAGATGAGAATGAGAGAAATCAATCATAAGATAAGCAAGAAATTCTCTAGAGAGATCCAGATAAGTGAGAGAAATTTTCTAAAGGGCAGAGAGAGTGTGAAATCTAAGGAAGAAAGACAGTGTATGGCTAGGAGTGTGCGGCCAATTGAGTCCTATGGTTCATAAATAAGATGCTTACATAAACACCAAAAAGGTGTTGTTTTATATATAAAATAGTATATAGTATATATATGAAAATAATCGGTCAGATTCGATTTATTTGAAATACAAAACCTCAATCCGACCACCACCCAAAATTAAAAAAATTTCAAAAGTTTCATCCATCCTTGATCGAAGATGAACGGAGAATTGACTAAAGCTGTCGGAAAGCATGCAGTTTGGTTGGTTTTCATCGGTTCAAAAATTTTGCACAACCCTAATTCCAATCACCATGAACCCTATGAGCGAGAACATTACTGTAAATCCCTAATGCAATATGATAGGTTGTTTTAACACTATAGACGACATTTTTGAAGAAATTCCAAATCAACATATCTTCTACTCCAGATGTAGAAGTCGGAATATGACTAATGTGTTAAACTTCAACTTAGGAAAATAATGAATTTATCTTTAAAAAATCCCAAGACAAATTATCCTAATCAATAAGATCAATAACACATAATTCATCTAAGTCATCCCTCATTTTTTACTGAAAATAGAAGTTATTCTCACATGGTATCAAAGGCTCCTTCCATACATTAATACTACTACCATTCCCAATTCGTCATCTCATCCCTTTTCTAATCAAGTCTTTGGCCATCCAAATACTACACCAAACAAAACTTGGATTAGATCCCAACTGACTATTAATAAAAGATTTCCCATAAAAATATTTTCCTCTGTATATACTTCTGACTAAAGAATGTGGGCTAGATAGCAATCTCCATCTCTGTTTACCTAACATCTCAACGAGCTAGATTGCAATATTAAAGCATCTCAAATTTCTAAAGCCAAGTCCTTCATCGTTTTTGCTTGCATATAACCTATCTCAACTTAACCAATTAGTACTCCTTTCACTATTCTTCCTTGACCCCCACCAAAATGAATTCATCATTTTCTGCAGATCATCACAAAATGAATGGGGAAGATAAAACATACTCATACAGTATGTTGGTATTGCTTGACACACTGTTTCCACAAGAATTTCCTTCCCTACCCCAGAAAGAAGTTTATTCATCTAACTTTTAATTCTCTGCCAAAGCTTCTCTTTTAAAAACGTAAAGATCTCTTTCTTACTCCTTCCAATAAGAGAGGTAAGACCTAAGAATCTGTTATGATCCAATAGAGTGTGAACCGCAAATGACGAGATAATAGCATTTCTCTAATCAAAACCCACATTAAAACTAAAAACAAATGCCAGATTTTTGAAATTTGACTACTTGCCTAAATGCCTACTCATAAGTTAACAAAATATCTCAAACCCTACTGCACTCCTCAAGATCTGCATTAAAAAATAAAAACTATCATAAGCAAAAAAAAAATGTGCAATGCTCGGGTAATATCTACCAATCTTTATCCCTTGAATACGTCCTCTTTACTCCTTATGCTATAACATAGTTGAGAGCCCCTCTGCACACAACAAAAATATATAAGGGGATAAAGGATCACCCTGTCTCAATCCCCTTTTTTGGTACAACAAGGCCAAAATTGAGCCATTTAATGTAATATCATAATTCGTTGTTTGCACACAAAACATTTGTAACATCTGTATTTTATAAAAATTAAATAAATTAAATAAAAAATTAAAGAATTATAAGTGAAAAAGTACAGTATATATGTGAAATATATATAAAAATATATAACATATATAAAAGTCAACTTTTAAAGAAGAAAATCAAATGGCAAATGGCAAAGTTGTAAATATACCTTATAAAATTAAAATTAATTAAATAAATTAAAAACAAATTAATTATGAATGGAAGAGAAAATTATGATTTTAAAAATAAATAAATAATTATTAAAAATATTAAAATAATATATATGGTCTTAATTTTAAATGGAAAGAAAGAGAAAATAAAAGGCAAAAATCTTCTTTTTCTTCTTCTTGGGAGGCTGAAACTCCATGTCTATGGGAGCAAGATTGTTTCTTCTTCCAAGCATCAAGAATTGAAGGAATTTTCAAGATTTAAGTGAAGACTTGGTGATTTCTTCCATAATTAGAAAATTTTTCATATTATTATTTGGAATTTCACAAAGTTATGAATATGTGAAGTTTGAATTTTTATTGTAGCATGATTTAATTGCTTGTTTGGGTATGACAGATGTTATTTTGACTAGTTATTAATGATTCTTAAGTTGGATGGAAGAAAAGATTAAGTTTGAGTGGGGTTTCGTTAAAAGATATACTTTTAGGGTTATGTATAAATTGAAATTTTGAAATCATGTATTTTAATTATGTAAATAAATTCCAAAGATGTTGTTTTGATGTATAAACAAAGATTTTAAAGTCAAATGGTGAATTTAATTAAGTTTGGTTAGAGATTGTATAAGGTAGTATTGAATTTAGGGTTTTAGAAGGGAATTTTCAAAGTATAGTTGTTTGTTTAATTTTAATGTATAAATCATGTTATTTAATTATATGAATAATTAAAATATGCTTGGATTAATATTTGGAATGAGATGGAATGAAGAATTGAAAATGCTGAAGGTTATGGCACATTTTAGGGTTTAATGAAGAATATTTGTTTGTTTAATTTGATGGATTAAAACATGTTATAATATGTTTTTAATGATAGAAATAAACTTAAAACACCAATTTAAATGGATTAAAATGGAATTTCAATGTTAAAGTAAGAAAAGGTAAAATTTTGGGATATTGGTTGGAGTGAAGTTTAATTAGGGTTTTGTGAGTGTAATACCTTAAAATGTGATTATAAATAGTTTTATTTGTTCACATTTAAAATATGTATTAAGATGAAGTGAATTGCCCAACCTTAGTGTTGAAGGAAAAGTTGGAAGTGAAGGTTGGAGGGTGATTCTTTACCTTGTATTTGAGTGATAATTAAGGTATATATATATAATTTTGATAATTTAGATATATTTACATTATATTTGGCCTAACACATTTTGGATAGAAAAATATGTTAAGCTACTTGGCACCTTGAATATTCATGAATATTGTGTTATAACATGTGAATTGTTGAGTATGCATTGTGTGCATTATGTAAAGCCATTATTAATTGTTAAAATGAATGAAATGTGATTTATATGAATTATGTGAGAATGATCCAAAATATTTGGGTAATATGTTTGTAATGTTAAATGATATACATTGTGATAAAGTGATATGATTGATAAATTAAAGTGATTTGACATTGTGATAATGAGAAAAGAGGCAATGAGATAAATAAAGTTGATTATGAAAAATGTGATACATATGAGAAAGTAAGAAAATGCCTAAGAAATATGGGTAAAGAGGTCACGTTAGACATGTGACTAAAGTTATGAAAAAAGAAATATGATTAAATATATTGGAATAATACATGATGACATATTGGGAATGAAAAATGATAAAAGTGATTATATAAGATGAAAAGGTATGTGAAATGTGTGTGCCTAGTATATTATTCAATTTTTCAGAGTTCTGTATTTGGCGGTATGTCTATGAAGTTATCCTCATTATTTGCCTTCTGGGCTAGACGCTGGGCGTCATTGATATATGATTTGCCTTCGGGCTAAATGTTGAACATCACTATGATTTGCTTTCGGGCTAGACGATAGGCGTCATTTACCTTCGGGCTAGACACTGGGTGTCAATATAGACCAAAACAGTAACTATGAGATTTGAATAATATATTAGATTATTTGGGTCCATGCTTGTGTATGTGTTAATATGATGTATAAAAAGAATAAAGATTATGTTTTAAAGTGGAATTATATACCACATTGTGAAATACCATACAACAGCATTGTGCATTGTTATTACTTTAAAGTTTTATTATTATCAAAGTATGTACTGCTAGGCTTTTAGCTTAGCGCCATTGAAATTCATCGCGCAGGTGACAGGGTCACTAATAGATCCGGAAAGTTAATCTAGACCTAGTTAGGTTTAGTCTTGAGGTTGATATGGTTTGAAGTGAGTTTTGCTGCCACAGAATCAAAGCCAGCCGTTGTTGTGCATATATTTTATTTTTATAAAACATGACATAATTATGTATATTATGTTATACTTTTAAAAGCTTGTAAATTATATAGCATTTTTGGATAAATTGTATAATGTGAGAATGTGTATATGTGCTTATATATATATATATATATATTTATGAATATTTTGAGGAAAATATGGAGAGATTGAGAAGTTGGTATAATGTTTGATTTGTTTTTTTTATTGGGAGTGCGTTTTTTATGCATGTTAAGTTTTATTGAATTTTGGAATGTTCAATTGACAGACAAAACTGTAACGAATTTTTTTTGAGATTTTTTTTATATAAAATACTTATTTTGAGTACGTAAAACTAATTAAGAATATTTTATTGATTTGTTAGAAATACATTTTAAAATATTTGGGATTTTTAATTTGGAATATGAAAAATTTTAGTAAACTAAATTGTGATATGTTTATACTGTATATGTGTATTTTACATATACCGGGTATATATATTATATGTATATAAGGTATAAGGGTGTTATAACATTATTAAATCAACACCCATCTTGTATCAAAACCCAAACAGAAAATCATATTCTTCAAGTATGACCAATCAACTGTGTCATAAGCTTTAGATAGGTCAATTTTAAGGCTAACATTACCCTCCATGCATGTAGATTTCAATTTTTGATAATGAATGACTTCAAATGTAATAAAAACATTATCGGTGATAAGTCTCCCAGACATAAAAGCAAATTGGGTTTCAGAGATAATATTTGGTAAAATTCTCTTAAGCATATTAGCTAAAACTTTAGCCAAAATCTTATAAACAACATTACAAAGAGAAATAGGCCTAAAATCTTTCATACTGCTTGGATTTTCTTTCTTATGGATCAATATAATAATTGTTTTATTGAAATAAGTTGGGAAAGTACCTAAAGCAATCCAATGGTTATAGCATGCAAGAAAGGTTGGTTCAATTTGATATTTTGAAAACACTTCAAAGTATTAATTTAAGACCAAGATATTTGTTCCTAATGAATAGCTTCAAGGGACTTAATAAATTCTTCAACTTTTTTAAATTAGCTTCTGTCATTGTTGGGTTCATGAAAATTAAAAATGTTTGCATTGTTGAGATATGAACTGTTGGAGAATTAAATGCCTATGACTTTAGTTAAATTCGTGAGAATTGAAAACTGCCTGCCTTTGTGAGGAGACCGTCTAAGGGTTATTTATTTTAAATAGTTATGGCCTTGAGTTAGATTAGAGAGAAGGAAGAGGCATGGTAATGGCTTAAATAGGTGATGGATTGAAGACCGAACCATACAAGAAAAAGCAATGTGTGTTGGATTTGTCTTAGTAACCTAAATGATTCAATCCATGTCGAATCCATTTAAGTGAATTCGACATGGACATTGCATGTATTTAAAAATATATAATAATAATAATAACAATAAGGAAAAAGTCAAAAAGGTTACAAAAAAGTGAAAAAAAATTTCAAAAGTTAAAAAGTTAAAAATTAAATTACAGTAGTCTTATTACATGTCCAATACAAGGTAATTAAATCACAAAATTACTGAGAAAGGGGAGGCAGTCCATAACCAAATAAGGCTCTAAAAAAGTCATTGCCCGAAGGCAGAGGTAGAACCTCGCTATCATCAGTCCGGGGTCCCCTCGACGGAGAAGTAGCACCAAGATCTCTAAAGCCTTGAAACTGAAAGTCTCGGAAGCTCTATTTCGACCAAAGATATAAGTCTTCAAAATGAACAGCATTTTGATGGCTGGCATCCAGCTCTCGGTGACTGGCAGCTAACTCTTCTTGCAACTTCTTATTTTATTTCTTGAGCATCCGTTGTGAGCCAGAAAAGAAAAAGTTAAGAACATACACAATCATGCATATATATAGCATAAATCAACATAAAACATGATTACAGACTAGGTAATTCAAGTCGAAACCTTGAGGATAGGACGGTGTATTGGCATAAGGAGGTGGTGCTTAAGAGGAGCAAATAGAGAAAATTACAATTGAACTGGAGCAGCATAGGATGGTCCAACCTTATGTCCAAATGAACCGATAGCCTGCAAAGTTCATAAAGAGTTAAAACAATTTGAGAAAAAGAAGTTGAGAACAATATATTTGCATTCACCTGATCAGCGCCGGCCCTGGCATCACCACGAGAATGGGAGGAGAACTTTCCCCTCTCATCCTCTCCTTCTCCTTCTTCTTCATCTTTTTCTTCTTCCTCTTCTTTCTCCCCTTCATATTCCCCTTCTTCTTCTTCTTCTTCTTCTTCTTCTTCTTCTTCTTCTTCTTCTTCTTCTTCTCCCTCCTTCATGTCTTCTTCTTCTTCTTTTTTAGGAAGTCCTCGGACACCAGTAGGAGAATCTTTAAATTTAAGAGTTACACTCGAATAAACTGGATGTATGACTCTACAGGTGAAAGAAGATAAGATTTAACATCATATCCATCCCAAGCACACACCCAAAAGTTCTCCGACATGGATGTCATGTTCAAAGTATATGCCAAAATATTTTGAGAAACCCTCTGCTATTCAAGGCCGAGGAACCAGTTATACATCTCTTTCTCCAGGGAACCAGCCACTGAAAACTGGACCACTAATGACTCGAGGGGAGTCTTAAAAAGGCAATGCAGCATTTATAACATGGGTCTAATTGGCCCGCATGCCAGCTCAACACTAAGCCATATCTACTTGCAAAATCACGAAGAAAAGGTAAGTTAACTTCTTCGCAAATTTTAATAATTACTAATTTTATTTTTACCTGATCTTAGGTCAACCAATTCAAGTAATAGTGATGAAAATGCACATGATGAGAGCAGGGCACCAGTGTACGACCTGATAGCCAAAGGCTCAACTTCAGATATACCTGACCCTCTATCAGGAGATGCCTAGTACATGCACAAGATTATGTTTATATTCCCAAACCTATAAAAAATAAAGGTCAAATTCATACCAGTCCCTTTTTTGAATCAACAAATGATGAAAGTTAATACCTTGGCAACGACCATAAAGAGGGTAAATGATCTTTTCTTCCGGCAAAGCTTGTCAAACCTATGGTACAAGTAAGATAGGCCAACCTCTCCCCAGCTGTATAACTGTACATGATCCAAATCAGCAAAAGCCCATAATACTGACAAGTAAATGACATACTCAGTGCTGCACAAAATGGTCGATCCCAACAAATATTACAAGAAACCTCGGGCATATTATTCGGTAATTTATCCATAAATTGGTTAGGCATAGTTCATCCAATATTCCCGAATCGGCTCATATTTTATCTTGAATTACTCTTTTAATGAGGTTCCATGCCTATTAGCTATTGAATTTCATCGTGTGCCAAGATGTTATCGGTAAAATGAATGGAGATCCCATCATATTGGATGCCAGTTATAGCAAAAAAATTGATCAAGTCAATCATCATTTCCCCTACTGGCAAATAAAAAGTATGGGTAGTGTCAATCCATCTTTTTGCAAGCGCTTAAATCACGCTTTTGTCAATCTGGAATCCCTGCTACGGTAGTTACAGAATAAAATTTTCAAAGCCACAATTCCGAATCATTAGCTTCACTCAGGAGAGCGCCTGATTATACCATTGATGGACCCCTATAGACACAACCACTACCGTGACTGACATAATCGCCATGCTGCAACGGAACAAGTGAGTCAGTATAAGATAAGTAAATAAGCTCTAAAATTTTATTTTTAGCACTTTAATAATTTTTAGAGTCTAATATTAAATTTTTCTGCTAAACTAATAATAAAATAAAAAATCAATAAATAAATTACTATATATGTATATATAAATAAAAATAAAAAAATAGCAATAAAAAATAAAAATAAAAAAAGAAGAGAAAAAGTTGGTCGTTTTTTATTTTATGGCATATTTATTGTCATGCTAACTCTTTTTTCATTTGTACACACAGTTGTACTAAAAATTTTATGCTATTAGGTAACAAAATTGCAGAAAAATACTGCTTACCTTAGTCTTTTTGCCTGAACTACGGTGTAACTGTATCTCAGCTAATAAAGAAACTCTTCCTTGTTCGTAAACCCGAATGTGTTTAAAAAGCCCAACATTTGAGCAGGGTCTAGCCCTAGAAGAATGTTGATTACCTAACATTTATAAGGAAGGTGCTAACAGTTCGAGAAGTTTAAAATGAATGGAGAACTTTAAAGTCGAAGGAAAATTTTTGAAGCTATGATAAATGAAACTGCGTCATTCGTTTATATATAGAGATGGCATGTTGAAAGTCTCAAGATAAGAACCAATTTGAAAAGTAAATTGAAAGGAAAGTATGCACATATTAGAAAAAAAAAAAGTGAAGTGATCATAAAGGAAAAGAAAAGAACAGAAAAGCAGAGAATATGGTCATATTAAAAGAAATGGACAAATCCATTGACTGCACAGTACATGCATGAATAATTCATCACATGTGCACAATAATTGATATTTATGCATTTCTAAAAATATTTTTCGCAGCAAAAATATTTTTATACGCATGGGGTAAGGGTATATAAGAAAGTATCAGATATAGCATGTAACTAAAAATAGCCAAATTTTTTGCTGATATTGCAAGTCCATAAACCAAACTAGTCTAGATTCAGAACCTAAACCAAATCACTGGTCCAAAACCCAAATCAAATCACAAATTTAGAGCCCAAACCCATCCACGGGTCTAAAACCCAAACCCATCTACAGGTTAAAAACCCAAACCAATCCAGTCAGAGTCTAGAACCCGAACCAAGTCATGGGTTTAGAACCTAAACCAATTCACGAGTTTAGAACCCAAACCAATCCATAGGTCCAGAACATAAACTAAAATAGTTCAGGCCAGAACCCAAACTAATTCACAGGTCTAGAACCCAAACCAGGATGTTACGGGTCCAAAACTCAACTTATCAAAATAACCCATTTTTGTTTTTCTAGTCCAGCTCGAAACATCCAAAATCAGCTCAAAAATTATTATTTTTCACTCTCTGAAAAAATTTAAGATTGCTCAAGCATGGGGCAAGACTGTATACCCTTAATTTTGGCCCAGTTCAAATTTGATTTCAATTAAAAGACTTGATCGAGTTTAACTTCAATGAAAAGGTCTAAATAAAACCCATCTGATTTTTAAAAGTCTGAATTAGGTGTGGTCCAATGATTAAATGAAATTTGAGTCATTTTTCAAGAAAAATCAGACAAACCTTGTTCAGTTGGCTTTGTCCAGTTTGATATGAGCTAACCTCATACCGAATTGGCTAGGCCAAATTCGATAAGAGTTGCCTCATATCAAATTTGCCGCAAAAAATTTAACATGAGCCCCCGTTCCTAATTGCACCTAAATTCTACCAAGCTTCGAATAAGTAGAGGAGAGTTTGAGTTGCATAAGGAAAAACAAATCAAGTTGCCCGAATGGAGCCCTATAGATACAAGATTTTATTCAGAATAGGGAGAGGATAAAAATTGGTAGCAAAAGAAATTAAAACAATTGATCAAAGTCAAAAAAGAGACAAAGACCACAGAACCAAAACACTGCAATTATAAGGGAGAGGCAGTAGCTGAAAACAACCATTGTCTTTAGATTGCTTCACTTAACTAAGATTATAATTGATCCGAGCAGTAGCATCAATAAGTTTGGTTCAACAAATTAAAATTGGTAGAGCCTACAATTCAGGTATGATCTTATTATATTGTTTAAATTTCTGTTAATTATCTTCATCTCAGTTTGTGGATTAAGCATACTTCCATGTTTCATCATACATTTGGCTTGGGAAACTCCATTCAACACACCACAAACTTAGTATTTAATTTGGTCCAAACTATAATTACTGATTCTAATCTTAGTTAAATAGTCTGAGACTCGAGTTTACGTTAAACCCTAACATTACATTGTTTTAATTCTAGTTTGTATGTTAGACCCTTTTTTTTTTTCATATTTTAGCCTTAGTTTGTGTTTTAAACCCTGGCTTGCGTGTTCTAAAACTCTAATTTGCATGGATTAAACCCTAGATCAAGAAAAATCATAATTTTATAATAAAACCCTAATTTGATTAGTAAAACACCCTAAAACCCTAAGAATTGCATATCAAACCCCCTAATTTACTTTTTAAATCTTAGTTTATATAGAAAAATCCTAATTTGGTTAGTTGAAACCCTAATTTAGCAATCTAACCCTAGTTTAACGGTTAAACCCTAATTTTAGTTATTTTGATTTATTGTTATTTGTTTATAATGGATAATGCGATTTTTTTTCTTTTATTGATTATCATGGATGATTTAAGTGGTGTTTATTCATTATTGGTTGGATTTTTAAAGAATATGTAAAAGGCATGTTTCCACTTCATGGGTGCATTGCTTTAATTATGTAATTTAATTTATTTTAAGAATTTTGGACCATTGTAAAGGACATATTTTTATCAATTGTTGTGTTCCTATTTTATTTATTTGTATTGACGTTTGAAAAATTGTAAGGGCATATTTTCATTTTGTATGGGTATTCATCTTGTTTGGTTGTTTGAATTATAATATAATAGATGTTTTTTTATTTTAATTATATGTAGTATGAATAATATTGCAATAATTAAGAATTTAATAATATTTAGACCTGAAAAAGGAGGCCGGTTCTAATGAACCGGGCGTTATGAGAGTATTGGGTCATTCTCACATTCCCATGCGTACTCAACTTTTTAAACCTAGTAGGGATTGGGGATTTCTTATGAATTGAGTCATCCATCCATTTTTATCTTCTCAGTCCGTCCGGATAGCGACTTCAATTCTCCAGACTTAGGTCCGTATTCTCTAAGGACTCGAGCCTAACAATGCCAAAGTCACAAGAACTATTCTATCGAGAGTGGGGATAAAAATTTCCGCTCACAGGTAGTATGTGTTCATTCTTTGTTTTTGTATTTAATATTTATATCATTAGTGAAAAAAAATTAATGACAAATAATACTTATAAAATAGAAATATAAAAAACTAATATAAGATATATATAAATATAAAAATTAATATAATATATTAAAATAAAGATATTTAAAATTAATTAATTATAACCTACTGTAACAATATAGAGCTTATTCTTAAGAATAGTAGAGATCAAATTGATTTAGACTTTTAGAAAAAATTAGTTATCTCTAAGTGTTTATGTTCAATCTTAGAGGGTGGTTTTTTTGTCATTATATTTTGAGCGGCCTATTGACAATAAATGATATCCAAATTACTTATTTGGGTATTTAATTTTTAGAATTCACTATGAAAATCAGGTCATTTGCATATTTTTAAAGGTTAATATAGTCTTTTTATATGCTTGATGTTTTATGTGCTTCTTGAGTTTGGTGTGTCATATTTTCATCTGCTTCTTTCCATTTGAGCCATTTATTATTCTTTGATTTTGTTCTTCTCTCTTTTGTTTTAGTGTGAATTACTTCTATCCATTTTTCATTTGCTTTGCTTTATACACGCTTCTAATATTGGATTGTGATTTTTTTTTCCCCATATTTTCATTTATTTTGTTTTTTTTTCTTTTTTTTTTTTGCATGTTAAATTTCAGGCTTTAATTTTATATAGACCTATTTTTTTGGGCAGGGAGAGAATAATTTTAGAAAAAAAATAGAATCATAGATATTGATGAGAGTTGGTATTTAGTTTTTTTTTTAATAAATTTTTATCTTAAAAAAATCTTTAAAATTCCTTCTCTCTCGCTCAGACGGTATGTGATCTAGTGACTTTGTTTCTTGATTTTTTTTCTTTTTTATATATGATGTTGAGATTCATGATAGATTTAGTCAAAGTTTAAATTTTTTATAATTTTTTATAATTGTTTTGAGATTAGAGATTTACTTTGTTTTGCTTATTCTACCATTGCAATTCACCCTGTTTCTTTGAAAATATAAAAAGTTCGAAAATTAAGTGCACAAAATCCCCTTTGTCCTTTGACATTAGACAAAGATAATCATTAGGTAGAGAGAAATTTTAAGTCAAACCATTTACTAAAAGACCGGAAAACCATTAAAAGAAACTCAAGATTTTTGGCACATCAATCTTTAATTCTTTTGATTGTAGTCCTAAATGTGAGATTTTTACTCAATGGCCCGTCAACATTGATAGTATTAAATTCTATTTATTACAATCTTTTTTTTTGTTGATAATGAAATGACCAGTCACAATCTCAAAGTATTTTTTTTTATTTTTTATATTAGTAGTAGTTTTTAAAATGGCCCAAATTGTTGATGATTGCACCAAACAAATATTATACAATTAAATAATTCAAACAAAAATATTATGCAATTAAGAAATCATCTACTAATTATATAGGAAGTTGAATAAAAAATTCAAACAAATATGTATTTTTTCTATTTTAATAAATTTTCATATATTTCTAAATAAATATATAGTATAATATTTTAGCAGCTTGTTGATAGGTTGATAATGAACAAAAACATAAAGAAAAAAGGGTCCATTGAAAAATAGCATATAGTTTGGTATTTAATGACAATTTCTAATAATGGCTTGCAATATTTTCATGTCATTTCACCTATTATGAAATTCACTTTTCTCAGAAAAAAAAAAAGAAAAAAAACTTATTTTTATTGCAAATATAAATATAAATTTTATGAATATCAAATTTATCTTTCTTAATATTGAAAAATAAATAAATAATATAAAGTTCATCTCATATGATATTTGTAGTATTTTCATGTTAAATTTTATTTTAGAATAAACAAAATGAGTAAAAAAAAATCAGTAGAGTCACTTCCTAAAAAAGTTAGTGCATCTTTTCAACGCTGTCATGATTTTTTATTGTATATGTTTTTACTCTCTGTTTCTGTATGTAATATGTATACTATTGGTAAAAAAAATTAATCACAAATAATATTTTTACAATAAAATATAAAAAAACTAATATAATATATTAAAATAAAGATATTTAAAAAAAATTTAAATTCCCGCAGCAACTTGTGGATTACATATCTAGTGTGTGTGTGTGTGTTCCTTTTAACATGTGTTAAATGTAAAATATAATAATATTTGTTTAAAAATTATAATTTTTTTTTGTAATGTGAAAATTAATTAACCTTTATATATATTTATAGTTATAATTTTAGACATTATATACTTAATTTTGATAATATTTCAAATAATTGGATCACATAAATAACTAATTTACAGTTCATTACTGGAAAAAAAAAAATAAAACATACAAAATACAAGTTCTAATTGGATTTAATAAGAAGAAAACAGTCAAGACTATAGAAAACGTGAGTTTTTGATGGAGTGGGAAAACAATCCCACGTTAGATAAATTTGAAGTTATGAAAAGGCAAAGCAATATATCACGGCAAAACGTACAAATATGATCATAATATTTAAATTTAAGAGCATATATATGCCTCATATTTTTTATCTCAAAAATATAAAACAAATTCATAAAAGATGCAAATATGACTTTGGTATTTATATTCAGGGGTATATATATATGTCATATTTTTGTCTCACAAATATATAGTAAATTTGTAAAACAGAGAATTATACATAAAAATTAAGAGAAAATTACATAAAATACTATTTTTTCTTTAAAATTTTATTTTTTATTATGTGTTCTTTTTTTGAATGTATAAAAATAATTTTTCAATTTTTTTACATTTTTAAGACATTTACCAAAAATATACTCAATATATATAAAAAATATATCATGTTTTTGTAAATGTTTTGCATATACACAATATTTTTGTTATTTTGTTTTTGCTGCATGATATTTATAATTTTAAGTTATTTTTATAAATTTCTCAAAAATTAACAAAAGTCCATGTTAATAATTTATAAATTATAACCTAACAATATAGAGTTTATTCTTAGGAACAGTAGAAACCAAATTGATTTTGACTTTTAGAAAAAATGTAAGTCTTATCCCTAAAATGTTTATATCATAAGCACAAAGTTGTTTACCCTTAAAGGGCTTTTTGGTTATTGTATTTTGAGCGAGCCCCCGCTTATAATAAATGAAATGCAAATTACTTAATAAAAAAATGACATCATCCACCGTATTTTTAAAAATTTTTATTTTTTTATCAGGAATATTTTAATTATTTTATCATAAACTCATTATAAATTGTATAAAATTTATAAACTTATGATAAATTTATTATAAACTCATTCTAAACTCTTTATAAACTAATAAAAATTTGGTATTTTAGTAAATACTCTATAAATTTTGATATTTTATAAATATAATAAATTTAAAATTATTTTTAATTTTTATTATATTTTTGTCAAAAGCCCTTACTTATTTGGGTGTTTCATTTACCCACTATAAAAATGAGGTCGTTTGCTTATTTTTAAAGGTTAATATAGTCTTTTTACATGCTTTACTTTTTTTGAACTTCTTGGATTTGGTGTTTCATATTTTCATATGCTTCTTTCCATTTGAGCCATTTATTATTCTTTGATTGTGTTCTTCTCTTTTTTGTTTTAGTGTGAATTACTTCTATCCATTTTTTATTTGCTTTGCTTTATATATGCTTCTAATATTAGATTGCAATTTTTCCCAATATTTTTATTTATTTTGTTTTTTTTCCTATTTTTTTCATGTTAAATTTTGGGCTTTAATTTTATATAAACCTATATTCTTGGGCAGAGAGAGAACAATTTGAGAAGAAAAAAATGGAATTATAGGTATTGATGGGAGTTGGTGTTTAGTTTTTTTTTAATAAATTATTATCTAAAAAAAATCCTTAAAATTCTTTCTCTCTCACTAGGACGAGATCCAGTGACTTTGTTACTTAAGATTTTTAGCGCATCAATCTTTAATGCTTTTGATTGTAGTCCTAAATATGAGAATTTTACTCAATGGCCCATCCACATTCATTGATAGTATTAAATTATATTTATTACAAAAAAAAATTGTTGATATTGAAATGACCATTCACAATCTCACCTAAATATGAGAATTTTACTCAATGGCTCATCCACATTCATTGATAGTATTAAATTATATTTATTACAAAAAAAAAATTTGTTGATATTGAAATGACCATTCACAATCTCAATGTATTTTTTTATTTTTTATATTAGTTGTCGTTTTTAAAATAGCCCAAATTGTTCATGATTGTACCAAACAAATGTTATACAATTAAATAATTCAAAAAAAATATTATGCAATTAAGGGATTGTCTACTAATTATATAGGACGTTGAGTAAAAAATTCAAACAAATATGCATCTTTTCTATTTTAATAAATTTTCATATATTTCTGAATAAATATATAGTATAATATTTTAGTAAGTTGTTGATAGGTTGATAATGAACAAAAACATAAAGAAAAAGAGGCCTATTGGAAAATAGCATACAGTTTGTTATTTAATGACATAATTTCTAATAATGGCTTGCAAATATAAATTTTCAATTTTATGAATATCAAATTTATCTTTTTTAACATTGAAAAATAAATAAATAATCTGATGTTCATTTCATATCATATTTGTAGCATATTTCATGTTAAATTTTGTTTTAGAATAAAAAAAATGAGTAAACAAATTAGTATAATCAATTCTTATAAAAGGTAGTGTATCTTTTCAACATTGTCATGATTTTATATTGTGTATGTTTTTGTTCTCTGTTTTTATATGTAATATTTATACTATTGGTAAAAAAAATTAATCACAAATAATATTTATAAAATAAAATATAAAAAAATATATAATATATTAAAAAATATATTAAAAAAAAAAATAAATTCCCACTGCAATGTGCGGATTACATATCTATTGTGTGTGTGTGTATATATATTCCTTTTAACATGTGTTAAATGTAAAATATAATAATATTTGTTTAAAAATTATAATATTTTTTTGTTTGTAATGTGAAAATTAATTTACCTATATATATTTATAGTAATAATTTTCGATATTATATACTTAATTTTGATGATATTTCAAATAATTTGATCACATAAATAATTAATTTGCAGTTTATTACTGGAAAAAAAATTAAAACATACAAAAATACAAGTTTTAATTGGATTTAATAGGAAGAAAACTGTCAAGATTATAGAAAATGTGAGTTTTTATTGGAGTGGGAAAACAATCTCACGTTGGATAAATTTGAAGTTATGAAAAGGCAAAGCAATATATAATGACAAAAGGTATAAATATGATCATGATATTCAAGTTTAAGGGCATATATATCTCACATTTTTTATCTCAAAAATATAAAATAAATTGAGAAAATATATAAATATGATTCCGGTATTTAGGCTCAGAGGTGCATATATACCTTATATTTTTTGTCTAAAAAATATATAATAAGTTTATAAAATAAAGAATTATGCATAAAAATTGAGAAAAAGTTACATAAAATACTACGTTTTCTTCAAAATTTTACTTTTCATTATGTTTTTTTAAATGCATAAAATAATTTTAATTTTTTTTTACATTTTTAAGACATATATCAAAAATATACTCAATATATATAAAATATACCATATTTTTGTAAATTTTTTGCATATACACTATATTTTTATATTTTTTTTTGTTGCATAATATTTTTTTATTTTTTATTTTTAAGTTATTTTTGTAATTTTTTCAAAAATTAATAAAAGTCCATGTTAATAATTCATAACATAACAAATTATTTATTTAGGTGTTTCATTTACCCACTATAAATTTGCGTATTTTTAAAGGTTAATATATTCTTTTCCTATGCTTAATGTTTCATGTGCTTATTGGGTTTGGTTTTTCATCTTTTCATCCATTTGAACTATTTATTATTCTTTAATTTTCTTATTCTCTCTTTTGTTTTAGTATAAATTACTTTTATCCATTTTTCATTTGTTTTGCTTTATATTTGCTTCAAATATTCGATTGTGATTTTTTTTCCCCACGTTTTCATTATTTATTTTTTTTCACTTTTCTTTTTTTGCATGTTAAATTTGGGGCTTTAATTTATATAGACTTTTTTTTTTTGGCAGAGAGAGAACAATTTGAGAGAAAACGGAATTATAAATCTTGATGAGAGTTGGTTTTAGTTTTTTTTTTTATATAAATTTTTATTTTTAAAAAATCATTAAAATTCATTCTCTTTCCCTCGGACGATTCATGATCTAGTGACTTTGTATCATTAAAAAATTATTAAAAAATCATGATAGATTTAGTCAAAATTTGAATTTTTTAGGTATTTTATAATTTTTTTTGAGATTAGGGATTTATTTTGTTTTGCTTATTCTACCATTGCAATTCATCTTTTTTCTTTGAAAATATAAAAAAAAAAAGTCAAAAAAAAAATTTAAGTACACAAAATCCCCTTTTTCCTTTGAAATTTGACAGACACAGTCACTTGGTAGAGAGAAATTTTAAGTCAAATCCTTCACTAAAAAACTGGAAAACCATTAAAAGACACTCAAGATTTTTAGCAAATCAATCTTTAATTCATTTGATTGTAGCCCCAAATATGAGATTTTTACTCAATGGCCCATCAACATTCATTGATAGTTTTAAATTCTATTTATTATAATTTTTTTTGTTAATATTGAAATGACCAGTCGCAATCTCAATGTATTTTTTTTATTTTTTAAATTAGTTGTAGTTTCTAAAATAGCCCAGATTATTCAAGATTGTACCAAACAAATGTTATGCAATTAAATAATTCAGAAAAAATGTTCTGCAATTAAGGGTTCACCTACTAATTATATCGAAAGTTGAATAAAAAAATTCAAACAAATATGCATCTTTTCTATTTTTAATTAATTTTCATATATTTCTGAGTAAATATATTGTATAATATTTTGGTGGGTTGTTCATACGTTGATATTGAACAAAAACCATAAAGAAAAGGGGCCTATTGAAAAATAGCATCTCGTTTGTTATTTAATGACATAATTTCTAATAATGGCTTGCAATATTTCTATGTTTCTCATTTCATCTATTATGAATTTTGCTTTTCTTAGAAAAAAATAAAAAATTATTTTTATAGCAAATATAAATTTTGAATTTTATGAATATAAAATTTATCTTTTTTAATATTGAAAAATAAATAAATAATTTGAAGTTTATTTCGTATCATATTTGTAGTGTTTTCATGTTAAATGTTATTTTAGAATGTTAAATTTTATTTTAGAATAAAAAAAATGAGTAAAAAAATTAGTATAATCACTTCTTATAAAAGTTAGTATATCAATACTGTCACTGTTTTATATTATGTATGTTTTTATTTTCTGTTTTTATATGTAATATTTATACTGTTGGTAAGGAAATTGAATCACAAATAATATTTTTAAAATACAAATATATAATATATAATATATTAAAAATAAAGATATTTAAAAAAATTAAATTCTAGCTGCAACGTGCAGGTTATACTCTAGTATATACATATATATATATACCTTTTAATATGTGTTAAATGTAAAATGTAATAATATTTGTTTAATAATATTTGATCAATAATATTTATTTTTTTATGTTTGTAATATGAAAATTAATTTACCTATATATATATCTTTATAGTAATAATTTTAGATATTGTATACTTAATTTTAATGATATTTCGAATAATTTGATTATATAAATAACTAATTTATAGTTCATTACTGGAAAAAAAAAATAAAACGTACAAAAACATAAGTTTTGATTGGATTTAGTAGGAAAAAAACAGTCAAGAATATTCAACTATAGAAAACGTGGATTTTCGTTAGGGTGAGAAAACAATTCCACGTTGGATAATTTTGACGTTATGAGAAAGGCAAAGTAATATATAATAGTAATAGGTACAAATATTATCATGATATTTAAATTTAAGGGCACATATATACTATAAAAAAGGACACATATATACCTCATATGCTTTATTTTAAAAAATATAAAATAAGTTGAGAAAAGATGAAAATATAACTCTGGTATTTAAGTTCAAAGGTGCATACATATCTCTTTTTTTTTTTTTTATCTCAAAAATATATAGCAAGTTTGTAAAACAGAGCAAATATATATTAAAATTAAGAGAAAATTACAATAAATACTATTTTTTCTTCAAAATTTTATTTTTTTATTATGTCCTTGTTTTTCAATGTATAAAAATAATTTTACTTTTTTTTTACATTTTTAAAACACATAACAAAAATATACTTAACATACATAAAAAAAATACCATATTTTTTAAAATTTTTGGCACATACACAATATTTTTTTTTATTGTGCAATATTTTTAATTTTTAAGTTATTTGTATAAATTTCTCAAAAATTAACAAAAGTCCATGTTAATATTACATATGCAACAAAAAAATATACAAAAATATTATGCAACTGAAAATTACAAAAATATTGTGCATATACCCAAAATTTATAGAAATATGATATATTTATATATATATATATATAATATATTTTCAGTATATGTTGTGTATATTTTATCATATCTCTTAAAAATATAATTTCATAAATTATAAATATTTAATATATTTTCACTATTAAATAAAAAAATATAATAAAATAATAAAAATTAATATTTTAAAATATTTTTCATCATATAAAAATTATAATTTTTTATAAAAAGAAAAAATTTTACTTTTAATTATAAAAAATAAATAGCACTAAAAAATAAAATAACATATACAAAAATAAAATAATAAAAAATTATTAAATTTATTTTTAAATAAATTTTACATATTATACATATAAAAAATAAAAAAAATACACATAATTTTGTTATGTAGATATATTATAGATGTGTTGTAGATATATTATAAATGTGTTGTAGATGTGTTATAAATATTATATGTATATTATATTTTTATTATTAAAATTGTGTTTATTTTATATAAAAATTGTTGAATATTGTTTGATATTATATAAATATTATGTGGATATTTGGAAAATAAAAAATCAAAATAAATAAAATTAAATAAATATTAAAAATATTATGTAAATATATTATAGATTTATTGTAGATGTTGTAGATATATTTTGTATTGTTGAGTGTGTATTTTATATATATTATGTATATGTTATATATATATTTATTTTTATGTGTATATTAAAAATATGACATTAAAATTTTTTGGATAAAAATATAAATAAAATAAAATATGAAAAAATAAAATAAAAAAATTATAAAAATAAAAAAAGAACGTTAAAAAATTTGTTTAAAAAAAAAAAAAAAAGCCAAAAATCGTATAAGTGAAAAAAGTGATGTGCGGGTCCGTATTTTTGAAAACTGAGAATGTAAAGGAGGTATATTGTGTAATATTCTCTATTAAGATTTTAGAAAAATTCAAGTCCAAATTAAGTGAACGAGATTGTTCGCATATCACAAAGGAGGTATTAATTTCATGAAAAAATTTATAATGTACGCCTTTTTTATTTTTTTTTTAAAAAATATCTAAGTATTTTGTTATATACTTTTAATATATCAAATACATATTAGGTGTATATTTTTAAAAGTGAAGCATACTTTTAATATTAAACATATATTTTTAAAAAGAAGTATTTTGGAAAATGAAAGTTAAAAAAATAATATTTTTGAATTAAAAAAGAAAAATAAAAATTTCCTTATATTTTTTAGTGTATTCATTAATTTATCTATATTTCCTTAAGATATTTATAATTTTTTTTTATTACTTTTTATAATTTTTTAAAAATTGAAATAGATGATTAATGAAAATGAATAATTAAAATAAAATTAATTCGATCAAACACAACTCAACATATTTTTTTAATAAATTAAAACAACCAGAAATTATATATTGATCTCACATTATTTCTTTGTTTTACCACAAATATTTATTACTATAAAATAACAAATTACCTCATTCTAAAATGCTTAAATTGCAAATTTTTATTCTTCATATTTTACCTTTTTGCTAGACATATTTAGAAGTGTTTCAAGAGCATCAGAGGCACGTCAAGCTCTTGTCCAAGTCAAAAGTCAAACATTTCAGCGAAATATAGTCTTCATCACTCTGTATATCCTCTTCATCACTCTGTATATCCTCGTCATCAATCACATCGAAACACCTAAAAGGACAAGAATGTCCATAATCACCTTTCGGATTTGGCACTTTCCACCTTTACCCTATGTTTGGGATGTAATATTGTGTAAAAAATAAAATAATAATAATAATAATTAAGTTAAAATAATTATTAATTAATTAAATGAAATTAATAATAATAAAATAAAAAATATAAAAGTTTAAAACGTACCACCAACTTATTAGGTGGGCAGAAAAAATATATATAATTAATTTAGAATAATAATTATGAATTATAATTTTAATTATGAATTATAAATATTAAATTAAAATTTAATTAGTAAGTTAATGAGTTAGATTAAAATTTTTATTACTATTTAGTTATTTATTAGAATTTTTTATTTAATTTAAATAAATTATTTGCTAATTAAAATAATAATAATAATTATAGTTGTTAATTAGTTATCATTAGTTGTATTTAAAAAATTTTATTAATATATATATATATATATATTATTAGTTGATTAATTATTTGTAATTGAAATAGAAATAAGTATATGTATATGTATAGTAACTTAGATAAAATATTTAGGGTTAAAATGAGTTAAAATTTAGAATTTATGAATTTATTTATAAAATTTCAGAATAAATCAATTTAAATATAAACATATATATATATATGTGTGTGTGTGTGTGTGTGTGTGTAATGTAATAAATTAATTAAAAGATAATAAATTAATAGTTTGTTAATTAAGTTATATTAAATATTACTAATAAACTAATAATATATATATATATATATGAGTTTTTATTTACAATTGAATAAAATTAACTAAATTATTTATAAGTTAAAATGAGTTAATTAATTAGTAAAATGATCAAATTAGAATTAATTAGAAAATAATCAAACTAGCTAGTAAATAAAGTATAAATATAAAAAATTTATAGAAATTCATAAAACTAATTATTTAATTAAAAATTTGTATTTCTATTATTATAATAATTAAGGTAGTATTTTTATTAAAAACATAATTAATGTTAAAGTAGTAATTAAATATTAATATTATTAATGTAGTAATAAAGTATTATTATTAAAAATTTTATATTTATTAGTAATTGTTAAATTTAGTACAATTATTATTATTATCATTAATTTTTACCACAATTACAACTATCAAATATTAAAATATATTATTTTAATTTTATCATAAATGTATTTCAATAGCTAATATTGTTATTGTTATTACTATTGCTGCTATTATTTAGTATTAAATTTAATATAAACTGTTAAATCTAGAATAATAGTAATTAAATAATTATTTTAACTATATACATAGTATTATTATTTTTATTGTTAAAATATTGACTTTGTTATAAGTAGTTATTAAAAAATAAAAGTAAAATATTAAGAAGAAAGTAAATTATATATATTATGGTTATTAATATAATTATTAGTAAACTCAATATAAGTTATTATGATTAAATTAAACTTAAATAAATAATTATTCTAATAAAATAAATTAATTAAATAATATATAAATAAATATAATTAATATCACTATTATTATTAATAATGTTGTTATTATTATTATTTTACAGTGTATAGAAAATTTAAAAAAATATTATTTAAAATATAAAAAAAAGAAAATTTAAGTAGATACTGTTTAAAACATAATTACATAAATTAATTAATAAAATAAATATTATTAAACTATTAAATTAAAAAAATAAAAATAATATAATTTAGTTGTATAAAGAAATATTATCAATACTTAATAAATTTAGACACTCAAATTATATTAGGATGTTAAAAATATTATTGAAATATTTGATAAGTAATTGGCTTAATAATTATATAATATTCATTAGAGTAGTAATTTAAAATTTTGGGAACGACCGAGTTATGTTAAAACTCCGCCAAAAATTCGTTAGAATTTTAGGACTCATTTTCACATTTTCTTTTTATGCCATTTACCTCGTAGTAGTATTAATCCTAGATAATACTTTAGTAAATTATTATTTTTATATAACTTTATGTGTGGACTCAACTGCAATCGTAGAACATAAAGATAATCCAGTAAATTAAATAATTTGAGCTATTGATTAAGGTGAGTGAGTAATTATATAATATTAGTAATTATTATTATTATTATTATTATTATTATATATAATTTATTAAAATTATTTATTGATGAAATTAATTTTTATAAAAAGATTTAGAAAGGAAAAATAATATTTATAAATATATTTAAAATAGGAATAAATAATGGTATGTTAATGTTTGAATTATGGTATGATAATTATTTATTGATACAGTTAAATAAATAATTTATATATACTCATTATATGTTTTCTAATTGAGACACATGTGATGACAGAGTATTGAAGAAATTGACAGATTATGATTATGATACTGTTTTTGGGACATCACTTGGTATACATATAGTTTTTGGCGTGCATATCAGATGACCGTCTTTTGGAGGCAGTTATGCACATGTGTATGACCATGAATAATTACTCTTGGTGCTGTCATGCGTCATCGTTATGTTCAAAATATCATGTTTTATCCTTAGGTTGCTAGTAAATATATGTTTATCTGCGCCTACGGTATTATGTTATCTATAGACTATATATATTATGTGTATGAAATTATAAGATTATATTTAATGACATAATATTGTAAATTTATGTTTTTTTAATAAATAAATTATTATTCAGTAGTATATGATTTTAATAGTAATTAGATAAGTAAAATTTTATTTGTTCCTCATTTGTTATATAATTTTCTCACTGAGTAGTTAGACTCACCCCTTATTTATATAAATATTTTAGATACAGTTGGAGAATAAACATGTAGAATACCTCTATTTTTATTCCGTTCAGCACGTAGAAAAAGTCGGGCCAATATAAGTATCTTTTGGACTTATTTAAAAAGTATTTATATTTTTGTGTTGAATAATAAATAATATGTATTTTGAATGTTAGTAACTATTGGATGATATTAATGTGTGTGTAATAAGAATATTAATAAAATAAATTATGAGTGATATTTTTATAATAAAATAATAGTATAATAATTTATGAGATAAGTTCACCAATAGAATTAAGAGAATGGAGTGTGACATGAAAATAGATGAAAAATGGGTAGATAAAATTAAAGAAGCAAAAGCATGGTATATTATCATGTTTGGAAAGAGGGTAGGTCAAAAGAGAAGGTTTTATAAGGTTAACGAAGGGTTAAGAAATGATATTTTTTCACAAAAATTTTAACACCTCATTTTGGAATGAGTGTTAGGAGGTGTTAAAAAAATATTTTAGTCAATTAATATTAAATTTTACCATGACTTATCTTCCACCCAAATAATATAAGAATACAAATCTTTCATTTTATTTTATAAATCTTAGTTTTCTTTCAAACAATTCCTTTCTTTTATTTAACCTTCTATAGAAAAGACAACGTAGCCAGATCCTCTTGCATTGTTTTAGAACATTACAGAATGTCTCCTCCTCTTGGGGATATATCAGGCGTGCCCCACATTTGATTACTTTGAAATGATGCAATGGATTGCCATTTATATCTTCAGGGTAGAATTCAATTATAACCTCTCTGTATCTACTATAGAGATCACTTTTTGTAACATCCACGCAAGGATCATAGACAAAGAACATCTGACTACTACCACCTTTTCCATACCCACCACCGAAATAGCAATGTATATCACTGCACTCTCCATACTCATTTTTGAAATGGTATCTACATTTAACTTGGACACCATTTGGGTCCATCCAGGAGTTCTTGAATTCAATAACAGCACACAAAGTGAAACCCAGAAACTCACTAGTATTCCACTGTGAAGGCAGCTGAACTGTTATTGAAAATCCAAAACCTTGATGGCCAAACCACTTTGGAATTATCCGTCCAGGAAGACAAAGAATAGATTCCCCTGTTAGTACAGAAGGCATCTGCACCACAAAATTCACACTGGAATTGTCAGTAAAAAGAATAGAGAGAGAGACAGGACGAGAGAAATTGTCAGGAGAGAGAAAGAGACCTGATTGTGCAGTTTCTTTGCATAAAGCAGGAATTTTGTAATGGCATACAACATAATATCGTCCCTTTCAATCGAGTTCAAACGGTGACAACTAGTGAAAAAGAATTCAAAAATGTTTCCCTGGGCTCTTTCTGAATCAATTGTTACTGAATTCAGTGAAATGCAATTGTGTGCATCTAATTTTGTCAATTGTGGAGGAAGGCCTGGCAGTGTTTGTAGACACATGCAACTTCTTAAACCAAGATACTGCAGCTCAAAGAGCTTCTCGATGCTTCCAGGTATAGTTGAAAACTCGTTTCCACTAAGATCTAATGCTTCTAATGAGCATAAGCAGCCAATAAAATCAGGCACTATTAATAAACTGCAGTTAGTTAGACATAGCTTACGTATGAATTGAATATCCACCTCCATCTCAGGAATCTTGAGAAAATGGTCTATACCAAACAGATTGCTGCAGTTTCTCGCTTCCAAGCTCGAAAGCCCCTTCAAATTTTTAAGTGGCGAGGGTAACTTTCTTATGGCTGTTTCATCTAAATAAAGATATCTCAACGATCCCATCACCTCTGAAACTTCTGGAAAATCCACAAACTTGGAACAGCCTGAGAGATTAAGCTTTTGCAGAGATTTCAACTTACAAATACTACTAGGAAGAATTTGAAATCTTTTGCAGTTTTGCAGACTCAATTCATCAAGTTCAAGGAAATACCCAATTGAGGAGGGGATTTCTTCTATTGTTGTCCCATCTAAAAACAATTTCTTGATATTCCATGAAACCTCTGGAAACTTGGTGATGTTTGAGCAGCCAGAGAGAATAAGATTTTCAAGAGATGTCAACTTAGAAAGGGTACAGGGAAGATTCTTAAGCCTTTTGCAGTTCTTCAAATTCAAACAAGAGAGTCTTGTAAGATAAAGAATTGAAGAGGGAAGTTCTTCTATTGCAGTTTCACTCAAGTACAAGTATCTGATATTCATTGAAATATCTGGAAACTGAGTGATATTTGAGCAGCCAGATAGGTCAGTAATCACAAGGGATTTCGACAAGAACATAGACTTTGGAAGATTCCTAAGTTGTTTACAGTTCTTTAGATTCAATGCGATGAGCCCACTGAGATTCCCAATTGATTTAGGAAGTTCTTCTATGGCAGTCTCATTTAAATTTAAATACCTTACATTCTCTGCAATCTCTGGACATTCCCTAAGACTTGAGCAGCCAGAAAGGTTAATTGTCTTGAGAGATCTCAATTTAATGCAATTCGGGAGGTGCATAAGGCTTGTGCAGCATTTCATATTCAAATCAACAAGCTTGTCTAGAAACTGAATAGATGATGAAACTTCTACCAAGCTAGTACAGTAGTCAAAATTCATTCTTTCAAGATTCTTGGCCTGTGACAGATTTGGGAAAGTAGCAAGGTGCTTGGAATGGCTGAGATTAATATCTCTCAAGCTTACAAGATTCTGCAGAAAAAATACTGTAAATTAGAAGTCTCCCAACCCATAACACATTTTTGAAAAGATAATAGTGGGTAAAAGAGAAGCACGAAGATAGTTATTATAGCATACCTGTACTCCTATCCATAATTGTTTAACATTGCTATATTCCAGGTCTAGTTCAACAAGTTTCTCTGCTTGAAAATTTGATGGCATAGACCTCAATGGGTATCCATCCCAGTGAAGATACCTCAACTCATCACAAAGAAACTCAAGGTCTTGAGGAAGATGCAATTTGCTGCCATTTCCATTTCTAGAATTATAAATTTTTAGTATTCTGAGATTGACCATGTCAACGAAAGCTCTGGAATTCAAGTTCAATTCTCCTACTGTTGATGCATCTAAAAAAATGCCCTCAACCTTTTCCGTTCCCTAAAGATCACAGTAGGAATATAAAGCATAAGTTTGGTAAATATAAAGGTTTCAAACTGACTTTCATACATATAGAGGACACACAAAAAAGCAAAAACATGTACATATTTATCTTACCAAAAACATGTTTTCAGCACATATCACTGAGAAAATAAGTATATACATCATGCATATGCTCTCACCAAGTTTTTGATCAACACTTGAATGACATCAGTAGGATTCCATAGTCTACTGCGCTTGCCCAGCTTGACAACAGATTCCTGGCGAACAATTTCATGGCCCATTTCTTGCAACAAGTCATGCATCCCTAGCTTGCCTTCAAGGACAGTAACAAGGCATCTATCAACTAGAACACTGATTCCAATACCTGCTGAAAAACCAAAACCATCCAGTATTCTTTTGACGAAATCAATTTGATGCCCTTTAAAAAAGCATGCAATATCAAGAAATATACTTTTCTCTTCATCATCTAGGACATCAAAACTTAACTTCAGCACATTACAAATTTTAGATTGAGGAATTCTTCCAAGTTTATTCAGTGCACTTTCCCAATCTTGTTTCGTTCTGTCAAATAAAAATGAACCCAATACTTTAAGTGCCAAGGGATTTCCCTGAGCATAACTCACCACTCTATTTGATAGCTCCATTCTATCTTTTGTGGGATAGTTTTTCTTAAAAGCATTCAAACAGAATAGTTGAAGAGCGTCATTGTCATTCAATCCCTGAACTTCGTATACATCATCGACTATATTCTTGAGAACCTGCCTATCTCTAGATGTCACAATAACTCTGCTTCCAGAAGCAAGATCACATCTTCTAATTAGAGAATCTAACTGATCTACATCATCCACATCATCAAGAACAATCAAAACCATTACGCGTTGGAGCCTTTCAATATGTAGATTTTCATCTTCCAATATTTCAAGCAGAAGTTTTTGTTTTAAACTACCTAGGCCGCGTCTTTTTGACTCTTCCCTAATATTTTTGAGAAAGCAGAAACCTTCATATCGACTTGAAAGACTGTTGAAAATTGCTTCAGCAATGGTTGTCTTACCTATTCCGCCCATACCCCAAATTCCTAGCCAGCGAACCTCTGGCGACCCAATGCATAATAACCTTTTAACTTGTTCAATGTGCGAATCCATTCCAACTAGGCCCCATGAATCCATATCGTATGGATGATTCAACTTATTCTGAACATGTTCCACAATTTCATCCACAAGCTTGGCCTCGGGCCTACCAAATATGAAGAACAAGTAGCGGTGAGATAAAATGTTCCATAAGGAAACAAAAAATATGACGAGGGTTTTGTTAAATCATCATTTTTGTTTTGATACCTGTTTGCATCAGGGGCCATACTGGCATAGGCCTGTAAGAGGTTATAGTAATGGATAAAAACCTAAGTTTACTTCTATGGTTAGCATTTGTGTTAAGCATACAAAAAGTTTACACGCTGCTCTCATCTCTCCTGAAAGTACTAATCCAAGGTATAAGGCCTACTAATAGGTGGGACGATCAGAGCATAAAAATAACTTAGTTTCATCTTGATTTATATATTGTCCCAAAGATTAAAAATGTAAAAAGATTATAAATTTACACATACCTGATCATCCGGGAATCCCATCCAGATATACTGGCTGCTTTCATCAAGTTAGACCTCCACTTCGGAACCCTTTCTACCTTCTCCTTAAAGTTCTTCTCAAGCTCAATCAGTGCATCTGCAAAACTCGCACTTTGTTCTTCTACATGAGATGGATCTACATTATAAAAAACTGGTAAAACTACATGTCCATAAGTGTCCTTGCATTCAAGAATTTTCACCAATTCATCCAAGCACCAAGGTGAAGATGCATAGTTTTTAGAGAAAATGATTACAGAAATCATAGATTCTTCAATTGTTCTCAAAAGGGCTGGTGTTATTTCTTCTCCTCTTTCAAGATCATTATCTATGAACGTCTTGATTTTTTTGCGGCGTAAAGCATAGCAGAGATGGCTAGTAAAATTATCGCGGGTGTCCTTTCCTCTAAAGCTAAGAAACACATCAAACTTGCGTTTACGAGTATTAGAAGAAGATGCCATAATAGAGAGTCAAAGATGTATTGTATTGTATTGATGACCACTGATTCACTGAACCACAAGAAAAATAATAAATAAATAAATAAATAAATGAAGAGTAATAATAATAAAATCCAACATTATCAATCATTGGAAATCAAAATTTTCTTTGTAAGATTAGAAAACAAAAATTAAAACTGCTTTTTACAAAAATTATTTAACAAAGAATTAACAGTTTTCCAAATAGAAACACAATTGATTGACTGGAATAGAACATATAAATTACCTGAAGTGAAAAGCCCACAAAATTTTCTACTTGGATGAGTTATTAGAGAAATATCAATTGACTCCAACTTCAGCTTCTTTTGTAGCTAATCGACTTACAGGGAGAAGACTTAAAAAGTGGACAAGTCAACGCCATATCTCAACACTCAAATATCAGCTACCTCTGATAATGTATAAATAAAATGATTTTGTTTGCAGAAAGAAAATGTAAAAATTAATTCAATTTAATTTTTGAAAAGTGCGGGTGGATAAGATTTAAGTGGCTTCCAGCTGCATAAGATTTATAGCATAAGTGGGACAAGATGATGAATTTGGCTCTCTCCATTAAAATAAATTCTTTTCTATTAAGAATTCAAATATAAAATAAGTCTTCTAATTTTTAATAAATTTAAAATTTTTATTATATTGTATTTTTAATATTATTTAAATTTTTATTATTTGAAAATATCTTAAAATTTTAAATTATTAAAATAATAGCCTAATACATAAATTCACATCTGTATTTTTAATTTTTTAAGAAATATCTGTATTTTTAATTTTTTAATTTTTTATTATTTCAAAATATCTTAAAATTTCAAAAACTCTTAGCTCATCTCGCCTCAAAGCTCTTAGCTTTATTTTGGAAAAGCAATTGCACCAAATTATTTTTTATATTTAAGCTACATAAATTTTTTTTAGTATCTATTTTGAACAGTTTATACAAGTTTATTATATAAAAGGATATGCTTTAAAGATGGCATAATCCACTTTGAAGTCGAAGTCATTTTATCATTTTGTATTGAAACTAATTGTAAAGATCTATGGCTAAAACAATTATTGATATTCTTTTTAGGAAATAGCAAGGAAATTGCCTCCCGACAAAGTGTAAAATCAATAGTGAGCTACATTTACTTTAAATAGAACATTTAAAAGAATTATGTCATTAGGTGCCTTTTTGACATTACCCCTTTTTCCTTCCTCTTCTGTTAAATAATAAAATGACATTTACGCCCTTTTAACGTTCTCCCACCCTTTTTCCTTTTCCTTTCCCTTATTTCTTTCTCTTCCTATAAATCCTAGAATTTAATAATTTTCTTTTTCTTTATCTTGCACAAGTTGCTTCACTCTTTTTTTTTTTAATTTATTGGAGGGATTTAACCCATGGACTACACAATAGGGGTAGTCCTCCCCTATCAACACTCATCACAAGGATGATCAACACTCACCACAAAGGTGACAGAATGGGGAATCGAACTCGTGACCAACTGGACACATCACAGCGCACTAATCAACTAGGCTAGGCCCTCAACCCCAAGTTGCTTCACTCTTTAGGTGTCTAACAAGTATTTGCTTTCATCCACTATATTTGAGGAACACAGTTGCAAAATTGGTAATTTATTTGTTGTTGCATTTATTTTGGTTTTATTTTTTGCATTCATGTATTGACAAAAACAACTACATTTATTTCAGTAAATATTCAGTCGCACTTGCATTTATTTCTTTTTTTTTTATTGTATTTAATGCATAGATTGGCTCCTATTATTATATAATATTGGTTTGCCTTTTCATGTGTTGTTGTGAGTCGTAATAACCAATTTTATATAAAAAAAAACACATTCTTTTCTGTGGATATCATTTATTTAAATAAAAAATGATCGTATTTATTTGGATGAATCATTTTGGAGGATCGTGAGTCAGTTAAATACCTTTGAGAAACTTATAATAAACGAGTTTAATAACATACTTAAAAAATTGACCATGTAATTATAATTAAATGATTGTGTTGATATTAAGATCCAAACATTATAATGTTGGTTTTGAAAAAGTCCCTGTGATAAATTTTAGATTGTATTTTGGTTTCATATATGAAAACATAAGTTTCAATATTTGCTTATAACCTTGGATTTTCCACGTAGGAGTTTGTTTTTTAAAAAATGGAAAAAATAATTATTTACATTTTTTATGGCGGATGTCTCGACGAATAAACTTATGATTATATTAGAGGTTCATTTGAGTTATTGTATGAGTATAGAAAAAGAGATTACAAGGGATTAGAGAAAATTGTGCGTGAGTACTTGAACATCGACGAGGGGGCAAATATCAAATTAAAATATATGTCTGGAATTTGCAATTATCCACTCCAAGCTATTGACAATGATTACAAAGTTGAGTTATTCCTATACCTATCTCACGAAGATAGAGTCAAGCATGCTTTAGTTATTATAGTTGAAGATGAATGTTATAATAGTCTTAAGAAATTTGGTGATGGGAGTAGTGATTCCTCGGAGGCGATTAGATCTGAAGTAAAAAAGGCATTGATATATGAAGATATTGATATGTCATTGTGTCATGTATATAAATTGGAATCAACTAAACTTTATTCTGAGAATGTTCATGACAACATACATTACGATGGCATGGAGATAGAAAATTATTCTTATGCCAAAGAAGTTGCAGAAGAGAAAGTCACTGAAGTTCCATATGCTGATCCTTCGAGTTATAATGAGCAAGCTATTATAATTTCTCCTTTGCTTCATTTTGCAGATGAGAATGATGCAGATTTATTTGAATCGAGAATGAGAATTTTTAAGGAGTTGTACAAGAAAGGTGAAATTTTGGCATCCTACATACTTGCACTTGTTGATAGAAACTAATCCTAACATTGCTATAAATTATTCATTGCATCACTTAGAATTGCATTGTGTGTGCGTGAGTTAGGATGCCTTGTGAAACTCATGTTATGTGTATATAAGTGATACCATGCTTTCATTCAATGTATGGAGATTGAGCACTGCATAACTACTCATAGCTTTATACCTCTTACTATATACTTGCTATTAGAACTTAAACATTTTTACCCCAAAGACTAACGCCCCATATAGTTAGCCTAGTAATTTTAAAAAATAAAAATATTATATTTGAAAAATTTTAGAAATTATATCATTATTATACAAATTAAAATATCATAAAAATTTGTCAAATGTTTAAATCAATCTTTAAATTATAATGTGTATCTCATTTATATTTTTTTAAATCATTTATCTCATTTTTTTTTATATAAAAAATGACCTCAACATATCCTCGTCGTAACAAAAGTTAAACTTTTATTAAAAAAAAAATACTTAATTAATTTATGTAAGATTTACTCTTAAAATTTGTATAGCTCTAAGACTTTGTATAATTATAAATTGTTTCTAAATCTAAAATTGGATTTTAATTTTAAAATAAAAATTAATTATTTTGATAAAGTAAAATTTTAAGATATTTTTAAATAATAAAAATCTAAATAATATTATATTTTTATATAATAATAAAAATTTAAATAATATTAAAAATATTAAATAATAAAAATTTTAAATTTATGAAAATTATAAGAATTATTTTGTATTTTTAAATAATTATTTTTAAATGTTAAGAATACTAATTAAAAAATCATATTGTAAATAATGATATTTTATTGTTTGCTTACTCAATGTATTAAATTCCAACAAGAAATAAAAATATTTTTAATTCTAACTCTCTCTCTCCCCCTTAGACTTTCCTTCCCTCCAAACACCATTCTTTTTGTTTTTTTTTTTCTATTAGAAAATTTAGGACAATTTTTTTTTAAGTTTGTCGCTCTCTTTCTTTTTGTAACTTTCACATACAAATTTCAAACAATACCACACTTACTTTTACTTCAAAAAGTAACCTCGAAATTTCAGACAAAACTCGATCTTGAGAAGGGGCATTTGGAGAGAAGGATATTTTTTAATTAATATTTTCATTTAAATATTATTTTTGTTAAGAATTCAAATATAAAATAAGTCTTCTAATTTTTAATAAATTTAAAATTTTTATTATATTATATTTTTAATATTATTTAATTTTTTATTATTTAAAAATATCTTAAAATTTTAAATTATTAAAATAATAGCCTAATACATAAATTCACATCTGTATTTTTAATTTTTTTTAATAAAAATCTATCAGCATATTGTATTTTGCAAGTATCCTATAACACACCTATATATTCAAAAAAATATTATTATGCACATGAATTATCTAATTATCAGCTCACCGGTCAGCATGTATTACATGCGCTTGATACCCCCTTTATTTTCAAAAACTCTTAGCTCATCTCGCCTCATTACTCATTAATCCTAAGAAAAATTAAAACATTAGCTTAATTTCTTTTTTTATCTTTTAACCTAATCTATGTGAAACCCTAATTATTTTCTCAAAATTCATTTTGATTGAGTTGTAGGGCAATTGAAATATGATAAACTGTTGATTATTCTAAGTTTATTCTAGTTCTACGAAAGATTGACATCTTACTGGCTGGATAGAGAATAATTATTTAATTTTCCAAGGAAAGCTGGTGTTTGAACACAAAGAGTTTTAATTTATAGCAATTGTGTTAGCTGCATTTTGTCTTCTGGTGGTAATTTTTGTTTTCCAATAGGTGATACATTTGATTATTCATGTTGTATGCCTATTTGTCCAATTAATTATCATCATTAATTTTTAAATAAATTACACGACTTTAAATAAATATCAAAAAAGAATAGATAACATTATATTTTTTTAATTAATTGTCGACATTAATTTTAAAAAGATTTGAATAATCTCAAATATATGATTGATAAAAAAAATATTCCAAAGTGGAGCGAAGATTTTTTCCTAATATGTATATATATTATTTTCCTTTTAATATTTGTTAAATGTAAAATATAATATTTTTTTAAAAAAATTATAATATTTATTTTTTTATGTTTGTAATGTGAAAATTAATTTACCTATATATATTTATAGAAATAATTTCAAATATTATATACTTAATTTTGATGATATTTCAAAAAATTTGATCACATAAATAACTAAATTGCAGTTCGTTACAGGAAGAAAAAACATACATAAACCCAAGTTTTGATTGGATTTAGCAGGAAGAACATATAACTATAGAAAACATGGGTTTTCTTTAGAGAGGGAAAACAATCCTGCGTTGGCTAAATTTGAAGTTATAATAAGGCAAAGCAATATATAATGGCAAAAGTTACAAATATGATCATCATATTTAAGTTTAAGGAGACATATATACCTCAAAAATATAACACAAGTTCATAAACACATGCAAATATGACTCTGGTATTTATACTCAGGGGTTGTGGTGTAGCCATAGATTATGTTGAGTGGGGTCAAAATTAGTATTATAAAAAATAATTTACTTAAGATAAAATAGTAGAAATCTATCTTAATATTCGATCATAATTTATTAAAAAATACTTTCAAATAGAGAAATAAATTATGTACTTTTTTATCCAATTAAAGTAAAAAATTTATAAGAAATATCTTATTTTATATTTCAAGATGTCAAATATTAATAAAAGCCAATTATTTTTCTTTTTTTATTTCATTTTTAGGAGAGCTTTTCATTTTTTTTTAATAGTCAGATAGTTTATTTAAATAATAGTCTCATAACAAAATATGAAATGGGGCATATATAAACTCATTTTATTATAAACTCATAATAAACTCATTATAAACAATATAAAATTTATAAACTCATAATAAACATATAATAAACTTATTATAAATTCATAATAAATATATTGTAAACTAATAAAAATCTGGTATTTTAGTAAATAATTTATAAATTCGAGTATTTTGATAAATAACTTATAAATATGATAAATTTAAAATTTTTTTAATTTTTCTTGTATTTTTATCAAAATTCTCATATATAACCCAATTTTTAGGATGTAAATTATTTTTTAGTTGTAAATTATTAGTTAATTTTGAATTTATTTTTATTTGATAAAATTGAGATTTAAACTTTAAATTATTGAGTAAAAGTTGGGCTATTTTTTAATGGGTCAATTTAAATATTTTAGTGGGTTCAATTTAAAAAAATATATAAAATATAATAAGTATATTTTTTTTATAAATTCATTGGGGTCAAAAGACTCCACTAATTGTGTGTTGGCTACGCCCCTGCTCAAGGGTATATATAGATATCTCATATTTTTTTGTTTCAAAAATATATAGCAAATTTGTAAAACAAAGCAAATATGCATAAAAATTAAGAGAAAATTACATAAAAAAATTACTTTTCTTTAAAATTTTATTTTTTACTATGTGTTTTTTTTTCAATATATAAAAATAATTTTTAAACTTTTTTCATTTTAAAGACATATACCAAAAATATACTCAATATATAATATATATATATATATACCATATTTTTGTAAATTTTTGGTATATACACAATATTTTTATAATTTTTTGGTTGCATGATATTTTTAATATGAATGAGTTTTTTTTTCTTTTCTTTTTTGTTGACCGATATGGAAAATTCCGGGAGGTAATCAAGTATATATCTTCTTATCAATCACATTGAAACACCCATAGCCAACAACATATTTAAGTAAATGAAATGGTAACATTTTTTTAGTGTTACTTTAGGAACAACAATTTCCACAGTTTCAAAGAAGAAATCACAAGCTTCATTAAAAAGTCTTTGATTTAGACTTCTTTAGCATATCTATTAGTATAAAGACAGTGACAGACAGGGGCGAAACCAGGACAGAGACGAAGGGGGGGCAAAATTTTCAAGCAAAAAAAATTACGGACGAATTTTTATTTAATTTTATTTTCATATTAAATAATTAAATGATAAAATTTTTATTATTTTTATTTCAATATATAAAAACTATAAATTATATAAATATAAAATTAATTATAGTTTTATATTATATAAATAGAAGTATATTAATTATATATGTATATAAATACACATACTTTTTTAATAAAAAATATATAAATATATACATGTATATATATATATATGTACATGTACATAGAAGCCAAGGGGGGGCCATGGACTCCCCATGCCCCCCCTTGGTTCCGTCCCTGGTGACAGAATTAAAAATTAGATTGAGGAGGGGAAAGGGGGGAAAACTTTTCAAGCTAAAAAAATTGTAGGTGAATTTAAAATTAAAATTGAACATTTAATATTATAGTAAAATTTAAAATTTTATTATAAAATTCTATTAAAATTGAATATTTTATTATTTGCCATTCATAGTAAAAATGACAACTCCTTATCTTACTAATAACAATATTATTTAGTTTGTTGAATAACTATTATAATTCAATTAATTTTAATTTTATAAATTTTAAAGCATAATTTGTTAATTAAATCAACTCAATCAATTAATTAATAAATAATAAGATTTAGATTAATTGATCTAATATAAAATAATTTAAGGGATTTTAAGCTCATCTAAGCAAAAATATAATCATCAACGCATCTAAAATTTTGAATGAAATATCGAAACTGAGTCGCCGGAGCATTGTCGAAATTCTTGTTGGTTATTGTCCACATCATCGTTCAGGAGGTTTTCAATATCCAAATGAATCATAGTTGGTGTCATTGGAAAGATAATGAAGCCAGGACCTCAATTATACTAGAGGTGTCAACTAACTCGCTAGAAAATCACTGAAATCTCATAAAAAATTTTCTATTTTCATTGGAATTTTTATCTCACTTCAGTGATCTCCTCATGGCTTATTAGTACTCAGATTAAATCTTATAAAAAGAAGATTCCAACGCATCTTGAATCACCTAAATCAGAGTTCAAATGAGGGAGATATGACCATTTAAAGTTTCGGTCACTGAAGTTAGTTGAAATTCATTATAGCAACTTTGGGAAGCACGTCTGGTGAAGTACAAACTTCAATTAGAGTGATTCTAGTGATGTTAGCTTTGTGTAAATGTCATCTTTCCAATTCCACTGGTGATACATCAATCGGAGGTTGAGTGATGAAGTTATAACCGAAAAACTATAGATTGCTCATTTTCTCTCTCTCTCTCTCTCTCTCTTCCTTCCTTCATTTCTTACTTTTCCAACATCATTTTTTTCTTTTTTTATATTATATAATATATATTATTATTTTATTTTATTTTAAATTTTAAAAATTTTACATCAACTTTCAATTATTTTCCCCATTTTTAATTCTCTTCCAAACCAAACTCTCCCTCAAATTATTGTTGTTGCTGTTGTTGTTGTTGTTGTTGTTGTTGTTGTTGTTGTTGTTATTATTATTATTATTATTATTATTATCTTTAAATGATATTTTAAAATATTTTAAATTTTAGGTTATTACAATGTAGAGCTGCATGAATATCACGATATAAGGAAATAAGAAGGATAACAAATAGCTTAAAATCTTGCAAAAGATAGGTCAAAAATTGAAGATCACAGACTATAGAAGTCATACTTCTGTACTCAGCTTCTGCTAAGAACCTAGCAACAATCTCTTGCTTCTTTGTCTTTCAATTAATCAAATAATATCCCAAAAAAATATAGTATCTAGTTAAAGACTTTCTAGGCATGACATAATTGCCCCAGTCAGCTTCATAGTAGGCACTTAAAGATAGAGAAGAATCCATAGAATAAAATAGGCCAAAAGAATGAGTGCCCTTGAAATATCTCATAACCTGTAGGGCTGCATCCCAATTGATATTTCTAAGAGCACTTATAAAATGGCTTAGTTGTTGGGTAAAAAAGGAGATGTCAGACATGTTAAGATTTAAGTATAGTAATATACCTACCAATCACCTGTACCTTTCTGGCTCAAGGAAATAATCAAAAGACTCATCATGTATTTTTAAGCCACAAGGAAAAGGGGTTTTTATTGGTTTATAACCAATTAAGTCAGTATTTGTTAAAATATGTAAAATATATTTCTTTTGGTTAAGGTACATGCTATTAACTATTCTATAAATTTTAAGTCCAAGGAAATTGTAATAATCTAAATTTTAAAATATTATTTAAAGATGATAATAATAATAATAATAATAATTTGAGAGGGAGTTTGGTTTGAAAAAGAATTAAAAAAGGGAGAAAATAATTAAAAGTTGATGTGAAAATTTTAAAATATAAAATAAAATAATATATAATATAAAAAAAAGAAGAAAGGGACGAGGCCGAAAAAGAAAGAAAAGAAAAGAAAAGAAAGAAAGAAAGAAAAAAGGGCAACCTATAATTTTTTAGCCATAATTCTATCACCAGACCTCCGATTATGCATCGTTAGTAGCATTAGAAAGATGGCATCCAAAAGAAGCTAAAGAAATCAAAATCACTTTGAACGGATACCAAATAGCATTGGATGTGCTTCCCAAAGTTGTTGTATTGAATTTCGACAAATTCTGTTAACTGAAACTTTAAACGGTCGTATCTCCATTATCTAAACTTTGATTTAGATGATTCAAGATGATTCGAATCCTCTTTTCATAAACTTTAATATAAGTACTATTAGGTTATGAGAGGATCACCAGAGTGAGAAATGAAAACAAAAAAAGTTTTTATGAGATTCTGATGATTTTTCCGGCGAGTTATTCAACACATCTAGCATGATTAAGCTCTTGACTTTATTATCTTTCCAACAACACTAACCTTGCTTTATTTGAATACCAAAAATCTCTTGAATGATGATATGAATGATAACCGACCAGAACTCTGGTGACACTAAATTTGATGTTCTTTTCAAAATTTTAGATGATACGATGATTGTATTTTCGGTCAGATTTTGTTTTGGTGAGCCCTAACTTTTCTAAATTATTTTATTTTAGGTTAATTGATTTAAAAATTATTAATTATTAATCAATTGATTGATTTGATTTAATTAACTAGGTGTGCTTTAAAAATCATAAAATTAAATTAATCGAATTATAATAATTATTTAATAAATTCACTAATATTATTGTTAGTAAGATAGAAAGTTATCATTTTTATTATAAATGGCAAATAATAATTATTATTAATTATGAAAAATATTATTATCATTGTTATTATCATGATAAAAATTATTATTGAAAATTACTATAGCAAAATAAGAAAATTAAGTATATAATAATTGCTTTTATTTGAAGGATAATTGGACAAGTTAATTTCTTAAAATTATTCAAACTATGTTAAATATGTTTTTCCTTATAAAAATCAAGATATCATCATTACTATCATTATAAATTTTTAAGTTTATTATATAATTATCTTTATTACAAATACAAGTAATTAAATGTGTTATTCAATTTACTTGAAGGATATCTATAGAATTTTTCTCTTAAAGTTATTTAAATTAATTTGGGATGCCTTTTGAAATTTTCACTAATTATTTAACAATAATATTAAAGTATTAAAATAGAGCATACGTGTCCTATGAACAACTAAAGCAAGAATTACAAATAATAAACTAAGAAAGAATCTAAGAGTGCAATACTTATGTAAATGTCACTACAGAAAAATAAAATTTAAAAAAAAAAAAAAGAGGAGGGTCACTAGGTTGAAAATTCAAAAAGGTGGCTTAGGTAAAAGTTAGAGCAGCCAATTAGTTCTGAAAACCCAAAAGGGCAGGATAAGCAACAATTAGGGCTAAAAAAATGAGAGAAAATTACTAATTAGAAAATCCAAAAGGGTTGGTTGGCAACATGAGTAATTTTATGTAGGCTTGCTATATGTTTATGATTCTTCCCAATTTAATGAGACAGAGTTAAGAATAAAACTATTCTATATACATTATTTTGAATTATCAACCAAAAGGCTAAAATAAATTTAATAATAGCAAAAAAGTGCTGACAAATCATAATAAAAAGGAAATATCATTCATCCTAATAACAGTTATTTAAAGACTGACAATTGCAGAATTCATGAAAGCTGATAGGTATAACATGCATGCTATCTCTGCCTCAGATGATCTAAGAAAGCTTCAGTCAGTAAGGGCATGTCCAAATCAGCTGTAAAATTAGAATCTCGAGTTTGAGCCCCATATTTGCGACCAAGGCGGTGAGGATCATAGCAAGTACCTCAGTGAAGAGCAACAAGTGGAACGTACATCAGATATGTCTGAGTGGCAATGTGGCTAATTTTTCACCAAGGCTCTAACTAGCGAATGTTGATAACATCTCTTGAACTAATCTTCTCAATCCATTCGGCATATGAAGAAGCAGGTTAAAGAAGTTTTATTGCAGAATGGTATCGAGATAGGTATCTTGCATGATCTACAACTGGATTGTCAAGTAAGTAAAAGCATTCTTACATCCAGACCTAAAAGAAAGAAGATATACATATATATATATATATAAGAGAAAGAGAGAGAGAGAGAGAGCTAGGTTGAAAACTCACAAGGGCAACCTAGGTAAAAGTTAGGGCGGTCCGCTAATTTCAAAAATTCATAAGGGCAGTACTAGAAAAAAATTAAAACCAAGATAAAAATATAATAAAGCTCGCTAGTTTTGAGAACAATCAAGGGCGGGCTAGGCAAAAATTAGAGCAAAAAAAATAAAGGATGAAAGGGCAGTTTAGGTAGTTACCTAAAGCAGAAAGGGACTTCCAACCAACCTTCTTACAGAACCAGTCTTAAATCAGTCCAATCCAACCAGAGTTTTAGCTAAAATCAAAGGTACTGATGAAAATACTCCCTTCATTTGGTCTACAATGTCCAGTACTCACGGATTAATATCACCATCAGAAGAAACAAGCAAGAATTGGCCAAGCATATATAAGTAGAACATGCGCCCTCATGCTTTTGTGGGAGCCAAATAGGATGCACAGAAATCAATTAAAGGGCCAAGTAAAATTTTTTCACCTTTGGTTAGTTAAAGAATTTCAGGTTTTGATACTTGAAATAGCATCTGTATTTTTTTATTAGAGTTGGAAGATAATATAGGAAATGTTATTTGACGATCACATGGATATCCAAGTATGGTTTCAAATTCTTCAATAATGGGACACAACTTGAGGTTGTTAATCTTAAAATTTCTAGATTTCACATTCCAGAAAGAATCCATAGCATGCAAGAAAGGTTAGTTCAATTTCATATTCTGAAAATACTTCAAAGTATTAATTTAAGACCAAGATGTTTGTTCCTAATGAATAACTTCGAGGGACTTAATAAATTCTTTATCTTTTTTAAATTAGCTTCTGTCATTGTTAGGTTCATGAACATTGAAAATGTTTGTGTTGTTGAGAATATGAACTATTGGAGAATTAAATGCCTACGACTTTAGTTAAATTCATGAGAATTGAAAACTGTCTGCCTTTGTGAGGAGACTGTCTAAAGGTTATTTGTTTTGAATAGTTATGGCCTTGAGTTAGATTAGAGAGAAGGAAGAGGCGTGGTAATGGCTTAAATAGGTGATGGATTGAAGACCTAACCATACAAGGAAAAGCAATGTGCGTTGGATTTGTCTTAGTAACCTAATTCATCTTGATTTTGTAAACGATTCAATCCATGTCGAATCCATTTAAGTGAATTCGACATGGATATTACATGTATTTAAAAATATATAATAATAATAACAACAATAAGGAAAAAGTCAAAAAGGTTAAAGAAAAGTGAAAAAAAAAATAAAAGTTAAAAAGTTAAAAATTAAATTACAGGAGTCTTATTACATGTCCAATGCAAGTTAATTAAATCACAAAATCACTGAGAAGGGGGAGGCAATCCATAACCAAATAAGGCCCTGAAAAAGTCATCGCTCGAAGGTAGAGGTATAACCTCGCTATCATCAGTCTGGGGTCCCCTCGACGGAGAAGCAGCACCAAGATCTCTAAATCCTTAAAACCGAAAGTCTCGGAAGCTCTATTTCGACTGACAATATAAGTCTTCAAAATGAGTAGCATTTTGATGGCTGGCATCCAGCTCTCGATGACTGGTGGCTAACTCTTTTTGCAACTTCTTATTTTATTTCTCGAGCATTCGCTATGAGCCAGAAAAGAAAAAGTTAAGAACATACATAATCATACATATATATAGCATAAATCAACATAAAATATGATTGCAGGCTAGGTAATTCAAGTTGAAGCCCTGAGGATAAGGGGGTGCTGCCGTAAGAGGAGCAAATAGAGAGAATTGCAATTGAACCGAAGCAGCATAGGATGGTCCAACCTCATGACCAAATGAATAGATAGCCTGCAAAGTTCATAAAGAGTCAAAACAAATTGAGAAAAAGAAGTTGAGAACAATATATTTGCATTCACCTGATCAGCGCCGGCCCTAGCATCTCCACGAGAATGGGAGGAGAACTTTGCCCTCTCATCCTCTCCTTCTCCTTCTTCTTCATCTTCTTTTTCTTCCTCTTCTTTCTCCCTTTCATATTCCCCTTCTTCTTCTTCTTCTTCTTCTTCTTCTTCTTCTTCTTCTTCTTTTTTAGGAAGTCCTCGGACACCAGTAGGAGAATCTTTAAATTTAAGAGTTGCACTCGAATAAACTGGATGTCTGACTCTACAAGTGAAAGAAGATAAGATTCAACATCATATCCATCCCAAGCACACACCTAAAAGTTCTCCTACATGGATGTGATGTTCAAAGTATATGCCAGAATATTCCAAGAAACCCTCTGCTATTCAGGCCCGAGGAACCAATTATACATCCCTTTCTCCAAGGAGCCAGCCACTGGAAACTGGACTAGTAATGACTCGAGGGGAGTCTTGAAAAGGCAATGCAGCATTTATAACATGGATCTAGTTGGCCCGCAAGCTAACTCTACAATAAGCCATATCCACCTGCAAAATCACGAAGAAAAGGAAAGTTAACTTCTTCGCAAATTTTAATAGATACTAATTTTATTTTTACCCGATCTTAGGTCAACCAATTCAAGTGATAGTGATGAAAATGCACATGATGAGAGCAGGGCACCAGTGTATGACCTGATAGCCAAAGGCTCAACCTCAGATATACCTGACCCTCTATCAGGAGATGCCTAGTACATGCACAAGATTATGCTCATATTTCCAAACCTATAAAAAATAAAGGTTAAATTCATACCAGTCCCTTATTTGAATTAACAAATGATGAAAGTTAGTACCTTGGCAACGACCATAAAGTGGGTAAATGATATTTTCTTCCAGCAAAGCTTGTCAAACCTGTGGTACAGGCAAGATAAGCCAACCTCTCCCTGGCTGTATAACGGTACATGATCCAAATCAGCAAAAGCCCGTAATACTGACAAGTGAATGACATACTCAGTGCTGCACAAAATGGTCGATCTCAGCAAATATAGCAAAAAACCTCGGGCATATTATTCGGTTATTTTCCCATAAATTGGTTTGGCATAGTTCATCCAATATTCCCGAATCGGCTCATATTTTATCTTGAATTGATCTTTTAATGAGGTTCCATGCCTATTAGCTGTTGAATTTCATCATGTGCCAAGATGTTATCAGTAAAATGGACGAGGATCCCATGATATTGGATGTCAGTTATGGCAAAAAAATTGATCGGGTCAATTATCATTTCCCCTACTGGCAAATAAAAAATATGGGTGGTGTCCATCCACCGTTTTGTAAGCGCTTAAATCACGCTTTTGTCAATCTGGAATCCCTGCCACGGTAGTTGCAGAATAAAATTTTTAAAGCCATAATTTCGGATCATTAGCTTCACTCGAGAGAGCGCCTGATTATACCATTGACGGACCCCTAAAGACACAACTACTACCATGACTGACATAATCATCATGCTGCAACGGAACAAGTGAGTCAATATAAGATAAGTAAATAAGCTCTAAAATTTTATTTTTAGCACTTTAATAATTTTTAGAGTCTGATATTAAATTTTTCTACTAAACTAATAAATAAATAAATTATTATATATGTATATATAAATAAAAATAAAAAATAGAAATAAAAAATAAAAATAAAAAAGAAGAGAAAAAGCTGGTCGTTTTTTTATTTTATGGCATATTTATTGTCATGCTAATTCTTTTTTCATTTGTACACACAGTTGTACTAAAAATTTTGTGCTATTAGATAACTAAATTGCAGAAAAATACTGCTTACCTTAGTCTTTTTGCCTAAACTACGGTGTAACTGCATCTTAGCTAATAAAGAACTCTTCCTTGTTCATAAACCCAAATGTGTTTAAAAAGCCCAACATTTGAGTAGGGTCTAGCCCTAGAAGAATGTTGATTACTTGACATTTATAAGGAAGGTGCTAACGGTTTGAAAAGTTTAAAATGAATGGAGAACTCTAAAATCGAAGGAAAATTTTTGAAGCTATGATAAATGAAGCTGCATCATTCATTTATATATAGAGATGGCATGCTGAAAGTCTCAAGGTAAGAACCAATTTGAAAAGTAAATTGAAAGGAAAGTATGCACATATTAGAAAAAAAAAAAGTGAAGTGATCAGTAAAGGAAAAGAAAAGAACAAAAAAGCAGAGAATATTGTCATATTAAAAGAAATGGACAAATCCATTGACTGCACAGTACATGCATGAATAATTCATCACATGTGCATAGTAATTGATATTTATGAATTTGTAAAAATATTTTTCGCAGTAAAAATATTTTTATACGTAGGGGTAAGGATATATAAGAAAGTACCAGATATAGCATGCAACTAAAAAATAGCCAAATTTTTTACTGATATTGCAGGTCCTTAAACCAAACTAGTCCGGATTCAGAATCTAAACCAAATTACTGGTCCAAAACCCAAATCAAATCACAGATTTAGAGCCCAAACCCATTCATGGGTCTAAAACCCAAACCCATCTATAGGTTAAAAACCCAAACTAATCCAGTCAGAGTCTAGAACCCGAACCAAGTCATGGGTTTAAAACCCAAACCAATTCACGAGTTTAGAACCCAAATCAATCCACAGGTCCAGAACCTAAACTAAAACAGTTCGGGCAAGAATCTAAACTAATTAACAGGCCTAGAACTCAAACCAGGATGTTACGGGTCCAGAACTCAACCTATCAAAATAACCCATTTTTGTTTTTCTAGTCCAGCTCGAAATATCCAAAATTAGCTAAAAAATTATTGCTTTTCACTCTCTGAAAAAATTTAAGATTGCTCAAGCATGGGGCAAGACTGTATACCCTTGATTTTAGCCCAGTTCAAATTTGATTTTAATTAAAAGGCTGGATTGAGTTTAACTTCAACAAAAAGGTCTAAATAAAACCCATCTGATTTTTAAAAGTCTGAATTAGGTTTGGTCCAATGATTAAATTAAATTTGAGTCATTTTTTAAGAAAAATCAGACAAACTTGGTTCGGTTGGTTTTGTCCAATTCGATATGAGCTAACCTCATATCGAATTGGCTAGGCCAAATTCGATAAGAGTTGCCTCATATCAAATTGGCCGCAAAAAATTTAACATGAGCTCTCGTTCCTAATTGCACCTAAATTCTACCAAGCATCGAATAAGCAGAGGAGAGTTTGAGTTGCATAAGAAAAGACAAACCAAGTTACTCGAATGGAGCCCTATAGATACAATATTTTATTCAGAATGGGGAGAGGATAAAAATTGGTAGCAAAAGAAATTAAACAATAATTGATCAAAGTAAAAAAAGAGGCAGAGACCACAGAACCAAAACACTGTAATTATAAGGGAGAGGCAGTAGCTAAAAACAACCATTGTCTTTAGATTGCTTCACTTAACTAAGATTATAATTGATCCAGACAGTAGCATCAACAAGTTTGGTTCAACAGATTAAAATTGGTGGAGCCTATAATTCAGGTATGATCTTATTATTTTGTTTAAATTTTTGTTAATTATCTTCATCTCAGTTTGTAGATTAAGCATACTTCCATGTTTCATCATAAATTTGGCTTGGGAAACTCCATTCAACACACCACAAACTTAGTATTTAATTTGGTCCAAACCATAATTACCGATTCTAATCTTAGTTAAATAGTTTGAGACCCGAGTTTGCATTAAACCCTAACATTGCATTGTTTTAATTCTAGTTTGTATGTTAGACCCTTTTTTTCATATTTTAGCCTTAGTTTGGGTTTTAAACCCTAGTTTACGTGTTCTAAAACTCTAATTTGCATGGATTAAACCCTAGATCAATAAAAATCCTAATTTTGTAATAAAACCTAATTTGATTAGTAAAAAACCCTAAAACCCTAAGAATTGCATATCAAACCCCCTAATTTACTTGTTAAATCTTAGTTTACACAGAAAAATCCTAATTTGGTTAGTTGAAACCCTAAAACCCTAATTTAGCAATCTAACCATAGTTTAATGGTTAAACCCTAATTTTAGTTATTTTGATTTATTGTTATTTATTTATAATGGATAATGCGATTTTTTTCTTTTATTGATTATCATGGATGATTAAGTGGTGTTTATTCATTATTGGTTGGATTTTTAAAGAATATGTAAAAGGTATATTTTCACTTCGTGGGTGCATTGCATTAATAATGTAATTTATTTTATTTTAAGAATTTTGGACCATTGTAAAGGACATATTTTCATTAATTGGCGGGTTTCTATTTTATTTATTTGTATAGACGTTTGAAAGGTTGTAAAGGCATATTTTCATTTTGTATGGGTGTCCATCTTGTTTGGTTGTTTGAATTATAATATAATAGATGTTTACTTATTTTAATTATATATAGTATGAATAATATTGTAATAATTAAGAATTTAATAATATTTAGACCTGAAAAGGATGCTGGTTCTAATGAACCGAAAATTATGAGATTAGAGATTTCTTATGAATTGAGTCATCCACCCATTTATATCTTCTCAGTCTGTCCGGATAACGACTTCAATTCCCCAGACTTAGGTCTATATTCTCTAAGACCCCGAGGCTAACAGTTTCGAAGTCACAAGAACCATTCCACCGAGAGTGGAGATAAAAATTTCCGCTCACAGGTAGTATATATTCATTCTTTGTTTCTGTATTTAATATTTATATCATTAGTAAAAAAAAATTTAATGACAAATAATACTTATAAAATAGAAATATAAAAAACTAATATAAGATATATATAAATATAAAAATTAATATAATATATTAAAATAAAGATATTTAAAAATAATTAATTATAACCTAGTGTAACAATATAGAGCTTATTCTTAAGAATAGTAGAGATCAAATTGATTTTGACTTTTAGAAAAAAATTAGTTATCTCTAAAGTGTTTATGTTCAATCTTAGAGGGTGGTTTTTTTGTCATTATATTTTGAGCGGGCCCATTGACAATAAATGATATGCAAATTACTTATTTGGGTATTTAATTTTTAGAATTCACTATGACAACCAGGTCATTTGCACATTTTTAAAGGTTAATATAGTCTTTTTATATGCTTGATGTTTTATATGCTTCTTGAGTTTGGTGTGTCATATTTTCATCTGCTTCTTTCCATTTGAGCCATTTATTATTCTTTGATATTGTTCTTCTCTCTTTTGTTTTAGTGTGAATTACTTCTATCCATTTTTCGTTTGCTTTGCTTTATACACGCTTCTAATATTGGATTGTGATTTTTTCCCCATATTTTCATTTATTTTTTTTTTACTTTTTTTTGCATGTTAAATTTCAGGCTTTAATTTTATATAGACCTATTTTTTTGGGCAGGGAGAGAATAATTTTAGAAAAAAAAATGGAATTATAGATATTGATGAGAGTTGGTATTTAGTTTTTTTTAATAAATTTTTATCTTAAAAAAATCTTTAAAATTCCTTCTCTCTCGCTCAGACGATGTGTGATCTAGTGACTTTGTTTCTTGATTTTTTTTCTTTTTTATATATGATGTTGAGATTCATGATAGATTTAGTCAAAGTTTAAATTTTTTAAAATATTTTATAATTATTTTGAGATTAGAGATTTACTTTGTTTTGTTTATTCTGCCATTGCAATTCACCCTGTTTCTTTGAAAATATAAAAAAGTTAGAAAATTAAGCGCACAAAATCCCCTTTGTCTGATAATCATTAGGTAGAGAGAAATTTTAAGTCAAACCATTTACTAAAAGACTGGAAAACCATTAAAAGAAACTCAAGATTTTTGGCACATCAATCTTTAATTCTTTTGATTGTAGTCCTAAATGTGAGATTTTTACTCAATGGCCCGTCAACATTCATTGATGGTATTAAATTATATTTATTACAATCTTTTTTTTGTTGATAATGAAATGACCAGTCACAATCTCAATGTATTTTTTTTATTTTTTATATTAGTTGTAGTTTTTAAAATGGCCCAAATTGTTGATGATTGTACCAAACAAATATTATACAATTAAATAATTCAAACAAAAATATTATGCAACTAAGGGATCATCTACTAATTATATAGGAAGTTGAATAAAAAATTCAAAACAAATATGCATTTTTTCTATTTTAATAAATTTTCTTATATTTCTGAATAAATATATAGTATAATATTTTAGGAGACTGTTGATAGGTTGATAATGAACAAAAACATAAAGAAAAAAGGGTCTATTGAAAAATAGCATATAGTTTGTTATTTAATGCCATAATTTCTAATAATGGCTTGCAATATTTTCATGTCATTTCACCTATTATGAAATTCACTTTTCTCAGAAGAAAAAGAAAAGAAAAACTTATTTTTATTGCAAATATAAATATAAATTTTATGAATATCAAATTTATCTTTCTTAATATTGAAAAATAAATAAATAATATGAAGTTCATTTCATATGATATTTGTAGTATTTTCATGTTAAATTTTATTTTAGAATAAACAAAATGAGTAAAAAAAATCAGTATGGTCGCTTCCTAAAAAAGTTAGTGTGTCTTTTTAACGCTGTCATGATTTTATATTGTGCATGTTTTTACTCTCTGTTTCTGTATGCAATATGTATACTATTGGTAAAAAAGATTAATCACAAATAATATTTTTACAATAAAATATAAAAAAAACTAATATAATATATTACAATAAAGATATTTAAAAAAAATTAAATTCCCGCTGCAACGTGTGGATTACATATCCAGTGTGTGTGTGTGTGTGTGTGTCTGTATATATATATATATATATATATATTCCTTTTAACATATGTTAAATGTAAAATATAATAATATTTGTTTAAAAATTATAATATATTTTTTTGTAATATGAAAATTAGTTAACCTGTGTATATATTTATAGTTATAATTTTAGACATTATATACTTAATTTTGATAATATTTCAAATAATTGGATCACATAAATAACTAATTTACAGTTTATTACTGAAAAAAAATAAAACATACAAAATACAAGTTTTAATTAGATTTAATAAGAAGAAAACAGTCAAGACTATAGAAAAAGTGAGTTTTTGATGGAGTGAGAAAACAATCCCACGTTAGATAAATTTGAAGTTATAAAAAGTAAAAGCAATATATAATGGCAAAACGTATAAATATGATCATTATATTTAAATTTAAGAGTATATATATACCTCATATTTTTTTTATCTCAAAAATATAAAAAACATTCATAAAAAATGTAAATATGACTTTGGTATTTATATTCAGGGGTATATATATATATGTCATATTTTTTGTCTAAAAAATATATAGTAAATTTATAAAACAGAGAATTATATATAAAAATTAAGAAAAAATTACATAAAATACTATTTTTCTTTAAAATATTATTTTTTATTATGTGTTCTTTTTTTGAATGTATAAAAATAATTTTTCAATTTTTTTTTTTACATTTTTAAGACATTTACCAAAAATATACTCAATATATATAAAAAATATATCATATTTTTTTAAATGTTTTGCATATACACAATATTTTTGTTATTTTGCTTTCGCTGCATGATATTTATAATTTTAAGTTATTTTTGTAAATTTTTTAAAAATTAACAAAAGCCCATGTTAATAATTTATAAATTATAACATAAAAATATAGAGTTTATTCTTAGGAATAGTAGAAACCAAATTGATTTTGACTTTTAGAAAAAAGTCAGTCTTACTCCTAGAGTGTTTATATCATGAGCACAAAGTTGTTTAACCTGAAAGGGCTTTTTGGTTATTGTATTTTGAGTGAGCCCACTTACAATAAATGAAATATAAATTATTTATCAGAAAAATAATACCATCCACCATATTTTTAAAAAGTTTTACTTTTTTATCAAAGGTATTTTAATTATTTTATTATAAACTCATAATAAATTCATTATAAAATATGTAAAATTTATAAAATTATTATAAATTTATGATAAACTCATTATAAACCCTTTGTAAACTAATAAAAATATGATATTTTGGTAAATATCTTATAAATTTTGATATTTTGATAAATATTTTATAAATATGATAAATTTAAAATTATTTTTAATTTTTATTATATTTTTGTCAAAAACCCTTACTTATTTAGGTGTTTCATTTATCCACTATAAAAATGAGGTCGTTTGCGTATTTTTAAAGGTTAATATAGTCTTTTTATATGCTTTATTTTTTTGTACTTCTTGGATTTGGTGTTTCATATTTTCATATGATTCTTTCCATTTGAGCCATTTATTATTCTTTGATTGTGTTCTTCTCTCTTTTGTTTTAGTGTGAATTACTTCTATCCATTTTTTATTTGCTTTGCTTTATATATGCTTCTAATATTAGATTGCAATTTTTCCCCATATTTTTATTTATTTTGTTTTTTTTCCTATTTTTTTTCATGTTAAATTTTGGGCTTTAATTTTATATAAACCTATTTTCTTGGGCAGAGAGAGAACAATTTGAGAAGAAAAAAATGGAATTATAGGTATTGATAGGAGTTGGTGTTTAGTTTTTTTTTAATAAATTTTTATCTTAAAAAAATCCTTAAAATTCTTTCTCTCTCACTAAGACGAGATCTAGTGACTTTGTTTCTTGATTTTTTTTCTTTCCTATATATGATGTTAAGATTCATGATGGATTTAGTCAAAGTTTGAATTTTTTTTTTAAATATTTTATAATTGTTTTAAGATTAAGGATTTATTTTGTTTTTCTTATTCTACCATTGCAATTCACCATGTTTCTTTAAAAAAATAAAAAAGTTAGAAAATTAAGTGCGCAAAATTCCATTTTTCCTTTGACATTTGACAAAGAAAAGGTAAAGAGAAATTTTAAGTCAAATCATTTACTAAAAAACTGAAAGACCATTAAAAGACACTTAAGATTTTTAGCACTGCAATCTTTAATGCTTTTGATTGTAGTCCTAAATATGAGAATTTTACTCAATGGCCCATCCACATTCATTGATAGTATTAAATTATATTTATTACAAAAAAAATTTGTTGATATTGAAATGACCTTTCACAATCTCAATGTATTTTTTTATTTTTTATATTAGTTGTCGTTTTTAAAATAGCCCAAATTGTTCATGATTGTACCAAACAAATGTTATACAATTAAATAATTCAAAATAAATATTATGCAATTAAGGGATTATCTACTAATTATATAGGACGTTGAATAAAAAATTCAAACAAATATGCATCTTTTCTATTTTAATAAATTTTCATATATTTCTGAATAAATATATAGTATAATATTTTAGTAAGTTGTTGATTGGTTGAAATGAACAAAAATATAAAGAAAAAGAGGCCTATTGGAAAATAGCATACAGTTTGTTATTTAATGACATAATTTCTAATAATGGCTTGCAAATATAAATTTTAAATTTTATGAATATCAAATTTATCTTTTTTAATATTGAAAAATAAATAAATAATTGAGGTTCATTTCATATCATATTTGTAGTATTTTCATGTTAAATTTTGTTTTAGAATAAAAAAAATGAGTAAACAAATTAGTATAATCACTTCTTATAAAAGGTAGTGTATCTTTTCAACATTGTCATGATTTTATATTGTGTATGTTTTTGTTCTCTGTTTTTATATGTAATATTTATACTATTGGTAAAAAAAATTAATCACAAATAATATTTATAAAATAAAATATTAAAAAATAATATAATATATTAAAATAAAATATTTAAAAAAAAATAAATTCCCACTGCAATGTGCGGATTACATATCTAATGTGTGTGTGTGTATATATATATTCCTTTTAACATGTGTTAAATGTAAAATATAATAATATTTGTTTAAAAATTATAATATTTTTTTGTTTGTAATGTGAAAATTAATTTACCTATATATATTTATAGTAATAATTTTCGAAATTATATACTTAATTTTGATGATATTTCAAATAATTTGATCACATAAATAATTAATTTGCAGTTTATTACTGGAAAAAAAAAATTAAAACATACAAAAATACAAGTTTTAATTGGATTTAATAGGAAGAAAACAGTCAAGATTATAGAAAATGTGAGTTTTTATTGGAGTGGGAAAACAATCTCACGTTAGATAAATTTGAAGTTATGAAAAGGCAAAGCAATATATAATGACAAAAGGTACGAATATAATCATGATATTCAAGTTTAAGGGCGCATATATATTTCATATTTTTTATCTCAAAAATATAAAATAAATTGAGAAAATATATAAATATGATTCCAGTATTTAGGCTTAGAGGTGCATATATATCTTATATTTTTTGTCTAAAAAATACATAATAAGTTTATAAAATAAAGAATTATGCATAAAAATTGAGAAAAAGTTACATAAAATACTACGTTTTCTTCAAAATTTTACTTTTCATTATGTTTTTTTAAATGCATAAAAATAATTTTAATTTTTTTTACATTTTTAAGACATATATCAAAAATATACTCGATATATATAATATACCATATTTTTGTAAATTTTTTTGCATATACACTATATTTTTGTAATTTTTTTTGTTGCATAATATTTTTTATTTTTTATTTTTAAGTTATTTTTGTAAATTTTTCAAAAATTAATAAAAGTCCATGTTAATAATCCATAACATAACAAATTATTTATTTAGGTGTTTCATTTACCCACTATAAATTTGCGTATTTTTAAAGGTTAATATATTCTTTTCCTATGCTTAATGTTTCATGTGCTTAGTGGGTTTGGTGTTTCATCTTTTCATCCATTTGAACTATTTATTATTCTTTAATTTTCTTATTCTCTCTTTTGTTTTAGTATAAATTACTTCTATCCATTTTTCATTTGTTTTGCTTTATATTTGCTTCTAATATTCGATTGTGATTTTTTTCCCCACGTTTTCATTATTTATTTTTTTTCACTTTTCTTTTTTTGCATGTTAAATTTGGGGCTTTAATTTATATAGACCTTTTTTTTTGGCAGAGAGAGAACAATTTGAGAGAAAACGGAATTATAAATCTTGATGAGAGTTGGTTTTAGTTTTTTTTTTTTATAAATTTTTATTTTTAAAAAATCATTAAAATTCATTCTCTCTCCCTCAGACGATTTATGATCTAGTGACTTTGTTTCGTTAAAAAATTATTAAAAAATCATGATAGATTTAGTCAAAATTTGAATTTTTTAGGTATTTTATAATTTTTTTTTGAGATTAGGGATTTATTTTGTTTTGCTTATTCTACCATTGCAATTCATCTTTTTTCTTCGAAAATATAAAAAAAAAGTCAAAAAAAAAATTTAAGTACACAAAATCCCCTTTTTCCTTTGAAATTTGACAGACACAGTCACTTGGTAGAGAGAAATTTTAAGTCAAATCCTTCACTAAAAAACTGGAAAACCATTAAAAGACACTCAAGATTTTTAGCAAATCAATCTTTAATTCATTTGATTGTAGCCCCAAATATGAGATTTTTACTCAATGGCCCATCAACATTCATTGATAGTTTTAAATTCTATTTATTATAATTTTTTTTGTTAATATTGAAATGACCAGTCGCAATCTCAATGTATTTTTTTTATTTTTTAAATTAGTTGTAGTTTCTAAAATAGCCCAGATTATTCAAGATTGTACCAAACAAATGTTATGCAATTAAATAATTCAGAAAAAATGTTCTGCAATTAAGGGTTCACCTACTAATTATATCGAAAGTTGAATAAAAAAAATCAAACAAATATGCATCTTTTCTATTTTTAATTAATTTTCATATATTTCTGAGTAAATATATTGTATAATATTTTGGTGGGTTGTTCATAGGTTGATATTGAACAAAAACCATAAAGAAAAGGGGCCTATTGAAAAATAACATCTAGTTTGTTATTTAATGACATAATTTCTAATAATGGCTTGCAATATTTCTATGTTTCTCATTTCATCTATTATGAATTTTGCTTTTCTTAGAAAAAAATAAAAAATTATTTTTATAGCAAATATAAATTTTGAATTTTATGAATATAAAATTTATCTTTTTTAATATTGAAAAATAAATAAATAATTTGAAGTTTATTTCGTATCATATTTTCAGTGTTTTCATGTTAAATGTTATTTTAGAATGTTAAATTTTATTTTAGAATAAAAGAATGAGTAAAAAAAATTAGTATAATAACTTCTTATAAAAGTTAGTATATCAATACTGTCACTGTTTTATATTATGTTTTTTTTTTATTTTCTGTTTTTATATGTAATATTTATACTGTTGGTAAAGAAATTGAATCACAAATAATATTTTTAAAATACAAATATATAATATATAATATATAAAAAATAAAGATATTTAAAAAAATTAAATTCTAGCTGCAACGTGCAGGTTATACTCTAGTATATACATATATATTCCTTTTAATATGTGTTAAATGTAAAATGTAATAATATTTGATCAATAATATATATTTTTTTATGTTTGTAATATGAAAATTAATTTACCTATATATATATCTTTATAGTAATAATTTTAGATATTGTATACTTAATTTTAATGATATTTCGAATAATTTGATTATATAAATAACTAATTTATAGTTCATTACTGGAAAAAAAAAATAAAACGTACAAAAACATAAGTTTTGATTGGATTTAGTAGGAAAAAAACAGTCAAGAATATTCAACTATAGAAAACGTGGATTTTCGTTAGGGTGAGAAAACAATTCCACGTTGGATAATTTTGACGTTATGAGAAAGGCAAAGTAATATATAATAGTAATAGGTACAAATATTATCATGATATTTAAATTTAAGGGCACATATATACTATAAAAAAGGACACATATATACCTCATATGCTTTATTTTAAAAAATATAAAATAAGTTGAGAAAAGATGAAAATATAACTCTGGTATTTAAGTTCAAAGGTGCATACATATCTCTTTTTTTTTTTTTTATCTCAAAAATATATAGCAAGTTTGTAAAACAGAGCAAATATATATTAAAATTAAGAGAAAATTACAATAAATACTATTTTTTCTTCAAAATTTTATTTTTTTATTATGTCCTTGTTTTTCAATGTATAAAAATAATTTTACTTTTTTTTTACATTTTTAAAACACATAACAAAAATATACTTAACATACATAAAAAAAATACCATATTTTTTAAAATTTTTGGCACATACACAATATTTTTTTTTATTGTGCAATATTTTTAATTTTTAAGTTATTTGTATAAATTTCTCAAAAATTAACAAAAGTCCATGTTAATATTACATATGCAACAAAAAAATATACAAAAATATTATGCAACTGAAAATTACAAAAATATTGTGCATATACCCAAAATTTATAGAAATATGATATATTTATATATATATATATAATATATTTTCAGTATATGTTGTGTATATTTTATCATATCTCTTAAAAATATAATTTCATAAATTATAAATATTTAATATATTTTCACTATTAAATAAAAAAATATAATAAAATAATAAAAATTAATATTTTAAAATATTTTTCATCATATAAAAATTATAATTTTTTATAAAAAGAAAAAATTTTACTTTTAATTATAAAAAATAAATAGCACTAAAAAATAAAATAACATATACAAAAATAAAATAATAAAAAATTATTAAATTTATTTTTAAATAAATTTTACATATTATACATATAAAAAATAAAAAAAATACACATAATTTTGTTATGTAGATATATTATAGATGTGTTGTAGATATATTATAAATGTGTTGTAGATGTGTTATAAATATTATATGTATATTATATTTTTATTATTAAAATTGTGTTTATTTTATATAAAAATTGTTGAATATTGTTTGATATTATATAAATATTATGTGGATATTTGGAAAATAAAAAATCAAAATAAATAAAATTAAATAAATATTAAAAATATTATGTAAATATATTATAGATTTATTGTAGATGTTGTAGATATATTTTGTATTGTTGAGTGTGTATTTTATATATATTATGTATATGTTATATATATATTTATTTTTATGTGTATATTAAAAATATGACATTAAAATTTTTTGGATAAAAATATAAATAAAATAAAATATGAAAAAATAAAAGAAAAAAATTATAAAAATAAAAAAAGAACGTTAAAAAATTTGTTTAAAAAAAAAAAAAAAGCCAAAAATCGTATAAGTGAAAAAAGTGATGTGCGGGTCCGTATTTTTGAAAACTGAGAATGTAAAGGAGGTATATTGTGTAATATTCTCTATTAAGATTTTAGAAAAATTCAAGTCCAAATTAAGTGAACGAGATTGTTCGCATATCACAAAGGAGGTATTAATTTCATGAAAAAATTTATAATGTACGCCTTTTTTATTTTTTTTTTTAAAAATATCTAAGTATTTTGTTATATACTTTTAATATATCAAATACATATTAGGTGTATATTTTTAAAAGTGAAGCATACTTTTAATATTAAACATATATTTTTAAAAAGAAGTATTTTGGAAAATGAAAGTTAAAAAAATAATATTTTTGAATTAAAAAAGAAAAATAAAAATTTCCTTATATTTTTTAGTGTATTCATTAATTTATCTATATTTCCTTAAGATATTTATAATTTTTTTTATTACTTTTTATAATTTTTTAAAAATTGAAATAGATGATTAATGAAAATGAATAATTAAAATAAAATTAATTCGATCAAACACAACTCAACATATTTTTTTAATAAATTAAAACAACCAGAAATTATATATTGATCTCACATTATTTCTTTGTTTTACCACAAATATTTATTACTATAAAATAACAAATTACCTCATTCTAAAATGCTTAAATTGCAAATTTTTATTCTTCATATTTTACCTTTTTGCTAGACATATTTAGAAGTGTTTCAAGAGCATCAGAGGCACGTCAAGCTCTTGTCCAAGTCAAAAGTCAAACATTTCAGCGAAATATAGTCTTCATCACTCTGTATATCCTCTTCATCACTCTGTATATCCTCGTCATCAATCACATCGAAACACCTAAAAGGACAAGAATGTCCATAATCACCTTTCGGATTTGGCACTTTCCACCTTTACCCTATGTTTGGGATGTAATATTGTGTAAAAAATAAAATAATAATAATAATAATTAAGTTAAAATAATTATTAATTAATTAAATGAATTTAATAATAATAAAATAAAAAATATAAAAGTTTAAAACGTACCCACCAACTTATTAGGTGGGCAGAAAAAATATATATAATTAATTTAGAATAATAATTATGAATTATAATTTTAATTATGAATTATAAATATTAAATTAAAATTTAATTAGTAAGTTAATGAGTTAGATTAAAATTTTTATTACTATTTAGTTATTTATTAGAATTTTTTATTTAATTTAAATAAATTATTTGCTAATTAAAATAATAATAATAATTATAGTTGTTAATTAGTTATCATTAGTTGTATTTAAAAAATTTTATTAATATATATATATATATATTATTAGTTGATTAATTATTTGTAATTGAAATAGAAATAAGTATATGTATATGTATAGTAACTTAGATAAAATATTTAGGGTTAAAATGAGTTAAAATTTAGAATTTATGAATTTATTTATAAAATTTCAGAATAAATCAATTTAAATATAAACATATATATATATATATGTGTGTGTGTGTGTGTGTAATGTAATAAATTAATTAAAAGATAATAAATTAATAGTTTGTTAATTAAGTTATATTAAATATTACTAATAAACTAATAATATATATATATATATATATGAGTTTTTATTTACAATTGAATAAAATTAACTAAATTATTTATAAGTTAAAATGAGTTAATTAATTAGTAAAATGATCAAATTAGAATTAATTAGAAAATAATCAAACTAGCTAGTAAATAAAGTATAAATATAAAAAATTTATAGAAATTCATAAAACTAATTATTTAATTAAAAATTTGTATTTCTATTATTATAATAATTAAGGTAGTATTTTTATTAAAAACATAATTAATGTTAAAGTAGTAATTAAATATTAATATTATTAATGTAGTAATAAAGTATTATTATTAAAAATTTTATATTTATTAGTAATTGTTAAATTTAGTACAATTATTATTATTATCATTAATTTTTACCACAATTACAACTATCAAATATTAAAATATATTATTTTAATTTTATCATAAATGTATTTCAATAGCTAATATTGTTATTGTTATTACTATTGCTGCTATTATTTAGTATTAAATTTAATATAAACTGTTAAATCTAGAATAATAGTAATTAAATAATTATTTTAACTATATACATAGTATTATTATTTTTATTGTTAAAATATTGACTTTGTTATAAGTAGTTATTAAAAAATAAAAGTAAAATATTAAGAAGAAAGTAAATTATATATATTATGGTTATTAATATAATTATTAGTAAACTCAATATAAGTTATTATGATTAAATTAAACTTAAATAAATAATTATTCTAATAAAATAAATTAATTAAATAATATATAAATAAATATAATTAATATCACTATTATTATTAATAATGTTGTTATTATTATTATTTTACAGTGTATAGAAAATTTAAAAAAATATTATTTAAAATATAAAAAAAAGAAAATTTAAGTAGATACTGTTTAAAACATAATTACATAAATTAATTAATAAAATAAATATTATTAAACTATTAAATTAAAAAAATAAAAATAATATAATTTAGTTGTATAAAGAAATATTATCAATACTTAATAAATTTAGACACTCAAATTATATTAGGATGTTAAAAATATTATTGAAATATTTGATAAGTAATTGGCTTAATAATTATATAATATTCATTAGAGTAGTAATTTAAAATTTTGGGAACGACCGAGTTATGTTAAAACTCCGCCAAAAATTCGTTAGAATTTTAGGACTCATTTTCACATTTTCTTTTTATGCCATTTACCTCGTAGTAGTATTAATCCTAGATAATACTTTAGTAAATTATTATTTTTATATAACTTTATGTGTGGACTCAACTGCAATCGTAGAACATAAAGATAATCCAGTAAATTAAATAATTTGAGCTATTGATTAAGGTGAGTGAGTAATTATATAATATTAGTAATTATTATTATTATTATTATTATTGTATATAATTTATTAAAATTATTTATTGATGAAATTAATTTTTATAAAAAGATTTAGAAAGGAAAAATAATATTTATAAATATATTTAAAATAGGAATAAATAATAGTATGTTAATGTTTGAATTATGGTATGATAATTATTTATTGATACAGTTAAATAAATAATTTATATATACTCATTATATGTTTTCTAATTGAGACACATGTGATGACAGAGTATTGAAGAAATTGACAGATTATGATTATGATACTGTTTTTGGGACATCACTTGGTATACATATAGTTTTTGGCGTGCATATCAGATGACCGTCTTTTGGAGGCAGTTATGCACATGCGTATGACCATGAATAATTACTCTTGGTGCTGTCATGCGTCATCGTTATGTTCAAAATATCATGTTTTATCCTTAGGTTGCTAGTAAATATATGTTTATCTGCGCCTACGGTATTATGTTATCTATAGACTATATATATTATGTGTATGAAATTATAAGATTATATTTAATGACATAATATTGTAAATTTATGTTTTTTTAATAAATAAATTATTATTCAGTAGTATATGATTTTAATAGTAATTAGATAAGTAAAATTTTATTTGTTCCTCATTTGTTATATAATTTTCTCACTGAGTAGTTAGACTCACCCCTTATTTATATAAATATTTTAGATACAGTTGGAGAATAAACATGTAGAATACCTCTATTTTTATTCCGTTCAGCACGTAGAAAAAGTCGGGCCAATATAAGTATCTTTTGGACTTATTTAAAAAGTATTTACATTTTTGTGTTGAATAATAAATAATATGTATTTTGAATGTTAGTAACTATTGGATGATATTAATGTGTGTGTAATAAGAATATTAATAAAATAAATTATGAGTGATATTTTTATAATAAAATAATAGTATAATAATTTATGAGATAAGTTCACTAATAGAATTAAGAGAATGGAGTGTGACATGAAAATAGATGAAAAATGGGTAGATAAAATTAAAGAAGCAAAAGCATGGTATATTATCATGTTTGGAAAGAGGGTAGGTCAAAAGAGAAGGTTTTATAAGGTTAACGAAGGGTTAAGAAATGTTATTTTTTCACAAAAATTTTAACACCTCATTTTGGAATGAGTGTTAGGAGGTGTTAAAAAAATATTTTAGTCAATTAATATTAAATTTTACCATGACTTATCTTCCACCCAAATAATATAAGAATACAAATCTTTCATTTTATTTTATAAATCTTAGTTTTCTTTCAAACAATTCCATTCTTTTATTTAACCTTCTATAGAAAAGACAACGTAGCCAGATCCTCTTGCATTGTTTTAGAACATTACAGAATGTCTCCTCCTCTTGGGGATATATCAGGCGTGCCCCACATTTGATTACTTTGAAATGATGCAATGGATTGCCATTTATATCTTCAGGGTAGAATTCAATTATAACCTCTCTGTATCTACTATAGAGATCACTTTTTGTAACATCCACGCAAGGATCATAGACAAAGAACATCTGACTACTACCACCTTTTCCATACCCACCACCGAAATAGCAATGTATATCACTGCACTCTCCATACTCATTTTTGAAATGGTATCTACATTTAACTTGGACACCATTTGGGTCCATCCAGGAGTTCTTGAATTCAATAACAGCACACAAAGTGAAACCCAGAAACTCACTAGTATTCCACTGTGAAGGCAGCTGAACTGTTATTGAAAATCCAAAACCTTGATGGCCAAACCACTTTGGAATTATCCGTCCAGGAAAACAAAGAATAGATTCCCCTGTTAGTACAGAAGGCATCTGCACCACAAAATTCACACTGGAAATTGTCAGTAAAAAGAATAGAGAGAGACAGGACGAGAGAAATTGTCAAGAGAGAGAAAGAGACCTGATTGTGCAGTTTCTTTGCATAAAGCAGGAATTTTGTAATGGCATACAACATAATATCGTCCCTTTCAATCGAGTTCAAACGGTGACAACTAGTGAAAATGAATTCAAAAATGTTTCCCTGGGCTCTTGCTGAATCAATTGTTACTGAATTCAGTGAAATGCAATTGTGTGCATCCAATTTTGTCAATTTTGGAGGAAGGTCTGGCAGTGTTCGTAGACGCATGCAACTTCTTAAACCAAGATACTGCAGCTCAAAGAGCTTCTTGATGCTTCCAGGTATACTTGAAAACTCGTTTCCACTAAGATCTAATGCTTCTAATGAGTATAAGCAGCCAATAAAATGAGGCACTTTTGATAAACTGCAGTTAGTTAGACATAGCTTACGTATGAATTGAATATCCACCTCCATCTCAGGCATCTTGAGAAAATGTTCTATACCAAAAAGATTGCTGCAGTTTCTCGCTTCCAAGCTCGAAAGGCCCTTCAAATTTTTAAGTGGCGAGGGTAACCTTGTTATGGCTGTTTCATCTAAATAAAGATATCTCAACGATCCCATCACCTCTAAAACTTCTGGAAAATCCACAAACTTGGAACAGCCTGAGAGATTAAGCTTTTGCAGAGATTTCAACATACAAATACTACTAGGAAGAATTTGAAATCTTTTGCAGTTTTGCAGACTCAATTCATCAAGTTCAAGGAAATACCCAATTGAGGAGGGGATTTCTTCTATTGTTGTCCCATCTAAAAACAATTTCTTGATATTCCATGAAACCTCTGGAAACTTGGTGATGTTTGAGCAGCCAGAGAGAATAAGATTTTCAAGAGATGTCAACTTAGAAAGGGTACAGGGAAGATTCTTAAGCCTTTTGCAGTTCTTCAAATTCAAACAAGAGAGTCTTGTAAGATAAAGAATTGAAGAGGGAAGTTCTTCTATTGCAGTTTCACTCAAGTACAAGTATCTGATATTCATTGAAATATCTGGAAACTGAGTGATATTTGAGCAGCCAGATAGGTCAGTAATCACAAGGGATTTCGACAAGAACATAGACTTTGGAAGATTCCTAAGTTGTTTACAGTTCTTTAGATTCAATGCGATGAGCCCACTGAGATTCCCAATTGATTTAGGAAGTTCTTCTATGGCAGTCTCATTTAAATTTAAATACCTTACATTCTCTGCAATCTCTGGACATTCCCTAAGACTTGAGCAGCCAGAAAGGTTAATTGTCTTGAGAGATCTCAATTTAATGCAATTCGGGAGGTGCATAAGGCTTGTGCAGCATTTCATATTCAAATCAACAAGCTTGTCTAGAAACTGAATAGATGATGAAACTTCTACCAAGCTAGTACAGTAGTCAAAATTCATTCTTTCAAGATTCTTGGCCTGTGACAGATTTGGGAAAGTAGCAAGGTGCTTGGAATGGCTGAGATTAATATCTCTCAAGCTTACAAGATTCTGCAGAAAAAATACTGTAAATTAGAAGTCTCCCAACCCATAACACATTTTTGAAAAGATAATAGTGGGTAAAAGAGAAGCACGAAGATAGTTATTATAGCATACCTGTACTCCTATCCATAATTGTTTAACATTGCTATATTCCAGGTCTAGTTCAACAAGTTTCTCTGCTTGAAAATTTGATGGCATAGACCTCAATGGGTATCCATCCCAGTGAAGATACCTCAACTCATCACAAAGAAACTCAAGGTCTTGAGGAAGATGCAATTTGCTGCCATTTCCATTTCTAGAATTATAAATTTTTAGTATTCTGAGATTGACCATGTCAACGAAAGCTCTGGAATTCAAGTTCAATTCTCCTACTGTTGATGCATCTAAAAAAATGCCCTCAACCTTTTCCGTTCCCTAAAGATCACAGTAGGAATATAAAGCATAAGTTTGGTAAATATAAAGGTTTCAAACTGACTTTCATACATATAGAGGACACACAAAAAAGCAAAAACATGTACATATTTATCTTACCAAAAACATGTTTTCAGCACATATCACTGAGAAAATAAGTATATACATCATGCATATGCTCTCACCAAGTTTTTGATCAACACTTGAATGACATCAGTAGGATTCCATAGTCTACTGCGCTTGCCCAGCTTGACAACAGATTCCTGGCGAACAATTTCATGGCCCATTTCTTGCAACAAGTCATGCATCCCTAGCTTGCCTTCAAGGACAGTAACAAGGCATCTATCAACTAGAACACTGATTCCAATACCTGCTGAAAAACCAAAACCATCCAGTATTCTTTTGACGAAATCAATTTGATGCCCTTTAAAAAAGCATGCAATATCAAGAAATATACTTTTCTCTTCATCATCTAGGACATCAAAACTTAACTTCAACACATTACAAATTTTAGATTGAGGAATTCTTCCAAGTTTATTCAGTGCACTTTCCCAATCTTGTTTCGTTCTGTCAAATAAAAATGAACCCAATACTTTAAGTGCCAAGGGATTTCCCTGAGCATAACTCACCACTCTATTTGATAGCTCCATTCTATCTTTTGTGGGATAGTTTTTCTTAAAAGCATTCAAACAGAATAGTTGAAGAGCGTCATTGTCATTCAATCCCTGAACTTCGTATACATCATCGACTATATTCTTGAGAACCTGCCTATCTCTAGATGTCACAATAACTCTGCTTCCAGAAGCAAGATCACATCTTCTAATTAGAGAATCTAACTGATCTACATCATCCACATCATCAAGAACAATCAAAACCATTACGCGTTGGAGCCTTTCAATATGTAGATTTTCATCTTCCAATATTTCAAGCAGAAGTTTTTGTTTTAAACTACCTAGGCCGCGTCTTTTTGACTCTTCCCTAATATTTTTGAGAAAGCAGAAACCTTCATATCGACTTGAAAGACTGTTGAAAATTGCTTCAGCAATGGTTGTCTTACCTATTCCGCCCATACCCCAAATTCCTAGCCAGCGAACCTCTGGCGACCCAATGCATAATAACCTTTTAACTTGTTCAATGTGCGAATCCATTCCAACTAGGCCCCATGAATCCATATCGTATGGATGATTCAACTTATTCTGAACATGTTCCACAATTTCATCCACAAGCTTGGCCTCGGGCCTACCAAATATGAAGAACAAGTAGCGGTGAGATAAAATGTTCCATAAGGAAACAAAAAATATGACGAGGGTTTTGTTAAATCATCATTTTTGTTTTGATACCTGTTTGCATCAGGGGCCATACTGGCATAGGCCTGTAAGAGGTTATAGTAATGGATAAAAACCTAAGTTTACTTCTATGGTTAGCATTTGTGTTAAGCATACAAAAAGTTTACACGCTGCTCTCATCTCTCCTGAAAGTACTAATCCAAGGTATAAGGCCTACTAATAGGTGGGACGATCAGAGCATAAAAATAACTTAGTTTCATCTTGATTTATATATTGTCCCAAAGATTAAAAATGTAAAAAGATTATAAATTTACACATACCTGATCATCCGGGAATCCCATCCAGATATACTGGCTGCTTTCATCAAGTTAGACCTCCACTTCGGAACCCTTTCTACCTTCTCCTTAAAGTTCTTCTCAAGCTCAATCAGTGCATCTGCAAAACTCGCACTTTGTTCTTCTACATGAGATGGATCTACATTATAAAAAACTGGTAAAACTACATGTCCATAAGTGTCCTTGCATTCAAGAATTTTCACCAATTCATCCAAGCACCAAGGTGAAGATGCATAGTTTTTAGAGAAAATGATTACAGAAATCATAGATTCTTCAATTGTTCTCAAAAGGGCTGGTGTTATTTCTTCTCCTCTTTCAAGATCATTATCTATGAACGTCTTGATTTTTTTGCGGCGTAAAGCATAGCAGAGATGGCTAGTAAAATTATCGCGGGTGTCCTTTCCTCTAAAGCTAAGAAACACATCAAACTTGCGTTTACGAGTATTAGAAGAAGATGCCATAATAGAGAGTCAAAGATGTATTGTATTGTATTGATGACCACTGATTCACTGAACCACAAGAAAAATAATAAATAAATAAATAAATAAATGAAGAGTAATAATAATAAAATCCAACATTATCAATCATTGGAAATCAAAATTTTCTTTGTAAGATTAGAAAACAAAAATTAAAACTGCTTTTTACAAAAATTATTTAACAAAGAATTAACAGTTTTCCAAATAGAAACACAATTGATTGACTGGAATAGAACATATAAATTACCTGAAGTGAAAAGCCCACAAAATTTTCTACTTGGATGAGTTATTAGAGAAATATCAATTGACTCCAACTTCAGCTTCTTTTGTAGCTAATCGACTTACAGGGAGAAGACTTAAAAAGTGGACAAGTCAACGCCATATCTCAACACTCAAATATCAGCTACCTCTGATAATGTATAAATAAAATGATTTTGTTTGCAGAAAGAAAATGTAAAAATTAATTCAATTTAATTTTTGAAAAGTGCGGGTGGATAAGATTTAAGTGGCTTCCAGCTGCATAAGATTTATAGCATAAGTGGGACAAGATGATGAATTTGGCTCTCTCCATTAAAATAAATTCTTTTCTATTAAGAATTCAAATATAAAATAAGTCTTCTAATTTTTAATAAATTTAAAATTTTTATTATATTGTATTTTTAATATTATTTAAATTTTTATTATTTGAAAATATCTTAAAATTTTAAATTATTAAAATAATAGCCTAATACATAAATTCACATCTGTATTTTTAATTTTTTAAGAAATATCTGTATTTTTAATTTTTTAATTTTTTATTATTTCAAAATATCTTAAAATTTCAAAAACTCTTAGCTCATCTCGCCTCAAAGCTCTTAGCTTTATTTTGGAAAAGCAATTGCACCAAATTATTTTTTATATTTAAGCTACATAAATTTTTTTTAGTATCTATTTTGAACAGTTTATACAAGTTTATTATATAAAAGGATATGCTTTAAAGATGGCATAATCCACTTTGAAGTCGAAGTCATTTTATCATTTTGTATTGAAACTAATTGTAAAGATCTATGGCTAAAACAATTATTGATATTCTTTTTAGGAAATAGCAAGGAAATTGCCTCCCGACAAAGTGTAAAATCAATAGTGAGCTACATTTACTTTAAATAGAACATTTAAAAGAATTATGTCATTAGGTGCCTTTTTGACATTACCCCTTTTTCCTTCCTCTTCTGTTAAATAATAAAATGACATTTACGCCCTTTTAACGTTCTCCCACCCTTTTTCCTTTTCCTTTCCCTTATTTCTTTCTCTTCCTATAAATCCTAGAATTTAATAATTTTCTTTTTCTTTATCTTGCACAAGTTGCTTCACTCTTTTTTTTTTTAATTTATTGGAGGGATTTAACCCATGGACTACACAATAGGGGTAGTCCTCCCCTATCAACACTCATCACAAGGATGATCAACACTCACCACAAAGGTGACAGAATGGGGAATCGAACTCGTGACCAACTGGACACATCACAGCGCACTAATCAACTAGGCTAGGCCCTCAACCCCAAGTTGCTTCACTCTTTAGGTGTCTAACAAGTATTTGCTTTCATCCACTATATTTGAGGAACACAGTTGCAAAATTGGTAATTTATTTGTTGTTGCATTTATTTTGGTTTTATTTTTTGCATTCATGTATTGACAAAAACAACTACATTTATTTCAGTAAATATTCAGTCGCACTTGCATTTATTTCTTTTTTTTTTATTGTATTTAATGCATAGATTGGCTCCTATTATTATATAATATTGGTTTGCCTTTTCATGTGTTGTTGTGAGTCGTAATAACCAATTTTATATAAAAAAAAACACATTCTTTTCTGTGGATATCATTTATTTAAATAAAAAATGATCGTATTTATTTGGATGAATCATTTTGGAGGATCGTGAGTCAGTTAAATACCTTTGAGAAACTTATAATAAACGAGTTTAATAACATACTTAAAAAATTGACCATGTAATTATAATTAAATGATTGTGTTGATATTAAGATCCAAACATTATAATGTTGGTTTTGAAAAAGTCCCTGTGATAAATTTTAGATTGTATTTTGGTTTCATATATGAAAACATAAGTTTCAATATTTGCTTATAACCTTGGATTTTCCACGTAGGAGTTTGTTTTTTAAAAAATGGAAAAAATAATTATTTACATTTTTTATGGCGGATGTCTCGACGAATAAACTTATGATTATATTAGAGGTTCATTTGAGTTATTGTATGAGTATAGAAAAAGAGATTACAAGGGATTAGAGAAAATTGTGCGTGAGTACTTGAACATCGACGAGGGGGCAAATATCAAATTAAAATATATGTCTGGAATTTGCAATTATCCACTCCAAGCTATTGACAATGATTACAAAGTTGAGTTATTCCTATACCTATCTCATGAAGATAGAGTCAAGCATGCTTTAGTTATTATAGTTGAAGATGAATGTTATAATAGTCTTAAGAAATTTGGTGATGGGAGTAGTGATTCCTCGGAGGCGATTAGATCTGAAGTAAAAAAGGCATTGATATATGAAGATATTGATATGTCATTGTGTCATGTATATAAATTGGAATCAACTAAACTTTATTCTGAGAATGTTCATGACAACATACATTACGATGGCATGGAGATAGAAAATTATTCTTATGCCAAAGAAGTTGCAGAAGAGAAAGTCACTGAAGTTCCATATGCTGATCCTTCGAGTTATAATGAGCAAGCTATTATAATTTCTCCTTTGCTTCATTTTGCAGATGAGAATGATGCAGATTTATTTGAATCGAGAATGAGAATTTTTAAGGAGTTGTACAAGAAAGGTGAAATTTTGGCATCCTACATACTTGCACTTGTTGATAGAAACTAATCCTAACATTGCTATAAATTATTCATTGCATCACTTAGAATTGCATTGTGTGTGCGTGAGTTAGGATGCCTTGTGAAACTCATGTTATGTGTATATAAGTGATACCATGCTTTCATTCAATGTATGGAGATTGAGCACTGCATAACTACTCATAGCTTTATACCTCTTACTATATACTTGCTATTAGAACTTAAACATTTTTACCCCAAAGACTAATGCCCCATATAGTTAGCCTAGTAATTTTAAAAAATAAAAATATTATATTTGAAAAATTTTAGAAATTATATCATTATTATACAAATTAAAATATCATAAAAATTTGTCAAATGTTTAAATCAATCTTTAAATTATAATGTGTATCTCATTTATATTTTTTTAAATCATTTATCTCATTTTTTTTTATATAAAAAATGACCTCAACATATCCTCGTCGTAACAAAAGTTAAACTTTTATTAAAAAAAAATACTTAATTAATTTATGTAAGATTTACTCTTAAAATTTGTATAGCTCTAAGACTTTGTATAATTATAAATTGTTTCTAAATCTAAAATTGGATTTTAATTTTAAAATAAAAATTAATTATTTTGATAAAGTAAAATTTTAAGATATTTTTAAATAATAAAAATCTAAATAATATTATATTTTTATATAATAATAAAAATTTAAATAATATTAAAAATATTAAATAATAAAAATTTTAAATTTATGAAAATTATAAGAATTATTTTGTATTTTTAAATAATTATTTTTAAATGTTAAGAATACTAATTAAAAAATCATATTGTAAATAATGATATTTTATTGTTTGCTTACTCAATGTATTAAATTCCAACAAGAAATAAAAATATTTTTAATTCTAACTCTCTCTTTCCCCCTTAGACTTTCCTTCCCTCCAAACACCATTCTTTTTTTTTTCTCTCTTAGAAAATTTAGGACAATTTTTTTTTAAGTTTGTCGCTCTCTTTCTTTTTGTAACTTTCACATACAAATTTCAAACAATACCACACTTACTTTTACTTCAAAAAGTAACCTCGAAATTTCAGACAAAACTCGATCTTGAGAAGGGGCATTTGGAGAGAAGGATATTTTTTAATTAATATTTTCATTTAAATATTATTTTTGTTAAGAATTCAAATATAAAATAAGTCTTCTAATTTTTAATAAATTTAAAATTTTTATTATATTATATTTTTAATATTATTTAATTTTTTATTATTTAAAAATATCTTAAAATTTTAAATTATTAAAATAATAGCCTAATACATAAATTCACATCTGTATTTTTAATTTTTTTTAATAAAAATCTATCAGCATATTGTATTTTGCAAGTATCCTATAACACACCTATATATTCAAAAAAATATTATTATGCACACGAATCATCTAATTATCAACTCACCGATCAGCATGTATTACATGCGCTTGGCACCTACTTTATTTTCAAAAACTCCTAGCTCATCTCGCCTCATTACTCATTAATCCCAAGAAAAATTAAAACATTAGCTTAATTTCTTTTTTTATCTTTTAACCTAATTTATGTGAAACCCTAATTATTTTCACAAAATTCATTTTGATTGTGTTGTAAGGCAATTGAAATATGATAAACAGTTGATTATTCTAAGTTTATTCTAGTTCTATGAAAGATTGACATCTTACTGGTTGGATAGAGAATAATTATTTAATTTTCCAAGAAAAGCTGGTGTTTGAACACAAAAAGTTTTAAATTTATAGCAATTGTGTTAGCTGCATATTGTCTTCTGGTGGTAATTTTTGTTTTTAGGTATTAGGTTTAGAGTACATTTCCATCCAATAGGTGATACATTTGATTATTCATGTTTTATGCCTATTTGTCCAATTAATTATCATCATTAATTTTTAAATAAATTACACGACTTTAAATAAATATCAAAAAAGAATAGATAATATTATATTTTTTAATTAATTGTCGACATTAATTTTAAAAAGATTTGAATAATCCCAAATATATGATTGATAAAAAAAATATTCCAAAGTGGAGCGAAGATTTTTTCCTAATATGTATATATATTATTTTCCTTTTAATATTTGCTAAATGTAAAATATAATATTGTTTTTATAAACTCATTATAAACAATATAAAATTTATAAACTCATAATAAACATATAATAAACTTATTATAAATTTATAATAAATATATTGCAAACTAATAAAAATCTGGTATTTTAGTAAATAATTTATAAATTCAAGTATTTTGATAAATAGCTTATAAATATGGTAAATTTAAATTTTTTTTAATTTTTCTTGTATTTTTATCAAAATTCTCATATATAACCCAATTTTTGGGATATATATTATTTTTTTAATTGTAAACTATTAATTAATTTTGAATTTATTTTTATTTGATAAAATTGAGATTTAAACTTTAAATTATTGAGTAAAAGTTGGGCTATTTTTTAATGGGTCAATTTAAATATTTTAGTGGGGTCAATTTAAAAAAATATATAAAATATAATAAGTATATTTTTTTATAAATTCATTGGGGTCAAAAGACTCTACTAATTGTGTGTTGGCTACGTCCCTGCTCAGGGGTATATATCGATACCTCATATTTTTTGTCTCAAAAATATATAGCAAATTTGTAAAACAAAGCAAATATGCATAAAAATTAAGAGAAAATTACATAAAAAATTACTTTTCTTTAAAATTTTATTTTTTACTATTTGTTTTTTTTCAATGTATAAAAATAATTTTTAAACTTTTTTTCATTTTAAAGACATATACCAAAAATATACTCAATATATATAAAAATATATATACCATATTTTTTTAAATTTTTGGCATATGCACAATATTTTTATAATTTTTTGGTTGCATGATATTTTTAATATGAATGAGTTTTTTTTTTCTTTTCTTTTTTTGTTGACCGATATGGAAAAATCTGTGTGGTAATCAAGTCTATATCTTCTTATCAATCACATTGAAACACCCATAGCCAACTACATATTTAAGTGAATGAAATGGTAACACTTTTTTAGTGTTACTTTAGGAACAACAATTTCCGCAGTTTCAAAGAAGAAATCACCAGCTTCATTGAAAAGTCTTGGATTTAGACTTCTTTAGCATATCTATTAGTATAAAGACAGTGACAGAATTAGGAATTAGATTGAGGAGGGGGAAAGGGGGGAAAACTTTTTAAGCTAAAAAAATTGCAGGCGAATTTGAAAATAAAATTGAACATTTAATATTATAGTAAAATTTAAAATTTTATTATAAAATTCTATTAAAAAAATTATCTATTAGAATTTTATATTATTTATTAAATTCTAAAAATTTATTATATTTTTTACATTCCTTTTCATTTTAGTTTTTGAATCTATTGTTTTATTTACAAGATTTTACTAAATTAAATTTTATGAAATGAGAATACTAGTTTTACCCAATTCACAATCAAATTATAAAATTCTAGCACTGACCTAAAGACAGAATCACAAAATTCTAAATACCCACTAATTAAAAACTAAAAAAATAAACATATATAGTGCAAAAAAACCAATAATTTATAAATTTTTGATAGAGAGATTTATATATTTGTAATATGTATTTATACATATATATTTATACTATATATTATAAATATTATAAATATATACATATATTATAGGGGGAGGGGGTCCAATGCTCCCCAGAAACCCCCTCCCTCTCTCTATGTGTATGTTAACAAAATTTCTCCTCTTAAACATATAACATATGACCCTCACAATTGATCACATAAGAACATGCTAAAGGATTGCCATTCATGTATGTGGGTAGAATTTGTAAAACTAGGGTTTCATACACAGAGTTTAGAGAAAACACAAAATGAGATGAAAAGTGTTATGACTGTATTAGGGTTAATCTAAGTTGTGTTGCCAGAAAAGTTACTTTTATATACAACGTATAAAAATACTAAACTACCTTGAAACAATACTAACTACAATAAATATAAGTTGTACATTAAAGTAATTACATCAAAGTAGAAGAAATATAAAATACATATACATAATTTATCAGCCTCCTCAAGATGGAGATTGAATGATCATTCACATCTTGGACAATAAAAAATAATGAGCATTAGCACCCAGGGCTTAGAGGAACAAGTCTTCTAGCTGCATCTTTGAAGAAACATGTGAAGTAGAGATAAAACTTTCCAACAATTTATTTCATACAATATAACAATCTATATCCAAATGCTTAGTCTTCTCATAGAATATAAGATTAGCAGCAATGTATATGTCACATCCCGATTAATAATAATTATTATTTGCCATTCATAGTAAAAATGACAACTCCTTATCTTACTAATAACAATATTATTTAGTTTGTTGAATAACTATTATAATTCAATTAATTTTAATTTTATAAAATTGAAGCATAATTTGTTAATTAAATCAACTCAATCAATTAATTAATATATAATAAGATTTAGATTAATTGATCTAAAATAAAATAATTTAAGAAATTTTAAGCTCATCTAGGCAAAAATACAATCATCAACGCATCTAAAATTTTGAATGAAATATCGAAACTGGGTCGCCGGAGCATCGCCAGAATTCTTGCTGGTTATTGTCCACATCACCGTTTAGGAGGTTTTCAATATCCAAATGAATCATAGTTGGTGTCATTGGAAAGATAATGAAGTCAGGACCTCAATTATACTAGAGGTGTCAACTAACTCACTAGAAAATCACTGAAATCTCATAAAAAAATTTCTATTTTCATTGGAATTTTTATCTCACTTCTATGATCTCCTCATGGCCTATTAATACTCAGATTAAATCTTATAAAATGAAGATTCCAACGCATCTTGAATCACCTAAATCAGACTTCAGATGAGGGAGATATGACTATTTAAAATTTCGGTCATCGAAGTTAGTTGAAATTCATTATAGCAACTTTGGGAAGCACGTCTGGTGAAGTACAAACTTCAATTAGAGTGACTCTAGTGTTGTTAGCTTTGTCTAAATGTTAGCTTTCCAATTCCACTAGTGATACATCAATCGGAGGTCGGTGATGAAGTTATAACCGAAAAACTATAGATTGCTCTTTCTCTCTCTCTCTCTCTCTCTCTCTCTCTCTCTCTCTCTCTCTCTCTCTTCCTTCCTTCATTTCTTACTTTTCCAGCATTATTTTTTTATTTTTTTATATTATATAATATATATTATTATTTTATTTTATTTTAAATTTTAAAATTTAAAATTTTTACATCAACTTTCAATTATTTTCCCCATTTTTAATTCTCTTCCAAACCAAACTCTCCCTCAAATTATTATTATTATTATTATTATTATCTTTAAATGATATTTTACAATATTTTAAATTTTAGGTTATTACAATGTAGAGCTGCATGAATATCACGATATAAGGAAATAGGAAGGATAACAAATAGCTTAAATTCTTGTAGAAGATAGGTCAAAAATTGAAGATCACAGACTATAGAAGCCATACTTCTGTACTCAGCTTCTGCTAAGAACCTAGCAGCAATCTCTTGCTTCTTTGTCTTTCAATTAATCAAATAATATCCCAAAAAAATATAGTATCTAATTAAAGACTTTCTAGGCTTGACATAATTGCCCCAGTCAGCTTCATAGTAGGCACTTAAAGATAGAGAAGAATCCATAGAGTAAAATAGGCCAAAAGAAGGAGTGCCCTTGAAATATCTCACAACATGTAGGGCTGCATCCCAATTGATATTTCTAGGAGCACTTATAAAATGGCTTAGTTGTTGGGTAGAAAAGGAGATGTCGAGCATGCTAAGATTTAAATATAGTAATCTACCTACCAATCGCCTATACCTTTCTAGCTCAAGGAAATAATCAAAAGACTCATCATGTATTTTTAAGCCATAAGGAAAAGGGGTTTTTATTGGTTTATAACAAATTAAGTCAGTATTTATTAAAATATATAAAATGTATTTCTTTTGGTTAAGGTACATGCCATTAACTATTCTATAAATTTTAAGTCCAAGGAAATTGTAATAATCTAAATTTTAAAATATTATTTAATAATAATAATAATTTGAGAGGGAGTTTGGTTTGAAAAAGAATTAAAAAAGGGAGAAAATAATTAAAAGTTGATGTAAAAATTTTATAATTTTAAAATATAAAATAAAATAATATATAATATAAAAAAAGAAAAGAAGAAAGGGACGAGGCTGAAAAAGAAAGAAAAGAAAAGAAAGAAAGAAAGAAAAAAGGGCAACCTATAATTTTTTAGCCATAACTCTGTCACCAAACCTCTGATTATGCATCGTTAGTGGCATTGGAAAGATGGCATCCAAAAGAAGCTAACAAAATCAAAATCACTTTGAACGGATACCAAATAGCACCGGATGTGCTTCCCAAAGTTGTTGTACTGAATTTCAGCAAATTTTGGTAACTGAAACTTTAAATGGTCGTATCTCCATTATCTAAACTTTGATTTAGATGATTCAAGATGATTGAAATCGTCTCTTCATAAACTTTAATATAAGTACTATTAGGTTATGAGAGGATCACCAGAGTAAGAAAAATTCTAGTGAAAACAAAAAAAGTTTTTGTGAGATTCTGATGATTTTTTGACGAGTTATTCAACACATCTAGCGTGATTAAGCTCTTGACTTTATTATCTTTCCAACAACACTAACTTTGCTTTATTTGAATACCAAAAATCTCTTGAACGATGATATGAATGACAACTGACGAGAACTCTGGTGACACTAAATTTGATGTTCTTTTCAAAATTTTAGATGATACGATGATTGTATTTCGCTCAGATTTTGCTTCGGTGAGCCCTAACGTTTCTAAATTATTTTATTTTAGGTTAATTGATTTAAAAATTATTAATTATTAATCAATTGATTGATTTAATTTAATTAACTAGTTGTACTTTAAAAATCATAAAATTAAATCAATCAAATTATAATAGTTATTTAATAAATTCACTAATATTATTGTTAGTAAGATAGAAAGCTGTCATTTTTATTATAAATGGCAAATAATAATTATTGTTAATTATGAAAAATATTATTATCATGATAAAAAAAATTATTATTGAAAATTACTATAGCAAAATAAGAAAATTAAGTATATAATAATTGATTTTATTTGAAGGATAATTGGACAAGTTAATTTCTTAAAATTATTCAAACTATGTTAAATGTGTTTTTCCTTATAAAAATCAAGATATCATCATTACTATCATTATAAATTTTTAAGTTTATTATATAATTATCTTTATTACAAATAAAAGTAATTAAATGTGTTATTCAATTTACTTGAAGGATATCTATAGAATTTTTCTCTTAAAGTTATTTAAATTAATTTAGGATGCTTTTTGAAATTTTCACCAATTATTTAACAATAATATTAAAGCGTTAAAACAGAGCATATGTGTCCTATGAACAACTAAAGCAAGAATTACAAATAATAAACTAAGAAAGAATCTAAGAGTGCAATACTTATGCAAATGTCACTACAGAAAAATGTTAATTTGCAACGGAAATTAACAACAGACAAAGTGACGAAAAATTATTAATGACGGATTAGTGACATATTATTGACGAATTTAGTTACAAAAAAAATCCATAGCTAAATCCGTCGTTAAATTGAATTTAGCGACATACTAGAGAATTCAATAGCTAATTTCATAGTTAAATCTAGTGCCAAGTGTTAGCACTAAGAATTTAGCGATGGTCAATAGTTATAATAAATAAATTAAATTATTAAATTTTAAAATAATAAAATGATCGACGACTGATGTATTTCGTCGCTAAAGAAAAATTATTTAGTTTAAAATAAAAAATTATTATCGACAGATTTTACGGACAAAATCTGTTGCTAAAACTTGAAATAATTTTAAGAAAATATCTGTTGCTAATGTTAAATATTTTAAAAATATGGGTGAGATTTTTATGATGGTTTTTTATTCTGTTACTAATAATGAATTTTTAAAATAAGGTGGACTTTTTACACCATTTTTACACGATGAATTTTAGTTATTTCACTATTTCTGTCGTTAAAATCTAAATATTTATTCTAAAATTTTATTTACTTTTTTTTTTCTCTATTTCTTTATTCTTCCTTCCTTCCTTCCTTCTTTCTTTCTCTTTCTTTCGCCTTTTTCTTTCTTCCTTCTTTCTCATCTCTCTCTTCTTCTTCCTTTTCTTCTTCCTCTTCGTCCTCTTTCTCCTTTCTTCTTTTGCCAACGGTCATTCGTCCACTAATTAAAGGTATGTATTTTTTTAATTTATTTATTTATTTTTAAATTAGTAATTATTTATATTTTTGTAGATAGTAATAATTTTTAGAATAAATTTTATATTTTATTGAATAAATAATATTTAGAAAATAAAATTTTAGAAATGATTTAGTTGAATAATTTATTTTTAAATTAAAAAATTATTTAAATGAATAAATAATTTTTTTAGATTGAATAAATAATTTTTAGAATAAATTTTTTAAAATTATTTGATGGAATAATTTATGTTTAAGAGAAATATTAGAATAAATATTTTTTAGAAATTATTTATTAGAATAATTTATTTTTAAATTGAATAAATTATTTGTTAGAATAATAATTTTTAGAATAAATAAATTATTTAGTTGAAGTATTATTCTGTTGAATAAATACTTTTTAGAATAAATTATTTTTAAGAGAAATTAATTGAAAAAATAAATTATTTTTTAGAAAAGTAATTAAGTTGTTAGAGAAATAATTTTTTTTTAGAAATTATTTGGTAAATAATTTAATTTTTATATAAATAAATTATTTAATAGAATAAATATGTTTTATAATTAATCATTTAATAGAATAAATTATTTTGGGAATAAATTATTTTAGAAATTAAAAATAAAGAAAATTATTTTTAAAAAATAAAATATTTTTCAAAATAAAATAAATTATCTTAAATTATTTATTTTTTAATAAAATAAATTTTTTAAAATTTAAATACAAAAGAAGCTTGCTTGAAACATGGCTTGCATATAAATCATGAAACTTGCACTTGAACATAAAACTGGAATATTTAATTTAAGTAACTTGAATTGGTTTAAATCACAAAACATAAGTCTTGAATATGCTTAAAATTTCATGAATCAAACACCTTGAACATGCTAGACGTATCCAAAAGATTGATAATCACTATGAGTATATTTTTTATACCAAAGAAGTTATACAAAGGGAAAGAAAGAGACCTAGATACCACATCATGGAACAAGAAGGTGAACCTATCCTTGTTAAAGTTGAACACACTTCTACACTATCCAAACCTACCAAAGAAAAAGGTGAATCATCCAAAACCCTAAAGTTTATCTATGAGGCCATATCTTCTCTTTAAAAATAATTTCATCATTTTAAGAAGGCTGTCACAAAAAGGATCACAAAACTTAACAAAAAGGTTGATCTTATTTTCCATATTCATCATGACATATATGACTTACAAGGGAAATTTAATCTTTCTCAATGTGATTTGAGTGAATGGGATGTAAGTGAGTATCTTGAAAGTCCTTATGAAGGCACCTTACCTCTTTACATGACTCCTCTCCAACTCCTTCTATTGGAAATAATGATGGAAGTTCTCTATCTCCTTCCACACCATCAAGAAAAAGGAAAAGAACATTAGCATAAAACTTCTATTTCACTTGTATCTTTCATTAGTTAGTATCTATGTATTTCATCTTTTTTTTTTCTTTTTGCCTTTGTCAAAGGGGGGGGGGGGGGGGGGAATAATGATTGAATTTAAGTATATTTAATTTTGTTTTAACCATGTCAAAGGAGGAGAAAATATGTTTGTCATTTTTGGTATCAAGAATGCATATCTTGATCTAAAACTTTAAAAGACAAAGGGGGAGATAATCTTCAATAAAACAAGAAAGCATATTGATATCAAAAAAGGGTATACACCAATTCATATGAAATAAGCATGCATTAATCATTTTTCATTGGGGAGAAGATTTGTTGTTGCTATTTTATTAATTACTTAATGTACTTAATTATGTTTAACTAAAAATTCAATTTGATTACCAAAGTCAAAAAGGGGGAGATTGTTGAGCTCATTTCAATCGAACATTGTTTTTTCATCTTTGACAATCAAATTGATAAATGACTAATAATTTCAAACAAGTATGTTTTTGTAGCATCGGTACCTGCTGTGAGCCTCCCGAGCTATTGAGCTAGGAAAACCGAACACACATATATAATGTCGAGCTATATAGCATAAGCACAGATCTACCGAGCAGCAAGTTGATCTAACATATGGTCTTGCCGAGCAAAAAGCATAGAACCATAGATCTGCCGAGCTAAGTATAGTGCTGATGGAATAACTGAACTTACACAAAAAAGCTAAGTCCTCAACAAAGAAGAAAATCCATCATTTCCACAGTATTTCTGGATGGGATTCTCAGGTAATCAGGTATGTATTAATTCCCATGCTATATCATTGAAAGACTTGTCATACATTATGTGCAGAAGTGAAATGCAATTGACAATTAACTATTACGGTAGATTTGTAGAAAAGAAAGGATATGCACTCATGATGTGTTTTTGCTAGGACAGTTAAAATGCATGAAAACTGCTTCCAGGGAACAAGCAAACAATTTTCTCAAACTTGTTTAGGTCACAAGGTTTATGCAAAAAGAAAGACAATGTTGTGGAGTTAAATCCTTAGATTGACTCTTCTGTGCATTATCTATCAGAAATTAGGCTTAAATGAAAACGAGTTGGTAATTCAATTGTCTGTTCAAAGTTTCTTCTAAACATTTTTTGAAGTTTTTATTTAACCTTTTTCATTTTTTTTCAACAAAAAAAAAATCTATCGATACATTCTTTTTTATCACGTGAGGCAATTGAAGATTTACTATTTTTTAGTGACAAAATACTTTCCAGCAGGGTGGGGGAGTGACTTGTAATGAAATACTATACAATTTGTTTTGACTAAAAAACATTAAAAAAGAATTAAAAGAAGTAATATGCTATCGTATTTGTACTTTATGGGTAAAATGTTGGATAAATAAAAACTTAAAAATATCACTACTACGCAAGGAATTAGACTATTTATGCTCAACTTTGTTGTAGTTATAGGAATTCCTATGCAAGAAATCTTAATATTTATATTTTCGATTTTTTTTTTTTTTTTTTGCTTATTTGATCGTCTCTCTCAAGTTCTATCTGATTGTTGAAAGCATGACATAAATTTTCTTTTTTTTTTTCTGGAGAATTTTTCTATAAAAAATTTATTTTTGCCAAGTTAGAGGTTATGTGGTAACACATGGCATTAGCTAACAGAGATTCTTAACTAATTAATGGTTTAGTAAAAAAAATGTGGAGTTTATAAGCATAAGGACTTTGATATTGGAAACAAGAAAATGGTTGCATTACATTAAGTTAAAAATGGTGCAATGTTTTATGACTTGTAATATGGCTTGCCAGAAGTAGTTGATGCAAAAAAAAAAAAAAAAATCTTCTCTAGTTTCTGTCTTTCTTTCGTTGTATATTTTGGCCCAACACTATTTATTATTTAATTATGTCTGAGGCTAAACTTGTTAACAAAATTGTGGAATATATTTTGAAGAAATTGAGGAATGCATCCTTAAGAGCTAGGAAAGGCCTGATTGGGATAGACTCGCACATTACACAAATTATAAAGTTGTTAAGAATTGGGCTACCAGATGTCCGTATAGTAGGAATATGGGGAATAGGCGGGATTGGTAAAACAACTATTACTGGAGCCATTTTCAACAATCTCTCGAGCCAATTTGAAGGTTGTTGTTTTCTTGAAAATATTAAGGAAAAGTCAGAAAAATGTGGTGGCCTAATTTGTTTAAGAGAGAAGCTTCTTCGTGAAACATTGGAGGAAGAAAATATTAGTATTGCCACTCCCGACATAGGATCTATTTCCATTAAGGGCAGACTCCAGCGCAAAAAGGTTTTGATTGTTCTTGATGATGTGAATGATGTATATCAACAAGAAGTCCTAATTGGAAGTTGTGATTTTGGTTTTGGAAGTAGACTTATTGTGACTTCTAGAGATAGGCAAGTTCTTAAGAATGGAGTTCATGAAATATATGAAGTTGAAAGACTAAAGGATGATGAAGCTCTTCAATTGTTCAGTTTGAATGCTTTTAAGAAAAACTTTCCTCCGAAAGATACGATAGAGCTATCAAATAGGGTAGTGAAATATGCTCGGGGAAACCCTTTGGCACTTAAAGTTTTGGGTTCTTTTCTATTTGATAGAACAAAACAAGACTGGGAAAGCGCATTGGATAAACTTGGAAGAATTCTTCAACCGAAAATTTTTCATGTTTTGAGAACAAGTTTTGATGCATTAGATGATGAAGAGAACCATATATTTCTGGACATTGCATGTTTTTTCAAGGAGCAGCAAATTGATTTTGTAAAGAGAATTCTAGATGGTTGTGGTTTCTCAGCTGGCATTGGAATTAGTGTTGTTTACAAATGCTTTGTTACTATCTCCCAGGACAAGGTAGGAGTGCATGACTTGTTGCAAGAAATGGCTCATGAAATTATTCGCCAAGAATCTGTTAAAGAGATTGGCAAGTGCAGTAGATTGTGGAGTTCTAGTGATGTCTACCAGGTGTTGACCAAAAATCTGGTGAGAGCTTATGCATGATATGTGTTTATAAGTGTACATGTTTATGTGTAAGTAAGCTTCAAACAAAGGATTTTGCTCTTTACAGTAGATTAAACCATGTATCTCGAATTTTTAATACATTTGATTCTTTGCCTAGTTTTCTTAAAGGCATTTTGACTTCTGATTGTATGGGTTCGCCTTACATTCGATATAAATAATAATTATCCTTTGTTAAAAAAAAAAAGCTTCAAACAAAGGAAAAATCTTTTTATGTCTATGCAATTTGTTCTTTATTTATTTATTGTCGTTATCATCAGGGAACCGAAAGAGTTGAAGGGATATTCTTTGACACATCTAAAGTGGAAGCAATAAACTTGAGTTCCAGAGTCTTTGCAAAGATGTGTAACCTCAGACTGCTCAAAATTTACAATTCTGGGTTTTTCTTCTTCTCTTGATACAATTCCATTAGTCTTCTTAGAAAGCCTATGATAGAGTACCAAGAGAAGTGTTATGGTGGGTTTTGAAGAGGAAAGGAGTCAACGGCAAATATATCAACATCATCAAGGACATGTATGAGAATGCATCCACTAGTGTGAAAACACCTGGTGGAGACACTGAGACTTTCCCTATTACTACCGGATTGCATCAAGGTTCGGCCATGAGTCCATATTTATTTACCCTGGTTATGGACGAGCTAACCAGAAGCATACAAGACGATGTTCCTTGGTGTATGTTGTTTGCTGATGACATTATTTTAATTGATGAGACTAGTGCTGGTGTAAACCGTAAGTTGGAAGTGTGGAGAAAAACCCTCGAGGACAAGGGTTTTAAGTTAAGTAGGAGTAAAACGGAATATATGCACTGTGAGTTCAGTCTAAGGAAGAAGCAGGAACATGAGGTTAAGTTGGATGGAGTTTTGGTTCCTAAAACCAACCACTTCAAATATTTGGGTTCGGTGTTCCAGAATGATGGCCGTATAGATGAAGATGTGGCTCACAGAATACAGGTAGGGTGGTTGAAGTGGAAGGGTGCGACTGGGGTTTTATGTAATAAGAAAATACCTCTGAAAGTGAAAGGTAAATTCTATAGGACGGTTGTTAGACCTGCGATGCTCTATGGTAGTGAGTGTTGGGCACCAACGGGACAACATTTGCATAAGATGAGTGTGGCAGAAATGAGGATGCTAAGATGGATGTGTGGACATACCAGACTGGACAAAATTAAGAATGTTCATATTCGACAAAAAGTCCAAGTAGCGGACGTCGGAGATAAGGTGAGGGAAGGAAGACTTAGATGGTATGGGCATGTTTTAAGAAGACCTCCTAATGCTGCGGTTCGTAAGTGTGAGAATTTGTTGATTGAGGGGGCTAGAGGTCGTGGCAGACCTAGAACTGTGTGGAAGGAGGTGATAGCAAGAGACTTACGTGCTTTAGATCTTGATGCGGATTTGATTAATGACAGACTTGAATGGAGACGTAAAATCCGTGTCTTGGAAGGGGCCTAAGGCTGGAGTTTTTTTTTTGGTGTCTTTTGAGCTTATTTTGTTGAGAATCCATACAGCCGACCCCAATTTGTTTGGGATTAAGGCTTAGTTGTTGTTGTTGTTGTTGGAGTTGAAGGGAATCTAGTATTTGCTTCCCTGGAAGTAGTATTCCGAAGTGGTTTGACCATCGAAGTGTGGGATATTCAATGACTATCCAGCTACATTCCTATTGGGCTAACAGCGAATTCTCAGGTTTCAGCCTGTGTGCTGCTGTTGCATTTGATAGTGACTTCAACAACGACTCTGGCTTCCACGTTAATTGCAGATACTATTTTAAAAATGAGTGTGGCGACTGCGATGAATATTGTTGCCATTTTGCTGGTTATATGTTAAAAGAAGTATCACAAATAAGAATTATTTTGAAACAGGAGATTCTGGACCTCATTACTTGTTCTTTGGATATGATCCTGTTGTTATAAAAGATGATCGGTTCAGTATATACAAAGAGTTTCTAATTGAATTCTACCCTGAATATATGACTGGCCATTTTCTGCACTGCTGCAATGTGAGAAATTGTGGAGTCAGTCTAATATATGCCCAGGACAAGAGACTCTATCGACGTATAACCATCCCTCAACATATTCAGGAAGCATGATTGGAAACTTGACTGTGTCGTTGTATTTTAATTTGTTTGGCTGCGAATAGAGTTGCTTTTTGGTTATGGCTGTTAGAGAAACAGCTAGAATTGGTAAGACATCATTATTGGCCAATTTATTTATATTTTCAGTTAGATTTTTTCGTCCTTTATGTTTTTTTTTTGGCCAGATCGTTTATTTTAAACATGAATGAATTTGTGCATAAATTTTTGCAAATACCTTTACAAGTTTTACTGCAATTGATATATTTTGCACATACTTTATACTCTAATCCTCCTAAATTTACAAGTTTTTCTTTTCTTTTCTTTTATTTATTTCAAAATTATAATCCACCTATCATTTTAATAAATTAGTAATTAGTCAATTGATGTTAAATATCTAATGATATCCGCATTTAATATTATTTATTTAAAAAACTTTTAATAAATATATGTTATTATAAAATAATGATGTAATAAAAAATACATGTAAATTTATACTTTTCAATAAAAATAATTAATTTTATTAATTTTGTAAAATAAAAAATATATTTATTAATTTAGAGTGAAAGATAAATTATAATTAATTATTTTGTTATATCTAGGGAGATTAACAACTTGTTTAGATGGCAGTTTCTCATAGTTTCATACAATATGATGTGGTTTAATTTTATGTTTATTTTGACTTCTAATTCTATAATATCGTTATTCATGATTTTGTATGATTTAAAATTTATGACTTTTGCTAAGTTCTTTAAACCATTAAATTAGAGGTTTTTCATAATTTAAACATTTTCTCTTTCAAAAATACCCTCAACAAAGTATTTAAAATTTCAAATTTAACTTTCTGACCTAATAATATTTCTTTCTTCTCACCACATTCATTCTCTTAAAATAACAAAAAATAATAATGAAATTAATTGTCAACTATAAAAATAATTATAGTTAATAACTAAAATTAATTATTTATAAAAAAAATAAATTATTGACTATAAAAAATAAATTTAATGTTATTTTATATGGATTTTATACCTTTAATTGCAATTAATTATTGACATAAAAATAAAGTTGATATTATTTTATATGAATTTTAATTGAAATTAATATTAATTTTAATTTAAGAATATTTTAACCATTTTATTACTTTTGAAATCATATTATGCTATCAAATTAAATAATAATTACTTAATTAATCATATTATATCATACTATTTTTTTAATTATGAAAAATACTATTTATAGTACTATATCATACAGTATCATATCATATTATATATTAATAAATCATACTATCAGTCATCCAAATAGAGTGTAGAAGAGCCAATATCAACATGCTACTAATAATAAAAAAAAAGTGTATTTTGTTATAATTTGATCAATTATAGGGTTTGTTTGCTAATTAAAAAACTCTATAATAATGGTCTACCTTATGGAAATATATTATAAGCTAATTACTGGAAGTGTGTGTGTGTAGATAGAAACATTGAAGTTAATAAATCTTAGGAAGATTTTATACTTATAAAATTTTAAAAATGCTTTTAGAAAGAGTAATTATAATTTTAAAAATTATAATTATGATTATGTCATATTAAATACTACACACCCTCTAATAAAAAAAATTAATTTGTAAATCATGTTCTTTAAAATAATATTAACTTTTTATTTTTTTAATTTAAGTTAAATACTGATTAGAATTTAACTTTTTAAATTTATAATTTTAGAATAATCATAGTATTATTAAGTCAATAGTCAAAAATATAATTCGATATTTATTGATTGGCATTTGACTTTTGTAACACCCCTACACCCAATATACATACACTACATATACACACTATATGTGATATATGTATAAAGAATATAAAAATGTCACAGTCCATTTTCAACAAACAAATCTTTTGACTTAAACATCAAAACATTACCACCAATAAAATTTATATAATCTTAAAACATACAATTGACATCATAAAAATAATAGATGATATATTACTTGTTAAAACATATTTAATTTCATTACCAAAAAGTTTATCCAAAATATTTATTTAATAAGCAGCAGAAAATGTAGCGGAATATACATATATATACATCAAAATCAATATTTACAAAAATATAAAGTTTATATATGCAGGCAGTTCGTCTCTGATCTTGAAGTCCAAAATCAACACTTTACAAGGGATCACAAGCCTAGACTCGACTCGGTCTAGCTGAATTTTTCGGTTCAACCGGATCTACCCTGTCATCTGCGCGATAAATCATAATCGCGCTAAGCCAAATGATTAATTATACAAACCATGATAACAATATGATTCAAATGTAATAACAATGTCAAACTTTCAATGATTAGAAACAATACTCAAGGATGTCATATCTCATAACATTAAATCTCATTATATTGTTTAATTGTTCCATCATTCATAATTCACATTAAAGCAAAGACAAGCATGGGCCCAAAAGAAACTAATATGCCATTTAAATTTCAGAGTTACTGTTTTGGTCCAACAATCATATTTATCTAGCCTGAAGGCGAATCATTATCACAATGAGGATTACCTCATTTGTACATCCCAACTAGGCTTCAAGGACTAAGCCCAGCCCAGCTTCAAGAGGAGAACAACATCACCCAACTAGGCTTCAAGGACCAAGCCTAATCTAGTTTCAAGGGATTGTTACTTTTTAGGCATGCCACCAACAACAAAACTCTGAAAATTGAATAACATACTAGGCACACAATTTTTTTATTATTTCATTATCAAATCCTTTCCCATTTTATCATGTTCACCATAAGCATAATTCCTCAAATATCCCATTTATATTACTATAGCCATCACCAATGGCTTTACATATCATCATCAGGGTATACATAACAAATTACATTATTCATATATTTTGAATCCTCAACATATATTTCACATAGTTCACATAATGTAAATCATAGCACCACTCTCATATATCAACAATAAAATAGGTAACTTACCACATTTTCCAACCAAATGTATTAAGTCTCAAAGTCATGTAAATGTATGCAATCATGTAAGGTTTGTACTTATCTCTAAGAGCAACAAACACCAATATATCAACCTCCTCTTTCAAGAATCCTTCAACACTTGGATTGGAGTAACTCAAATCTCTTCAAAACCTAATCCAAATGTGATTATACATACTCACATAGTATACACATAAGAAAATAAGGAAAAGCACTATCTAGGGCAAACTCTACACATGACATGCTCAACAACACATGCGTGTCCCTAACCGTGCCCTAAATCCACAACACAGAAGATTTGACATGCTCAGTGATATGGGTGTATCACTGCACGTGTCAATCTTCCTCCAACACAGAAGCTATGACACGCTCAGCGATATGGGCGTGTCACTGGACGTGTCAATCCTCCAACAACACAGTAGCTATGACACGCTCAGTGACATGGGCGTGTCAATACCACTTCAACACAGAAGCTGTGACACGCTCAGTGACATGGGCTTGTCACTGCTAGTGTCACCCACACAGAAAATAGAACCAACGACACGCCCAAAGACATAGCCGTGCTACTGGGCGTGTCAGGCCAAAAACCTAAAATCGACAACAAAAACACCACATCCAACTATCATCTTTCTATAACTTTATTATCACCACACAAACTCAACCAAAACCATCAATATACTATAATAAACTTGCATAACATCAAAACAACTCAATTACATGCATCAAAACACAATCACAACCATATTTCACCACTCAAAGTCACACCACCCACAACTCTTGCCTTCTTCACCAAACTTAACCCTTTTCTCTTCAATCCAACCCCAAAATCAAAGTTAACTAGACAAAACAACCTCAAACACAGCAAAATCACCCATACACACAACTACACCAACCATCCACCAAACTCAAATACACAAACTCAAAAGAAAACAAAGAACAAGTTAGAAACTTAACAAAAGTGAAGAAAATTCTTAAAACCCCAACTTGATCTCTTGCAATCCTTCAATTGCTTGAGTTAGGAAGGAACAAAATCTCTCTTTCCTTTGCTAATGGTGGTGACCGGCTATCAAAGAGAAGAAAGATGAAGATGAAGATGAGCTTACCAACTCCACTTCACTTTTAGCCGTATAAATCCCCTCTTTAATCTCAACCAAGCAATTAATATATTATAATAATAAAATCTCAAAATATCAACCTCCACCATCACTTAATTTCTATATTAATAAACAAAAATCATCTTCCACTATCAATATTAATTCTATTTTAAATAATTAAATATATCATTTGACCATAAATAAATTATTGACTTGTATATGTTGTATATATCTTTATATATACAACATATACATACTTCCCTTTTCCTTTCTTTCCAATTAATCATATATACACTTTAAATCATTTAATTCCATTTCAACAATTAACATTTTTAAAATTTTAGGGTATCATTTAGGATATTACAACGTTGACTTAATTTGTCGAAGTTAGGAGTGATAATATGTAAGGTACCCACAAAAATTATCCCATCCGAATTCGTTTAATTATCCGTTTAAATATAAAAATTTAAAATATAAATTATAATTTTTTTAATTAAATAATTACAAATACAAAATTTAATATTAGCACAATTTTATTAAAAATAATTCCATACCACATAATTTTATAATTAAAATAAAATATAATTAATATATAATTAAAATTTTAATAAAATATAATTAATATATAATCGGATTCGGATAATAGATTTGCAAGGGTCTATACCTGAACCCATCACGGATAATAAAAATATTATCCATACACACCTAAATCTATTTACAAACTACTTATATTCTATATGAACGGATCGAGTACTCAAAAATACTTGACTCGTTGTCATCCTTAGCCGAAGCTGATAGGCTTTACTACTGGATGCGGTTTCTTGAACCAGTAGCCGGTACTTTGTGAGGCAATGGATCAAACCCTGTTTATAGATTTTGGTACAACTAATGATTTTTTTTTTTTGGAAAAATAGTAATGAGTTTATTTAAAACTAAAACTAAATCCAAATTTTAATTAAAACTATATTTAAAAAAATTATTAATCCAAACTATATTTAATTAAAACTAAATTGTAAATATATTGTATATATATTGTACATATGTTGTATGTGTAATGAATATGTTGTGCATATATTAAGTTTTAACTAAAAATTTAAGTATTATTTTTATATCTTTCTTAAATATGATGTATATATAGTATAAATGTGTAGTTCATGTGTTGAATTTCAAGTGAGAATATATTCATTATTATTAACAATAATATAATATATTATAATTTTTTGTGAATATATTATGTATATATTGTAAATATATTTTGCATATATTGCACATATATATATATTATTTTTATATCATTCTTAATTATGATGTATATATTACGTAAATATTATCAATATATTAAATTTTAAGTAAAATATATACGCTATTATTAATAATAACATCCTGTGAATATATTACATATGCATATAACGTACATATATTGTGAATATAAAGACTCTGGTAATTAAATTCAACACAACTTAAAATATTATCATATTGCAAATTATTATCTAACAATAATAAATAAAATAATTTAATTTAATAACAAAGTAAAATGAAGCAATAGCAAATGAAAAGAAAAAGAAATAGAAGAAAATAGAAAACAACTCAAAAATAAAAATCTTTAAAAAAAACATAAAAGGAAAAGAAAACAAATAAAGAGCAAAAAGAAATCACAAAAATATTAATATAAAAATATCAAATAAAAATATATTTAAAAATATAAAAAATAAAAAATTGAAAAATAAAAATTTGGGTAATTTTCACTTATTATCTCTCGAGAATTCAATAATTAGTAGTGTGAACACTCGAATTTTGAGGCTCGGAAAGCCAATTTCCTCAGACCAGGCCGGACCGGAGGACAACGGTAAAAGTCCACCGAAAGTATGTCTTCATGGTACTTGAAATGTCCGATGCGACGCAAGGATCATGGATATGGTCTCGGAATAATTTTTGGAGGCCCGTGGCTCCCGGAAAGTCAGTTTTAGCAGAAATAGCGCGAGTCGCGGTGGGCCAAGACAGGGGCCCGGCCGCTGTGATTCCGGCGGCCAGCCACCGTACAACCCGTTTTTGCCTATAAATAGGCTTCAGATTTTCAAAAGAAGGGAGCTTTTGGGACATCCTACGCCCAGGTGCTGACGAAATTTTTATGCTTAAGAATTTCTAATATTGTGTTGTAGAAAGCAAGAATCATACTAAAAAATGTAAGGAAACAAGATCTGGAACTTAGAAGTGGAAAAATTCTAATCAAGGTAATATCATAATTCATCTTTGGTCAATTCGAGCATATCATAAGCATTCTAATCTTCTTCTTAATTTCTTCTTGGTCAAAGACCTAATCTTTTTAAGTCTGAGGGCCTAATGGACTAATCAATCAACCTTTCGGCATTAAGCCGTGAATAAAATCAACCTTTTGGCACGGAGCCTAAATTACATTCTTTAAATACGAAGTATTTAAATATTACAATTAAGATCAAAATTTGGCATGAAGCCTAAATCGAACTCTTTTGGTACCAAGTACCCGAAATTATACAATTTTTGCACTAAGTGCTAAAACTCACAACTCTGGCAAAATGCCTGAAAAATGCACGAAGCATACACACACACATGCATGAAGCATAAATTTCATCACCTTTAAATAGGCTTTTCCGAACTACATGGGCTTTGATCTCCCATTCAAACGGGAGTATGTAGGCATATTTGGGATTCACCCCAAATAGCAAGTCCACAATTTACTAACAATCTGTCTCTTCTTTTCTTCATTCCTTTTAAATTTGTTCTTTTTGCAAGTTAGTCAAATGCATGACATAGTCCCCGAATCCTCCTTGGGTTCGCAGACTATAAACATTTACATTGGATGCATTAATTGGAGTCAAACAAGGGTTTTCTTAGTTTTTCCCTTTGAACAGAAAAAACTGAGTGGCGACTCCTGACAACGAGTGAACTTTCGCCCGGATCCTTTTCGGGCGGAAAACCGAGGTTCACAAATTGGCGACTCCACTGGGAACATAAAAATGATTTATGTGATCCTAGTGGACTACTATTGTTTATTTGACTAACTGGCCCTTCTTTAGGATATTTTTATTTATTTTGGCAGGGTACCTTAGCAATGGTTGTCTTTTTTTTAAAGACATTAGTACTGAAAATTGAAAAAAAATATCTTCCTGGGGACCATAAAAAAATAATAATAAATAAAATAATGGCTATATATTACACAAAAAAAATAATAAAAAATGATAATAATAATGATTTATGGAATTATAGTAGACTGTTATTATTATTTGTTTAACTGATTTGCCCTTCTTTAGGGTATTTTTATTCATTTTGCAGGGTACCCTAGCATTATATATCCTTTCTTTAAGGATGTTGGATTGAAAGTTGACAAAAGGAATCTTTTTCCTTTAATGGTCCCTTATTTGATAAATTGTGCATTTGTTTTGTCATTCAGAGAATCTTTTTCTCTTGCATATATGGGGGAATCCTTTTCCTCCATTGCATAAAAAATTGTTTTCAAATAAATTTCTTTTCTTTCTGTTCAAAGTTCTGAGTCTGGATAGCAAGTAGCGCTGACCGGCAGGTCTCCTTAATTATGCCGGCGGACAGCCAAAGCGTCCTCCCTGTTGTCGCAAACCATTCCAATCCTTTTGGAGTGGCATATGAGTAATCATACTGTTGGACCCACGCGAAACTCCTTGTTTCAAATGTGGTTAGGTATATCTTACTCAAGACTCAAGGGTCCCTATGATAAGCCGATTCTCTATTTTCACATAACAATAGAACCTTCCCTTAGGTTGTATGTACCCAATGATAGTGCTGCATTCCATTAAAATGAATTATGATGTGATAAGGTGCATTCATGCAACATAACAACATTGTTTTGGGGAAAAATTTTTGATGTATATAAGTGGACCAAGAGTTTTTCCTACCCTACACACCACCCTGATCTCTTGCCCTTAACCTTTGGAGGTACCCACTGTCCGTGTGCCTTCACCTACACCAGACACACCAATACCAACTGTGCTATCTCCTACAAGTTCTACTACCCCAACTTCACCAACTACTCCAATTACTGAAATGGCCACAATTGAACAGATTAAGGCTTTGCTGGATGGTCAGGTTAAGGAAATTGAAGCTAGAATGCAAGAAAAAATTGATGAAGCTTTAGCCGCCCAAAGGGTAGCCATCCTGGCTGAATTAGAAGGAGCACCAAAGACAGTCCCTATTCCTGGAAATTTAGGGAAGGAACCCATTGTGGGGCAAACTAGTACCCCCGTGACTGCTCAGATTAATACCCCTGTCATCAATTTGGAGGATCCACCCTCCAAGAATGACACAGATGAACTGAAAAGGAAACTTGAATTGCTTGAGAGGTCAATCACTGCCATGAAAACTCACAAAGAGGTGGTAGACATGGATTCCTTATCCTTGTTTCCCCAAGCCAGATTACCTCCAAAATTCAAGATGCCGGGGATGGATAGATTTGATGGGACCACTTGCCCTAAAACCCATTTGAAGATGTATGTAGGGGCCTTGAGCCCATGGGGTTTAAATGATGAGCTCTTTGCTCAACTCTTCCAACAATCCCTGACTGGGGCTGCCCTTAAATGGTTTGTGAGTCTAGACCGTTCCAAGATTAAGACATGGGAAGATATCTGCAATGCATTTAACTCTCAATACCACTACAATATTGAGGTGGATGTCACTAGAAGAGAACTTGAGACCACCAAACAAAACAACAATGAACCCTTCTCCTCGTTCCTTACGAGGTGGAGGGCAAAAGCCGCCCAGATGATCAATCGCCCTTCAGAACAAGAGCAAATTGATATCATAATCAGGAAATTAAGACCTACATATCAGGCTCAACTGCAAACCCAATATCTACCTACTTTCAAATCGCTCATTGCGACTGCAACCAAGGTAGAAGATTTGATACAGTTGGGTAAAATAGTGGATGAGGGGGCTGCATCGAAATATAAGAAACAAAGCCAAACTCCTTCCTCAAGCAAGCTCAATCAAGTGGCCAATATTGCCCCTGCGAATCCTTTACGTGTGGGCAATCTTGGGCCGAGAAATCAGCCGAGAAGGCAATATACTGACCTTGGAGTGCCCCTTCATTTGGTGTTTAAAAAGGCTGTGGAAGGGAAATATTTGAAGCCTTTGGATCCAAGACCTCCTCCAAACCCATTACCTTCCAGTTATAAAGTCAATGAATATTGTGAATACCATCAAGGGAATGGGCATAAAACAGATGCTTGCTGGACACTGAAAAACCGCATCCAGGATCTGGTGGATAGTGGTGACATCATTCCTCTCAGGAGGCAACCAAACATTAACACTAATTCTTTGCCCAATCACTCCATCCATGCCATTACTGTGGAAGAAGAGCTGTTTGATCCTTTCGAACTTCTCTCAAAAATGAATGAAGTATGTGTGTTAGATTTGAACGACCTTTCTGAAGAGGTCAGTGCTCTGACGAGAAGTGGAAGACAATATCAGCCACTTGACTTGGGAAAAACCCCTACAACCTCAAATCCCCCCCCCATAAGAAAACACCAGAGCCAAAAGAAGACCCTGTCCTCACTCAGCTTAAAACAAACTCAAGCTAAGGTGTCAATTTGGGAGCTCCTTGCTTCCTCATTCCCACACCGTCAGGCTCTCAGCGAAGCTTTGAGTCAACTTGATACACTTGTGGACACAAGCCCAGAAGCTTTGGTGGCCACTTTGACCCAATCAACCAAGGCATTGAGTATCAGGTTTTCTGATGTGGATTTACCAGAAGACGGTAAGAAACACAATGATGCTCTATACATCACCATACGGACTGGGGGAAAGATTGTGCCCATGGTTCTCATTGATAATGGTCAGCCTTAAATATGTGTCCCTTGAAAGTAGCAAGCTGTCTGGGGTTGGAGGCTACAGATCTTACACCTTCTGATCAGATTTTGAGAGCATATGATAATACTCGAAGAGAAATTTTGGGTGTTGCCACTCTAGAAATTGCTATTGGGCCGGTGAAAATGGGAGTACCATTCCAGGTCATTGATGTACCCGCGAGCTTTAATCTCCTCCTTGGAAGGCCATGGATTCATCAGATTAATGTTGTACCTTCTTCACTACACCAAAAACTTAAATTCCCTTTTGAAGGAAAAATCATCACTATCAAAGGGGACACCTGCGAAATCAACAGGAAAACCATGGATCAGTCTCTCCTTGAGGTTGTTCCTGGTGAAACTGCCATGACCTTGACTGGGTTTCATTACGACACAGTTCAATGCATAGAAGGTGAAAAACCCAAAGGGCCATTTGTCTCATATGACTTTGGGGAGGTCCAAATCAACTGCCTAGTGGGAATGATGCTGAGGGTAGGTCTATTGCCCGGGATGGAAATGATGAAGTCTGGGAGAAAAACACCCGTAGTACGGCCATGGGAAGAGCCTGAGAATAAGGGAACTTTTGGCTTGGGGTACAAACCTACAGACGAGGAAATAGAAGAGTTTGAGCGTGGAAGGAAGAAAAAGGGAAATTGGGGGGCAAGAAGCCTCAAAATGCGCCCTTACTTTAGAACTCTGAATGGTCACTTTTGCAAGCCTGGAAAGGCAGTTCATCACCGTGGTTTTCAGGAACCATTCTATTCTCCTATGACCGGAAAGAAGCTACAGGGTTTTGAAATGTTTGCTGATGTTGTAGCCATGAAAGAAGAAGAGCCAGAACCTGAAACTGACCCCCAAATGGAAGATTTCATGCGGCCTAGTCTCTTTGATGAGGTTGCTATGATAACAAATTTTGAAGACAATAGAGATTTCACAATGCTGATCAAGACCACGGATGGACCGCTGAGAAACTGGTACGCCGAGGAGGGACAAGCTGCTGAGGTTAAACCTAGTCCTGTGTCACACCCTGAACTTGAGTCTTGTACCGAGTCTTGTACTAATTCTGAGTCAAAAACCAAGTCAGAGTCTAATTCTGAGTCTTCTGTAGTTTCAGATTTAGGGAACCCTAATGTCAAATCTAATGTAATCTTGGAGAATGACTCCACCATTATCAATGAAATTGTTCGGATTCTTGGTTACCCTGTGTCTTTTGCTTTCCAAGTATTATCTAGCAAAAATGAAATAAATGAAATAAAAGAAATAAATGAAAAGATAATAATTGGCAAAGAAAATGAACATACATACATTGCATATGATTGTGTGAATAAGGAACAGGTTCTTGAGTGCATCAGAAAGTATGCCGACTGCTTCATGTGGAAGACAAGTGATGTCACGGGAATAGACCCAACCATAGCAGTTCACAAGATTCCGCTATACCCCGATGCAAAGCCGGTTAAGCAGAAATTGAGAAGAATGAAGCCAGAATGGTCTTTGAAAATTAAAGAGGAGGTTGCCAAGCAACTAGACAATAAGTTCATAGAACCAATTGCCTACCCTTCCTGGTTAGCAAACATTGTGCCGGTCCCGAAGAAAGACGGAAAGGTCAGGATGTGTGTTGACTACAGAGATTTGAATAAGGCCTGTCCCAAGGACGATTTTCCACTACCACACATCGATTTGCTGATAGACAGGATGGCTGGGCATGTGATGGTTTCCATGACTGACCTCGCGGTTGGGTACAATCAGATCCTAGTTCACCCACCAGACAAAGAAAAGACAGCTTTCATCACAGAATGGGGCACTTTCTGCTACAGGGTTATGCCTTTTGGGTTGATAAATGCAGGGGCTACCTACCAAAGGATGGCGACAACAGTCTTTCATGACATGATTCACAAAGAAGTAGAAGTGTATGTTGATGATATGATTGTTAAGTCGAAATCTCCAGAAGAACACATTGAAGCACTTGAGAAGTTCTTCCTTAGACTTCGCAAGTACAATTTGAAGCTTAATCCTGCAAAATGCCTCTTTGGTGCGACATCGGGCTTATTTTTGGGGTATCTGGTCAGCAAAAAAGGAATAGAAGTTGATCCAGCAAAGTCAAAGGCTATTCTGAAAATGCCTCCACCAAGAACAGAGAAAGAGATTCGAGGCTTGCTAGGTAGATTACAGTATATCAGTCGATTCATATCACAGTTGGCTGAGACTTGTGATCCTATCTTTAAGCTACTAAGGAAAGGTGCTTCGCAAGAATGGAATGAAGACTGTCAGAAGGCCTTCAACAAGATCAAAGAATACTTGTTAAGTCCGCCAATTCTACAACCTCCCAGAATGGGAAAGCCTCTGCTCTTGTATTTGTCTGTAACAGATGAAGCCATGGGTGCAATGCTAGCTCAAGAGGCTGAAGATACAAAGGTAGAAAATGCAATTTACTACCTCAGCAAAAGGATGCTGGATTATGAGTTAAAGTATAATAAGATTGAGAAGTTGTGTTTTGCCTTGTATTGGGCTTGTACGAAGTTACAACACTACTTGTCTTCTTACACTACTTATGTCATCGCAGAACAGAGTCCCTTGAAATTCCTTATGGAGAGGCCTGTTTAGGACAGCAAAATGGCTAAGTGGGTGTCAACATTGGCAGCCTTTGACTTGAAATTTGTTCAAAGGAAAGCTGTGAAAGGCGGGGCAATAGCTGACCAATTAACAGAATTACCTATAAAAGACGAGATGCGAGAAATGGGTTTCCCTGACGAAGACCTCTTGAATGTGGAAGGAAGTGTTTGGGAGATGTATTTTGATGGAGCATCCAATTATCATGGAAACGGAATTGGAATTATGTTCAAAACTCCTTGTGGAGAATACATTCCATTCGCAGTTAAACTTGACTTTAGCTGCACAAACAATGAAGCAGAATATGAAGCTTGCATTAATGGGCTTGAAGCCGCCCTGAAATTGGGGATTAGGGACCTAAAGGTCTATGGTGATTCTATTTTAATAGTATCACAAGCTTTAAGGAAATGGGAGATAAGAGAAGAACGTTTGGTTCCTTACCTACAACGCCTTGATCATTTGGCACAACAGTTCAATGATCTATCCTTCGAATATCTCCCAAGAGCAAAGAATCAGTTTGCTGATGCCTTGGCTACTTTAGCTTCCATGATCAATATCAGGGAGGGGAAAGTCATTCATCCATTGAAAGTTCAGCTTCAAAAGCAACCCGCCCATGTAATGCACTTGGCCGATGGTAAACCATGGTTTTGGGATATCAAGACCTATCTCAAGGATGGAAATTATCCGGAGGGATCATCAAAGGTTGATCAGAGGGCAATAAGGCAGCTTGCCACATGTTACATTCTTAATGGAGATATCCTCTACAAAAGAAGTTGGAATGGAATGCACCTAAGGTGTGTAAATGAAGCAGAGGCTAAGCAGATAATGGAAATGGTACATGGTGGCGAATCAGGACCACACATGTATGGGATCGCCTTGGCTCGAAAAATTGCCAATCTAGGATATTATTGGTCCACCATGAATGCAGACTGCGTGGCATTTGTGCAAGGATGTCATCAATGCCAAGTATTTGCTAAGCTACAGAAGCAACCTCCTGTTGCCCTGAATCCAATCACTTCTCCATGGCCCTTCGCTACTTGGGGAATTGATATAATTGGTAAAATACATCCAAAAGCCTCAAATGGACATCAGTTTATTTTGGTAGCAGTGGATTACTTCACAAAGTGGGTTGAAGCAGCTTCCTATGCAGAATTAGACACCAAAAAGGCAGCACAGTTTGTCCGAACCAACATCATTTGTCTGTACGGAACGCCGTTTGAAATTATCACTGATAATGGAACTCATTTCCAAGCAGAATTTGCTAAGCTCTTGAAGGATAAGAATGTCCAGCATCATAAGTCCTCTCCTTATAGACCTCAAACAAATGGAGCTGTAGAAGCAGCGAACAAGTCTATAAAGGTGATCATACAAAAGATGATCAAGGAACATAGGCGTTGGCATGAGAAGTTGCCATTGGCCTTGTGGGGATATAGAACATCAGTTAGAACTCCTACTGGGGCAACCCCGTATTCACTGGTGTACGGAATGGAAGCAGTACTCCCCATTGAACTGGAAGTTCAATCGGCGAGGATAATTCAAGAAAGTCAGATAAATGAAGCTGAATGGATCAGCAATTATCATCATCAGTTGTTGAGTTTGGATGAAAAAAGACTTCAAGCTCTACATCAGATTCAAGGGTATCAGAGGCGAATGGCCAGACATTTCAACAAAAAGGTCAAGGATCGAAAGTTGGAAGAAGGTTGTTTGGTTTTGAAGGAGATCAGAACACCTGTTACAGATCCTCGTGGGAAGTTTCGTCCTCATTGGGCGGGACCCTACATTTTGAAGAAAATACTTTCCGGCAGAGCCGTCATCTTGTCTGATTTGGATGGTCTGGAGTTCATAAACCCATGCAATCTGGATCAACTAAAGAAATATTATGTATAATCATGCATTGTAAGGAACTACATTAGACCTGATTCTCGCAAACTAATTCGAGATATATAGGCAGCTCTCCTTGAGCACGGTCTAAATTTTAATAAAAATCATTCATTCATCTTTCTTTTGCCAAGAGAAAAAAACAACAAAACAACAAAAACAAGAAAAAAAAATAAAAGATCCCGCTAAGCCGAAAACCCACAAAGGGCGGCTTAGGCAATAGTGGGGCCCGCTAAGCTGAAAACCCGCAAAGGGCGGCTTAGGCAAGAATGGGTAAGAGCTCGCTAAGTTGAAAATCCGAAAGGACGGCTTAGGCAAAAATAAGAGCAAATAAATAAAGTAGATGATGCTTGGAAAGCAAACAAAAGGGTCATTCATTAAGAATCATTCATTACAAAAAGAGAATCATTTGTTACAAAAAGAGTCATTCAGCCTATAAAATACAAAAAGGTCAAGTCATATTCCCCAAAAAAACCAAAAAGGTAAAAACAACCCAAAAATAGAAAAGACAATGGAGTCACCCTGGGATCTAAATCCTACGCCTCCTACAGGGGGCAGAGTCTCCGGCGTCTTCCTTAGTCCCGGAACTCTCCGCAATATCTACCTTTTCCTCACTAAGAGGAACCACCTCCTCTCCCTCCAACTCCTGCAGCAATGCACACCTCCTCGGTTTCTCAACGGGCCAAACCTCAGCTATAAACCAGGTCCTGTACTCTGGAGTGGGCTGAACGAGGGAAGGCTCTGCACAAGGCCTGATCATCCGATGGTCTCTGACCCAAGTCTGTAGAACAGCCCGAGTAACCCCGGGGGTAATAGGAGAAGCAATGGTAAGCCCGACAGGAAGGGGAACTCTTTGATCAATACCCATCTGCCTGAGGACGCAGGAAGCACTGTACCAAGTACTGTGAGTGAACCCAAGCAGGTAGACATGGTTGTGCATGGCATTTGCCTCCATGAATTGAGGAATCCTATACCAAGGGACGAACCATAATAATTCTTCCGGTCCAAGCTCAAACAGCCAAACAGTCCATTCGGCCATAGAGGGAAAAGAAATCTGAATTTTCCTGGTACGGTACTGCGAAGGGTTGTAGGTCAAAGTCTGGGGGGCTGCAACCACTCGAAGATGATCTCTCAGCCAAACCTGGAAAAAATAGATCCTTTCTATTTTACAAAGGAAAAGAGAGATGATGGAATAAGCAAAAAAAAAAAGGTATAAATTACCTGAAGGATGACCGGGGTGACGGTCCAACGTTCAAATCCAAGTGCACATCTGTCGAGACTCTGAATAGTCTCAGCCAGGATCATGCCCCCGATACAGTTGAGCTCTTCCATTTGCCTAACCATTGGGCAAAGTTTCAAATCTCCAAAGCCGGGGTCACGGTTGAAGAGGAACCCAGCTAACAGACAAAAGACGAAGGCTCGCATTCTATGCCTCAATTGAATATCGTCTTCAAAATCGGCGGTCAAGAATTCATCAATTAGGAGAAGCAGCATCGCCTTATCCCCATCTACAATCATAGCTTGGGCTTGGGGTTTTGTGAAGCTAAAAAGCCTCTGAAAAGATCCCACATAGCCGATTTGGACCTCATGCCTCACAAGAGGGGCATTTGGGTCGCACCTAATGATCGAGCAGAACTCCTCAAAAAGAGGACACATTTCCTCCATCCGGGCCCCAAATCTGAAAACATGGGCTTGGGGATCCCAAAACCTGATGCAAGAGTGCAAGAAATCCCAGTCTACAGCTACACCTCTGAGGGTGGCGACAGCTTTCAACCCGTACCTCCCCATGTTGATCCTTTCAACATTGTGGAGACTTTTGGTCCAATTATGCATCACGTGATTAAAAAGGGGATTCATTGTTATTTGGAAAAAAAATAATAAGATCTTGCAGTAAGAGGATTGCTTTCTGGCCCACAGATGTAAGACAACCTTGAGTTTTGTAAAAAAATAATAAGATCTTGATGTAAGAGGATTGCCACTTCCGGTGGTTCGGCCGCCGCCGACCGTCCTGATTCCTCTTTTTTGATGTTTTGTAAAATTCTCGTGTTTTGGCCCTGTTTAGGCCCTGTTATGTGCTATTTTTTGGGATTGTGTCAGGGATCTATTTTTAAAAGAGATTTCTAAAAAGAAAAAGCATCATGCATACATATGTGCTGTTAATACTAACAAATAAGTGCAGGTTTACAAATAAGTTCAGATAACAGCTGAAAAACATGAAAGGTACAAAGTACAGAAGGGGAATAATTCAAATACAGCAAGCATAGTTCAAGACAAGTATGAAAAAAAAATCAGTGCCGGCCTCTCCGTCTTTGCGGCCTTCTCTGCCTCTCGTAAGCAGCCTCAGTCCAAGCACCAGACAGTTCATCCGAGAAAGCAGTAATCAGTGCCGCTATTTCCGTGATCAGGCCCTCTGGTACCTGTAAAAGAGACAAAATCACAATCAATCTCAAGAGAATTTTATGAATCCTTTTCATGAAAAGTTCTATGAGAATATACCTGAGTGACATGAGCAAATCTCCGATATAATGCACCCTCTGCACTAATTGGTCGGGTCACCCAACCACCAGGTGCATGATAACGAGCGACATAAGGCAGCCTCAGGTCGGCTAAAATAGGGTCAAATTGGCCGGTAGCTGTAAGGACGGATGCGGGAGGCCTCAAATGAGATGAGCTGCTGCTTCCTCCAGTGTGTGATGGTCCAGCCCTGAAAGCGGAAGCCTCAGCCCTAGAGGAAGAGGGTCTGTCAGCTCGCCGGTCGGGAGAGGGATGGTCTCTCGGAGTGCTAGAAGTGGGAGCCGAAGAGTGGGAAGACCGATAAGGGGGTACAGAGTCAAATCGTGTCCCAATGCGTGGCATCAGTCGATGAAGACAGTAGAAGTCATAATCATCCTCATCCGGGGCATAAGCCGACTCGAAAGGGTCGCCCTCATACTGGGACACAGTAACAGGCAGAAGTGTTGAAGATAGCATATCATCAGGGGGATCCACGGGAACTGCACAGAAACCGGCAATCTGGAAAGTCACCCTCTCAGCGAGATAATACCGTCAAAACTCTGGATGGGGAAGTATGAATCGTCGTCGAGTCAGAAACTCTGATCGCTGAAAGCTGTAATCTTGAGCTATCCACTCTGCCAGTCGGCTAGACATCACTTTAGATGCAACCTGTAAAAAATTTGTTATATTAGTGAATCATTTTCTTTAATATAATGAAAAAGGATGATGATAAAGCATTTACTGAGTCCATTGGGCAGCTGTCGAAGAACGATCTCAGCCCTCTGATGGGAAGTTTCCTCTTTGGTACTTCTACCCTCTCTCTATACCACCTCCAAGCAATGGGGGAAAGAGGATCTGCGGGGGCAGGTATCTCACGAAGAAAAGGGGCGATGTCAGAAAAGTACTCGTAAGCCCAAGTCTGAAAAAAAAGGAGAGAGAGAAAGAGAAGGTATCAGAGTTGGTGTATGTCAACATATATAAAGATAGGGGAAATGTTCTTTACATTACCTCCTAGAAGTAATACAAGCCACACGGAGCAATACGGGTATAGCAGAGGTCTGACATGTCGTCATACAACCTACACAGTATCATGCTAGCCCAATCGTACGTATGAAGCCGTGTCAGGTCAAGTAGGCTCTTCAGCACATTGAGACTCACTGCATCTTTCCTGTTTGATAAGAAGGAGCTAGTAAACAGGAGAAGCAAGGTAAACCTGGCCGCCTGGTCAGCAGTAAGGTTGCCTGTCTCGTAACCAGTGTAGATACCTGGCGCTTGCTCCACAAGCCACCTCCGCTGAATGCAGTGAGGTGCCTGATATCGAGGATAGTCAACCCCGATCAAAGTAATCATGTCGGGTGAAGAAATGTCCTGCCGCCAGTCATCATAGGACTCCACCATCTCAACGCCAAAGGGAATCCCAGAAATGATGGAAAAGTCAGTAGGCGTCATTGTCATCTCCCCCCAAGAAAAATGGAAAGTGTCAGTAGTAGGCCACCAGCGCTTGGCTACAGCACAGATCAAATCCCGGTGGATATCTCTGCCCACATCTATAGCCCTCAAATGGTGGAGGAAAGCAGGTCTGATAAGATCCCCCACTGGGTGCCCGGCATCAAAGATGTAAGCTGGAATAGTGACCATCGGACGCTCAGCTATAGATATCTTGATCGTAGAGTCCTAAAAAAAATTCAGAAAAGTTGGACAAATTCAGAAAAGATTTAAGTTCTTTCCCCAGCAGGGTGTGGATTCCTAAAGGATTATTTCTAAGTTCTTTACTAGAAATAATTACTGATGGCAGAACATAATGAAGCCTAGTACTAATCCTAATTCATTACTAGTACATGTAAAGAAAAGGTTCCTAAAATTTATTTCTAAGTTCCTTACTGGAAATAAATAAAATTCCTAAGCATGCATACTAGATGGACAAACGGGAAAGTACTCACCTCATAGCAGCCGGTCCGAGAACTGTGCTTCTCCTCCTCAAGTAAAAGATTGCAGGGAGGGAGTGGGATTTCGAAGTCTTCAAAGCCGGTGAAATCCATCGTCGAAAGAAAATTTGAAAGAAGTGAAAGAAGAAGAATGAATGAAAGCAAATGAAAATTGAATGAAATGAGCCTATTTATAGAAAAAACTGAAAACGCGGGTCTTTTTGCACCTCGCTCAAAATTCGCTCTTTAGAAGACCACTGAGTTCCATAAATCATTTTTATGGACCCCAGTGGGGGGCAATTGTGAACACTCGAATTTTGAGGCTCGGAAAGCCAATTTTCTCAGACCAGGCCGGACCGGGGGACAACGGTAAAAGTCCACCGAAAGTATGTCTTCATGGTACTTGAAATGTCCGGTGCGACGCAAGGATCATGGATATGGTTTCGGAATAATTTTTGGAGGCCCGTGGCTCCCGAAAAGTCAGTTTTAGCAGAAATAGCGCGAGTCGCGGTGGGCCAGGACAGCGGCCCTGCCGCTGTGATTCCGGCGGCCAGCCGCCGTACAGCCCGTTTTTGCCTATAAATAGGCTTCAGATTTTCAAAAGAAGGGAGCTTTTGGGACATCCTACGCCCAGGTGCTGACGAAATTTTTATGCTTAAGAATTTCTAATATTGTGTTGTAGAAAGCAAGAATCATACTAAAAAATGTAAGGAAACAAGATCTGGAACTTAGAAGTGGAAAAATTCTAATCAAGGTAATATCATAATTCATCTTTGGTCAATTCGAGCATATCATAAGCATTCTAATCTTCTTCTTGGTCAAAGACCTAATCTTTTTAAGTCTGAGGGCCTAATGGACTAATCAATCAACCTTTCGGCATTAAGCCGTGAATAAAATCAACCTTTTGGCAGGGAGCCTAAATTACATTCTTTAAATACGAAGTATTTAAATATTACAATTAAGATCAAAATTTGGCATGAAGCCTAAATCAAACTCTTTTGGTACCAAGTACCCGAAATTATACAATTTTTACACTAAGTGCTAAAACTCACAACTCTGGCAAAATGCCTGAAAAATGCACGAACCATACACACACACATGCATGAAGCATAAATTTCATCGCCTTTAAATAGGCTTTTCCGAACTACATTGGCTTTGATCTCCCATTCAAACGGGAGTATGTAGGCATATTTGGGATTCACCCCAAATAGCAAGTCCACAATTTACTAACAATCTGTCTCTTCTTTTCTTCATTCCTTTTAAATTTGTTCTTTTTGCAAGTTAGTCAAATGAATGACATAGTCCCCGAATCCTCCTTGGGTTCGCAGACTATAAACCTTTACATTGGATGCATTAATTGGAGTCAAACAAGGGTTTTCTTAGTTTTTTCCTTTGAACAGAAAAAACTGAGTGGCGACTCCCGACAACGAGTGAACTTTCGCCCGGATCCTTTTCGGGCGGAAAACCGAGGTTCACAAGTAGTTTCTCGATATATTATTATTAGCAGACGTGATATTAATTTCAGAATGCTGATATATTATGTCAAATTCCATAAATATATTATATGTCATGTCAGCATATATATTAATCTAGCGCCACATCATCATAATATGGCGCTGCCATTTGAGTTACATATCGATTTATATTAAGGTAATTACTTTGTATGTAATTAAACTTAATTAAATATTTGGACATATTCCATATAATTATTATTAAATAAATAATTATATAATTTATTAATTTTAAAATTAATTTTTATAAATTATTATTTTATTATAATAAGATTAATAAAATCAATAACTAAAATTAATTTTAATTATTATTATTTTATAATTATTATTATAAAATAATAATTTACTGTTTTGATGAATAGTAATTTACTATTTTGATATTTCATTATAATAAAATAATAATTTATAAAATAATAATTTATTTATTTTGATAATTTATTATGAAAAATAATTATTTATACAAATTAATTTTAAGACTAATAAATTATATAATTATTTATTTATTTTAATAATAATTGAGTTGAATATATTTAAATATTTAGTTGAATAAAGTTTAGTTATATACAAAGTGGTTATTTATAACATAAAAGTCAACATATCAAATAAGCCTTTGAAATATACTTATTGTCTCAACTCAGCCCTTAATTTGTTTTTAAATAAAATATGCATTCTTTTAATATAAACGGACCATTTAGACCATTGTCATTAGATAAAAATTAATTTGCCATTAAAATATTGAGATGACACTGTAAGACTCACTTTTTTAGCTTTATATTTTTAAATGATTAAAAAATATTTTTAAAAATATTTAATAATTTTTATATATTATAAAAATAAATATTTTACACTCTACATTGCATTTTTTTTAAAAAAATCAAAATTACGAATAATAATTTTTTACTAAAATATTAATATCTATATGATAAAAATTAATTTTTATAATTTTTAATTTATAATCAGATATTCATTAAATTTTAATTTTTTATATATTGTTAAATTTTGATAAATAGAATATAATTGAATTCTTTGGTTTGAGTCACAAAATAAAAATATATATCTTTTATGATTTCTAAATGCTATTAATTTTAATTAAAATAAACTTTTTTCTATTTTAATATATATTGATTTTTCCTTTTTCATTTTGTTTTATATTATTTAATATTTTTAAAATATATATTTTAATTTTTAATTATTTAAAAATATATTTTTAATTTTTAATTATTATCTTAATATATATTTTTAACATTTTTTTAATTATTTAAAAAAATATAGAATGAATAAATTGGGTATCACAGTGCCACCTTAGAATTTAAAAGATAAATTAATTTTTCTCTAATGGCAATGGAGGCATATTTGGTTTTAAAAATTAAAAAAATTAAAGCTTAAGTCAAGGCAAATGATAATACTTCATGGACTTATTTAAACTATTAGCCTGAACATAAATTAAGATATAATTCAAATAATAACACTCTTATTTTCTAAACAAAGGGCATAGAGTTCAATACCCAACAACTATAATCTATATATATATATATATATATATATATATAAAAGGAGAAAAGTTTTGCTTAACTAAGCCAAGTGTCATAATAATGCCAAGTGTCATAATAATGAATTGCCACTAGGCTTAATTTAATCTTATAGAAAATGAATCTTATTTTTGTTTAATAATTTAATTCTTTGCTTTGAAATCTTAAAAGTTTTAAAATTATTGATTAGTTTGTTTTTTTTTTATTTGAACCGATGTTTTTTATTGATATCTGATATAAGGGCCCATACAATCAGATAATAAAACGCTCTTGAGAAACCGAGGTAAAGAGTTAAAAGTATGAAAAATACAATTGATATTATTTAAACGAGCGAAAAGGGCAAAGTAGTGAGCTGCTTGATTTCTTTCCCGATGAATATGATTAATTGAATAAGATGAAGATATGAGGATCTGTCTGCTCTTGCCTAGCAAAGAGGACGGGTGAAGAGCTGAAGAAGATTGAAAAAGATTGACTAATTCCTTTGAGTCAATTTCCACTTGAACATTAGAATAGCCAGCTTGCACACACCAATTGATGCACACTTGAAGGGCATAAGCTTCTGCATTGAGAGCATTGATTGCAGTGAGTGTGAAAGAAAAGCCAAGAATAAATTGACCCGTATGAGAGCGTAGGACAGCCCCGCCCGAAGAACCGTGACCCGTGTAAGAGGCATCCACATTGAGCTTGTAGGAATTCTGCGTAGGTCTGACCCATTTGACTAGAATAGGCTTCAAACTATGTTTCCCAAAATCTGAAGGCAGAAAGTCCTTGAAAGGAGGAAAAGATCTTGCAAATTTTGCTTTAGAAAACCCGATGCCCCAACTTAAAATAGCAGAACAAACCGATTGCCGAAGATGATGGAAATAAAAATTCTCATTACCCCACGTTGAATTACAATAGAATAGCCAAATGGAGTAAAGGAGACACAAAGAAACAAAGCGTTTTAGCTTACCAGCAGGCGAGAGGGGAGAAGATGAGGTCCACCAAGTCATAAGTTCAACTCGCAATGATCTTTTTCTGTTGATATCCTGAATTAGATGGGATCCTATATAACGCCATAGCTGGTGAATGCAAGGACAATGATAAAAAATATGATCTGTCTTGGCTTCATCACTTTTGCAAAACGGGCAGATGGAAGCTAAATTAACTCCCAATTTCTGAAGATTAGATGGAAGGGGTAAATTGCCATTGAAGACACGCCAGCCCAAAATAGAATATTTAAGTGGTATAGCCGAGTCCCATAACATCTTACTAGCAAAAGTGGGCGAGATATGCTTACTTGAGACCTCATAGGCCGAGGAGAGGGTGAACATACCCGATGAAGACTTATTCCAAGCAACCGGCGAAACTTCCAAATTAAAATGATCAGAATATTGATTAGTTTGTTTAATTTGTAACATCTTAAAATTATTCAAACTAAAACTTAATGTTTGAAAAAAAAAGATTCAAATAAATAGAGGTTGGGATCTTACTTTTGACGATGCCCATGGAAGATTAACCTTGTGCTTGTACTATAATCTAAACAAAAGGCATAGAGTTCAATACCCAACAACTATAATCTATATATATATAAGGAGAAAAGTTTTGCTTAACATTAAGCCAAGTGTCATAATAATGAATTGCCACTAGGCTTAATTTAATCTTATAGAAAATGAATCTTATTTTTGTTTAATAATTTAATTCTTTGCTTTGAAATCTTAAAAGTTTTAAAATTATTGATTAGTTTGTTTAATTTGGAACATCTTAAAATTATTCAAACTAAAACTTAATGTCTGGAAAAAAAGATTCAAATAAATAGAGGTTGGAATCTTACTTTTGACGATGCCCACAGAAGATTAACCTTGTGCTTGTACTATCAGTCTTGAAAAATAATCATCAAAGAGGAAAAGTTCTCGCTTTTTACAGTCTAAAAATCTATCCTAAAGCTCTCAATCTCACACTTTTTGAGTAAAAAATTATATGAGAGAAAAATTATAGCAGCAACCTCTAAAAGCTTACAAATACTCACGCATTTATAGTAGCAGTGTCCTTCTCTCAGAAGAATTTGTGTTTGATTTAAGAGGTAAAATTAAACTCCCTCTTTGATTATCCCAATCATTGTTGGATATTATCATCTATTATTTATCTTAATATTATCTGATAATATTAATTAAATAAATATTATAATTAAATAATATTTATCAATATATTGGTCCATGGGTTTATCTACCTATCATGGATGGATCCAACCCAAAACCAGCATCTCTCACTTGCATATGGTGTGACACATGCTTAAAAGAGGTCATGGTTTAAGGTAGCTTTTATTAGATTAATAGACCATGCGACCGGCATGCTATAAGAACTTTGAGCTATACACCTGTTAGGGATATATAGCGTCTCATTTATTAAAATGACTTCGAAGTAGATATAGTATGCTTTACCCTAGACTACTTATCATATTTTCACTGTCATCATATGATCTTAGGATAATTCATACCCATAATTACTTGAGTTTTCAAACATAATTGGCTGATCTGTTGATACAAAAAGAAAGTGACAATTCAGTAATATTCCTTTTAGTTCAGTTTTCTTGATAATAATCAGACTTGCTTTTCTAGAAATGTCTCATTGGATCGAATCACACATAATCCTCTGGCAACATTCTAAGATAGCAAACATCTTATCAAACCTCGAAAACTAACCAAAAGTCACAAGGTAATAATTGTGAGGATGTAAATTCTCTAAGGGTCTTACTTTGATAAAATTAGAGATTGTATTCTTTTGTCCTCCCCTTCGTGGTGGAGAAAATGCAAATGGTGTATGAGTCACATTGCATAGTATTTTTTTCCCATAAAGTGCATGCCTTGAGTTATACACGCCCAGTGTTCAACCTTGAGTTTATATACCTACCCATATTGTGTCAAAAGTCACGTCTGTCGATATAGACTAGGCATAGTCGCAATAAACTAGCCTTATGAGTCTCAATAAATGAGACGACCATCGTGCTTTAAATACGAGCTCATTATCACCGAGATAATTTTGTTTGAAATGGTCTCATCTTTATTTGTCAAATAGACTATCAAAGGCAATTGGCCTAGTAAGAAGGTTAATTTCATCTTATTTGACATGCTCACCAAATGCAACAAAAAAATTTAAAAGAATCCATGTAAACACAAAATAATCATTATGCATTGGCATTAATAAATAACAAGTAAACAAAGTTTGGGAATAAATGAAAAACATATCAATATCTATACAATCCTAAAGACTTAGTGTGTTTAATAAAAATATCTCTAGGTATAGGTTTTGTAAAAGGATCAATAACTATATCATGCGTAGAGATGTATTTCATGTCCCTAACCATGTCTCTAACAAAATTGTATTTAATTTCTATGTGTTTGGTCTTATAATGGAATTTTGGAGTCCTTGGTGTAGGCAATTGCTGCTTGACTGTCACATTGTATTGTGACTAGTTCATTTACACCATTAATACCTAAATTATCTAAGAATCTCTTAAGCCAAACACCTTATTGTACCACAACTGAAAATGTTACAAATTCAGCTTATATAGTCGAAAGTATTATACAAGACTGTTTCTTGCTACTCCATGAGATAGCACCCTTGTTGAGTAAGAAAAAAAATCCTAAGGTGGATTTTCTTTCATCCACGTCTCCCACCCAGTCAGCATCTGTATAGCCTTTCAAACTTAGACTTCCATCTTAATAACACAATGAATAATCAACAGTGCCCTTTAGGTACCTCAAAATATTCTTAACTGCTTGCCAATGTGCTAGACCTGTATTGGATTGAAATCTACTTACTATGCCAATGGAGAAGTAAATATCGGGCTTACTACACATCATTGCATACATTAGGCTTCCAACAGCACTCACATAAGGGACATTCTTCATACATTCTATTTCTTTCAGAGTTTTGGGACACAGCCTTTGGCTTAAGCTTTTATCCTTGGCAATAGGAGAATCTATGGGTTTACAATCACGCATATTAATCGCTTAAGTACTTTCTTTATGTACGTCTCTTGAGAAAAAGATAGCAAGTTCCTCGAACGATCTCTTGAAATCTTTACTCCGAGAATATATGCGGCCTCACTTATATCTTTCATCTCAAAATTAGTTGATAAGCACCCTTTGATGTTATCTACAAATACTTTGTTATTTTCAATAATTAATATGTTATCAACATATAATGATATTATGGTAAATTTTGTTTTCAATCGTTTGATGTGGACGCAATGGTCCTCATCTATTATGGTAAAATCATATGATATAACTGCATTATGAAAATAAATGTACCATTGTCTTGAAGACTATTTTAGGCCATAGATTGATTTCTTCAACCTATATACTTTATTTTCTTGGTGTTTGATGAAACCTACTGATTGGTCCATGTAGATCTCTTCATCCAATTCTCCATTGAGAAAAACAGTTTTCATATCTATTTGATGCAACTCAAGATGTAGTTTTGCCATAATTGCTAATATCAACCTTATAGATATAAACCTCACAACAGGTAAAAATGTCTCTTCGTAGTCTATTCTTTCTTGTTGTGTATACCATATTGCTACAAGATGAGCATTATATCTTTCGATGTTGTCATCAGCCTTTTGCTTGATTTTGAGAACCCATTTGTTCCCAATGGCTTTGCGACCTTTTGAAAGATCAACCAAGTCTTAAACTTGGTTTGATCTCATAGAGTGTAACCATTGCTTTTATCCAATTATCCTTGGTCGGGCATAAGAGAGCCTCTTTAAAGTTTCTAGGCTCGTCCTCATCTTGAGATAGAACCATGAATACCTCATCAATACCTTTGATATTAAATCGACAGTGAGGAATGGTTCCATAATTGCACCACCTCAAATCAGAGTCTAAAGGAAGATTTTCTTCAAGATAAAAAATTGGAACGTCAACTAAATCAAGATCCATAGGATTTCCGCTAGAATTAGTATTCATACTCCCACTCAGACCAAGATTACTTTTAGCCAAACCAATTGATGGTGGAGTTAAGTCCACCAAAATCCTCACACTTGGATGAAGTGGTCCTTATGAATTTTGATCCTCAGTTTCATTAAGGAGAACTCTTGATTTAGATCACCTTGTCTAGGAAAATTTTTCTCTAAGAATGTGATGTCACGTGATTCAAACTTAGTTATTCTCCCACTATTTTATTCACCTATGAAGATATATCCTTTGGATAGGTCAGAATATCTCATAAAATTACTCTTTTTACCTCTCGGGCCTATTTTTTCATTTTTGTGTGAGGTATCGTGAACATAGGTAGCGCATTCCCATGGCTTTATGATGCTTAGGTCGGGTTTCCATCATGTCCATAACTCATATGGTGTCAATGGGATGGATTTGGAGGGCACACGATTAAGTACATATGTGACAGTTAATAATGTGTCACCCCATAAAGCAATGGGCAACTTAGCATGTGTCATCATAGACCTAACCATTTCTAGAAGCGTCATATTTATTCTTTTAGCAACACCATTTTATTATAGAGTTCAAGGAATAGTTAGCTGATGCTTTATTCCTTTTTCATCACATAATTGATTAAACTGATCAGACAAATATTCATGACCCCTATCGATTTAAAGTGTTTTCACTTTCTTGTCAAGTTGATTCTCAAATAAGTTGAGATAGTTTTTGAAACAACTCAATGCTTAGGATTTATGTGTAATCAAGTAGACATGACCATACTTGGTATAGTCATCTATGAAGGTGATGAAATAGTAGGTGTTATGCCTTGCCCTTTCAAGGTAGTGAAAAAGATGAACATCATTCAAGAACATATTATAATTGGGAAAAAAAGGTCAGAACAACACTTCCAGCATTAAGTGTTGTAAGGATAGTTCAACAAAGTGAACATATTTGGAATCTAGCAAAGAAAGTTTGGCAGTATCTGGAAGACATTTCCTTCTATGATAAGAAAGAATAACTCGAACACCTCCAAGATGAAGATGCGAGTATCCTTGTTTTTTCCACTATGAGATAAATTTTGTAAGAATCTCTATAGTCACATACTATTATGTAGAAGTAAAACACAAAGAACTCCGGTTCAGATGGGTAGTCTGTATGTATTCTTTCACATGTTGTCTTCTAGGAGAGATAAGATTAGAAATCTTTTTTATATAATTAGACTTTTGGAAAATAAGATAGGGGTTAAGTATAGAGAGTTGGGAAATATCTACTTTAGAGTAGGGGTGGCAATGGGTCGGGTACTTTTGGGTACCCGAACCATCCGATCCATTTATATAAGGTATGAGTAGTTTATAAATGGACTTGGGCAGATACGGGTGATATTTTACTACCCGTAATGGGTTCGGATCGGGTTCGGATATAGGTCATTGGGTACTTGTTACCCTAATCCGATTATATATTAATTATATTTTATTAAAATATTAATTATATTAATTATATTTTATTTGAATTATAAAATTATGTGATATAAATTTATTTTTAATAAAATTATATCAATATTAAATATTTATTTATAATTATTTGATCAAAAAATATAATTTATATTTTTAAATTTTATCATATAGTTTTGAATTTTTATTTTTAAACGGGTAATTAAACGGGTTCCAATAGTAAACGGGTAGTATTAAACGAGTTTGAAACGGGTATGGGTATAACTATAATAGGGTTTAAACGGGTTCGAGTATTTAAAAAATAAACGGGTTCGAATTCGGGTAGGACATTTTTTGTGAATACCATATTCATTGCCAACCCTACTTTAGAGTCTTCTAAAATATAAACTATCTCTACTAAATGATCTATCTACTAAATTATCTATCTTATTGGTAATAAACTGAGAGCAAGAAGGAGGGATGAGAAAAGAGGAAGCATGAGAGATTGGTTCTTTCTGGGAAGTAACTGAGAGTGTATTCACGGTGGTTAATGAAGTTCTTTCTTCATTATTACTCATGCTTATCATATGAATATTATTTATGGCTCTGATATTACTAGAGGGTGTTATCAATATATTTTTTATTTTTATTTTTAAATTTTTTAAAAAAATTAGAGTATTTATTTTTTATAGAAAATTTAAAAATATATTCACCTAATAAAAATAAAAAATATATTTTTTTAACTCTAAGATGAAAATTGTGTGTTTTTCATATTAGGAAATTTGACTTTATTTATAAAAGAAGATTTTGAAAAATTTTAGAAAACATCTTTAATTTTCTAACTTTAAGATGTTTTCTAAAATCTTCTTAAAGTTAGAAAATTAAAAAAGTATTTTCTATTTTCTAATTTAAAAAAAATTGCCATATAAATATAAATTTCAATTTATTATTTTCTATAAAATATTTTTCTGAAAAACTACTCTAGTTTTTCATAAGTGAATGCATCTTAATATTTTTTTTAAGAGATTCTAATATTTTCATTTATAAGGTTGAAAAAATATATTATTATTTCTTAGCATTAACACTTGAACTATATATAAATATACTAAAAATAAATTATAAAAATCTGTTGTCTTAAAAATAAAATAAATGTTCAACTAAACACAAATGGGTAAAGCAGAAATGGATAAAGCGGCAAATGAAGTCAAAATATTATTCTGGATTTGTTTTTTTCTTATTTGTTTCCTTTAGCTTGTCGCAATACTTTCTTTGCATACTTTTTGCCATTTTTGTTCAAACTTGAAAGCGACGAATTATAATCATAACGCCTTGTTCAATCTTCAGCGCGTGATTTATTATCTTATTCGTTTTGAATTTTTAATGATTATTTTGATTATGATATAACCAATTATCATATTTTTTATTTTTTTTTTAAAAAATGATGTTTTCAATTCGACTGTTCAATATTAAATATTTAAATTAAATCATTAATTCTTTCATTTAAATGCTTACTATTTTACGTCATAAAATGAACAGTTATTCATGTACTTTTATTTTTTTAGACTTAATGCGTATATAATTTTTTTATATTTAGACATTTTTATCACTTTATCTTATTTATTCTTTAAGTAATTATATAGTCATCTAAAATTATATATTTCATAATCAATAGTTTTTTATACGCTTATGTGGCACAATATGTGTAATACACTTTCTTGGAGCGCGTCGATAGATTAAAAACTATTAACATTGATTGTAAAATTACAATGACACCCTCCATAAAATATTATTGTCTGAGATGAAGGATGCAATGATAGAGTCCAAAATGAAAAAAAAAAAGAGCCAAATAAATCTTGTCATAATCTAGCTTTTGCAGACACATATACATCTCCAAAGGAACATAAGTCCTCTCCGGTAATGACAAAGAATGAAGCCGAGATGGAAGAAGTTAAAAATAATGCTGGCTCTTCATTGACGATGGCTGAAAATGACATTAGATCGGAAGAAAAAAAGAGTGGCAGCAACATCAAAGTTGAAGACGTAGCAGATAAATTGAATTCGGGGTTCATTGTTTTAGATTGATATAATTCAAATGACAATCTCATTAAATGTTTCTATAATTTCTCTGTTGTAACATTTATAGTTTATAAGGTTTAGTTAAAAATGGCCTTTAATTTGCTGCAACTCCTCAATATATTTACAAATGTCTCATTTCACAAAGGTAATTCATACAATGAAATTAGCGGAGAAGGTTCAATGGGACAAATGATCAAACAGCTTATATGCACTATGAAGATCAGATCATAACACTGCCACTGAAAATCTAAAACTTATAAAAACCCATCAATTGCAAGCTTGAGTAATACTCAGTCACTCTGCCCATCGAAATCATGTAATAGAAATACCTTCGCATGGAGTCCTTTCAAGTTAACAATAGAGAAAATGAGACGAAGAACGCACCAATCACTAGGAACCCCTTCTTGCCACCAACACCATTACCTCACAGCAGAAGACCTAACAACCGCAAGAAGCATAAATTAGCTCTAACAAAACATTAATTTAATATCTATTCACAATTTCATCTGACAACTGAATGTTGATTTGAAATGATGGAGTTTAATATTTTTGTTGCTTCTTCCATTGTGTTTGAGAAGGAAATGGAATTGAAAGAATTAGCTCCACATCAGACCCACCTAAAGCTCTAGCAATAACGCCCACTGCCAATTTGGTACCAAACCTAGCCTTCCCCCTTTCTATCTTTATTCGTAATTGCAAGGGAAAAAAAGCAAACAAATTTCTTCTAATTTCTCGCTAACCAAACATACCCGAAGAAAGAAAGAATGAACCATTTTATTCGTCTATGGCCAATAACAGAGAAGAAGCAAATTAATTAACCATCTCAAGCCAAACAAACATAAGAATATATAGAATCGAACGAGAAGAAGAAAAAGAAATCAAAATCGATCGGGTTGAAAAAGAGAAAATATGTTTTTGAGATCGATTGGGTTAGATTTGTGGTGACCACATCCAAGTTAATATAAATTTGATGTTGTTGAATTTGGCCGGAGAAGACGGTGGCGATAGACAAATTATAATAAGTGAAACCTAAATGGTTTCATCATTTTTGCTTAATTTTTATTTTTTTTAATTTTAATATTTTTATTTTTAAAAAAAATAATTTGTATGTTTTTAATTTTTTTATTGTTTTAAATTGGCGATGTGTATTATAGGAGAGCATTTGCAAAATATGCACTAAAAATTTTGATCATATTTAATCAAGTTCTATTAATTATGAAATATATAATTTTAAAAAATTATATAATTATTTAAAAAATATAAAAGATAAAGTGATAAAAATATTGAAATACAATGAGTTATGTGTATACTAAGCATTTTTTTTAATATTTTTATAAAAATCTATAATATATATTTTTTTTTTGTAAAGGTGGGCGGCACCACCGAGTTTTTTATTAAAATAAAAAGAAGTGGAAAAACCCATTAACGTTCCGTACAAAACCCTTATAAGATGGGGAAGGAACTATCTAAATCTCAAATAAGGAGTTCCTAAACAATCGGATAGAACAATGCCTTTCAACATCTTAGGCAAAGAAGCAAAAGTAAAGAAAGAAGAAGAGTGAGAATGAAATCTGCAACTAGTGGCAAGATAATTAGCAGCACTGTTAGCCTCCCGAAATATATGAGTGATCGAGGAAGTAGTATCTAGAAGGAGCCTCTTGACAGAATCTGCCGCGTGACCAACACTGGAAGATGAATCAATCTGCTGAACTGCCCACGCAGAGTCAGTTTCAACAATTAACGGGTAAAACCGCTGCTGAAGACACCATTGGAGGCTGACCCGAATAGCTTGAAGCTCCGCCATCTCCGATGAGCGAGCATCCAACCCAAAACTACAAGCCGCCACAAAATGACCTCGGGAATCTCTAACAATCGCACCTCCAGCTGAAGCCGAAGTGGTAAATGAGGCATCGACATTGAGCTTAAAGTGATGACACGGAGGGAACCAACGAACAAGCATGGGTTTGAGACCACGCCCACAGCCGAAGTTTGAAGGAAGAAAATCACAGAATTCCGGCAAAGGTTTAGCCTTCTTATCTGCAGCATGACAACAACCCCAATTGTAGATGGTTTTCCGTATAGCCTGAATGATATTAGGAGCATAGAAACCTCCCTCTCCCCAAGCGAGATTGCAGTAGGCCAGCCAAACATTATAAATAATAATTAAAGGAATAAGATTCATAAGCTTTCCAACACCAGTATGAGGAGATTTGTCCAGCCACCAAAGCATTAATTCTTGCTTCAAACCTGGTTGAGGATTCAAGCAAGACAATAAAGCTGACCTGAAAAACATCCAAATTTTGTTAACTTCCCGACAAGAATAAAAAATATGAGAAGCAGAAGCTGAGTCGGAGCGGCAGAAGGGACAACAAGAGGCAAGGGAAAAACCCATCTGCTGCAATCTAGAGGGCAGAGGCAAAGCTTTGTGTAAAATACGCCATGCTAGAACCGAAAACTTAATTGGGATAGTCGAATCCCAAATCATGGAAAAGGAAAGTAGCTTCGACTTTTTTTGTCTCATCTCATCATAGGCAACAGAAAGGACAAATTTTTCCCCTTGAGAATGATTCCAGACCGGCGGCCCCTCACAATCAATCAAATCCGTAGCCGTAGCAGCAATCTTACAAACCCTTTTCCAAATGTTAGAATCAATAATCTGAAATTGGAAGAGGCCTTTGCGATGATATTTTTGGTGCATAAGTCTCGACCATAAGGAATTATTTTCTTGAAACTTCCACCAAAGCTTCAACGAGTAGGCTTTCTGAAGAGATCCAAGAGATCGAATACCTACTCCGCCTTCAGAGACAGGAAAGCAGAATTTATTATAAGCTACCCAGTGATACCGCTTATCCATACCGTGATCCCAAAAGAAATCACTAAATTTCCTCTCTAGAATATTAATGACTTGCTTCGGCAGATTCATTGCACCCATAATATGTATGGGGATGGAATTCAGAACATGTTTAATCAACAGAAGTCTTCCTCCAGAAGTCAGAAGCTTCTTAGTCCACCCAAGCATCTTGGAATCAATTTTGTGAATTAAAGATTGACAATACTCCAACCGATTAATACCCTGATAAATTGGGGCTCCAAGATATGTAAAAGGCAATGAGAGGCGCTTAATTGAGAGCAAATGGCTGATTTTATCCACAAAGCTCGCAGGAGCTTTCTTAGAGCAGAAGAAAGCACATTTGTCAAAATTTATGGATTGACCCGAACCCTGTTGATACATAGAAAGAAAAGCCTTGAAACTTTTAACACTTTTCACATCACCATTAATGAAAATCAAGAGATCATCTGCAAAGGCAAGATGAGACACCACGTCACATCCCCTTTTTGTTTTAAAAGGACGAATTTTACCCTGAATAATCATTCTATTCAGCCCTCTTGAAAAACCTTCAGAAACAATGATGAATAACAAAGGAGATAGAGGGTCTCCCTGCTTGACCCCTCTAGTAGGCTTAAAATAACCATAGCTCAAGCCATTAACAATGACTGAAAACCGAGTAGCCTTTAAATGGGAGCTAATTAACGCCACAAACCTATCCGAAAACCCGAACTTACACAACACTGCCTCAAGGTATCGCCAAGATACCCTATCAAAAGCCTTTGCCATGTCTAATTTAATTGCCAAATTATAGCCTCTCGTTTTCTTGTCAATATCATGAATTAATTCATTGGCTATAAGAATTTGATCATGAACTGACCTGCCATTCAAAAAACCCGCCTGTTCACCAGAAATAATCATGTCCAGGATGGGATTTAGCCTGTTGGCAACTATACGAGTGCATACCTTACTGATAAACGTAGCAAGGCAAATAGGTCTAAACTGACCAAAAGAAGATGGATTCGCCACCTTAGGTAAAAGAATGATATGAGCCGCACCAAAAGAGTTGGGAATAGGCACACCCAAGAAAAATTCTTTTACAGCACTGCAGACATCCCAAGCAACAATATCCCAGCAAACCTGAAAAAACTTCCCATCGAACCCATCCGGACCAGGAGCACTGGAAGCATCTAACTGCCATACAGCGGCTTTAATTTCTGTATCATCAGGAATCTTGACTAATTCAGCATTATGATGACTATCTACTAAATGAGGTATAGGCTCCAATAAAACATCGTAATTAACCTCCTCCTCAGAACAAAAAAGGGACTGGTAAAAACGCTCAGCTTCTTGACCAATTTCTTGCTGAGAAGAAAGTATAACATCATCAGAATTTTTGATAGCAGAAATACGGTTAATTTTCCTTCTAGCCTTAACATAATGATGGAAGAATTTGGTGTTAGATTCCCCTTCCCCTAGCCATTTTATGTGAGCCTTCTGTCTCCAGAAAGTTTTCTCAATCTTATATTTATGCACCAAATTGGCTTGCTTAACCTGCCAAGAAGAATAATTCTCTTCCGTAGAATCAGACAAATATAAACTTTCAGCCTCCATAGCCTCTTTCTCAGCCTCCTTAATCCCATCAAAAATGTTCCCAAATGTGGATTTATTCCATGAACAAATGGCACGTTTCAAAGAACTCAATTTACGGAAAAGGCCATGCATGCCACCACCAAAAAACATGGAATCCCAATGTTGTTCAATCATAGGAAGAAAAGTATCGTTTTCAATCCACATGTGCTGAAATTTGAAAGTATTGACAAAAGAAATAGCTTCCTGCTTACAAGTAAGAAGAAGGGGAGAGTGATCGGATGTAGACTTACCCAAGTGTTGAACCAAAACATCAGAAAATAAATCCAGAAAATCCACATTGGCGATAAGTCTGTCAAGCCGCTCCCAAACTCTACCCGAAGACCTAACTCCAGTCCAAGTAAATTCACAACCCTGAAAAGGGATGTCAATCAAACCGCAGTCATTAACGCAATCCACAAAGTCCTGCATGCTAAGAAGACATGGTTGCGAATTCCCTTTGTACTCAGAGGGATATTTTATGACATTGAAATCTCCCCCTACTAACCAGGGGCCAGATAAATTCTCAAACACATGCAGCATATTACCCCACAAAGTCTGTCTGTTACTTCTGGAATGCTTACCATAAACAGCCGAGTAAACGAAAACCAAATTCAAAGAATGAACAGAAACATTGCAAGTCAGAAGCTGAGAAGCATCACGAAAATCGGATAAAGATAAAACATGATCTTTCCACATTAACCATATTTTGTTGTCCTCCGAACAAAAAACATTCGAAAACCCCAACTTATTCATAAAAAAGAAACTTTTATTACTAGTTACCATGGGCTCTATGATTGTAAGAAAAGATATATGATAATCAGTGCACAATTTAAATAACCGAGAGGAAGAAGAATCTAACCCCCGAAGATTCCATTGTAACAAATTCATTGAGATGGAGAAGAGAGAAAATCTGGTGGAATGAACCCCTGTTTTCGGGCTCTTTTTTTGCGCACATTTTTCCTCTTGACAACAGTAAATTGAGGATCCCCAACATCCACATTGCCAGTTTGAGAAACAGTCTTTAGCTTGCTATTAATTATAGAGATGGAATTTCGAAGTGCATCTGAAGATAATTGCTCTGGCGCATGAGGAAGATTAGAATCAGAATTGTGCTGCATAGCATCCTCATCAGAATTGTGCCCCTTATCCGGATCAGAATTAAAGCCAGAAGCCAAAGGAACTTTAGAATCCCGATTTATAGTAAGAACATAGGAGTCATCAGCCTGGACAGTTTCATCAGTTCCAGCATTCACTTGAGGCTGCTGCAAAGTAATAGAAGAGGGACCCGAAATCTCAACCATTATTTCTTTCAAATGACCACCAACATTAGGCTGTTCTGTCGTATTAATGTCATCATTTAATAAGTCATCATTAACATCCCTATCAGGAAGCTGTGAAAGGACATTCACTTTAGGAGCCCAAACTTTCGTCTCCTCTTTTTTACCCGCATCAGCTTTGGGCAAAGGAACATGTTCCGTAGGAGCAGTAGCAGATAAAGGACATGTGGAATTTTTATGTCCAAGTTTCGAGCACCCAGAGCAATAGAACGGTAAATCTTCGTAAGTAACATTCTGGAAAAAGCCCCTGCCATCATCATCGATCCAAACCTTTGAAGGAAGCTCTTTGGAAACATCTAACTCAATACAGACCCGAGCAACCGACGGTCGAGTAAGCAAAGCTGTTGCAGCATCAACTTTTAATGGGGTGCCAACCAAATTAGCTACAGAAAATAATGCAGACTTATCAAACAGATGCACTGGTAAACCTTCAAAAGCAATCCAAACAGGCACAATCGGACTATCCACATCGGCACGAAAATATTTCGACCACTTTGAAACTCTCATCGAGAATCCATCAAAGTACCATGTTTGCTTGAGCCAACAGCGATGGAAATCCACTTCCAAATCAAAACGAAGTAATACATGAGAATTGTCTAACAAACCCAAAGAGAAGTTCCCATTAAATCCAACTTGGTCAAGCATCTTCTTTAAGGATTTAATAGATGGTCTGCCCGAATTAAAAGTACCAATCAAAGTGTATTTAAAAGGAAGGGCAAGTTGATCGGATTCACTTTTGGAGAATGAAACAGCCGGCACTCCCTTGAATGTGCATGGCGGCTTAAAAGCCATATTTGGAGCCTTGGCAATAGCTGATGCGAACGAACGATTAACCGCAGGAGCCACATTCCCTTTCAAAATATCAGCAAAGGAACGAACTGTCACAGAGGCAGGCTCCATAGGAGCCGCCGCCGGCGGAATTTCAGCCGTGATAAACGCGACTGTGCGGCCTCCAATGAAGATAATAACAAGTTTATCACAGGTCACCTTTGAAAGGGCTTCTGCTGATTTCTTGAAAACTGCTCACTTCTTGAGGTTTTCTTCTCTCATAGGCAATTTATCGAACACTTAGTATGCATTGATCAATTCTCCAAGGAAGCACACAAACTCACAGCATTGGACAAAGAGATAATATATTCAGCAATTACTCACCAAAAATAACGCAAATAATGATTTTGCTGCTGCAGATCAAGCTCTAACATATGAAAAGCATAATAACAGCATCTGTAAAACCAAGGAGAGAGTAGAGAAACTGACTCCAGAATGGTGATGCCGGTGATGTTGATTCCAGAGCGACGATGGCGATGAAGTTGATTCCAAAACAAATCTGGCGATCCCAACAGAAAGTGAAACACCAAATTGCAAAGAACAAAATCAGCAAAATCACGCTCTAGGGGTAAATCCTTGAATTCCTTGTTTCTTTGATCACGCTGAGCATCTGAAAATTGAACTTGATATTGCAATTGCCAGTTGTTCTCCAGTGATAGCAGCAGAAGCAAAACCAGCAGCAGCAGCAGCCTACGCTTCTACTGAGCTATAATTACAAACATATATATATATATATATTATCGTTTTCAAATAATATTAGTTTGCTGTCTTCACGTCAAGCCCATATTTCGTGTTCAAGTTGTTGATCGATGTAGAGATGGAGATTGCGATGGAAGGGAATGTGGCAGACAACAACATAAATTTTCGCGTCAAGGATCATCACATATAATGATAATATATTTTTCGTTTAAATAATACATTCAAATTCAAGTTTTTATTTTTTTATTTTTAAAGCTAAATAAAAAAAAGTAATTTGCAAATTTTCGTATTAATAATAATATTTAAAAATAATAATAATAATAATATATTTTTTTAACCGAATAATACATCCAAATTTGAGTTCGCTTCTTGTTCGTGGCGATTGCAAATTTCAATTCAATGGATGCAGCATTTATTGAATGTGAAGTGGCAATCACAATATCACATGGCCCTTTTTGAATTTTGACTATGGAACAAAATATTGAGTCTGTGTCTCTATAAAATGCTTTTTGGCTTTGCTAAAAGGTCTCTCTTAACTAAATTTCCAATTTCCAATTTCTCAAAATTAATATGGAGAAGCTCTTCACACTCTTCCTTTCTATTCTTATTATTCTTGTTCTTCATTCATTTCAACTCGCATCAGCTGCCTGTCACCCTGATGATGAATCGGGTCTATTGGCTTTCAAATCCGGCATCACCCACGACCCGTCTGGTATGCTCACCTCATGGAAATCGGGTACTGATTGCTGCACCTGGGCGGGTATAACTTGCCTTTTCGACAAGCGGGTCACCGCCATTTCACTTGTAGGACAACCCGAGAAACCCAATAGCTTCTTAGCTGGTACTATCTCACCCTCTTTGGTTAAAGTGCAAAATCTTGATGGCATTTACTTCCAAAACTTGAGAAATATTACGGGTAAATTTCCGGATCTTTTATTCGGTTTACCTAAACTCCAATTTGTTTACATAGAAAATAACAAGCTTTCGGGTCAACTACCGAGAAATATTGGTAAATTAACCCAATTGGGAGCACTGAGTTTTGCTGGGAATCAATTCACTGGGCCAATTCCGAGTTCAATATCTGAGTTAACTAACTTGATTCAGCTCAAACTCGGTAACAATTTCCTAACTGGTACAGTTCCAGTAGGAATTAGCAAGCTAAAGAGTTTAACTCTTCTAAGTCTCCAACACAACCAACTTTCAGGTTCAATTCCTGATTTCTTCTCATCGTTTACAAATCTTAGAATTCTTGAACTTTCCCACAACAAATTTTCTGGGAAAATCCCAGTTTCAATATCATCACTAGCACCAAAACTAGCCTACCTTGAATTAGGCCACAATTCTCTATCAGGACAAATCCCAGATTTTCTCGGATCTTTTACATCACTAGACACACTAGATCTTTCATGGAATAAATTTACCGGAAAAGTACCAAAAACTTTTGGGAATCTCACAAAAATCTTCAATCTTGATCTTTCTCACAATTCTTTCATAGACCCATTTCCCAGCATGAATGTGAAAGGCATCGAGTCCCTTGATTTATCCTATAATCAGTTCCATCTTAAACAAATACCCAGTTGGGTCACCTCTTCTCCTATTATTTTTTCTCTGAAACTTGCAAAATGCGGGATACAATTGAATTTAAGTGAGTGGAAGCCAAAACAGACTTATTTCTACGATTATATTGATCTATCGGATAATGAAATTTCAGGTAGCCCTGTTTGGTTACTGAACAAAACAGAGTATTTAGTTGGGTTTTGGGCTTCAAGCAACAAGTTGAAATTTGATATGGGTTCTTTAAGAATTGAGAATACATTGAAAGATTTGGATTTGTCAAGAAATTTGATTTATGGAAAAATACCCAAAATAGTTTCTGGATTGAAAAGTTTGAATGTGAGTTATAATCATCTTTGTGGACAAATTCCAGAAACAAAATTTCCTGCTACGGCATTTGTTGGAAATGATTGCTTGTGTGGCTCTCCGTTACCTCCTTGCAAGATTTAGAAAATTCAACAGGTAGAGAAAAAAAAAATGGCAAGAAAATTGAGATCCATTTGAACGCATTAGAAATGCAATTTTTTTTTTCATTTTCTCACTTTTCTGTTCGAATTTGGTAGACTAATCTAGAAATTTTCTGATGTCGTTTTGTGTAATATTTGGTCCAGCAATGTCGTTTTATGAGAATATTTGTTACGCATTGTATCTTTCAGTGTGAGCCTATGGGCTGTATAGCTTAACCTATACATGCAGCCATGTAATAAAAAATAAATAAAAGAACAGCTGTTTTATGACCTTCAATCTCTCATATATCACTTGATTGGATTAACAGAGAAATTATTCTCCATCTCCTCTCAACGTGAAAATACTGCATTTTACACTCACTTTCCAATAATTATCAAAAACAAATTATGATATATCGACGATGATTGATTGCGAGAGAAAAATATAAAACTTTTATATTATTGAATGTATCCCATAATTTTCAATTGAAAATATTTTCAAATGCAAAAATGAATAACTCAATTGGTTAAATATTTTAAGCGTGACAAGAATTTTAACTAAAAAGGAAATAAATTTAATGAATAATATATAACTTGAAAAAACATATAAATCTAAAAATACTAAGATTTTATATTAAAAGCAATATTATACCCATTAATGTGCTTTATCCATAAAAAAAATAAAAGATTTGCAAGCACAAGTAAAATCCCCATATCGATAAGGTAAACCTTCCCCTTATGCAGTTCACTTGACTAAGACCATTTTCAATCCACCTCTATTTTAGTCTAAAATGCTAAAATAGAGATAAATAATAGCTTCAATCCAACGCCATTTGGTGTAAAAAAAGAGCGAAGTTAATAGTGTCAAGCTAAATTTGGTATTGTACTATTCACATACTATTTTTTTTCCATCAATTTTAAACCTTTTATACTACAGTTTCTGCACTAATATTATTATACTTTTTAGTTCAATTCTCATTAATTCAACAAAATAAAATATTTTTTTATATTAAAACATTACTATTTCATAATTAATTTTATATGGAGTATAACTAATATGTAAATAATGCAAAATATTAATTTTAAAATAAAATGTCAAAATTAAAATTTATGATAAAGACTAATTAAAATGGCATAAAACTGAATTAAACTTAAAGACTAACCTAATACAAATTACATATAAAGTATAGACATAAACACTAATATAACACAATAAATTATAAAAATAACGTATAATAATAAATATTAACACAATAAATTATAAAAATAATATATAACAATAAATATCAATTAAGCTGGACTAACAATTTAGTATTATAGTAGACCGGATTCGGATTCCCCAATATCATTAAAATATTAGCTAAAAGAATTTGAATCAAAAGAAGATCCATATTGTTATTGATTTCTTTTTGTACAATTCATGTTTGTTCAGCTCGAAAATACTCATGTACATTTAGATCAACGATGAAATTTAAATCCTTTAATAAAATTATGTTTTCTTCTTTCCTTTCTTTAAAGGCCAAATTTTGCATATGATTATCTATGTATATTGGTTTGTCCAAGCTTGTCTTTTTTAACACATCAATAACTTGTCGATTTTATTCTTTTAAGGCGTTCACTGCAGATGTCATTTGTTCATCAGTGTTCTTTTTAATTTTAATTTTTTTGCCCCAACAGGTCGTTGAGATGAAGTAGTACCAAAAGTTTCATTATCTAAATTGGAAAAAGGTGATGACAGCGAAAGAGATATTGGTATAGGAGATTCAAGAGTGGAATTATTTGATTGTGATAAGTCAAAATTCATATTATTGCTTGGCTTCAAGCAATTTGTCTTACTCTGGAGACACCATCTTTAAAATTTTCAAAGTCTTTAACTATATTCCAAATATAATCATATTTGAAGCCTTTTTTGTACTTTAGTTCTTTCGTTAATAGCAGCTTTGCTTGATGAAACTACAAATTATTGTAATGTTAGGCTAGATATTTTCACTAAAAGTATTAAAAAAAAAGTTGAGTAGGATACTCACAATATTTTTCTCTGAAGCACCACTTGAATTCATATATTCTACTTGTCTTAAGCACCTATTCAATTTTCTTACTTCAACAATTATAATATCCATCTGAGAATAGAGTGATCGGTTGGATCGACATTCCTACTGCTCCAAGTGGTATAAGTTTTCTCCACAGGAGACCAAAATTCATTAATTCAATAAAAGATTGGTTTCTAGCAGTAATAAGATCTTGAGAAATATCTTGATATAATTAATAAAAGGAGTACATCTTCATTAACAGTAAATCCACCAGATTGAGGGCTCATTTTTTTTTTTTTCACAGCATGGGGATATTTATTTTTTTAGAAAAGGCAAGGGGATGATTTTAGAGAATAAGCAAATAGAATTCATGAATCTATTTATAGGGGAAAAAAACTCTTAAGTGATAAGGATTAGGAACTTTGTGATAAGAATGTTATTAGCTTTACACATTGACTAATGCAAACAGATAAGAAAATTTGAATTTTTTGAGAGTTGATAAGGTTGGGAATCATATGTGATAAGAATCTCATTAGCTTTACACATTGTCCAATGCGTACATATAAGAAAATTTGGATTTTTTTAAAGAGTTAATAAGTTTTGAAATCCTATGTGATAATAATCTTATTAGCTTTTCACATTATCCAATGTGTACAAATAAGAAAATTTGAATTTTTTTTATAAGTTGATAAGGTTAGGAATCCTATGTGATAAGAATCTTATCAGTTTTACACATTGTCCAATTAGTACATGTAAGAAAATTTGGATTTTCAATTCAAACTATTGGATATATTTCATGATCAATTTTCATCGTCAAATTGAATTTTGAATCTTATAAGATAAGTTTCTTTATCTTCTATAAATAACACATAAAATAATTATGTCACTTACAATACTTGTTGTTTAGAAGAAAAAAAACTCTCCTTTTACGTTACATTTTCACAAATTTTCTCGCTTCGAATATAAATTTGATAATAGAGATCCACTTTATTTGTCATCAACTTCCTCCTCTGATGAGGATGATACTTTATTAATGATAAATAATATAGCAACGATTGATGCAGCTAAAGATTCAATTATTTATGCGATCGTTATAATATGATCTTTGCTAATTACTTTGTCGAACAAAATAATGAAGTGACTCATGGTGGTTCAATTCCTTGACATGTAGTGATCAACCATGACCAAGAAACTGCCGCTCATAATTTGTTCAATGACTACTTTGCCAAGAATTCACCCTAGAGAGAGAACTTATTTCGCCGACGATATTGAATGTCGCAAAGTTTGTTCCTTCATATTATCAATGCATTTGAAGGTCTTGACAATTAATTCCAACAACTAAGTGATGGACTTGGTAGGCTATGATTATCAACTTTACAAAAAGTAACAGCTGCATTTAGAATGTTGGTTTATGGCCTATCAGTAGACGCTACTGATGAGTACATTATGATAGGCGAGTCAACATCAATTAAATGTGTGAAAAGAATTTATCATTCCATTGTAGAGATATTTATTGCTCAGTATCTAAGAACATCGGCCACTAATGACGTTGCTAGGCTACTTTATATTGGTAAATAACATGGTTTTCAAAGAATATTAGGTAGTCTAGATTATATGCATTAAAAGTGAAAAAATTATCCTGCTGCATGGTCTAGACAATACACAGGTCGTTCGGGGTCATCAACTATTATTCTCTAAGCAGTAGCAGATTATGATTTGTGGATATGACAAGCATATTTTAGTTTGTCATGTTCTAATAATGATATCAATGTATTAGAGCTATCTATTTTTTTTTTCTAATCTAGCTTAAATTATTGCTCCTTCCACTCATATGTTATTCAATAAAAAGAGTATAACATGTGTTATTATTTAGCTGATAGTATATATCCGAAATAGTCTACTATTGTGCAAATAATTTACCAATCGCAAGGTAAAAAGAAAAATATTTTGTCATGAAACAGGAAGCATGTAGGAAAGATGTTGAACGTGCCTTCAGAGTTCTCTAATCATGATTTGCATTTATTGCAAGACCAGCACGTTATTGGAAAAAAAAAAGTATTACATGACATAATGACTACCTTATTATTATAGACAACATGATAATTGAAAATGAATGTGATCTTGATACTCCTATTCATGGTGCAAGAGAAGTGCGCATTTCATAAGTTGAAAAGGTAATGGACGAAAGTACAAGATTTAATAAATTTATTACCCATTAGATGCAAATCAAGGATAAAAAAAAATGCTCACATTGCACTTTGAATGCATTAATTGATTATTTGTGGGAGAAATATACTAATTCAGATGATTAACTGATCATTAATATTTACTTTTATATTTTTCACCAATATTTAATTATTTTTATTTTGTATTCCAATAATATATCAATATTTTGTTTCTATTAATTAATAAAATTAAAATTATTAATGCATTAGTTTCTACTTAATATTGAAATAATAAAATATATTGTTGGATTAAATATGAAGAGAAAATTATGTGGGCAATTGGTGAATAAAAAGTTATGTGGGTAATTGCTGAAATAAAAAAATAGATAAAAAGAAATATTCTAAGAATATGATATTTTGGTGTAAAAGATAACACTATTTTGGTGTTTATGGTTAGAGATGAAAAAAAAAACACATCCTTTTAAACCTATAATATATAAATAATTTTGTTGATTTAAAATTTTAACTTTGCATTTTATTATTAAGGTGAAAAAGTATATTAATATCATTGACTATATTTAATAAATAATTCTATTGGATTTTTCTAAAATGTGTCAAAATTATTTTGCAAGAAAAAAATAATATCTAAATTTAAACTCCTATTTTTTTACTACTTGGCTAATGGACCATTAAATCTTAGTTTGATGACCAGGAGTATTGTTACTCTTACTTAAATGTCGAATTCAAATTTTAAATATTTTCTTTCTCCTACTTACTAAGCAAGGGATGACGCAAAAGTGAATATTAAAAGGGTTAAGTTTAAATAATATATTGTTAAATAAAAAATTAAGATCATATAATCATTATTCATAATTAAAAATAATCATCATATGTTCTAACTATTATATTTAATATAACACATAAAAAATTTCATTATTTATAATTAAAGTTGCAGTAAATTTCTTATATATATATATATATATATAGTAATAGACAATAAAAAATCATCTTCAAAATGCATATTCATATTAATTATGCATATAAATGCAACTAATTAAAATAAAAATATTTTAATAATATATTAAATAATAAATTACACCTAAAGTAATTAAATAAAATATATTTAATCATATTTATATAAAATTAAAATTACATCATGTAATTGGACAATAATTATTTAATGGTACTTCTTCTAAAAAATCCTTATTAAACTAAATATTTAAATAAGAAATTGGATAAAAAAATTTGAGCCTTTGGACTGAATATTTAAATTAATAATTAAGTCAAAAAATTTGAATCTCTTTAAAAAGGGCCATATATATTTAAGAGGGGCCAACTTTTATATATCATATATATTTTAAAAAAAGATGGACCTAAAATTGAAAAAAAAAAAATTATAGGGATGCTAGTACACATCGGCCCGCCCTTGCTACTAAGGGGATTATTAATTATTTGGTGATATTTCTATTTATTTCTAACTAGAAGATTACCGTTGCTTTGCTTCAGAAATTTCTTATTTTTTAGGCATTAGTTTCACTAACGCATACCAATTTAATTCCATAGTTAAATAACTATATATTTAAATTTAAATAACATTAAACATAAATTTAACTATAAAGAACAAAAATTACCATTAAAAAAATCAATGAAGAGTATATTAATAGTAATAAAAGAGGTAAGGATTAAAACTAAATTAATGTAGAAATACCAATTAATAAGAATATAAGTGAATTAACAAGCAATAGCAGGTGAAAGAATAACATCACAACATATAGAACACCTAAAAACTGTATTAATGTGAAAATATTCCATTTACTATATCTTAGATAAATTAATAGTACATGTGAGAAAATCAATCTCACAAGCACAATATCAAAAAGGGCAAGAGTAATGCATTGCATTTTAAAGCTAGTATTTATAGCAATCATTTTTTTTTTATTTAATTAAGGAAAATATAAAAGCAGTGCATTATATTAATGTATAGTCAGTTCCAAGCCCGGATAAAGAAGGAGGATTATGATAGATGACAACCAGCGTAAAATTTTTGTCACATCTCATGAAAGAAAATGTACAAAAATTATTTTGAACTATTCATAATATCTCACGTTTTTTTAAATCGGAGAGAGGGAAGCAAACCCATTAGCAATGAACACTTCTTTTCCCACTGAACTCCCACAAGATCTGCCAATAAAAACTCACGAGCAGAAAATGGTGGAAACTGCCACAGCTTCATATCTCTAGAACCACCCACGGCAGATTTAGCCATAAAATCTGCAACCATATTAGCCTCCCTATAAATTTTCACTACTTGCACCTCCCAACTTTTCTGAAAAAGCAAGATACAAGCTGCTACCAAATTCCTATGTCTAGGAATAACCGAGCCTTTTAACAACAAATCCACTACCACCTGTGAATCACATTGAAGTTGAACCTTCCTCCACCCTTGATCCCAAGCCAGTAACAATGCTTTATACACTCCCCATAACTCCGCCTGGATTGCATCTCCACAACCAATAGCTAATGAAAAACCCATAAGCCATCTACCATTATGATCCCTTGCACAAGCCCCACAACCCGCACGGCCTGAAGCAATGTCGGCGCTGCCATCTGTGTTTAAAGTCACCCAACCAGAACTAGCAGGTGACCATGAAACATAAAACAATCTCGGACAGCAGCTAACACCAGCAGCAATCAACTTCGAATTGCTCTAGGCTCTATTCACCTCCAACACCTGTTTCTGCAGAAAATTAGTAGGAATGACCTCAGGCCCCACTTGCTCAAATACTCTTTTATTCCTAAATTTCCAAAACCACCAAATGCACACAGCAAAAGTAACATTCCAAGGCACTCCCCACCTCGAAACATCACGGATTTTAAGATTCTCATGAATCCAATCCTCAACATCAAACAATAAAAAATCCCCACAAAAATTAGTAGCATTGAGATACCTCCAGACATCCTTAACCATAGCACAATCACGGAAAATATGAAGAATAGGCTCCGGAAGACAGCCACACCCACTACACAACACATCATTAGAAAAACCTCGTCGAACTCGCTCCACATTACACATAATTTTCTTGTGAGTAATCTGCCAGAGGAATACTCTCACCCGCTGAGGGACTGGTAAACCCCAAATTAACTTCCACACCCCAGGATTCTGCGCTTCCTCATGCAGCAGCATCGAGTTATAAGCCGATTTAACAGTATACAAACCAGACACCGACTGGGACCAAATCATCTCATCTTGGACCGAGCTGTCTTCATTTAAAAACCTAACATTCAGCGAACTCAAAACATTATCAGGTAAATAGCAAGAAAGAAGCTCCCAATTCCACCCCAGAGATACATCCCAAAAAGCTTTAACCGAGAGTTGCCTGAACTCCTCCGGAACAGAAATCATTGCCTGATCAATCAATGGTTTGTTACCCAACCATCTATCATACCAGAAGCTAGTGGAACGTCCATTTCTAACATCATGAATTAAGCCACCCTTGAGCACCTCCATCCCTTTACACATAATATCTCACGTTAGATCTTATATTTTTTTTATTCATTTATAACTTTTTTTTTTCGTCAAAAATAGCTCATTTGAAACCTTGATACGATGAAATAACAAACTACCGTTTATTTTTTATTTGTTGACATTATGGGCCATACTAGTTCAATATTTTACAACATTTCTCTTTTTCTCCCTCATCTGGTCAATCTCTCTTTTTTCTCCTCCTCCTCCTCCTCCTTCTTCTTCTTCTTCTTATAATAACTAATCAAGTTTAAATTTGCTTCAACAACAAATAACTATATTTGTTTATTAAAATACTAATCTCTTTTCTCTTGTATATTATCAAGAACTAGTTATTTTTCTATATTAGTTATTATCTATATTTCAAAATCTCTCTTTATGTATAAAAGTATAAAATATGAGAGTGGATAATATAAAATAAAAAATTAATTAGAAAGAAAATAAAAAACATCAGTTTTGGAGGTGAAAAAGACAACAACATCAGATTATTATAACCCATTTGATCGAATTCACAAACTCTTTCAATAACCAACAAAATCAAACACAAATAATAAGAATATGGAAATTTTTGATTTATATGTTCTTAATCTATTTATTTTCTTGCTATTGAACGGTATAACAAAAAATGACAATAAAGAAATACCCAATTTCTTTTTTAACTTTTCAACCTCTAAATTTATATTGTGCAGTTTGGGAGAAACTCTGAAAATTGCTTTTTGCTGAAATACTTAATTTCAACAGCCATGGAGAACTGATGCACTCCGAACTAAAGCTCCATTGTAAAGATGGCAGTGGGCCGGAGAATTTCTGAATTTTTTTTCTTGTTGAGGTTAATGTCCTTGTCCCCGGGGGGACCAAAAAAATATATAATATATATAATATACATATTATATACACATTATATATATATAATATACATATATATTATACTCTACATATTATATATTATTATATATAGATTGTATTTAATTTTTTATATATATTATATTACGTATATTATATATTAATTATTTACATATGCAAAATAAATTTATTTTGATGTATTTTATCTTATTTTTATAGTATTTTTTAAATTTTATTATATATATTTATTATATTATTATTTTATTAAGTATATAATTATAATAAATTATTAATTTTTATATTTTTATATTTTAATTTAAAAATAAATAAATTCACCGCAGAGACAAAGAAAAATATTTTCCTATTTATATGGTGGGGATGGGGCAGGGATTCCCCACCCGAGACGGTGATGAGATGGAGAGTGTACTCCCACACCTGTCCCACTTCATTGCCAAGCCTACTCTATCGTAAACAAAGATTTGACCGGTTAAAATAAACGACGATAGCAACAACGTAATCAATTTGGTAGGTATCGAATTAAATATAATTATCTTCTTTTCTTCCATTAATACCCAACACGTGCATATACCATGAAATTTTTTTCTAGCTAGTATTATTTTTTTTTTAGATTTTAGGATAATTTTATTTTTAAAAATTTTTCAAATACCATTTTTGTAAGCTCTCAAGAATTTCACACAATATACCATTAATTTTATCTAGATACTCAAATTTGACCAGCCTATTTTTTAAATATCATTTTTGTAAGTTCTCAGAAAAATTCTTTCACATAGTATATCATCAATTTTATTTAGCATTCTCCAATTTGAGTAGCCTATTAATTTTTCTTACTATTTTTGAATTTGTTAATGTTAGTTCATTTTTCAATATGATTAAGGTCTAAAATATGAATTCTCTTAAAGTAAATAAAGTTTAAAACTTACACAGTCTGCTATAAAAATTAATAGAAAAAATTACACATTCTCCAATTTGTAGAAATGAGAAATTTCAGAGGCAAAATATGTAAAATTTGAGATTCAATAATAACACATAATTAAATTAGCCAAAAGAACATAGATTCTGAAAAACACACATAACAACAAAGCTTAAATATATTTTTGAAAAATAAAACAGTAAATTAAAATGAAAATAGTGATTAAGCAAGGGCAAGGGCTAAAAAAAATAACATCAATGAAAACAATAGGGCAAAATCAATAAAAGAACCTGAAATTACTGTTTATTTATAGTGATTTTAGATTCTCCTTTAAATTATAGGATATACATTTTTTGTCTGTATTCCTACACTAAAATTTAGATAATTTTCATCGGTCATACTTCAAAATTTGACTAACTTTCATTATCATCCTTATAATTTATTTATTTATTTTTTTTGCATTGATTGTATATCGATAGTCCTTTGCCATTAGAGCCCTAATGATAAGTGATGTGGCGCCACTAGCTGACATGGTGATGATGTCATCATGCCACATTAGCACATGGGCTGTCATGGACAAAATATTTGCATGCCGTGTCTATACATGTGATGATATAGTGCCAAATTCGAATACCGTGACTCCAAATTTATTAAGAGCATTAGTAATTACCTAAATTACTATTACTAATATTTTTAATAAATTTAGGGTGCTATCATAATATCACATCATCAAGTAAATTGACTTGACATATGAAAATTTTATCCAATAAGCATGCATTACAATAAATCTCATATAGTCACAAGTTCTTAGTCATAATATATAAAATTATAGCTAAAAGTTTATACTATTTATAAAAATTAAATTTTGTAACTATATATAATTTTGTTAAATTTTTTAGTTATAAAATTAATTATTCGTAGTAAATATATTATTCTTGTTACGATATTTTAAAATTATGATAATAAAATTAAATTTAACCACAACATTTTAGCTATATTTAAATAATATAGTTATTTAATATAATTAGTCATAAAAATTTAAAGTTTATAACAATAATCATTAAAAATTTCAATTCTAGCCCGAAAAATAAATTTGTGACTAATAAAAATTTATTGCTATATAAATGGTTGATATGTGGCAAACCAAAATTTTTAATAATTAATTTGTTATAAAATATAATATTTGTAGCTAAAATTAATTTGATATATCTTGTAACTAATACCACACACTTTAGCTATATTCAAATAATGTAGTTAATTAATCTAATTAGTCACAAAAATTTAAATTTATAAGAATAATAATTATAAAATTTTAATTATAGCTACATAAATTAATTAGTGACTGATGATAATTTATTGCTATACATTTATAATAACTGATTCTAATTTGGAATTATTAAAAAAATTTTAAATGTGGCAAAATAATTTGTAGTTAATTAAAATTTTATTATGGCAAAAATAATAATATAGCAAAATCTTGAATATTAGTTAAAAAAATCATATTGCTTAACTATTTAAGCTAAATATAAATTAGAAGAATAAAAACTCAAAGCTATTAACAAAATCTAATTAAAATATTTATTAACAAAAACTATAGATTTACTTTTTTTAAACTAGTAATTCACATAAAAATATATATCAAACAAGAAAACAAGAAATTTACTTAATGTATTTAACTAATAATTTATTTTATCAAACAAGAAAACTATAAATTTACTTAATTTGTTTAACTAGTAATTCACCTAAAAGTTTATGTATATACAATTAAGATAAAATAATTTCATTTATGTAATTAAATTAAATCGAATCTTAATATAATTAAATAAATTAAACCAAATGGAACATGGCCTATGCATTTTGATTTAGTAATATTAATAATTTTTTAATAATAATGCAATGATAATAAAATATAAACATATATAATAATATATATAATATCTATACTAATATATAATTATATTTCAGTCAATTCAATTATTTTAATTTTTTAATATAAATCAAATCAAATTGAATTAAAATTTATAAAAATTTGAACTAAATTAAATTAAATTATGAAATTAACCAAGCGAAATAGTCATTAAATATTTTGTTTGTTCGACTTTTGATTATATTTATTTTTCTCATCTATGATTCTAATAATATTTTTTAAAATAAAAGTAAATTTCCTATAAATTATAAATTAATGCAACTAGATACCCATATAATAAAGAGAACTAAAATTCAATTCAGACCGTTATTTATGTCATGAATTATAAAAAAAAAAGGAAAAAAATAAAACACTTAGATAAAAAAATAGCCATAAAACCAACTCTATTAAGACATGCCATGAATTAATTCCACTACAAATATTAAGAAAAACACTTTAAGAAATAGAAAAAAAAATCATAATAAAATACTTAGATGGATAACAATAAAATTTTTGATATAAATTGAAAGAGTACCTCATGTAACGTTGCTTTGGTAGAAGAAAAAAATTATTGTATGTGAAATTTGACTTTGTTTAATAAGATATATATTTCAATAGGGGCATGTGTTTTTTATATTCAATTAAGATGGTGTTTGTCTTAGCTTATAAGCCAGTCAAATTAGCTTATAAGCTCTAAATTTAAGCTGATATATTTATTTTAAATAATTTTATTAACTTATAAACTCAGTTTATAAGTTAAAAAAATAAATTAATACCCCTAGCTTATCAATTTAGTACTTATAAACACTTAACTTATAAGCTAGTTTGACCAAGTAATTTATTATGTTGTCCATATTTATTTTAATATATACTTCTACTAATATCACTTTATATATTTTTCAGTCAGTTTAATAATAAATGTGTTTATAAGTTATTTTTTACCAAACATAAGTATTTATCAGACACTTATAAGTACTCAAAATCAATATGCAACTGCTTAAAATTTTAAATACTTATAAGTTTATATTAACTTATAAGCACCACATGCTTATAAGTTAATTTTCATAAGCTAAGCCAAATACCCTCTAAAAAAGATTGGTGATCATTGTGTAACCTAATAAGGAATATATGTATTAAATTGACTTCCTCTTTTAATCTTTATTTTATTGTTTTGTAAATACAAGATTAACCTAAAAAATAGTATTGTAACATAAATTATTATCCATAACAATAGTATTTTAGTGATGACAGCATTTCCGTGTAATAATGTTCAGCTGAACTATATTTTTAGCCCAAGTAACCAATATTTATTTTCCTATTAAACTTACGTAGTAGTATATAACCCAACTTAGAAATATTTTGTTTTTCTTATTTAACCCAACTTTTAGTCTTTATTTTATTGTTTTATAAATATCATTTAAAACTAAAAAAATAATATTTTATAATAAGTTTAAAATAGTATTAGGTTTAAAAAACTAGAATTCCTCCATTATTTGTATATTTATATATTAAATTTAATATATATATATATATATAATTGTTTTGTAAATACTAAATTAAATGGAGATTTATAAATATAAATAAAAAAATACAACTAGTAGTTAAATTATATAATTAAAATATATAATATTAATTTATCATTTAATTAAAATAATTTTATCCTGTTTTTTAATATTATACTAATTTATAATCATTACTTTTTATATTTAACCCAATTTTAACCTCTTTGTTTAACCTAATCTAATAACTCTGACACCCACATATCTACTCCTCCCAATCCCAAACCAAATATGCACGTCCAACCCAACTCCTTTCAAATCTGCTCTTCCCTCCATTAATTTGTTGCTTGACTGTGATTATTTTATCTCCATTTAATTTGGTTTGATTATTTTCTTTTGCCATGGTTTTTGTTTCTGCTTATGAGTTTTGATTGGTTTGATTAACTTGGTTGGTGGCTATAATTCCTTGGCTCCTTGGGTTGCTCTCTGATTTTTGCATTTTTCTTATAGATTCTAGTTTGTTTCGAATTTTGGGTTTTATTTCTTTTTAATTCATGGTAAATGTTTTTTTGCATATTGATTTTAATTCCATTTATTTTTTCTGATAAGGAAGGAAGTCTAGCTGTGTATGCATTTTCTTTATTTCTTTATCACATTTTCATTCTATCAAAATTTCACACATATATTTTCCCTTTATAGTTGAAAGTTTTGCGTCCATAAACGCTTATTCATATATAGAATCAAATCATAATTGCTTACCTATTTCAAATATATAATGGAGATAGGAATATATAGCAACTTAGACTATAAACAACTCATTATTTTAATGGTAATGTTTTTGGAAAATCATAATTTTTACAGACATGAGATCCAAAGTCTCGTGTTGATAAATATTTATGTTTTAATTTAATTTTTGTATGAACCAAATGGGGACATATGGAAGATAATAAGTTATTATATATATATATATATATATATATATATTGGTGAATGGAGATGGCGTTATTTTGATAGGAAAGAAACTTAATTAGTCTCTAAAAATTGCATCTTCAGTGGCTAATGATTATTTTTTTTAATGAATTATTTTGATTTAAATTATTTTCTTAGTGGTGAGATTGGTACCTATATGGTTCATAACTGATGATAATTTTTTTTAATTACTTTGTAGTTTGTTATTCTCATCGCTACTTCATCGAGCATGCTCGCAAATTTTGCATATATTGTCGGAAACTTTTAAAGGCAATGTATTCCTTTCTTTGATTTTTTACTTTAATTCTTGTCTCATTGTTTGCTTATTCATTTATAAAAATTATATATATACACTATATAAATGGTTTTGTTTTTAAATTAATTTAAGTGATATGTTATTTACATATATATATATATAAATTTCGTTATTATTGCAAATTAGTGAAAAACTCTTATATGGTCAAGAAACCTTGTTAAGGAGTTGGACTATTTTTATTTTTAGAAAATTGTGGAAATTATTGACATTTATGTATTGAATAATATTATTCAATTATTTATATAAAAATGTATTTTTATTTATTAATGATTTCTATGCATTATCAATATTTCTTGTAATATGCTTATTCTTTTTTAATTAATTGAAAAATTTACCATAAAGTTTTCTCATCTAAAATTATATATAAAAATAAATTTACAACAATTCACCATTTCATGAAAGTCGAACATGCTACAACCTATAATGTTATACTGAGTTAATAATACTTATAGCTAATTAATTTTTATTCAAAGCAATTTATTGTATATTTTTATTACAAATTTTTTATTTTTATAGCAAATTATTTTTATTATTTAATTAAGTATTTATAATTTTATAGCTAAAATATATACATTGTTAATCACAATATTTTGATCATAATAAAAAATTAATATTTTAGCTATAAATTTATTTTATTCGTGGTTAATATATTGATATATTTAATATGATGTTATAGCCAAGCTCATTGATTTTTTCAATTATAAATTTATTATTATTATAATAATAAATTAGATACTATAATTTTTTTTATTTTATGATTAAATATTCAATTTTTTATTTATAATAAAATTATTTATATAATAAAATAAATATACTTTTAATTATAAATATAAAAAATTATATAATTAATTTTTTATTACGTTATTTTTTATAATATAAATTTATATTGTGGTTAAATAATTTAATAATATTATTTTATAGTTGTGGTTAATTTTTTTTTGTAGTAATATTTGTTGACGTGACATATTAACATCACTATCACATCAACGAACAATGTCACATCACTTATTGTTGGACAGTTTTGACAGCAAAAGGGCTACGGGTGTAAAGTTGAGAACCACAATGAAAATTAATCAATTTTTGAGAGATGGCAGAGTGAAAATTATCTCTAAAATTTGTATCCTAGGAAGTGTATAAAATGATAACGCAAAACAAAATTTTCTTTTCTTTTTCTTATTATGATAAACATATTTTTTTATTTTTAACTCTCAAATAACAAAAATAAAGATATTTTGACAAGATGCCTTACGCTTTGCCCACCTTTTATTTTTTTTAATATTAAAATTTTTTGTAAAAATCATATACTATAACTTAAATATTAATTGTTCCCCCTATGATATATATATATATATATTATCTTTAAATAATTATAAATTTATAATATATGAAATTTTGCTCCCCTCTATAAAAAATTCTGACTTCGCCCATATTAATTTATTTTTAAAAAAATTATATTTTTAATAATTTTTTTAGTTTGATTTGCTTTTTAATTTTTAAAAAGTATCATCTATAAGTATTTCTTTTCTAATGTTGGGAATGTGAATCTCACATCGATAAGGAATGAGCAGCTCCAGTCACTTATAAGACTGGGCAATCCTCTTCCTGTCAACTCGGATTTTCAGGATGAGTTAGGCCCAGCTCTAATATGGTATCAGAGCATTCATGCCCAAACGGGCTAGATCCTGGGTCGAACCCCCACAAGACCGAAGCTGATGGATTGATGCCAGCCGGTCCGCCCAACGTGGTAAATGGGCTCGTGGTAGCAAGTGTCAACCGGGTCGGGCCCCGGTTGCACTTGAGGGGGGATATTGGAGATAATGATCCCACATCGGTAAGGAAGTCAAAGCTCCAGTCACATATAAGGCTGGGCAATCCTCATACTGTTAACTCGGGTTTTCAGTGTGAGTTAGGCCCAACTCTAATACCCTTACTCCAGCTGTTGCTTCTTCGTCAAATTCCTCTGGTTTTGCTTCTTTTTCTTCAATTCCAAATGTGACCAACCAGTTTACTGTCAAGCTTACCTCTAGCAACTATGTTTTGTGGAAAACCCAAATTCTCCTGATTTTGAGAGGCTATAATCTTGAAAGTCACATTAGTTCAAGTTTTAACCCTCCCTCTCCTGTTCTTGCCGATCAAAAACCTAATCCTGCTTACACCAATTGGTATTTGGAAGATCAAATTGTTCTGGGTTGGATTAATTCATCCTTAACCGAACCCTTGCTAGCCAATGTTGTTGGCGTTACTTCAGCCCTAGATGCTTGGACACGGCTTGAAACCTCTTTTGCGGCTGGATCGCAAACTCAGGTTCGTCATCTGAAAAGTGCGATTCATCATCTTGCGAAGAATAATGAATCTGTCGAGAGTTATCTGCAGCGTGCTAAGTCTCTCTCCAATCAACTTCAGGCGCTCCAAAGTTCTGTCTCCGAAGAAGATTTCGTAGGAGCTATTCTTGATGGTCTGGGACCCGACTATCGTCCCTTTACACGTTCGATTGAGGCCCGACTGACACCAATTTCATTTGATGATCTTCATGGTCTATTGCTAGCTGAGGAGCAGCAACTTTTAAAACATGAATCGGCAGTTGCTGCTGTTCCTGCTACTGCACTTTACAGTGGTAGAGAGACTCGGACTCATCAAACTTCCAGTTCTAGAGGGAGAGGAGGACGTAATCAACGAGGTGGACGTCCCTTTGCTTCTGTTGATCGGAATGCTAAGGCTGCTACTGGTATGTCTGGTGGGATGATTGTTTGCTATAACTGTAATGGAACAGGGCATATGTCAAGGCAGTGCCCAAGCCCTCGTCGCACCCCACAGGTACATCATACATCCCCTGCATCATCACAACCTCAGTCTTGGATTGTCGACTCTGGAGCTACTCATCATCTAACTGGGTCTCTGAACGATTTATCTCTTACTGCTGAGTATCATGGGCCTGATGAGGTCACTGTGAGTAACGGTAAAACAATTCCAATTTCACATATAGGCAGTACTGTTTTGTGTGACAATTCTATATTTCGCTTACATAATGTTCTTTATTCTTCTCAGTCTCCGTTCAGTTTATTGTCTGTTAATGCTTTCTCTCGAGATAATTTGGTCTCACTTGAGTTTTTTCCTGACTATTTTCTTGTTAAGGATATCCGCACGAAGAGAGTCCTTCACAAAAGTCCGGTTGATCGTGGTCTCTACAAGTTTTCTCCTGTCAAGACCTCTCCAGTTTCTGCTTTTCATATTTCTTTTAATTGTTGGCATTCTCGGCTAGGACATGCTCATGACCGGGCTATTATTTCTACTTTGAGATCAAATAATGTTTCTTGTTCTTATAATAAAACTTCTTTATGTTCTGCTTGCTGTGTTTCTAAATCTCATCGATTGCCTTATTCTTTGTCTCATTTTACTGCTTCTGCACCTCTTGAACTAATCTGTTCTGATGTCTGGGGACCAGCCCCTGTTACCTCTGTTAATGGCAATAGGTATTATGTTTTGTTCTATGACCACTACAGCAAGTATTCTTGGCTTTATTGTTTGAAACAAAAGTCTGATGTCTATTCTACGTTTGTTAAGTTTAAAGGTTTTGTCGAAAAGTTCTTTGGTTCTAAAATTAAAATGTTTCAATGTGATTGGGGTGGGGAGTTTCGGTCGTTAGCTCCTTTTCTTTCTGAACATGGTATTTCTTTGCGTGTGTCTTGTCCTCACACCCCTCAACAGAATGGGTGTGCTGAAAGAAAGCATCGTCATGTTGTTGAGACTGGTTTGTCTTTGTTAAATCATACTTCTGTTCCGCTTCGTTTTTGGGACTATGCGTTTGAGACTGCTGTGTATGCGATAAATAGAGTTGTCACACCTTTACTGTAGGATTGCTCTCCTTTTGAACGGTTGTTTGGAACGAAACCTGATATTTATGAGCTGCGTACCTTTGGTTGTATCTGTTACCCATTTACTCGGCCATATAATAAGCACAAACTTGAGAATTGGTCCATTAATTGTTTATTTGTTGGATACAGTTTGCTACACAAAGGGTATAAATGTTTGGATGTGCTTCGAAATAGATTGTTTATTTCCCGAGATGAGATTTTTGATGAATTTACTCCTTATTTTTTGAAAGCACAGGTTCGGGATTCTTCTTCTTCATCAATACAAGCACCAAATTCAAGTCCGGGTAGACTTGGTCCTCCACCGACACCTCTGAACCAGATTCATCGGATTTTTAATCAACCTGTGACTTCTTTGTCTCCTAATTTGCAACCGACTGTTGTACCGGTGTCATTACCTACTGTTTCAGTACCTGATTTGGGTGAACAGAATATGGGTGAGGCTGTTAATAATGATGAGTCCTTGGCTGTATCATCTACTGTTTCCGACGCAGTACCATTGCCACCTCCTGCTCCATCCTCTTCGGCAGTCAACATACATCCTATGCACACTAGATCAAAGACTGGACATTCCAAACCACGTGTTTTGGCTGCTGTTCTTCCTCCCAGGCAACCGAAGACTGTGACTGAAGCAAAACAGTATAAGGAATGGCGAGAGGCTATGGATGATGAGCTCAATTCACTTATGCAGCTTGGTACCTGGGAATTAACTGCACCTCCACCTGCTGCAAATATTGTAGGGTGCAAATGGATATTTCGAGTCAAGGAAAATGAGGATGGCTCTGTTGCGCGTTATAAGGCATGGTTGGTATCGAAAGGTTTTCAGCAACGGTCTGGTCTTGATTATGTTGAAACATTCTCTCCTGTTGTCAAACCGACAACAATCCGTTTGGTGCTAAGTGTGGCAGTTTCTAATAAATGGCCAGTTCTTCAATATGATGTTTCCAATGCATTTCTTCATGGTCTGTTAGATGAGACGATATATATGGCTCAACCACCGGGTTATGTTGATTCTTCTAAACTCAATTTTGTGTGTAAATTGCGTCGATCATTGTATGGGCTCAAGCAGGCACCACGACAATGGCACAACTGCTTAAAAGATGCATTGGTGGCTTGTGGTTTTTTGCAATCTAAGATGGATTCTTCTTTATTCATACTACAGCAAGGGGACTCTATTTTGTATTGCTTAACATATGTTGATGATCTTCTCTTGACAGGGAATAATGTGAAATTAATTGCATCTGTAGAAGCGAAGCTTCGGGATAAATTTCTTCTTAAAAATCTTGGGGCTGTTCATTATTTTTTGGGTATACAGGCTGCTTGGAACAAAGGTACTCTTTTTTTTTACTCAAACAAAGTATATTACTGATTTGTTGCATCGTGTTAAGATGAGTGAAGCCAAATCAGTAGCTACCCCTGCCTCTGTTTCCAGTTCAGTTACAACTAATGCTTCTACGATTTTTGAAGATCCGACGTTGTATCGGAGTACGATAGGTGGACTGCAGTACTTGTCTTTCACACGACCTGAGATTGCGTATTCTGTTAATAAATTAGCACAATATATGCAGGCTCCAACAGTTCGGAATTGGCAAGATGTAAAGAGGATTTTGCGGTATCTTAAGGGCACCGCTTCTTATGGCTTGCCTATTCATCCAGTTTCTAATTTTCGATTAATTGCTTATAGTGATGCTGACTGGGCAGGGTCTGTTGAAGATAGAAAGTCCACAACGGGATATGCTATTTATTTTGGTCAAAACTTGGTTTCATGGAGCTCTCGCAAACAGAAAAGTGTGTCTCGCTCATTGACGGAAGCGGAATATAGAGCTATTGCCAATACTACATCTGAATTGCTATGGATTAAACAATTATTGGTTGAACTAGGAATTCCAGTGTTGATGCCTTTGTTATGGTGTGACAATCTTGGAGCCACCTCCTTGACTGTTAATCCTGTTTATCATAGTCGGATGAAGCACGTTCAAATAGATGTTCACTTTGTTCGAGACAAGGTCGCCAATAAAGAGCTGCATGTGCGATATTTGTCTACTAAGGATCAAATTGCGGATATACTCACGAAGCCATTAACAAAAGGTCGGTTTATCTTCCTAAGAGACAAGTTGACTATCTCACCACACCGATAGCTCAACTTGAGGGAGCATATTGGTGATACGATAAACCTCTTAGTTGTACAGTAGCTGTAAACTTTATCTGTTGTATTTATGTTATTGCAATACTTATCACATACTGTACAAGAGGTGTATATATATACACTTAATTCTCAATTAATAAATATCACCTTCTCTGAAATAATATGGTATCAGAGCAATTAATGCCCAAACGGGCTAGATCCTGAGCCAAACCCCCACATGACCGAAGCTGATGAAGAGATGCCAGCCGGTCCGCCCAAATGGGCTTGTGTTAGCAAGTGTCAACCGAAAGGTCCGGTTGCACTTGAGGGGGGATGTTGGGAATGTGAATCCCACATCGGTAAGGAATGAGCAGCTCCAGTCACTTATAAGACTGGGCAATCCTCTTCTTGTCAACTCGGATTTTCAGGATGAGTTAGGCCCAGCTCTAATATCTAATAACTGAAATGCTGATTTGCATTTTTAAAATATTTATAAAAGAGAAAAAAAAAGAAAAAAGAAAAAATACTGAATATCAAATAATAAAAATAAAATTTTAAATAAAATTAGAGAGTAATGTTAAAATTTTTATATTAATTTTCCTTAGTGATATTAGGTTACATTTTTTATATTAATTTTTTAAATTTTTTTCTTTTAGTATATATTAAGAAAATAATCTTAAAAATTAATTATTAAAATTTAAAAATTTATTTCTATATTAAATATATCACACTCTTATATTTTTTAGATATAAAATTATTCACGTTACAGTCATTATCGTGTAGTTCAACTAATAAAACAAATTGGAAAGTATAGTTCTAACAATGAAAATGAATTATTTTTGAACAACATTTCTATTAGTCTGAACTCTGATATTATTTTTAAAAATAGTACTATTAGACAAATATTTATAGTAATTAATTAAAATTTAATTATACTATTGGCTTCATGTTTATTTCTCCCTTTTAAATTGGTCTGCAGCCGGTGATAGACAAGTATCGTCTTTCTACTCTTGAAGGCTACTGCCAAAAAGTCACACCAGCTTCGCAGTCCTCTTGTCCATTCTTCTTTCCTGAATTACGGTACTGTTCTCTTCTATCTTCATTGGTTTATTTCATTTAATTGAAAATTTGCAATTGGTTTTGTAGATGTTTTCATTTTTGCGTTTCGAAATTGATTTGCGCTCATGGAATTAGCAATTAGATACCCAATTTCGTCCGTGATGATCTTATCATCTTATTATGTGAATCGAGTTCTGTAATTCTTGGTTTTGGTTTTAATTTTTTAATGGGTTTCTCACAATCTTGATGTGGTAACTTATCTAGGTATTTTAGGTGCTGCCCTTGAATCTTTCTGTTTTGCTAAAGCATCCAATATAAAGGTATTTTTCATTTTTTTTAACCTTTGCAGATGGATTTGAGACTGAACCAGTAGTGTGATTTGGGAAAATTAGGCCCTTCAAGGATGCATTAATTAGTTTTATTCAGTTTCTGGTAGATGATAAAGTGCTTGTTCATTAGTTGATTTTGATTGTAATTTTACAAATTGAGATTGCAAGATGAAGAGAATTACAAGATCCATCACATTTGAAGAATCAAGATTGCACCATATTAAGTGAGTTACCTGGGGTAGTTTTTGAGGAAAGTTCATTGAGATGCTTGTGCTTTTTATGTGTGTTTATATCTCAAAATTCATCTCTGCATTGATGTTATTGATGTAAACATTTAGGTATTCAATTCAAGATTATGGTGCATTGGAAACTTCATTAGAAGGGAAACTGGAATACCATTATTAATCTCATCTTGATGAATGATGAATTCATTTATCATCTACTAAATTTACCTGCTGAATTATTAAATGTTATGGATTTTGTTCATGTTAAGTTGGTGCTTAGCTTGTGAGGATTTTTTTTATTGTAAAGGCTATCAGATGAAGCCGGCCTTTATTGCAAATGCCTCATAGCTGTTTGATTTAGATAACTACTTTTTTGATATGGTTGATGCATAATTGGGGTTTTCTACTTTTTACTTGGTTGAATGTATTGTGCGCAAGTCCTTTATATCATTTCCACTAGGAGTGTATGCAAAATGGGGAACCCTTAATTAAATGTGGTGTATAAATTAAGATCAGAAGACTAGTGTTTTTATATTATTAATTATTATTATTATGAGAACCATGGTTAAGCCTGACTGAGGTTGAACTCTTCTAGTTGCTAGGCAATTTTTGGCTTATAACCATTTAATTATGTGTGAGTAATTGACTCGACCTCTGTTTTTCTACAAATATTTGTTAAACAATCACCCTATTATGTTGTTTTTTGGCTCAAATTCTATCTAATTTTGTGCAGCATTCTTCATTTTTTTTCCTTAGCTGTCCATTTTTAATGTTTTCCTTCTGCTATTGTGAATCAAAACTAATATTGTTCTGTCATTGTTGCAGATACATATTCCACTTGAGTTGATCCTTACTGCATTCTTCCATGGATACTATAAAAATTGAGACCGAAACTGTCAATACTAAACCTGTGGGAAATGCGGGCTCATCTGTTGTGATTAAGGTCTTGTTCTTTGCAAGGGCTCGAGATGTAACTGGGTTGACTGAGATGCCACTAGAGGTTCCATCCGGTGCTACAACTAGTGATTGTTTGAACAAGCTTGTTGTAAAATTCCCTAGTCTGGAAGAAATTTGTGACTGCATAGTTCTGGCTCTAAATGAGGAATATACGAATGAGTCAACGTTCGTGAAAGAAAAAGATGAGCTAGCAATCATTCCTCCCATCAGTGGTGGCTAGTTAATCTTACATTCTTCAACCTCTAAGAACCAATCAGTATCATACTTGGGACGAACTATATGAGGAGTTGCCATATGAATTCCTCTTTTTACATGGCTAATGCTTCATTTTTGGAGGGTCTTCTTTGTTTAGTAGTTGTAAAATAATACAAATTTATGTTCAATAAAATAAAAACATCAGTGCATTTAACTCTCTGATGTACAATACCTCCAGAGGATTCAATTGAGCTGTAGTTTGTGGTCAATTTATTTATTTAGGTTGGGGAAAGAGAGAAACTCGAAGTATGGGAAAATTCTATCTTGTACTTGGTGTATATACATCCAACTAATAAATATTAAGCAATTTTAATTTTTTTTTATTATTTCTCTTTCAGCGGTTTACTATTAGATGGATGCATATTTTTTTGGAGCAATTTCACGGTATTATTAGGTTAAAGACATTAACTAATATTTTTTTCCTATTATTAGAAATCTGAACTTGAGATTTTATAAAGAATGAAATATTACACCTAATCTAATAGGCATTTATTAATGTTTAGATATTAGTTAATATTGTTAGGCATCTAATTGGATTATAAATTTGTCATTTCATATTAAAACTGATCAAAATTTTATAAATTAATATAAATGGTGTAAAGAAAACAGAAATTAACTCTTTCTTACTAAAGTTAAAAAAAAAAAATGCTTAGAGGGATTGTCATATGATCCTTCCACTGAGGCGAACCTGAAGGAAAGAGCTGAAAAAACAATATAAGATTTAGTCAAAAGATTTCATTTTCCTTGCAATAAATTATGTTAAAAAAAATAAAATAAAATTCTGATCATATCCTTTTGAAAATTTCATATCCAATGGTTTGAAATATAATTTATCGAGACAGTAACTGTGTCCTCAAATTTTGGAGTAAAACCAAAGCAACATTTCCCTTATAAAATCACTTCCAAACCCAAACATAAAACCAATCAAAATTAACTACAAAACACAATTACTATAGCTAATTTCAAACATTAAAACTCTTTTTTTTTTATTTATGAAATACCCATCAAAAAATATATTTAAAAAATGAATAGTCTTTTAGTGGTCTTTATGTTCATTTTCCCTGTTAATGCTGCAATTCCAAGCATTATTGGCAGTAATTTAATAGACAAAACTTGCAGACAAACACCATATTATAAACTGTGTATGGACTCTGATATCAAATCCTCAAAGTTTTAGTACTGATATAAATGGTCTAGCTAAAATCATGGTTGACATCATTGATGCAAAGGCTACACACACTCTACAAAGAATTAACAAGCTTCTTGATCATAGCCCAAATCTGAGCAAAAAGGAGCAACAAGAATTGAGAGCCTGTGCTGATCGTTACCGTGTTATTATAAATGGAGATGTTCCTCAATCCATTGATGCTCTACGCACAGGTAATTACAAGTTTGCAGAAGAAGGTGCTTATGATGCTGCTGCAGAGGCTATGTCTTGTGAGGAAGGATTCTCCATTGGAAAATCTCCAATTTCGGAGATGAATATCGCAGTTCATGATGTTTCCATTGTAGCCGCTTCCATTGTTAAGATCATTATAAGCAGTTGAGTTTTGGTATGTAGTTGGGACATGTTTTTCTTTGTTGTTCTTCTAACAAAGAAAACCATGTAATTTTAATTAATCTTCCTTTTATTTTTCTTAATAAAATTTCAAGAGCTAAAGTTTCGTAATTTTGGAAAATTAGATTCAAGATTTCTATATATAACACATTTAACAAGAAATTTCCTTGAAAATTAATAAACAAGGTTTAGTTTTTTACTATATTGTTTTCAAACTGAATTTACATTAATTAATCAGTGTTATCATGCATACTTTTAATAATAATTTACTCATACATATATTTTCATTTTATAATTTTTTAACGTACATTTTTTTTGAAGAAAAATATCGTCACCATCATTACTTATTTAATAGTAAAAATGATAGCATGAATTTTTTTTTTCATATAAATTTAATTTCTACTGATATTTTAATATGAAAATTTTCAACTTTGAGAAGCAGGGACGGAGCAAGAAAATTTTTCAAAGGGGCATAAATAGTTCATTAAAAAAAACAAAATTTTCTTTACATTACTAATAATAAGTTGTACGAAAGAAAATATTACAAATATATAAACACAATTTTATTTTTTATTATTTAAGTTGTGCTTGCCGCTTTTTCATCAAATAAAAATTATCGATAATCTTGTAAACCGTAAATATTTCAGCATTTTTTTTTTCATTATAAACAATCAAACAATCTCTAAGAAAATCACTTTTCTTCTTATTACGAAGTCTTGTTACAATGCTTTCTTAATTCCAGACAATTTTTTTTCAATAAAAAAATTTATTGTTAATAAATAATGAATTCTATCCTAACATGATGTGCAATGATGGTACTCTATATTAAATGCTTATTTAATCAATTTATCAATATAATTGCTAGTTAAATTAAAAATAAATAAATAACTATATTAACTCGAAATTTCATAAATAAAAGAGATATACTTTGTGAAATTGAAGATTTATTGAGTATAATCTTTAATAATTAAGCTGAAATTGAACAACAAGAAAAAAGAAAAAAAAGTTTTTGATAGATAAAAATGACAAAAAAGAGAAAAATAGAGATGTTCATATATTTAGGGCTCCTTTATTTTTTATACTTACAAAAAAGAAAGATGAATAGGTTAATTTTATTAATTCATTTAAGATAGTTGTCTTCAGAAACCAATCAATTTTTTTCTTTTCAAAAATAATATTTTAAGTATTTAATTAATTTATTGGTCTTTTAAAAATTTAAAAACTTAAAAAATCAATATTTAATTAACTCTTTGAAAAGGTCAACATATATACCAGACAATATAATTTATATCTAAATATAAATTATATAAATTATTTTTTTTAAGAGTTTAGGGGGCCGCTGGCCTACAAGCGCCTATCTCCGCCTTTGTTAAGAAAGTAAATATAATATCACGGAACTGATCAATGGCTTATTAATTAGGCGGATTAATATTTTATTGCACTATATTGTATTTTATTGCAATTAGAATTAGATAACTGCAAATCTAAATGATAAACTGTTGAAGTAATCTAAAAAAATTCTCTTTTAAAGCATTTTTTTTGAAACTTTTGCAAAACAACATTTGTGCCTTTTTCTATCATCAATAAGCTAGAAAAAATTTGATGCTATGTTGGGGCATCAAATAAGCGTGAAATAAATGCATGGAAAATTGATGTTAGCAGCTCTTAAGCCTTACAGTTTATTATTCTTTTTATGTTCCTAATATCTTTAATTTTCTTCTGCTCATTTATCTGTTAAAATTAAAACTGACATGTGTAATGGATTGACAAGAAAAAAAAAGTAGCTTGCCTGCATTTATCCGATTGAAATTCTCCAAATTAAACCTGGTACCATCCCCTGCTGGCCTCAACAAATGAATTCAGTCACAATATAAGTATAGACTAACAAGATATATAAAGCACATGAACGAACTATTTTCATATTTTTTTACTTTTACCAGGACATCTTTTTTATCACTGTCAAGGATTCCATGAAACAAAAACTCTCTCCCTCTCGCTCGCTCTCTCTATATATATATATAAATGGTAGCATCTAAACAAATTCATGTCAAGTAAGCTTGAATATAATTTGGTAGCCACACAGCATGAGATAACCAAAATTAAATCCTATAGAAGCATAAGAATGCCTGTTTTACATTTTGCAAATTGCAGAAGACATCAAACTCATAGCCAAGTAAACAATTATAGCATACTGTCAATAATAAGCATATATGAATGCTAATTGAGAATAATCGTCCCTATCCTATTAAAGACAAAATGAGCAATTAAGAAGTAACAAAAAAGAGACAAAGTTATAAGAAACCTTCTTAGACTTGGCGATCTTTTTCCTCTTCTTCAACTAAGCAAACCTTCTATTCAAGGTTCCTACACAGCCATCATTAATCCTGTTCTCAATAGAATCAGTGCTTTTCCTAACCCCACATATTAAATAGTCCATTTGAGTCCACATTGTAATATTAACTTGTACATTTCATAATTGGAAAAGAAAGATATAAACAAAATAATACAGAGATCATCATCCTACAAAAAACAAATATTAAATTATGGACTCACCCAAAAGTCTGATGGTTATTTTGGATCAACTGCCATGGGAGTAATTCTCCTTTTGGCTGGCTCATTTGAAACAGGAGTACTACTAATTGAGCTTTGTGAAGTCTGCTTCCCATCATTCTTCTCAACTTCTGTTTTTTGGTTATTTGCTGCTAAGGAATCATCATCTGCAGGTATTTCAATCACTATGTCCTCTGGTTTCTCAAAATTAGGCCTTTTATTCTCACAAACTGCGTCTTTCTTGTGCTCTACAACAGATGGAAACAGAATAAATAAGAAAAGGGTCCAAAGCCACGAAGAAACTTGATGCACAAATTAGAACAAAATAAATGACCAAATAAAAGCAAACCTGGTAAGGAGAGAGGGGTTCCCAGTTCATTGATTTCAAATTCTACCAAAGTACAGTAACCATCTTGAGAAGACACCGCCAAATACTGGGCATTGGGTGACCTTAGAGTAATAAATAGAGCCCAGATTCAAAATGTTAATAGATTATTACATAATAAATGTCCAAAAGAATTTGACACTGAAGTAAGAAAATAATGCATAAGCATCAAGGTACTCAGGCTAATATAATCAGATTTAGGGGGGAAGAATGTGCAGACATACACCTTGTTCCACTTCTGTTCAAAAGCTGTAAACAGCCAAATGATAGTGACTTCAATCTTGCAAATGCATTTTATAGTCTACTGAGATCAACATTTACAACAGAGAAAAAGAATACGGATTGAGCATTATCCAGAAAGCACTTCATTCTGCTGCTGTCAGGGTTGAGCTTGGGTGAGGGAGGAGAAGAAAAGGCTTATACAAGTACCTTTCAATCCTCTACTTCTGAAAATTTATAGGAGGACGAATGTAGTCCACAAATGATATGGAAAATGATTTCCACTAGCTGATTCATTTTGCAAAGCAGCTTCTATAAATCAGTCACAAACTTACCACGCAATGTCAGTTATGGCCGTATAGTGAAGACCAGCCAAGATTGCTATTGGAGAAGAATCTTCTGTATCATATATATACAATGAGTTTAAAGTTGCCACTGTAAAAATTAGGCGATAAGGAAGCTTGAAGAACCCAGCTTCATGAGTCAATAAAGACATTTAGTTTGCCAGTTACAGTCACACTTTTCCTCTACTATAATACATTCAACAAAAAAGAGAAATACAATACCTGATAATGAGCCCCCAAGGCTAAAAGCCACAGGACAAAAGCGAACTGCTACAACAGGTTTACTGGCACCAGGAAACAATAAAGCAGGCCTACATATCATAAAATATAAAATTAGATACAAGGTAAAAAATAAAGATATTTTAGTATAGCTATATATGTATAGGAAACAAAAATCATAGTGAGGAATTATGTTGACTCTTGCATTGATAGAAATTCGACTTTATTCTTGATACATTATAGACAGTAAAAATTAAATTTGGAGGATGTCATACAAAGAAACAAGTTCTAGAGAATTTCTTGCCTTGAAAAATCCTTTCTGGAAAAAACATAAGCAGTGTTTACTCTGTCTGAAGCAGGTGAAATTTTGTAAGAACCTGCAATGCCAAATTTGTTTTATGAACATAAATAAAAAAAAATGCAGAAGCCTAAGAGTCCATTTTCACTTTTCTTTTTTTTTTTTTCTATTTTGAATTGTGACTCCGTTTTCAGTTCCTTTTTATTATATAAAAAAAAGTAAAATAATATAAAGTTTTCATACTCTTTATGACATCATAATCAGAAAACAATAGGTTATTTATAGTACTGAGATACAATGTCAACATACTTGCAACTTGCCACCCAACCATCTGGGAAATGAAATGAAGTGAAGCAATTAAGAAGAGGAAATTGACATCCATGCAATCACATCAAACAAGTTCATAGAGCATAGGTCAAGATTTAACACACTTCCATGCAATCAAATTTCAAATCCTAGCAATCTCAACCATAAAAGCAAGAAAATGATCATAATGATGCAGTTAGACAGTAAAAGTATTAATGCATGGCAAGTAGTTGAAGCTCTTGGTCCTGAGGGGCAAATATCATATTGAGGCTGTTCTCAAGATCTCGATCGTACAACTTTGGTACAAAAAATAGGAAAAAGTTCAATTTCTGGGAAGGACCACAACCATCTTCCCGAGAAAGATAAAACTGGAGCCTAAGCCCAAAGATGATACCATCTAAAATAGTTCCCATGAAAATAGGATAAAAAAAAAATAGGTGTGTGATAAAGCATTTAAATTGAACATGTGCTTAGCGATACCTGCTGGCACCAGTAAAAATGATCCATCAGGTGACCATGATAATCTTCGGAAGAAAGATGGCAATGGTTCATCATGAAAGAGATGGTTTTTTGAAGACTGCATCAGAAACACGCATGAGGCTTACAATATGTAGCAAATCCACCTATATTCTGCAGAAAATGAAGATAATCTTGTTACTGTCTGACCTTAGAATCCATTTGCTGCTGCTCAGCCTTTGTAATGACATGCTGACAAACATAATTTATCTTCTCAACACCTTTTGTTTTTGTCTGAGGCTTATTGACATAAACTCTGCAAGTTCTATCTGAACTAAGAGAAGCCACAAACTTGGCCAATGGATCCCAAGCCACTCCTTGGACATAGTGGAAATGACCATCCAATATCTGATGCACGGAACCTGAAGGAAGGAGACAAGGATCAGAAAAACAATAATGAAAACATTGTAACCAAAATGTACTGTAGTTTTTCGTTGTTTTTCTTGCCTTTGTTAACATCCCATATGATGCAAGAATTATCAACTGATCCAGAGACCAAAAACGCACTATCTGAAGACCACTGCAGGTCCAGCACATCTTTGCGGTGAAATCTGGTCCAAGAAAAAATAAAAATCAAGAAACATTACACTGATTCATAATGCAAATTTTGATAGCGAAAATATGTTCAAGCAAATGAATTCATTTGACCAGGTAACAAATGAATTCTGACCTAAAGCAGGGCCCTAGATCAAGCCAATCTCATTATTGACTTTACAATTTTGATCTCAAAAAGAGAAGTTTCATTTTAATGAATAATGCTTTTATCCTATTATTCCTATCAATCGGCATAGCAGATTAATTCAGAGGGTGAACATGTTAAAATATCAATTCAAGCTTAGGCTGAAATCAAAATGATAAATGATAAATTTCAGCATGATCCAGATTTGACTCCTCAAACCAACAGGCCAAAAGCTTATTAGCACATGGCCCAGTCCAAGCTGCATGTAGCAACTTAAGAATGTATTCACAGGACAGCACTTACGACAAGTTCTTGAGGACTTTCCATGTTTGGCCTGTTTCTGCAGAATGCAACTTCCATATTATCAGCTCTCCCCCTGCAGAAATATTGCATTTAAGAATATAACAGCTAAATTGCCTAGATAAGCAAGTGAGAGCATTGTTTGGTAATATTTTATATTGAAAGACAATAGCTGCTATGACTGAAGTTATACCATCAGCACCAGAGGCAAGTAGATCTCCTGCATAGAAGGAAGAGCAATATTACTTCAAATGAAGATAAAAAAAAGGATAATAAAAATTAAGACAACCTGATTTCAGAATTATATTTTACAAAAGACGCAGTGAGAGAGAAATTAGTGTAGATATCCTACAGAAATAGCAAGTATAAGAGACTACATTCAGAATGAAGAATCGTGACAACTTGAGCTTAACAGCAGATGATGCAGTGAAGAAAATAAATTTGTGAAACTGAAAAACCAATACTAGATGCAAGAGTGATCAAGTGAAAAGATGCATTTATAATAAATAAAACTACATTCAGCATTCAAATATCAAAAAATATTCCCAACACTCAAACATCTTGTGCAGGCATCCCACCTTCTACCTGTATGGCGATCACTCCCATCAGCTTTTGCAAACAAATAACAGGTTTTACATCCATTAATAATTACACGCAGAGAGAGAAGAAGAAAGGAACAGAGGATCAGTATTTTTTTTACCGGATGGTGAAAAATGAAGAGATTGACAGCAGAACTATGGTAGGAAATACTATTTTGATAAGAAACTGTTGGGATTTTCTTCTGTGCTTCACCTGAATTTATTAACCATAGCTGAAAGTTCCACAACAGGAAAACTAACAGTTAGTATAGTTTTAACTTATTAGACTGTGAAAGGAAATGCTATATTAATTTTACTTGGAACAAAGGAATATGGAATTCATTTTGATATTGTTGGCTATAAATCTATATGTCATTATACTTGCAAATGAATTTCATTAAAAAAAATCATTTGTAAATGAATGTTCATGTTTCAATTAACTATGAAATTCATTTAAATATGTACCTTTAGTAGGTTACGATTCCATCAATTTTGGTAAAACGGTGTTCAGGTATAAACAAATTCATATAATTAAAAATGTAGAATGTCCATTTAAACCAAACACAAAAGTGTAGATCTGTAAATGAATTCCATAAAATTTTATTGAATTCAATATATACTAAACAAGTTCTTCATTTCATTTGAGTATGAATTTCATTAATAATATTCATCTGTAAATAAATCTCTATATTTTAGTATAACTGTGTACTAAATATAAAATTCATTTGCCTTCTTTTACTAATTTTATCAAGTCAAATTTGAAACTATGCTAATTTGGAATCTATTAGCAATTTCTACCTAATTTTTTAGTATATGTCCCAACGGTAACCATTTCCATAAAATTAAAGACGCAGAATTTCAAATGAAATTTCACAAATATCGAACATATCAAGTTATGATTTAATAGGAACCTCCAATTTTAAAAAACAAAAAGGAAATACTTGTTACTATTCAAGAAAAACGTCCAACCAAAAATTAGATTATTTATTTTCGTAAAAGTAAAATAAAATAAAATTCAATCCAGCCCTCAAATTCGCAAGAGCAAGCAAAATAAAAGCAAAAATTCCTAAAGCAATTTTAATTTTTAAGAACCTTGATATCGAAATCGGCGCCGCCGCTGGCGAGGAGACCGGAGATCTGATGAAAGTCTAGGGTTAGAACAGGTTTTGTTCCATGCCAATTGATCTGCACTGTTCCTCCCTTCATTTCTTCCCTTTCCTTTTTTTGTTATCAAATCCTACCTTGCTTGTTTGGTTTAAAGGAAAATGCAGGAATATTTTTAAAAATTACTTGGAGTAAGAGAGAGGAAGGAGAGGGATATGCGGCGGGGCTGCGCTCTTGCTGCTTTGATTTGGCGGGAAATGACAAAAGGATTTGGTAGCACTAAATTTATACAACTACTCATAAAAACTAATTTTATTTCAATAATACTAAAAAATTATTTACACAAAAAAATTAAAATAAATTTTTAAAAATATCTCACCCTTCACTAAAATATTTTTTTTTAAAATATCTCATAATAATATTTTACTTCAATTTTTAATTTTTAAAACTTCACTGTTAAATAAATATATTTTAATAAAATAATAAAAATTAATATTTTTAATTATTTTTTAGCATATAAAAAATATTAATTTTTATTAAATAAATTAATTTTGATTATAGATAATAAATAACACTAATAAAAAATATAAAAAGGACAAAATATATTAATAAAAATTATTTAATCTATTTTTAGATAAATTTTACATATTACACGCATAAGAAGTTAAAAAAATATTAATTTTATTATATATATATTATGTAGATAATAAGTAGATATTTTATATATATTTGATAGATATATAATAGATATTGTAGATATTTAATAGATATTGTGTATATATCATATTTATTATATAAGTTGTGTATATTTTTCGTGAAAGTTGTGTACATATTGTGTTAATTTAAAATTTTAAAACTAAAGTTAAAAAATATTACATAAATTTTTGTAGATGTTGGAGAGATTTTATGTGTATATTTCGTATATATTGTTATTTATTATATTTATATTTTATAAATATTGTGCATATATTGTATATAGATTTATATTTTTTGTATATATATTAAAAATATGATAAAAAAATATTATTTATAAATAAAAATATATAAATAAGAACTAAAATTAAAAAGCAAAAAATGGAAAAAAAGAAAAATGACCATTGAAATCCGTTAAATTTTTTTTTAAAAAAAGGCACACCACTGAAAGATGAAAAACAAACTTGTTTTTTTGAATAGATGAAAAACAAACTTAATTTGTGTAAAAGTGAAAACTGCTAAGCACATAATAGTATTCCGCGTAAATTTCTCTTCTATCTTTGTTTGATCTTTTCATCCTAAAGTGCTGCCAATTATCTATTTAAAACCCATCTAACAATTGAAGTCCAAGATCCAATACATACATTTTTTATATATGCACAAAAAAATATTCACACTTTTAATAAAAAATTTGACCAAATTTTTAAAAATATCTTTTTTATTACTGAAATAAGGTATTTTTTAAAATACATTCTCTCTCCATACAAATAATATCATACTTTAATTTTCATCATTTTTTCCAATCTACTGTTAAATAAATATATTATAATAAAATAATAAAAATTAATATTTTAAATTATATTTTTAATATATAAAATGTATTAATTTTTATAAAGAAAAATTTTAATTTTAATTATAAATAACAAATAACACTTAAAAAATATTATAAAAAGATAAAATATATAAAAATATATTAATAAAAATTATTAAATTTATTTTTAAATAAATTTTATATATTATACATATAAAAAATAAAGTTTAAAAAATATTAATTTTGTTGTATAGATGTTGAGTAGATGATAAGTGTATGTTATGCCAATTATATAGATGTTTGTAGATGATGTGTGTTTGTTATGTATTTGTTATGTATATTATGTGCTTGTGGTATATATTGTATGTACATAAAATATGTAAATAACCACGTGTACTTATTCTATTAGCATCATCTACTTTGCGGGTGTCTTATTACACACATGTCAAAGCTAAAAATGAAATTATCACATCCTATGTGAACGCATGTAGAAAGCGTGAGATAAAAAAAAAGTTAGAAGCGTGAAAATCATGCTTTTCTTCTATCTAATCTCTCTCATCAGCTCAAACTTAAAAAAAAATTCTCCTCTGCTACTCAACTCCAAATCTTCTTCTTCCTCAAAAAAAAAAAAAAAAAAGATAAAACTATATAAAACCAAAATGATTTCTTCTCTTATTATCCTTATTTTGTAAAATGGAGAGTATCTAGTTTGTAAAATCGTTTGATTATTAAGTTTCAATATTTAGATTTAAGTTTCAATATTTAGATTTAAAGTAAAGGAAAAATTGTGAATTTTGATGGGTTTTCATTGGTTCGCAAGAGGAAGGGGAATTAGGTGTTTTGGGAGGTCTTTTTAGGAGTTTGATATGAAGAAAATAAGTTTCGATGTTTGGGTTCAAAGTGAAGAAAAAGTTGTAGATTTTGACCAATTAGCTAAGAAATTATATGTTCCTCACCTTATTGCAATTGGTATTTTCTTTTTCTTTTTTTAATAAAAAAATTGATATGGATATTCTAAATTTGGGGCCTTTCTATTTTTCTTTTTTTTTTTTTTGTGAATTTGGGTTCTCTAACTCATTTTTATTCTTCTTTTTTTGAGAATAATTAACTCTATCATATTTCGTAAGACATGCAACTCAATCAAATTGAATTTTGATTAAAAAAAAAAGGGTTTCATTCATATTGGGTTAAAATTTTTCAGAGGAAATCAGGTTAAGCAATTTTAGTTTACTTTTAATTAATGAGTTGTGATTTTTTTTTTCCATAATATTACGGGCTATTGAGTTTGTTATAGTTGTAGCTCAAGCAATTGGAATTGTAATTGAACATGGTACCTCTACTCATCTACTAAACCACCAATATGCTCCTCCTATTCCTTTTGTTGGCTTTCTCCCATGAAAATGGCATACTCTGTTTTAGGTCCATTTATTTTTCTTCTTGTTTTTCTTTTCCTTTTTTCGTGTTTAATTATAAATTCTAAAAATTTATACAAACAAGGGAAACTTGTAATTTATGAGAGATGGTATTAGTCATAATATTTTCATTATGTGAGTTTTTTAAGATTTGTTAACTTAATTCACTTTGTTTTCTACTTCTATTTTTATTCAATAATACTTAATCATATCCATGAGTGAGCTGACAGTTTAGATGAAAATGGGGATATAAAGCATGTATAATATACTCTTATGAGCGAGCTGAAAAATTGATGAGCCAATAGTTTAATAGTACAACTCAAAAATAAATAAACACAGGAAACAAAAAATAAAAATTAACATTGCAAAAACATAAAAAAGAAAATAAAACAACGTGGAAGTATAGAATTGCAAAGAAAACTTTAGGTTAGTGGATCTGAAAAAGGGAAACTATATGTTGTTCATATATATTTCATATATTGTATATGTTATATATATTTCATATATTTGTTACATTCTAATATATTGCATATATGTTTTATATGTTATTTATATATTATTTATTCATAGTGTATATATTGTGTATATATATATTGTTTATATCTTGTATATATGCCATATATGTTGTTTATAATATTGTTTTATATATTGATTATACGTTATATATGTTGTTTACGTTGTGTATGTGTTATATATGTTGATTATATGTTATATATGTTGTTTAACTTGTGTATACATTATATATATTATTTATATGTTGTATAACACTATAAGAAACACGCAAAAAACCGACGAAATATTTTGTTAGTAATAAAGAAATTCTCTCATTAAATATATTTACCGATAACTTCCCAAGTAAAAAAATTATTTCGCAATTACCTTATCAACAACATAATTACCAAAAGTACTTACAATCAGTTGATAATTACTGATTGTTTTGCTGACCAAAGTTTTGGTTCTTAAACTGTTTTGGTGTACCGAGAGAACCAACTATTGTTAGTAAGTGCTGACTTAAATGTTATAGATAATTTGTTTTCATAATTTATATTTAGTTGAAAAGGTACTCGATGATATATTTTAACTATGCTTTAAGAAGTAGAAAAGTTATTGGTATTCGGTTGGTAAATGTTAAAGTTATCATTTTTGAAATTTGAATTTCGATCATAATCCATTGTAAAGTTATTTGTATTTGCAAAATTGTGGTTGGTAATCTTATTGGTAAATTTTATTTACATATGTATTTGTTGATAATCTGTCAATAAGTTACTAAATATTTTCACCATCTGTTCATAATATATTGCTATGCACTAAATATTTTCATTTTCAGTTGGTGATATGTCGGTTGTTTTATACACGTTTTTTTAGTAAATAGTCTATTAAAAATTCATTGGTAAAGTTAAACAATTTAAAAAGCTTAAATTTTAGATAATAAAATAACAAAATAATATACAATAAAATCATATATAAAAGTGAAAAGCATTTTTAAAATACAAATCATATGCAAAAACAAAGTCATATATAATAGTAATTAAATTATTCAAATAAATAAATAAAATATACAAATAGTGTTAACAAATAACTAAGAAGGGGAGGAGATGATGGAGGTGGAGGTGGAGCTGCTGAATCCTGAGAGGTGGAAGTGGAGGGGAGTAATCATTGTCGAAATTGATCTAACTGTACTTGGACTTCTTTGCATTTAATCTCGCAATGCTTACTTTAGCGCAAGTGCTTTTGCTTCTAGCTCTCTTCATTGTGCATTAAGCTGCTTCTTGCATATATGCTCTTGATGCAAAGTTGCTCCTGAAGGGTCTCAGAGACATATTGAGATCCCAACCCATACACTCTCTTTTTCCTCTCCTCACCTGCAGCCGCAGTAAACAATTGAGTCTCATTTATAGCCTCACCTATTACTGACTACTAATCACGAGATGTTACAAAATAGCCATGGTGAAAAAAATTATATTAATATAACAGATATATCATATAAAAACTAAAAGCTATTATTAAAATATATAAAGTTACAAATACATCTCGTGAGTATTGATCAATAAATGTTTGCCTTTCATAATTTTTAGTGTGAATATGGACAAATAGCTCATGCTTGGTCTTAGGGTCATCTCAACTAATCCACCTTGTAAATTAGTAAAAAACAATTAACGTATGTTAGTGAAAATTAATTATACATTAAATTTATCATAATACCTATCTTTGGTTTTTTTAGATAAACTTCTAATTAATTCCTGCAGCCTTCGTCTTCTCTTGCATTATCTTCATAATCCTCTATGAGCATGTACCTTATGATTCCAATATTTTGCTATAATTACTAAAAAAATTCATTAATTATAGTTTAACTATTAAAGTTTATTTATCTTAAAATGACAAATTACTTACTCTCATGCTTGAAGTGTGGCCTAGATGCGGTTGCCAAGCTGGTTCATATGAAGCCGAAGTCAAAGTCGGAACAAGGGGTCGATGTCTCCATCGGTGTCAAAGTAGGAGTCTCTGATGAATGGAAAAGAGGTTGAGAAGCCCCCTGATCCAGAAGATTATCAAGAGTTGAGGGAGATAGATTGTGTTGAGAATAAGGACAATGTTCTTTCAGGTACGAAATAGGAGCAGATACATGAGGGGATGGATTATAGTATGGATGATAATCAGACCATTATCAGAGATGGGAGGGAGATTAACATTGAAGATCTGAAGGTGGTGGAAGCCACGATGGAAAATTGAGATAGCCTCAGTTTTGGCTAATTCTTTATCCTTTATTTTTTTATGATGATTAACCCAATAATTGTCTGGAATTGTCAGGGAGCGGCTTCGAAAGATTTCTTTCGTTCTTTCAAAATGATGGTACTGCTTTATAATCCATCTATTGTTGCTTTACGGGAGCCCAAATTAGTAGGATTCAAGCTAATCATTTTATTCAGAAATCAGGCTTTGCTAAATCTTTCAGAGTAGAAGCTACTGGATACTCTAGGGAAATTTGGGTTTTATGGAAGTCTATAGTTCAACTTTCTATTTATGAGATTCACTCTCAATATATTCACCTATTTATTGAATGCCTACAGTCTAGTAGATCTTGGTTCATAGTGGTTTATGCTAGTCTAGTCAGTACTCATCTAGACATGATTTGGAGGGAGTTTAGTAGGATGTTAATAGTTGTTCTAATCCGTGGATGTTAGCGGGGGATTTTAATGCTCTTTTATTTTCTTCTGAAAGAAATGGTGGCTCTCTATATAGAAGTGGAGTTTGTAAAAAGTTTAGTAGTTGGTTTCAATGCAATATGATAGATTTGGGTGCTCAGGGACAAAAGTTTACTAGGGTTCAAGATAATCTAAGGCAATGTCTAGATAGAGCCATTTGTAATAATGGATGAACCTAGAGTTGCACATAGAAGGGGGCTAAAATTACATATCAATAATTTAGGGGGGGGGGGGGGGGGGGGGGGGGGGGGGGGGAATGTATTTACATGAAAGAAATTATGTATATAATATTATATATTATAGGGAAGTTAAAAATCTTGGCCTCTCAATTACAATATGGGTCCGCCCATGTTTGTAATGATGCTTAGCAAATGTTGTTTCCTCTATCTCAAGTTCTGAATCTTTCGAGAGTAAGTTATAGGGGTTTTTACCATTTTATGGGAGCAAATCCCACTATTTATCAGAGTGTGGGACTTGCTCCCAAAAATACTAAAATGTGGGAGTCGGCACAGTAAACTAAAATTTAAACTTTCGGTTTCATGATGTTTTTTTACAACAAACCGAAAATCTTAGTTTTGGTTTGTACAAAACCAAAATTAAAACTTTCAGTTTGCACTTAGTGCAATTTTAAAAAAAATAACAGTGAAATCGAAATTTTGAATTTCAGTTTCATTGCCCATGCCTGAAAATGGGCAATGAAAGAAATTATGTATTTACATGAAAGAAATTATGTATATAATATTATATATTATAGGGAAGTTAAAAATCTTGGCCTCTCAATTACAATATGGGTCCGCCCATGTTTGTAATGATGCTTAGCAAATGTTGTTTCCTCTATCTCAAGTTCTGAATCTTTCGAGAGTAAGTTATAGGGGTTTTTACCATTTTATGGGAGCAAATCCCACTATTTATCAGAGTGTGGGACTTGCTCCCAAAAATACTAAAATGTGGGAGTCGGCACAGTAAACTAAAATTTAAACTTTCGGTTTCATGATTTTTTTTACAACAAACCGAAAATCTTAGTTTTGGTTTATACAAAACCAAAATTAAAACTTTCAGTTTGCACTTAGTGCAATTTTAAAAAAAATAACAGTGAAATCGAAATTTTGAATTTCAGTTTCATTGCCCATGCCTGAAAATGGATTGCGGAGACATCTAATCCATTTTCAATTTGAATTTTTTTTTTATTTCCTAACGTTTTTTGCCAAAAAAATATTTTTTTTCAATTTATTTTTTACACTATAAACCATTTCACTCCATTTTAACAATTATTTCACCCTCTCTCAACCCTCTCAACCTCTTCAAACACTCTAAATTACCATAACTCTCTCAACCGTCTTTCTACCTACACTTCCTAAATTTTCATACCCAACTTATTTCAAACTCTCTCAAATTTTCTTACATCTTAAATTATAAGGAAGGAAAATCAATTTATTCTTAATTTTTGTTTCTAATTAATGTATGTTTTGTAATTAACCATATATATATTTGTAGAAATTTAATATCTCGAAAACAAATAAGGTATTTATTTTATTTAAAATATTTTTTTTCAATTTATTTATTGTAGTATATATTTTACTTTGCATGAAATATTTTATTTTTATTTAGATTAATATTTTTATGTAGAGAATTAGAAGTATAATAAAATTAAATAAATTAGACCAATGGGTATACATTTTAAAATTTTTGTTATTGTGATTTTAAATTTTAGAAATTTAAAATGTAAATTTTAAAATTTTTTATACTATACATATTATTTTATGATTTTTTATTTTTGTTATATTTATTTTTTTAGTTTAGAAAATTAGAATTATGAGTTAAAATTTTTAACAAATTATGTTTCATAAAAATTTATTAAACATTCACTATTATTATTTTTCTTCTATTTTTAATACTAAATTCCATATAAAAAAATACTCACATTTATTTTTTAATTATTGAGAATGAAATTTCTTTCCCCCTATAATGTGTTTAAATTTTTTTTTTAAGTTGGTATGAGTTTAAATTATAGAAATTAAAAATGTGAATTGTAATTTGTAATAGTTAGTATACAATTTATTTTCATTTCTATTTTATTATGATTAAATTAATTTACCTAGTTTAGAAAATTAGAAATATGAAATAATTTTTTTAAACAAAATATCATTAAATTTGAAAAAAAAGAGGTTAAAACTTAAAAAAATTTATTTATTTTTTAAATTTTTATAGTCTACTAATAAATATTTTTTACAACATTTATTAATCAACTAACATTTTTTGATATTAAATATCAAATTAAATATATTTAAACTTCATTATTTATTTAATTTTATTTGTTAATTTAAAAACAGCAAAATATTTATATGTATTTTCTACCATATACCATCATCATTTATTTCTTAATAACATAAACTAAAGACATTTATAATAATAGTTTGATAATATTATGCTACAAATTAATTATAGAATTATTATAATATTATTTATTTTTTTGTTAAATTAAATTATGTAGGATAAATAAATGTGAGAAATTAATTTGAATCTAAAAATAAAAAAGTGTTCCGGTTTGACTCAAACCGAAAATTATAGTTTTGGTTAAAATTAAACTGAAACACACTTTACGTTTTGAGGTAAAACTAAAAGTTTGAGTATCGATTTGACTCAATTATATAATTTTTGATTTGACTCAAACTAAAAATATGATTCGGTTTGAATCAAACCAAAACTGTGATTTTCAGTTTAATTCAAACTGAAACCCTATTTTTATTATGAGTTTGTATAAATATTTAATTTGCATATCATTAATTTCATTTGAGTAAAAATATGAATTTTGCATATTTTGATTTGCATAATTAAGTAAATATATATATTTGTTTGCATTAAATGTATTATTTTATGTATATTATTTATATATTATTGTATGTATATTATCTATATCACAAGACAATATAAGTGGACTGAACTAAGTGGATTGATTTAAAAAATGAGATTTTCTTTTTGCTAAATTTTTTCAATGTAACTACATATATTATAAATATTAAATAATAGTTATAATGAAATATGAGACCCTAAATTTTAGTTTGACTATTTTGACTATTTTTATAAACTTATAATAAATTTATTTAGGCTTTATGGATAACATTAAAAATAAGTTTTTAATTTTTAATTTTTGATAAACTTGTTGTTAATTTTTTAGGTTTAGGGAGAACATTAAAATTAATTTTTAATTTATCTATAAGTTATAATTAATTTTTTTAGAGTTTAGGGATAACATTAAATTTATTCTTTACAATTTTCGCATAAACTTTTAATTATTTCTTAGGATTATGAGATGAATATTAAAAATTTTAAAAATAAATTTTCAATTTTTAATTTTTCCATAAAATTGTAGTTAATTTTTTTTAGGGTTTAGGGAGAACATTAAAATTAATTATTAATTTTTATTGAAGTTGTAATTAATTTTTTTATGGTTTAGGGATAACATTAATTTTATTTTTTTATTTTTCCTTAAAGTATAATTAATTTATTGGGACAACAATAAAATTTTGTTTAAATTTGTTAAATTAAAACATAAATTTATAATTAATTTTTAGGGTCTAGAAAAAACTTTAAAATTAATTTTTATTAATTAATATTGCATGAATATATAATTATTATTTTAAGAGTTTAAGGATAGCATTAAAATTATTTGAATGAAAAAGTACATGAATAAGCATAATTTAAAATTTTGATATGTATATATATATTGAAATGGTTCTGATAAATATTTTTCAAACCCTAATTTAAAAATAATAATTAAATAATGTCCACTGACGCATAAAGTATTGTTATTTCTACAGAAAAAATATGAGAATAAGAACTAATAGAGTCATTAGGAGTAGAGAACAATGTGAAAAGTGGATCGAATGATCAGTAAATTATATACATTAAAAATGAATTCTAAAGACAACAAAATTGATGATTTGGTTTGTCTAGTGAATCACATAATATATTTTAATAGAAAGATCCAAGATATTATTTGGGAAGGTGATTTAATTAAAAAGTTTTAGAAGTATAAAGCGCTAAGGCATGTGATGTCCACCCTAATCAAACAAGGTGTCCTTGGTTTCTTATGGGAGAAAAATGGTGGAGACAGGGGGTCTTACAAAATGCTTGTGAGAGGATTCATTAAGGAGTATGCCACATGAGTTGCTAAAAAAACTTCGAGTCTTGCATTAGGGATGCCGATGAAAATTAAGGGAAAATAAAAACTGAAAGGGAATTGTATGTTGCCGAAAGTTAGTTATAAGCTACCAAAAGAGCTTTATGATATATTAGATAAGTCTATTCCTATTCATTTTATGATAATTAGATAAGTCTATTCTTGTTCATGTTATGGTTATTTGAATAATGATACATGTACTTATGAACTTATTTATATGTAATGTGTTAGTGTGTTTAATTAAATTTGTTTAATGATTAATATCGTAGTATAATTAGATCATATAAATTGGTTTTGCTGATTAAAAAATTTTAACTCGATTCATAATCCCACAATTTTAAAACTAATATAGCATATTACATTAATTATTGAATCATAAAAAAAGTTGAGTACATATTGATAGTCATGTATCTTCATCAAACATTTCAAACTCAGATGCATAACGATTGTCATTAAGGACATTAGTTGTTTCTGCCTTGGTGAGTTGTCTCCCAATTACAGCTGCTTGATCTTTAGCTAATTTTAGCATTAAATATCTTGGCCTATGAATCAACATTCGATTATTTTCTACTTTGATTCTTCTCAGTGTAGCTTTATATGTATAGATATTTGTGCGTGTCATTAATAATGATCTTTGTCTAATGATTTTAGTACCCAATTGTTGTAGATCTACAACTAATACATCAGACTCCTGCACCAAAAAATGCCATTCATGATGCAGCCTTGCATAATACTCTTTTCTATCGTTATGTTTTTCTAACACATAGTCATCATGAAAATATCATAGTATCCAAATTCGGTCTCTAGCTCCTTCCATTAGTTCCTGAATGCATAACTGATTTAACATTAGATTGTTACTTTACAGTTATCCCATATTTAATTAGTAATATATCATTGACTATATGTTTAATAGTTTTTTTAATGTAATTTTAAGTATTGAAATAAATAGTTTTAGAATAATAATTATAGTCATATCATAGATCTAAGGCAATATGGCATGGACATGTATTGAATAAAAACTCATTCTTTTAACTTATGTGTCTTCAAACTACAATCACACATGGTTAAATAATTAAAGTGTAAATTTTTATTTCACATATTAGCAACGACACATTGAATTGTAGATATGGATCATCATCGATGAACATAAATAAAGTAGACTAGCATATTATTCCACTACTATGACAAAGTGGGTTTTATGGCATGATTCGTATGGGATTCTTTCATATTCATTGGCATTTAATTACAGCCTTAGTCGAGAGGTGGAGACCTGCAACACATACTTTTTCACCTACCAGTGAGGGAGTGCACAATAACTTTACAGGATGTGGCAATCCAAAGAGTATTACCAATCAAAGGCCGTGCACTTATTGGCCCCACTCGAGGTAATTGGGATGAGATTTGCCAAATACTTCTTGGGATCATTCCTCAAGATGATGCAAGGAGGTAGTTATGCCTAAAATTGACTTGGCTGAAAGATAATTTTGAAATATACCTGACGGTCGGATGATTATATAATTGCATCCCACACTCGTGCCCATATCTTATGCATTATAGGCGGGGACATATATAGTCATAAGAATACATGTCGAGTTAATTTATCCTTTTACATATTCTAGAGGATTTTCAAACCACTGGACATTATTGTTGAGGGAATCATGTTTATCATTTTTGTATAGAAAATTATTTAATGCGACTAATCCAACTGCAAGGAAGATTTCTGGCCTTTATTTCTATTACAGCGATGGACATGGGATAGATTTTCAATGATCGCACTAGAAAAAATTAATCCGCAGATTCACGATGATGTACCCCTTGGCCGAAGGTAAGTTTTATTACGATATAAATAAATTGCAATTAGTTTCATCAACTATCTAATATAACATTAAATTTTTGTATATGGAGTACAAATAGAACCGTGGTAAATATTCTGACACATACCCTAATTCACATACGATACTCCTTTGATCGCATGGACGATGATGATGTACGTGTAATCACTTTTTTTTATTTCAGTGCAATATTTTTATATATTATTTACAAACTGTGATTATTTTATTCTAATTTTTTATAGATTATTTGGGAGTCGTACAACACCGATGTTCTCCAATTGCACCCTCATTATTGTCTCAAGGGGAACAAATTTGAAGAACCCTTATTCTAATAATTTTGTACCCCTATTGTGGAGTAGCACCAGCCCAATATAGTGATGTATTAGTTTGGGCTTCAGTAGCCTATCCCTTGCCCACCGCGGCAAACAGATGATCTTTATACCACATTATTGCGCATGGACGAGGAATGGTCTACATATCGTGAGAGACGGATTTACGATATGGAATAACAAAAATGCCTATATCGTATTTGGCACTCCTTCGGATGGTCCACTTTACTATCATTTTGAGCATTTAGATTAGTATAGGCGTATTACACGGCGTTTGATTTCTCATACTAATGGTGCTATTGGAGCAATGGTAATTTTTCTTTACCAAATATTATTTTTTCTCTCATATTTGTATGATTTGTTATTAAATATATACCCAAATTAAATTTTATAACAAATTGCAGACTGATGGAATTGAGCGAATAACATTGATTGATGATGTACCTAAAGAACTAAGTTGCATTACGCATTCAATGATAGGAGCAGTGAATGAGGAGCACCATTTTCTCAATTATCAATTTCTCATCCAGCACCACAACCATATTAGCCCCCCGAAGAAGGTGAGAATGTTCAACCTACAAATACATCTCATCATTGTCGATGCAGGACTATGGTTGATCGGCATAAGAGAGTAGATCTACCACCTCATTCCATGGATAACTCTCTTATTTTGCCACTACTCGTCTGCTTACATCACTAATTTCCTGGCCATTATAATACTGATGAAGCAGTGCCTTCAAGTCAAGAGCCATTTAGGTCACTGAATATAGATGTTGGAATTTCATCAACTGTGGGATTTGCACAATGGGGTTCGGTACCAAGATGCTCATCATCATACAATATACCTACATTAGGGTTCTTTTTGGGCTCTACACATGAACCAACATCAGCATTTTATCTATGGCGAGGAGCATTAGATCCTATGATGTTTCAGTCGCACTCTGTGTTTTTCCCATCGTAGTACTCTAAGGATCAACATATACACACACCATCAGAGTTTCTTGTGCTGGCATTTCATTTGCATCATTCACTGTGGCCATCCAGTTCTATATTGGATCAGTGCATCATGTTTACTGACCCACCTCTCCATAGTGGATATGCTAGAGGTACTCCTTTTGTTTCTCAGTCTATTTCACAAGAAGCTCTTGATTCTGAAGATGAGGAAGAACTCAAGCCGCTACAATGTCCCAAGCCTCTGCAATGTCTCGAGCCTCTGCAACCTCCATTACAAGGTACTGCATTTAGAAACAAATGACCAAAGCATAACAGACACTCGTCTCAAGGATGTGGCACTTGAATATTTGTATATTATTATTATATAATTTCAAACAATCAGTTCTTATGTCCTATATAAATAATTATTCAGTTGCTTAATTTTAAAATGATTAGCCACAAACTTAAACAATTTATATCATATCTATGATTTTTAAGTAATTTTTGATTATTAAGATATCAAATTTTAAAATTAATCTGGTATTATTATATACTAATTTTAAACTAGTAATTAAGAGTAAAAATATTGATCATGATTTGTCACCATGTAAATGATAAATCATTGACTTTAAACTTTAGGTCATAAAATGGGTACAACAAGTTAAGTATTTCTACCAAGTATTTTAGTACGATACGTGGCTTGAGACATAATTAACATAAATGTATGAATGACTCAAAACTTGATTAGGACAATAATTTTACATTCTCAAAACTAATAATTATTTTTATACAAATAATTATATGATAGTTAGGCCTTATAAAATTTAATCATGCTTATTCCTCATCACTTAAGTCAATATCTGACAGAAATTCAAGTGAATTAGATTTATTAGTGAAAAGTACAAATTGATATTCGTCAGCGACATCATGGAACTCTTTCACACGAGTTTTAAAGAATTCACGGTTTAGTGTCATCTTAATACAATTGTTCTTCTCACAAATATGATATAAGGTTGTCCGCAACTCATTAATATTAGAACATGGCATATTAACTATACATGCATAAGGAACTCGAATTCAAACTTCACAAGCTTTTCCCAAAGTACCCGTGATTGTTGCAATTGAATTCATTTCTTAGCTGATTATAAACAACTTTGGCATCATGCATGTTGGGATCTAAGAGATACACAAATTCATCATCCAATGCCTAATGACGTCCAGTAACCAGAAAAAATATTGACGAGAGTGTATCTTCCTGGCATTTAATCTGATAAAACATTTTAAAAAATTGTTATCTATAGTACAATGTTTAACATCTTTCGATTACAAATGTAAATGGTTACATTTCATGACTTTTTTAGTTTACAACATTTTAGCAAGCAAAAAGGCAAATATTTAATAAAATCATTATCCTCTATGTCACTATAATCAGATAAGTCATCCTCATATATTCCACTACTTCTTATGGACGATGCATTAAATTGATCTCTACCTTTAAGTGTTGTTTCAATGTTTGCACATCTTCAACTGAACTCCTTGGTAAATTAGCTGAATGAGCCTTTGGAATTGGTAGATCATGGTATCTTCAATATGCTTCCATTTCACATCTTACTTCCCATAATCTAGCCCACTCCGGCTTGTTGTTAATAACTTCGTTGCCAATTACCCTATTAATGTTTCTTGAATGCTTGCCATTGAAAATATGATTCACATGCCCTTGGTCAAGGCAAGAAAATATAGGAACCATTTTAAATGGCCTTTTACTGTCATACCAAATATTGCCAATAGGATCTTCCTAATTGTCAACCATATTGTATATATAGTTTAATTTTGAGTTGTGACAGCTTTATCTCTATTTTTCCCCTGAAACAAATGAATTGATAATAAACATTAATAAATTAAATAATCATGTACAAAATTTCCAGGCAGTATGTTTTTACTAAATAATGCTACATGTGACAACATTTAGTACACTTTATGTTCCACATTGGCTAGTATTACGTCCTATTTGACCACATTTCTTACAAAATACATTTTTTGTTTGGAATTTTTTTCAGTCCATCTCATTTTTTTCCTGAGCTGTTCTCGGTCAACCCTTCTTACGCATCCATTATGGATTAGAGACTAATGGATCTTCTGTTGCAATTGGTCAATAGTCATAATCCAAAAGCGGATGGAAGTGAGTTGCCCAACATTTATATGTCTCGGCAAGAGTATAAATAGGTAAAATGTAACTTGTGTGAACTAATGCATTAGATAGACAACCATCAATGGCGTGGGAGCATGGAATTTTAGTATTTTGAAACTTGACACATGAGCAAAATTTCTCATGTAGTTTAGCAGTATGCACCCTACCCTTTTTTTCTTGAGTTATTGTGAGCCGTCTTAATTGAGAATATGTCTTTGTCACTGTCAAAATTGGTAACCTCATGTCAATTTTCCTTTATGATTCGCTTTTGCAACACAGACATGCATTTCTGAGTGAACTTGTATCCATCATTAATTTATGTTACATATTGCGTGCGGTCCTAATCAAACATAGTGACCAATTTGAAAAAAAAAACATTTCGACTAGGGTTATAATTGGCATCCCTCTAATTATTAGGTACAATGCATTCATAGATTCTGCCATATTAGTTGTCATCTGCCCATATCGATGGCCACAATGGTGGCACAATGCCCACTTTTTTTTTCAGAATTTTTTTCTAACCATTCAAGTGTTTTCGGCTGTTTAAATTTGCATACTTGATTTCCCCGAGCTATAATGAAATAATATCGACACATACTTTAAAATAACAATTGTAATCATTAATGAATACACCTCAGTTTATAAATCGTACCTGCGTTTTCTATTACTTGTTTCATGGCAGTATTCTTAAATTTTGTATTATAGTTGCTAATAACATGACGAATGCAATACCTGTGCTTTGATTTCCTCCACATTGGATTAGTCATTGCATGCTTAATTCCAATATACCTATCAGATACAACACAAACATTGGGCATGTTTGGGCATATGTGTTGTCGTATGCATTACATGAAAAATAACTAGTTGCTTTTACTTTCCTTTTCAATAATTGCATACACAATAGGAAATATACTCCCATCACAGTCAAAGGATTGTGCAGTAAGAAGCACACACATATATTTTCCATGTAAGAAAGTCCCATCAACTAGTAACAGCGGTGCACAATGCCGAAAACCTTCTATACATGGCTTGAATACCCAAAAGACCCATTTAAATTGTCTGACACCCAAAACAAGTCTATTATTCTTTATAACTTCAACAGCTTTAATTTCATACCTAAAACCCGGGTTAGCTGATGTGAAACTAACATCCATTGTCTGAGCAACTTATAAGATTCTTCCCAACCCTTATACAACCTTACAAGTGCCTTTTATTTTGCAATCCATGCTTTTTTATAAGACACAATGGTATGAAAACTTTCCTTTATGAATGTAATGATAATCGCAACCTTTACACCGGAATCTAATTTAACCAATTCATCTATATGAGTAGAGATGAAGTTAGAGTCCAAATTTTTATGATCATGCGGTACCAACGGAAAACTACAAGTGTGGGGGCCATTGTATACCGTTATTTCCCAATACTGCTTATCCTTTTTTCTAGTCGCACATAATATCCATTTGCATCCACCCTCATTATTCTTGCATATCAATGCAAGTGAATTACTTCTTAACTCCTTTGTTTGGAATTGATAGTTATGCCTAATAGAGTACTACTTAGTAGCTATCTTTACTTCATTCTTTGAATAAAAAATCATGGCTTTACAAAACTCTTTTGAAATATCCCATAACATGCTATGATCACTATAATCATCAAAATTCACCCGTAATGAATTAATATTAACATCCATATATTCAAATGTTTAAGGAAACAAACTGAGAATAAAATGTTGATTTGATGATGTGGGTGACGTCAAATCAATGGGTAACTATTGACCTATATTTGCTTCCTCATCATCATTTGAATTAAAACCAACTTCATAATCATCATCATCATCATCAATATCATTATAATCTTTAAATATGGACTCATTGTCCTCATCATTATCCCCTAATTCTGGATCATCTCCTTGGACATCGTCATCATCCATCTCTTCCACCCCATCATGGTGATGTCACCCAATATTACACCATCATCTCCACTCAAATCATCATTAACTAGTTCAAAACCCAAATGATTTGGAGGACTGACATTATCAAGGGTATTGTTTGTGGTAAATTCCTCAATATACTCAACATACAATTTAATATTTTGCAAGCCTTGAACTTGACTAGCTTTGTTAAGCACCATACTCCAATCAACGTCATTTGTAATTTCTATACACCTGAATCTTAATCCTCCATACACTGAAAATGGATTTCGAAATTGTAATTTACTAATTATTTGATTTTCATTCAACCTCATGGCAAGCCTCATATTTAACATCAACGAATTGAAATCTAAATAAATGTTATTAGGTATTTGCATCCAATTATTGTATCCAAATTCGTAATCAACCCCAATTACAGTTTCAACTACTCGCCTTTCCCAGTGTATAATTATTGTGTTAGGTACCGTCATGTTTACTAATAAAAATTTGAACCGTATCGTTAATATCTGCATTCAAAACTATATATATTTAATTGTGCATAATATAGTCTTATTAAATTAAATGTATAATTTGAAATTTTACATAAAATTAAAATTATTGGTCTCCATTATTAGTATAATGGTTAATATATTTTTTTTAAACCAATGCAAACTCCATAATTAATTAATTTTAAATAAATTAAAAATGGCTACGAATTTTGATACATCATTTCCATCATCAACTAATTCATTGTAAAATAATCAATAAAAAAATATATCTTGCCCAATTAATTTGGGATTCAAAGATGAAGACAATAATTAAGATAACTAATTCAAAAATAAAGATAACAATTAAGATAATTAATTAAGTACACATATAATATCACTACAATTATTTATACTCCTAATAAATATTATTGTAATTCTAATGTATATATTCAAAATTCATAGTTCTTAGTTATTCATATAACTAATGAATATGACTAAGAAAAATTTACACATGTATAACTATGCCTAATTTTTTATTTTTTTAATCCTCATGAATATTAGAACCATTTCAATAGACATACATACATACATACATACATACATATATATATATATATACATATCAAATTTAAAACATTTAAGCTTATTCATGTAATTTTTAATTCAAATAATTTAAATGTTATTCTATACATATAAAAAAAAGAATATAAGTCTATGAAAAAAATTAAGAAATCAAAAAATAAAAAATATTTTTTAATGTTATCTCTAAAGCCTAAAATTAATTAAAGTTTATGAAAAAACTAAAAATTAAAAAAATTAATTTTAAAATTTTTAACATACATGCATAACCCTAAAAAAATATTTAATAGTATATGATAAAATTAAAAAAAAAATTAATTTTAGTGTTATCCCTAAGCCCTCAAAAATTAGTTATATATTCATGAAAATCAATTAATAAAGATTAATTGATATGTTATTCATAAGCCCTAAAAAATAATTATAAGTTTATGTTTAATTTAAGAAATTAAAAATCTCAAATTATTGTTGTCCCAATAAATTAATTATAACTTTATGAATAAATAAAAAAAATAATTTTAATGTTATCCTAAACCCTTAAAAAATTAATTATAACTTATAGAAAAATTAAAAATTAATTATAATGTTCTCCCTAAACCCTAAAAAAAAATTAACTACAAGTTTATGAAAAACATTTTAAAAAAATAATTATAAGTTTAGCAAAAAAAATAAAATATTACAAACTTATTTTCAATGTTATCCATAAAACCTAAATAAATTGATTATAATTTTTGAAAATTTTAAAATAATTAATTTTAATGTTATCCATAAATCCTAAGTATTAATTATAAATTTATGCAATAATTAAAATAAAAAGATTAATTTCAACATTCATCTCTAGGCTCAAAACAAATTAATTATAATTGTACGAAAAAAATACAAAAAAAAAATATAATATTTTATGAAAAAAATTAAGTCATTAACATTTAAAAATATTTTTTAATGTTTCCCCCCAAAAAACTAAAAAAATATTAAAAGTTTATGAATAAATTAAAACCTAAAAAATTAATTTCAAAATTTTTAACATTCATCTCATAACCCTATAAAAAATTATTTAATGGTTTATGAAAAAATTGAAAAAAATTAATTATAAGTTTATATTTTAATATATGAAATTAGAACTCTCAAATTATTATTGTCCCAATAAATTAATTATAAAATTATAAAAAAAATAAAAATAATAATTTTAATGTTATCCCTTAACCCTTATAAAATTAATTATAACTTCTAGAAAAATTAAAAATTAATTTTAGTATTTTCTCTAAATCCTAAAAAAAATTAACTATAAGTTTATAAAAAATATAGAAAAAACATAAAATAATTATAAGTTTAGCAAAAAATTTAAAACTTATTTTCAATGTTATCCATTAAGCCTAAATAAATTTATTATAAGTTTTATGAAAAATTTAAAATAATTAATTTTAATATTATCCCTAAATTCTAAGTAATAATTATAAATTTATGAAATAATTAAAAATAAAAAGATTAATTTCAACGTTCATCCCTAGGCTCTAAACAAATTAATTATAATTTTATAAAAAATACACAAATCAATCTAATAATTTAAGAAAAAATTAAGTTGTTAAAATTTAAAAATATTTTCTAATTTTATCCCCAAACACTAAAAAATAATTATAAGTTTAAGAAAAAATTAAAAACTAAAAAAATAATTTCAAAATTTTTAACATTCATCTCATAACCGTAAAAAAATTATTTAATGGTTTATGAAAAAATTGAAACAAAAATTATTATAAGTTTATATTTTAATTTAAGAAATCAGAACTCTCAAATTATTATTGTCCCAATAAATTAATTATAATTGTATGGAAAATAAAAAAAAAATAATTTTAATGTTATTCCTAAACCCTATAAAAAATTTAATTCTAACTTATAGAAAAATTTATAATTCATTTTAATGTTCTTCCTAAACCCTAAAAAATTAACTACAAATTTATGAAAAAAAATTAGAAAAACCATAAAATAATTATAAGTTTAACAAAAAAAAATTAAAGACTTATTTTCAATGTTATACATTAAGCCTAAATAAATTTTTTTATATGTTTATGAAAAATTTAAAATAATTAATTAATGTTATTCCTAAATCATAAGTAATAATTATAAATGAAATAATTCAAAAAATATTAATTTCAACATTTCTCCCTAAGCTCTAAACACATCAATTATAATTTTATACAAAATACACAAAATAATATAATAATAGCAACACATAAAAAAATACATGTAAAAATAATATATTATATATAAAAAATAAAAAATTATAATTTATAAATACATTTCTGTGCTTTCAAATTTGCTATAAAAAATCTGCAAAAAAAAAAATACAATATGCAACAAATTAATATAAATTTATGAAAAAATAAAAAATATCAAATTTAATATAACATTTATCTTAATAGTGATTTGTTTGTGACATAGATGATAATTATTTTTTGTAGTGGCTTAAGAAATATTTAATATTAGGGTTAATGAATAATATTTTATAGAAAATGAATTTGAATAATTGGGATATAAGGAAGAAAATATGAAAAATAATTATTTATAATGAGGGATTATGTGAGTATAATGTGTTGGGAGAATGAGAATTTATTTGAAGATAGTAATATAGAAGAAGATGGAAAATGAAGAGAATAAATTTGAAGATGAAAAATGAGAGTAAAAGGAGATGGTTGTTAGAGTATTAAATAAAAAATTTATTCTAATTTAAAAAAAATGAAAAAATTTAAAAAATTTAAATGAAAGCTAGCAGGCTCTTGATGGCTCCCTGCGGTGTGCAGATGAATGAAATCAAAATTGTGACTTTCGATTCAGTCATCTTAAAATAAATTTAACACACATCAAATTCAAAATAATAATTTCGGTTTGATTAAAAAAAAATTCAATTATCAAACTGAAACTGACAGTTTGATTTGAGTCAAATCAAAATTCATAATTTTAATTTGACTAAAAAAATAGCTCGAGCATCAAACTGAAAGTCTCAAATTCAATTTGATGATTGACTCCTACATTTCAGTATTTATGGGAAAGTCTCACACTTTGATAGATAGTGGGACTTGCTCCCACAAAATGGTAAAAACCCCTAAGTTCTAATCATTGTCCTATCTTGATCAAGTTCCATACTCAAGTTCATATGGTCCCAAAACAGTTTCATTTTCTTGCTCTTGGATGCTTCATCAAGATTTTAAAAGTATGGTTGAAGACTCCTGGAATCATTCTCAAGATTTTGTTGAGGCATTGGCTGACTTTCAACAAAAGGCTACGGAATGAAATTCTCAGGTGTTTCAGAATATTTTTGCCAGAAAGAAGAAGCTTTTAAATAGAATCTCTGGTTTTTAAAAAGCTATGGAGCTTTATCCCTCCAGTATGTTAAGTGGAAATTGACTTGAAGATGGAGCTTGAGGAAGTGTTATCCCAAGAGGAGCTTTATTGGATGCAAAAATCTCAAATGGATTGGGTTATGTTTGGAGATAGAAATACAACCTTTTTTCATAGAACTATTCAACAAAAACGGGCCACCATGATTGAATTTCTAAAAGATGAGAATGGCCAATGGTGTAACGATGTGAGCAAGCTTAAAGTGTTGGCAGTAAACCATTTTCAGACTCTTTATACCTCTCAAGATAGCAATATGGAGCGGCTGGTATCTAACCATTCTTTTCCTTCTATTTTTGAAGCAGCTCTTTCAAAATTAGATGGATGGGTGACTAAAGAAGAGATTAAACAAGCTCTTTTTTCTATGAAACCTCTAAAGGCACTAGGGTTGGATGGTGTTCCTGCAGCTGTTCTCAGGGATTGCTTTTTATCAAAATAGGTATGGCTTTCATTTCTTCCTATGGAAATCAAATCGAGTTTTTTCTCTCAAGAATTGAAGAGCTGGGTGGTAGAGAACTTGAAGATCAACAGTGAAGAAAGTGATTGGAAACCATGGAAGCTCTATTTTGGTGTTATTTACTGGAGTCTCTGGCATCACAGAAACCTTGTTATCTTTGAAAACCAGCACTCTGTTGGGAAAATTATACAGATTTTCTTATAAATTAGATTCGAGAGAATGAGAAATAACAAAAAAAATAATACACACACAAAATTGATAACGGAGTTCGGCCAATTGTGCCTACGTCTCCGGACCTGCTGCAGATCTTTTTACTAAAAGGAGAAAAATTACATGAAGTGTTTACAACACTCACAACCCACACCCAATTACACCTAAGAATTTTTCTTCACAAAAAAAAATTCTTTTACAAGCTTTTTCTCAAGCTTTTCTCTCAAACTCTCTTAAACTCTCAAACTCTCTAATTTTTAGGATGATCTTCCAAATGAGATATAAGGGGTTTATATAGGCTTCAAAAATTGGATTGGTGAAATTTAATAATGGTTAGGCACCTCCATTTTTGACAAAATTAGGCATCTCCATTTTTGACAAAAATTAGGCATCTCCATTTTTGACAAAAAATTAGGCACCTCCATTTTTGATAAAAAAAAAAATTAGGCACCTCCATTTTTAACTTTGCAATTTACTCAACAATCTTTCACTTGAAGACTGATTTTAATCTGTCTTCACACCACGATTTATGCAGCAGGTCTTTCTAGTCTTATTATTCTTGCAAGCCAACTGAAGTTGAACACAACTTCAGTTTCTCAATAGCCACCGTCTTTGTCAACATATCTGCTGGATTCTTGCTTCCTTGGATCTTCTCCAGTATTAACACATCATCCTCCAACAGAGATCTGATGAAGTGATAACGAAGTCCAATATGCTTGGTTCGAGAATGGAATACAAAATTTTTCTCCAAGTGTATCGCATTCTGACTATCACTGTATAAGACATTCTTCTCTTGTTTGAAACCCAGCTCAGTTAACAAACCTTGAAGCCATATCATCTCTTTACTAGCTTCAGTCACTGCTACATATTCAGCTTCTGTAGTGGATAGAGTGACAATCTTTTGTAACTTTGACATCTAACTAACAACTGTATTTCCAACAATGAATATATAACCGGTGGTACTTTTTCGGTGATCGACTTCACCTCCAAAGTCTGCATCCACGTAGCCTTGTACTTTTAACTCTCCTTTACCGAAGTACAAACACTTTTTTATGGTGCCTCGTAGATATCTCAAAATCCATTTTACAGCTTCCCAATGAGCTTTCCCTGGATTTGACATAAACCTGCTTACAACTCCCACTGCATAGCCAATGTCTGGTCTTGTACAGACCATTGCGTACATCAAACTTCCAATGGTTGAAGCGTAAGGAACCTTAGCCATGTGATCTCTCTCTTCTTCCGTCTGAGGGGATTGATCCTTAGATAGATGAAAGTGACTTGCCAAGGGTGTGCTAACTGGCTTGGCGTCACTCATGTTGAATCTCTGCAAAATAGGGTTGATGTACTCTGCCTGAGATAACTGCAAAAGTCCTTTCTCCTTATCTTTTGTGATTTGCATTCCAAGAATCCTTTTTGCTGGACCTAAGTCTTTCATGTCAAATTTCTTTGACAACTGTTGCTTCAACCTTTTGATATCCTTCATATTTGAACCTGCTACTAACATGTCATCTACATAAAGTAGTAAAATAATATAACTGAAGTTATATCTCTTAAAGTAGCAACAGTGGTCAGCGTTGCACCTCTAGAATCCTTCCTTATGCATGAAGCCGTCAAACTTTCTGTACCACTATCTTGGGGCTTGTTTTAGTTCATACAAGCTCTTCTTAAGTCTGCACACCATGTTTTCCTTCCCTTTTTCTTGAATACCTTCTGGCTGGTGCATATATATCTCTTCATCTAAATCTCCATGAAGAAATGCAGTCTTCACATCTAATTGTTCAAGATGAAGATCTTCAATAGCAACAATGCTCAATACTGATCTGATAGTATTGAGCTTCACAACAGGAGTAAAAATTTCGATGTAGTCAATTCCTTCCTTCTGCTGGAACCCTTTGACAACTAATCGGGCTCTGTATCTCTTTAAACCATCATGCTCCTCTTTTACCCGATACACCCATTTGTTGTAAAGTGCCTTCTTCCCCATGGGTAACTCAACTAGTTCCCATGTCTGGTTAGAGATCAGAGACTTCATCTCGTCTTTCATGGCAAATTCCCACTTGTTAGCATCTCTAGTATTATGACAAGCTTCATCATAGCATTCAGGCTCTCCTTGATCAGTGAGCAACAAATAATTCATGTATCTCTTGTTATGCACATGAGGTCGAGAAGACCTTCTCAATATAGGAGCTGGAGTAGGAGGTTGCAGTGTGTCGGATTGCTGCATACTATTTTGCCCAACGAGTTCCTCTTGATGAGGATTTACTACAATCGGCTCTATCACGGGACTTTCTAGGACATCATCTATATCTGCAAACACTGGCTCACTCTGCTCTGTGTTGTTGGTATCAGATTTATATATGTCATTGTACATCACTTTTTCATTGAAAATCACATCTCTGCTGCGAATCACCTTCTTATTTTTGTCATCCCAAATGCGATAGCCAAACTCATCCTCACCATAGCCGATGAAGATGCATTTTTTAGATTTGGGATCAAGCTTATTCCTACCTTGATCATTAATATGCACATATGCTACACAACCAAAAACTTTTAGATGTGATAGTTTTATCTCTTTTCCACTCCATACCTCTTCTGGTATTTTATGCTCCAATGGAACCGATGGACCTCGGTTAATCAAGTAAGCTGCTGTGTTGACTGCTTCTGCCCAGAAGTATTTCGGTAGACCTGACTGTATAAGAATACTTCTGGCTCTTTCTGTCAATGTTCGATTCATACGCTCAGCTACACCATTGTGTTGAGGAGTACCCGGCACAGTTCTCTCCATTCTAATCCCGTGCTCATAGCAGAACTTCCTGAATCTGATATCTTCATATTCACCTCCATTGTCGGTTCTGAGCCTTTTAATCTTTAAACTTGTCTCATTTTCCACCATAGCTTTCTATCTCCTGAAAGTCTCAAACACTTCAGATCTATGCTTTAGAAAGTAAACCCATACTTTTCCGAGAGTGATCATCGATGAAAGTCACGAAATAGTATTTTCCACCAATGGATGAAGTTGCCGTTGGTCCCCAAACATCAGAGTGAATGAGCTCTAGTCTTTCCTTCTTTGGTGTTCTGCCACTTGTCTGAAAGCTGACCCTCTTCTGCTTTCCAAGTACGCAACTTTCGCACATGTCTATGTCAACTGACTGTAGACCTGGAAGTTTTCCCTTTGAGTGCATAATTTTCATCCCTTCCTCACTCATGTGGCAAAGTCTCTTGTGCCACAAATTAGAATTTTCATTTTCTGCTGCAACTGCAATTGAATAGCATGCTCCTACTGTCATGTAAAGAGTACCACTCTTTTTGCCCCGAGCAATAGTCATTGCCCCCTTTGAAATCTTCCAATCATCACCATGAAAGATTGTAGTGTAGCCTTCACTAGCCAACTGCCCTACTGAGATTAAGTTCTTTCTCAGGTCAGGAATATATCTAACATCCTTCAACTCCCAAATAGACCCATTCAACTTAATCTTCACTACACCTTTACCAATAATATCACAAGGTTGATCATCACCAAGATATACTTTTCCAAGGTTTCCAGGGACATACCTCTCGAAGAATTCCTTTTGCGAAGTGGCATGGAATGATGCTCCAGAGTCTAATACCCAAGACTCCTCTTTGCTCTCCAAAGAGAATATCAACGCATCATCTGTTCCTGAGGTGGAAGCAATATTTGCCTCTATCTTCGGCTCCTGGTCCTTCGATACACTCTTGCACTAATTTTTATAGTGTCCAGTCTTCCCACAGTTCCAACACTCAACAGTCTTCGAGCTTTGTGAATTATTGGGATTTCTAGATTTGGACCTTCTGCTCTTTGATCTACCACGATATTTGCCAAGCCCATTTTCTCTGGTTGAATTTCTTCCTCTTGACTCTGTATGCAAAACTGAAGAGGTTGATGATTCACCCGACTCTTTCCGTCGAATCTCTTCACTGAGAACCAGATCACGAACATCATCAAATTTCAACTTATTGCTTTCCGATGAGCTACTCACAGCCGTGATAGTAGTATTCCAACTTTCTGGTAGAGAAGACAAAAGTATTAATGCTCGTATTTCTTCATCAAATTCGATCCCAACTGAACTCAATTGGGTTGTGACTGTATTGAGTTCATTTAGATGTTGAGCTACTAATACGCCTTCCGTCATCCGCAAATTAAATAACCGCCTCATCAAGTGAACTTTGTTAGAGGCTGATGACTTTTCATACATACTGGAGAGAGCCTTCATAAGTCCTGCCGTGGTTTTTTCTTTTGCTATGTTGAAAGCAACATTATGGGATAACGTCAATCGGATAACTCCAAGAGCTTGTCTATCTAGAAGTTTCCAATCTTCTTCCTTCATATCATCTGGCTTCTTATCAGAAAGAGGTTGATAAAGATTTTTCTGATACAGATAATTGTCGATCTGCATCTTCCAAAAACCAAAGTCCGTACCATCGAATTTTTCAATTTTCACCTTTCCTTCATCTACAGCCATCACTCCCACTCGAATATAATTTTCTCTGGATCTTTTCTGACAATTCTTACAAACCACTCACAGAAAATTGGCAGAATTCACAATCAGCAGCTCTGATACCAGTTGTTGGGAAAATTACACAGATTTTCTTATAAATTAGATTCGAGAGAATGAGAAATAACAACAAAATTAATACACATACAAAATTAATAACGGAGTTCGGCCAATTGTGTCTATGTCTCCGGACCTGCTGCAAATCTTTTTACTAAAAGGAGAAAAATTACATCAAGTGTTTACAACACTCACAACCCACACTCAATTACACCTAAGAATTTTTCTTTATAAAAAAAAAATTCTTTTACAAGCTTTTTCTCAAGCTTTTCTCTCAAACTCTCTTAAACTCTCAAACTCTCTAATTTTTGGGATGATCTTCCAAATGAGATATAAGGGGTTTATATAGGCTTCAAAAATTAGATTGGTGAAATTTAATAATGGTTAGGCACCTCCATTTTTGACAAAATTAGGCATCTCCATTTTTGACAAAAATTAGGCACCTCCATTTTTGACAAAAAATTAGGCACCTCCATTTTTGATAAAAAAAATTAGGCACCTCCATTTTTGACTTCGCAATTTACTCAACACACTCCAGTCTGTCATCTGTCATTTCTGACATTAATGCCCGTGTCCATGATATTTGGTTATCTAATACTGCTGTTTAGCTCAATAAGATAGAGGTTGAGAGACCATAAAGATTGATTGCATGGTTGCTTCCTCGTATGGGTTGGTACAAAATGAACTCTGATGAGGCCTTAAAGGGGTCTACGGGAAGTGCTAGTGCTTGAGGGCTTATTAGATGAGAATGGAAGATGGCAGGTGGGATATGTTATGAATATAAGCACCAATTCCATTACTCGTGCTGAGTTGTGGGGTGTTTATCAAGGATTGGCCATTGCTTGGGCTAAAGGAGTTAGAAAGTTAATGGTGGAGGTAGATAATCTCAGTGTTGTTCAAGCTATTAAGTCTTTGAAAGTGGTGGATTCAACAAATGCCAGCTTAATTTCCAGTTTTCAGAATTGGCTCAGTCTTGACCAGCAGGTTAGCATAACTCATGTTTATCGCGAGGCTAATATGACTGCTGACTGGTTATCTTGACTAGCAGGTTAGCATAACTCATGTTTACCGTGAGGCTAATATGGCTGATGGCTGGTTAGCATCTCATCAGTGGCGGAAGCAACTGCTCAGAGAGAAAGGGGCAAAATTCCTCTTCAACGCATGTAAGGAGGAGATGGGAGGCTGGGCCTCCACTTCTGCTGCTCCGGCTGGCAGAAACTCATCTTGAAAATGCACGTCTGGCAGCCGGCCAGGGGAGTCGTCAACCCCCACCCGACCCCACCTGGTTCTGCCCCTGCATCTCATGCTCTTCAATATAGTTTGGGAGTTCATATTATTGATCAAGCCCCAATTCATCTTCAAGTTGGTCCTGTCCAAGGTTTTCTACCTCTCTTGTATTTAAAAAAAATACATAAAATTTATTCAAAATACAAATACATTTCAAGTAAAATAAAGTAATTTAAATATACTCTATTAAAATAAAAAAAAAGAAAGATAATCATAACATTATTAATATAAAAACACAATTAAATAAAATAATTATTATTGCTATATATATATACACACGCACACATATACCAATCGTGATGGTCGTGGGTTGCTGTGTGTTTAGCAATTTGATGTTCCTATATATATATATATATATATATATATATATAGGCAAAGAGGGCTAAATTAGTAATTTGATATTTCCTATATATATATAGGCAGAGGGCTAAATTAGTAATTTGATATTTTAGAAAAATAAGAAAAATTGCAACAAACATAGGACTTGAATCCTATATCATTTTAAATTTAGCAAGTATATATACCATCTATACTATCTACACTAGTGTTAACCATGATCTATATATATGATCTAAAAATTTTATAGATGATATAGTTTCGATCGTCAAACCGATTATTTTTTATATATAAAAACAAAAAAATTTAAAATTTAAAACCTGCATCTAAACCATCAATTTGGTTAACCATAATTTTTAGTTCGATTTAATATGTTTCTATTCGATTTTTGATTTAATTGGTTTTTTTAGCAGTCCTACTATTCTAAGCAGATTGACCCGCTAGAAGCCTTTTACTTGAACTATCAGTAGGCTTACTCCCATGGGTAAGTCCTCTGTTTGAACCCCTAGCCATGTCTTAATATACAATATTTAAATTATTAATACAACGAGCTAAGTTATTTTTTTAGTAAATTGTTAAAAAGCTTATGAACTAAATGAATTATTCCAATAAATAAAATTGTTAACATAATTTCGGCATACTTTCTCATATATATGCACCTATCTATTCAATTTCTAACATTCATGTATTTACCTTTTTTTTTAGATTAATTTTTTTAACATAAGGTACTAAAGTTTATTAATTTTGGATTATCCTAATTTTGTTTATTTTTGTCATTTTTAGATAAATATTTTAACATAAGGTATTAAATTTTGCTAATCTTGGATTAACCTATTTTTTTGAATTCTTATTATTTTTAGATTAATTCTTTTAATATAAGGTATTAAATTTTATTCAATTAAATTTTTAAGTTCCTTGTTCAATATATAAGATAGGTGGCCGACTTATTTTACTCAAGCATGTGCTTAACTCTATTCCTATCCATACCCTTGGAGCTATGACATTACCTCAATCTGTCACCAGCATTCTGGAAAAGCGTTTCTCGGCGTTTTTCTGGAACTCCAATGGTAAAAGGCACCATCACTGGGTCAAATATACGGATTTTTGTCTTCCCACACCTGAAGGGGGTTTGGGTCTCCGCTCTCTAAACTCTTTGCAGCAAGCTTATTCCATTAAACTGTGGTGGTCCTATACTAAGAGGAACTCCTTTTGGTCCAAATTTATGTTTCAAAAATACCACAGGAAAGGGATAATGAGCTATCAAGTCATTGACTCTTGCATTTGGAAAAGGCTATGCAAAATTACACCTCTTGCTCTTTCTCTTTTCTCAGTCCAAGGTACTAATGTTCAATGGAAACATTCAGGTTTGAATGATCTCTCTCTTGCGACCGCCTTTGAAGCAGTTCGTCCTAGACAATCTTCCTTGTTATCTTTTACTAAGATCTGGGATGCCACTATACCTCTGAAGTTGTCTATCTTCAATTGGCGTTTGCTTCAGAATGCTTTGCCCTTGCCCTCCAGGCTGCAGGCGATGGGTATTCAGCTGGCTACATGCTGCCCATTTTGCTATTCTGCAGCGGCTACTGTTAACCATATTTTCTATAATTGCAGCTGCATTCGGCCAATCTGGAAATTCTATAGTACCCTCTTGCTCGATCAGCCATTGGAGCACCAAACTCTTCGACAGGAAATGATAAAATGGTGGTTAGAATATTCAGCTGCTACTACTATGGGTAAGTTCACTAATTTCCTTGCCTTGGCTCTCACATACTCCATTTGGACAGCTTACTGCCGTGTGGCTTGGGGCAATGAAAGTTTTTACTTACCCAGCATCCATAAATGTATCCAAGATTATTTACTCCAATGGGGAATCGTTCATTCAAGCACAAAGTTTGCTAAGCCACTTCCATCTCTCAAAGAATTTCTCCCGGACTGTTTTGGTAAAAAGCAGAAATCAAAAATTACATTGGTGCGTTGGCAACGACCTCCATCCGGGTTCCTCAAACTTAATATCGATGCCTCTTACTCAAATCATGGTGCAGCTGGTGGTGCGGTGCTTCGTGACTCCTCGGGAAGCTTTCTCGCTGGGATCGGATTCCACCTTGCAGCATCCTCCCCAGTCCAAGCCGAGCTACTGTCCATTCTCCATGCCTTACGGTGGAGTAAAAGACAAAGCTACAAGTCTCTTCTTGTTGAATCCGATTCTCAAGTTGCTGTCCAATGTATTCAATCAGCTCATCCTCCTTTCTCGTCTCCTGTTGTTGCTCAGATTCAAGAGTTGATGGCTATTCTGACTTCGAGCTTAAGACATATCTTCCGTGAAGGGAACAAAGCTGCCGACTTCATAGCCTCTTTTTGCCGCTTGCACTCTTCATCCTTTTGCTGTCATGAATTTAATTCAACTCCTCACATGCTTAGGGGCATTCTCATCTCAGACAACATGGGGACTCCTTATATTAGACTCTCTTAGCAGTTGATCCTTCCTCCCTCTGGAGACCTCTAGAGCTGTCTTTCCTTCAGTCCCAGTTCATTTTTGCAGACTAATATGCTTTTGGATATGCTTCTCTTCACAGTCTTCGGCCTCTCTTTTGTGTCCTTCGGCCATTATTTGGAGGGTTCCTTATCACTCAGTTCCTTGTGCCTTTCTACAAGAAGAAATCTGAAGATTGTTGCTCTGTTTTCTTTCTGTGATGGTTGCCTAAGTTTCCTTTATTCTGTTTCTCTATTTTGGTTATGTTGTATGCTCTGTTTCTCGCTGCTCTGTTTTTCTAGTTTCTTTTGTTGGTGTCTGTCCAGTTGATGGTGTTCGTGCTGTTGATGGAGTTTTGGTTTTCCTTTTGTTTGTTTATTGTTCTATTATTAATGAAATTCATTCTTTCTGATTAAAAAAAATATATATATATATATATTAAAAAATTCGAGAGTTTCCATATCCATTCAATCTCTAACATCCATTTACATACTATTATTTTTAGATTAATTCTTTAAATATTATGTATTAATTTTTTTTTGTTTTGGATTAATATATTTTTTAAGTTTCTGTTATTTTTAGATTAATTCTTTTGATTTAAAATATTAAATTTTATTCAGTTAAAATTTTAAATTCCTAGTTCATTTTATATATTTTTTTGAAAAAATTTAGCAGAATTTTTCCTATATCTACACCTAACCATTTAAAAAATTTGAAAAATTCTAGCTCAATCCATGTTTTTTTTAGAAAATTCCATAGACCTTTATATGAATAACTATGAAACTAATTTCTAACGTCCATGCGAATGAAAAAATACTTCTAATATCTTATCTTTATACCACTTAGACATCATTAACATATCAATCGCAACAACAAACACTTCATATAAAAAATAAATTGCTAATTATATTTTTATATTTTTACTTTTTTATATTTCTATTATTTTTTTTTTAATTTTGTGTTGTGTTTTTATTTTATTTTTTAAATTTTCTTTTGTGTATTGTTGATTTTCTATTGTGTGTTTTTTTTATTGTTTGTTCTGATTTTCAGTTTTTTAAAATTATTATATATATTTTTAATTTTCTACTCCAATTTCTTTTTTTCTTTTTTGGATTTTTATATTTTTTGTGCCTTTTTTTATAAAAAAATTTGTTCTTTCTGTTTGCTTAGATATCTTAAATCTAAATGGATGTTTTAAGCTTTTGAGTCTATTTTGCTTTCAAAACATTAGTATGGTCATTGAGTTTTTTTTTAGGCTCACCATGAGCCAAGCTAGAACTCAAACTCGAGTTTATCACAAGTCAAGTTTGAGCCATGTACGAGCTAAACTCAAACTCAAAAATTAAAGCTTGAACTGAGCTGGAGCCCATCTTAATATTGAATTTTTTAAAAGGAACAATTACAAAACTACCTGAAAAATAAGTTTTTATTTTAAAAAATATTACACCTTTAGAAAAAATTTTAAAATAATACAACCAATATTTTTTTTTTCAAAAATACTCCGTTCTTCACTGAAATAAAAATATTTTTTTCAAAAATATATCATTTCTCATTTCAAACAATATTTTACTATACTTTTCATTTTTTCAGATTTTATAATTAAATCAATATATTTCAATAAAATAATAAAAATATATTTTAAAATATATTTTCAATCAATAAAATATATTAATTTTTTGTAATAGAAAATTTTGATCAAAAATAAATATTTACTTGAATTAAGGATTTGAAAGTGATGTTATTTCAAATGACTCGTACAAGTTCAAGTTCATTCAACCCACATACCCACTAATACACACGCAAATATCCATACATATAAATTAATTATCATGAATTAATTTTATATAAATTAATTATTATAAATTAATTAATATATTTTCATATAAATTAATTAAATAAATATATCAATTAAATAAGAATTAATTAAAAATAAAATTATTTATATGTTATTATATGTCACATATAATTATGTATATATAGTTATATGAAATATATATCTAAATATACTGTTATTTTTTTCGAATTCAATATATATATGTAGTTATATATAAGGACTAGATATGAAGTCAGAACTATATTGAGAAAAAGAGGGGCAAATTTTTTCTTAAAAGTGCTAGCATTGCACATAATTGTTACTCTCTGTTTTTGATTCAACATACATTGGTCATTTTATAAAAATATTAATTTATTAAAATCATTTTATTTATAAAAACTTAAATTAATCAAACAATACTCATATATGTGTGTACAGACTCCTAAATTTGCATGATAATATAAAAAATTGAATTATAAATATAATTTCTTAAGAACTAATTAAAATAAAAAAATTATCGCACAATATTAGAAGCAACGATAATAAAATAAAAATTAAAAACGGATAGAAGAAATAAAAAAACAAAAACATTTAAAAAAAAGATTCTAATATCTTGTATTCTTTTCCAATTTTCTTCTTTTATTGTGTTTTTTAATTTCTTTTTAATCCATTTATTTATTAGATAAGTGTAAATTAATTTGGTTGAAGAGTTTGTTATTTTATATTTTTTTCCTTTTCTTTTTCATTTGAAAAGTATTAATTTTTTTGTCAATTATTTTTAGATGAATAACATATTTAATTGGAAAAGAAATAATTTGTTAGATTTTTTTTCTTTTTCTTTTGTATAAGCTAAAAAATATGAGACAATTTAAAATTTTAAAAAGAAATAAATAAGAAATTCGAAAAATTTAAGAAATATATATAAATAACTTTTTTCAAATAAAAAATTTTCACACACACACACCCTTATATATATATATATATATATATATATATATATATTAAGAGAGAAGGGGGATGTAATACCCAAGCCCGGTGTAGGTTATTACTACAAGGTAAGTAGCGATATCTACTTGAAGAAGATTATTAAATATTAATTAGGAAGGTGTATACATATGTTTGGATAAGAAAAAAAAGATTATAATATGATTAACTAGCTAATTATTAAAATAAAAAGATGATTAAATTTTTATGATATGCCATCATATAAAATATGAATAGTTGGTTATAAATAAATTTAAAAAATTAATTAGATTAATATTCCGATCTAAATTTAATTATGAATAATAGTATTATAAGATTATTTATTTAAATAAGTTAAGATTATGAACTTTAAGGATTCAAATTCTATAAGTTGGTATGTAAATTTATAATTAGTTTAAGAATTAGATTATATTTGGAGAATTAGACGTTAGGCTAATGTATTAATTAAATCTTTAAAATTTAGAAACTTGAACAATTAGAAGAATCTGAAACTTTAAACTTGAATTTTTGTTGTAATAATAAATAGAGTCACGTTTGTGAGATCCCAACAATTAAACTAGTTGATTAAGCAATTGAAAATGAACTATAAAAGGGCATTCCACTACATCCGTGCACTAATAACATGATGTATTAGCACACCTGTCATGCTAAAAAAAATCAAATCTATTTATATTTGTTAAAAAATAAACATATGTCAATTTAATACTTAGTTCGTAGTAACGTGTAGGCAGGAGAAAGAAGGAAAAAAATATGATAATTACTAATATGATGATTATGATGTTGGAAATATGGAGACACTAGTCTAATAATATTAGGACGTAAGAAATTAAAAATATTAAAGAGACAACATGTGTTATTAGTATGGTAAAAATTATTATGTATCATTTCCAACGTGTAAGAGAGAAAATGGATGGTTTAGACAAGTGGCAAATTATAAAGTAAAATTTTGATACTTGTTAGGCACCTTCAAAGATAATAAATATAAAACCCATTATTAAGTCTTCAAGACCGTAAGGGAAAACCAAGAGAAAAGAAAGGCAAATTGTGTGTTTTTTTTTTAAATTCAACACTTGAAATATTGAGGTTAAATTTAAGAAAAATTCTAGAATCAAATTATCAAATAAAAGCTTCAAGAACCGGTGGATTAGAAATGAGGAAAGAGAAAAGGAATGCATTATGATTATTTTTTTAAAAAAAAATCGGGTTGGCTGTGGGATTAAAAAGATGAAATCTTAAAAATAAAATTCTTATGAATTCTTGTATAAAAATTTGATTATTGCATTCTGCCATTTATGTTTTATTCCTAGAAATACCTAAATTGTCAAATTAAAATGGGAAGAAAGAGTAATTTAATACAAAAATAAATATATATTGTTTATGCTTTAATTGATTAAAACATAAAAATTGGTTTAAATTTATTTTAAATAAAGGAAAATGGTGAGTTAGTATTAAGATTCAAGTAGGTGCAAAAAATAAAACTAAAAACATGTAAAATGACAACTTGCTAATTTTAAATGCAATCTAAATTTATTTACATGTATATATACATATAAAACAAGAATATAAGCTATATATAAGTTAAAATTAAATGATGAGCTATTTGTTGGTTAACTAATTGAAGAGTCAAATTGAGGTTTAATTAATAGAATACAAGTAGATGATAACTTAACCGTGAATAAGTATATATAAAGTAAAAAAATAAAAAAAATAATAATAATAAGATGCATGGAAGATAATTTCCTCAACATGTAACATGTGAAGAGTAATATAAAATGGATTTAACCATAATTTATTTAATAATATAAGTAGTAATAGTAAACAAATAGATAACTAGTAATAAACAAGCATCATGGTGTAGAGTTTTGACAGTATATAATCTGATCCGATAATAGAAAATACGTTAATTTGCTATGTAGGAAAAAGAGATCAAGAAGAATTTTCTAGAATATAAAGGGGCTCAATTAAATATTTTTCCGATTAAAGGTGAGAATTATAGTATGTGTATATGGTTATGGTTATCTTAATTGTTTATTGTTATTATCTTTTCTTTAATATTGATCATTATTAATACCCGCCAATGGTTTTGCCTTATAATACCATTGGTATTATTTTATCGTATTGTTTTTGAATCATAATTGTTGATATAGTAAATTGATTAAGTACCAATGGGTTTCATTTATTATAATTATACTACTAAGCTGATAGTTAGCCATAGACCTTATGTGATGGAAAAGCCATGTGTGTACATAGATAATTAATGTATTGAAAGAGAAGAAGTTAATGTCTCTGGATAAGAATAATGTAATTGATATATTTTTCTATTACTATGAGTATGCTATGAGTATGCCGTACCTTGCTTAACTAAATTGTAATGTATTGCCTCATTATTGATTGACTTCCATGTTTATGTGTATATGCAATATTTTTCACTGAGATGAAAACTCATTTCATATAAACTGCCTAGTGCATGTATGAGAAATGCGACTCAATTTGCGAAAGCAACTTTATATTTCCTCCAAGAAGCTGGATATTTATAGGTGCATATTGTTAAACTTAATGTAAGTACTTTGTAGAGCTTTATAGTATATTTATGGTAAAGTATGGAGTAAAAATAGTGTAGAAAGAAATTGTAATATAATTGTATTGAAATACATGATTATAATTCATAAGAGTTTTAACGTATTGATGATCCAGGGGTAAGAAAATTGTGTTGTATACTGATACATGTATGTATAATTAATTAAAGTTGAGAAAAAGAAAATTTTGGGCTCACTACTTAAAGAAAAAAAAAATACATATAGTAGAATAGCTATGAGTTTTACGAGATGCTCAGTGATTTTAAGTTGGCCTAGATCTTAAGACCGTCGTGCTCCTAAAATTGAGGGTGTGTCAAGGGATAGCTGTCCCCTTCCCATACACCTAGCTCCATCCTTGACAGGTACGTAGTCAAGGGTGAAGCTAACTACAAAGGGTCTCCTCCTAATTTTTTTATTTAGATATATATATTTAAAAAAATTTATAAATGGCCCCTCCCAATTGAATAAATTCATTCTATTTAATCTTAGTTTAAGTTTGAAATCTTAATCCAAATACATTTATTTGACCAAAAATTAAATATATATTAATTCAAAATCAAATTTTTATGGGTTTTTCACAAAAATATCCTAAAAATAAAAAAAATAATCTCAATGTTATGGAAGTTAAATAAAATTTTCAGTTCTACAGTAATAAACTTTTCAATTTACAAAATTACGCCAAAAAAAAATAGGACCACGTGAGGAGGCTAGTTCAATTCTAATAGTTGACTGAATTTGCCCCTCAAGAGGCTTGAAGGTGGTGCTTGCTTGCTTCCATCTGGTTGATGGCTTGTGGTTACTGGCTGTCCAAATTATTTTCTTAATATTTAATTAATTTATATTTTTTAATATAATTTGATACATATAAAGTATGTTATTACTATTTTATTAAATTATATATCAATTCATATAAATTTTATAAAAATATAACGATATATATAAATTATTTTTTTAAAAAAAAGTATTTGATACATTGTGAAAATATTTCAAAACTACTATTAAACTCAAACTTCATTATGTATATATTAAAATTAAATTTAATAAATTAAATTAGATAATTGATATAAAAATTAATTTAGTATATGTTGTTATATGCCCACATATGCTTTCATTTTGAAAATAAAATTTAAAATTTTATTTATAGTAATATATTTTATTTAATTTATATTTTTTAAAATAATTTTAATAGATACCATAAAAATATTTTTTTAATATATAACTTAATTCTCACTTTATACACATATATCTAGTTATATATAATATATAATCATACAAACTATTATTTTTTTCATATTTAACATATATATCTAGTTATATGTAACATATATATATTCATGTATATCTAAATATATATCACTTTTATATATAATATATATTATAAAAAATTAAAAATATCAATATATATTCGTATATATCACATATAATAGAATATATTATTTGATTTATAAAAAAAAATATCAATATACAATTTATAAATGTTATATGTTTATATATGTTACGTATAATAACATATTAAACATATAATAATAATATATTATTATTCTTATTTGTTTCTCTACTAATATATGTTGTTATATGTTTATATATGTCATATATAAGAACATATATTAATTGAGTTGCAAAAGAAATATTAATATACAATTATTATATATTGTTATATGTTGATATATGTCACATATAACAATATACATTAATTGATTTACAAAAAAATATTAATATATAATTGATATATATTCATATATGTTACATATAACAACATATATCAGCTGATTTGTAATAAAATATCAATATAAAAACTAATATATATTATTATATGTTTATATATAGTACATAAACACTATATATCAATTGATATGCAAAATTCTATTTTTTTAATTAAAGTATATATAATAATATATATCCATATTTATTCACATATATAGTAAAAAACACAGAGCTACTATTTACAAAATGCTATTTTTTAGTTAAAATATATATAACATATGTCGACATATATCCACATATACATACATATATTGACATATACTTATATATATTATTATTCTTTATTTAAATTATATATAGCATATATCAACATATATATACATATACTGTTATTTTTTTGTAATATATATTTACATGCATTGTTTTTATTTAGTTACTTATATATAACATATGTCCAAATATATAGTTTATATAATCTATTAAAATTTGATAGAAAGCTAAAGAATTACAAAATATTTTATTTGAAATATTTTATCGAACACTAGAAGTGCATTATATTAGAAGAAAAAAAATCTCAATTAATATATTTGAAACTATAAATCAAAAATAAAAAAAAAATCTCACAAATAAAATTAAGTTTCTCATTGCGAACCAGTTGCCTAACAAGTATTATAACCAGCAAGTATCGTGTATCAATGTTGGTTTACATATGCTTCTGTATTGAACAACATTAGGTGCATCTCTTTTAGCTTTGAATTTAGTAAACATAAAATATATAAAAAAAGTTAAAAATAAAAAATAAAAGATTAAAAATGAAAAAAGGTAAAAATAGTAAAAATGAAAATGAAATTTAAAAAGAAGTATATTGTGTAATTTTCTCAGTTTTTATTTTATAAAAGGAAAGAAAAATTTATAGGATAAGTTTATTATTCTTAATTCTTCCACTCTATTATTATCTTGTGTTTCTGTTAGCAATTCCATCATGGCTGAGACTAGATGAGTCTTTTTTTTGAATTTTTTTAAATTTCTTTTATTTTCTTTATTTTTTTTTTTGTCAACTTGGTTTTCTTTACTTAAGGATTGTTATTAGTTTAGGAATAACTATGATTTAGGTTATTTTGTTTTTCTATTTTTTCCATAGTTGTTTAAAATTCTTTTATTTGATTTTTAATCACTTTAAGTGAGACACTATTATCAATAATTTTTTTTAAAATTAGAATTTATAATTAATTATATTTTAGTTTTATTTTTTTTCAGTTTAATTGAGATGTCAAACTTTTTTTTTGAACGAAAATTTTCAAACTTTAATTTGTATTAGCTTAAAGCAAAAGTTATATTTATTATTGTTTTATGAATTATGATCACTCATTGTTAATTATTTATCAATTATTATTAGTAATTCACTTATAGATAATTTTCATGATAAAACAATGATGTATTTTATCTTGATAGGTTAAATATATTTAAACTTATTTTAGCAATAAATAGATTATGTTAAATTTGTAATTTTTATTTCTTTAAAAAATACTATGACTATATCTTGGCTGATTGACCCTCTAATATTTTATCCTGACTTCGTGCTTGGTTATATATAGTATATACTTATATATAATTAAACATGTAGAATAGTTATATACTGTTATTCTTTTCAAAATCAACACATATATAAAATTATATGTAACATATATCGATATATACTCATATATGTATAATATATATTGTTATTTTTTTGCAATTTATATTCACAAATATCTAGTTATATGTAATATATATCGATATATACTGTTATTCTATAACTAATATATATCAACATATAATGTTATTCTATAATTAATATATACCGACATATACCTTACTCTTTACTAAAAATATATCACTCCTCAATAAAATAATTTTTTTTCAAAAATACCTCATCTCTTACTACAAACAATATTTTATTTCAATTTTCATCTTTTTTTTTTCAAATTTTGCTTTTAAATAAATATATTTTAATAAAATAGTAAAAATTAATATTTTAAATTATATTTTCAACATATAAAATGTAATCTTTTATAAATAAGAAATAACACTCACAGAAAATAATATAAAAAAGTAAAATATATAAAAATATATTAATACAAATTATTAAATTTATTTTTAAACAAAATTTAAATATTATGCACATAAAAAAATAAAATTTAAGAAAATCTTAATTTTACTTATTATAAATAAATTTAATGAAAAGCAGTATAAATAAAAAATATAAATAGTATAAAATTTATTTACAAATAAAAAATAAAAAAATATAAAAACGAAAAACAAAAAACAAAAAAGAAAGAAAGAAAAAGAACAACGCGAACCGTACTGTAAAACTGAAAAAATTTCATCAATTTTACTATATATACAAACAAAAACCAACTTACCATGGAAAATGAAAACCTAAACTCTAAAACTCATATATTATGTAATTTATATAAATCATTCTTTCAAAATTAAGACGGATATGATCATAAAAATAGTAAAATTTTTCTTATTAAATTATAATACAGCAGTATATTTAGAGATTCAAATTCAAAATCTCTAATTAAACTAAAATAGTCCTTTGTTAATTGATTTATCGCCGGGTAACTGTAATTTCTCTTTTTAAAATACAAGCTAAGTTTAAATTTTTTAAAATTTAGTTGAGTTGACTTGATTATAGTCTTATTAATACATGCTAGGGTGATCAACGTTGTAGTTTTTACTAAAATATATGGGTAATCTCATTTGTTTACAAAAATATAAGATTTACTCTCGTATTTATCAAAATGTACGAGTAAAAAATTTAAACCTCAAGTTTAAATTTCAGTTTGAATTTTTATTTTTTTTATTGTTAAATCATGAAATCGACGCTTACTGTTTCAGCTTCATGATTTCAAATATATATATATATATGTATATATTTACTTTATGGAGTAAAACCGAAACCCGATTTCCCTCCGCGTTCCCACGCTAGCAATTTCGGCGGTGTGGGAACTGTTACAATTTTTTTTGTTTTTTGATTTTTTTAATATAAAAGAGTGTGATAAATTAAAGGATTTTAATAGTCTACTTTTAACATTCATATTTACATACATACATGTAAATAAATATATCACATTTTTAAAATAAATTTATATTTTATATTAAGATAAATTTTAAAAAATGTTATTTATTAAATTTAGTAAATTTGATAAAATTAACATTCTTAATGCTTTAATATTAAAAAATTACAATGATATTTTTTAATTAGATTACAATGATATTGTTTAGAATAATTAAAATATTAATTTTAACTTTTTATTTTATAAATAAATTTTAATATTTTTCAACTTTAATTATTTATTTTTCAAATAAAGAAATTAAAATTTTAATTCATATGATATAATTGATTGTAATTTAACACACAAATTAATATTATGCGATACATTAATTAAGTTTTAGAATAAAAGTGTCTATTTTATTTATTAACTTATTTTTTTTATTATTTTTACCATTTATCATAATGATACAATTAAAAAAAAAGTAAGCAACTATAAAAAATATTAGAAACTTAAGAATAAAAAGTTAATAAAAAAATAAAATAATTATTTTTATTTTTGTTACTTGAATATGTAGTATCTTTTAAATTTTCTAATATTAAAAACTAATTTCACAAATTTTAGAATTACAATCAATTATATTATAAAATTAAAATTTTAATTTCCTTTTTTGGAAAATAAATAATTGAAGGTAAAAAATACTAGAATTATAACACTCACTGACAATTCTCTCATGGAACTTTCAGAAGATGCCACTCGATATACTAAACAGTTCTAAAGACAATCCAATATTCATATTCCACGTAACTTAAACAATAATATGACTTAAAATTTCTGCAGAGTTTCTTCTATAATAATCTCAACCCAAAATTTTTTTAATAATAAATAACACAACTTGTAGTAAAACAATTCTAACTCTCATTAATCAAATCAAACTCCAATAAATCAAATTAATATCAACCATAAATTAAATTAAGCATCATAAAATTTTCAATATATAAATATAGACATAAAATACATTACTAGAATTAATAATCATTCATTAAAGCCTATAATTTCAACTCTCAATACATACATGAATATTCCATCTACTCTTAACAATTCGTATAATCTTCAAATAAACCAAAATAAATTATAAAATATAAACACAATCCTTATTTACAATGTTTATAAAGAACTTTATCTATTTTGCTGCTAATATATGAAACATTTATTCACTACCTCAACACTTTATTTTGATTTATCTTATTTGCGTATCAAAAAAATTATAACACGCTAAGCATTATATATAGCTTAGTGGTACTTGTATACAAATGTCCTGCTACTTAATTTAAAATTAAATAATTATAACAAGAAAAATAGTAAAACTCAATTCTTGAAAATAAATCAAGAAAACAAACATTTCCATTAAAACTTATTTCATTCTAAAATAAATACAAATTCAATTATAATAATAAAATATTTTTGCTATTACCTTCCAAATTATTACTGATTATAATAAAATCTATATTATTGTATTTAAAATTTAATTAAAATTAATAAGTAATAACATATAACTATATAGTATTTATTTATCATTTATTATACTTTTAAACATTACATTTATATCATTAATATGTTATATTTGTAGTTTATACTTTCACTTGCAATTTACTTTAACAAGTTTTAGATCCAATTAAATTAAATAAAATATAAAACCAACATATTTGTTGTCAATACATTCCTTGTAAGATTTATATATTGCATTATCAGGAAATTTTTCATTTATCATTTTATCATATTGAGCATTTTCATTCAATTAATAATTCTGAATACTATTATTTTATTTAACACTTTGAAACACTATGATTTAAAAATAACATTTTGGGACATTTTCATTCAATACACAATTTAATACTTTGAAAACTCTCATTGTATTTGATTTAATAATATTCAATTCAATAAAACCTTATTAAATCTCATTTTTCATTATAATTATTATATATATTTTAGTACATATAAAAGCATATTTTCTTATAATTCAATACTTTATTATAACCAATCAATAATATATATATATATATGTTCCAATAAACTTTTTTTTTTATCTTTATACTTTTGCCTTCATATACTGAGCTTAAAACTCTAGGATCGGATAACGGGTCAGTAGTGGCAAGTAAATATCCAGTAATATCAATCAATATGACCAATGGCCTAGTAATGATAAAAATACCCAGTAACAGTAGTGACATAGAGTGTCCAATAATAATAATAGCACAGAGTATCCAATAATAGTAGTGACACAAAGTGTCCAGTAACAGTAAGGACGTTTATTCTTTGGTTAGCCATTCAATCCCAAAACTAGGTTTATTATTAGTATAATTGGGTAATTTACTTATTTTACTATTCCAATCAATTTAATAATTTTCATATTAATTTTAATAAAATATTCTTTTCCTCCTTTCTTTTAGTCTTTTCACTTTAATAAAATAATGAAATAATTTTTATTTTAATTAACTTAATTATGTAACAAATTATTTTTAAAATTCTACTTAAGTTGTCTTTAGGCATTTCACAAATATACATGTCTTTATAAATTTTATAGTCTATAGACAATCACTTCAAATACAATTATCATGTGTGTACACACACACATATATATATATAACATATTTGTACCAAATTAATTTGATTAACTTTTTTTACATATTAATTTTTTTTATCTTTTCAGTTCATATCTCACATTCTTATTATAACAAAAAAATTCGAAATAGATTTTTCACTTTCACTTAAATTTAATTTTTCAAATTATATAAGTTTCACAAGTTATTATTTCCACTTCAAGAGTGTATATATATATATATATATATATATATTATGTATACGCTTCATATGTCATGTATATTTATTTACAAACTATATGTTGTGATTGATATGTTTTTTTCCATTTTAAACTTTATCAATTTTCTCTAACATATTATCCACTTATATATGATTAACTCAATCCTTAAGATACTACTTCATTCAACCCTAACAATAATGCAACATACAAATTTTGTTCCTAATTAGATTTTCCCTTCATATCATTCCTTTCTCTTTAACTATTAACAATCAATAAAATTCAACTCATCAAACAATTCTATAAACAATTTAATAATTGTTTTTAATCATCCAAAAGTATTGCTGTCAGGTATACATTAGGTATACAATATGTACATCTTCATGCTATTTTCAAAATTTAACTTTCATCACTTAATTAAACCTTCATTTCTCCTCTTTGTTTTCTTTATCTTTATTTCCAAATTATTTTAATCACTAACAATTCATCATTCTATCAATCTTCTTATCTTGTTTCTCAAGTTGTCTTATTTCTCGACAAATAATCTAAAAACTACTAACACTTGCATTCTTTAACTATATACTGATTTGAATATTCAAGGACATGTACCAATATTTTCCTCTTACTTTCCTCGCCTTCTAAGTTTCACCATCTAATAGATTGATCTCACTTCAAACTTATAAAAAATCTACCATTATTTATAAATACTTCCAAGATTTAATCAACAATTCACTACTAACTTCACTCACTTAAACCAAATAAATAATATTTAACATTCTAAGGACACAATCAAATTAAGCTTAAATTACCATAAACAAATCAATTAAGTATAATTCAGTATACTTACATTAAATTACTTTAGGTTAAATAGTAAATTTTCTTGCTCAAGTTATTTTTCTCACTTTAATTCTCTTTCAATGGCACTTCCATCTCTCATTTCCTCACATTCTTTTGCCTATGCATAACCTAATCATATAATTCTATAAATACTACATTTAACTTTAAACATAACTTACTTAAACCAAATAAATCCATATATGTAATAGCAATTTAGCCCCATGTACATTTTCTATCAACAAACAAATAATTCAAGACTTCAATTCTCCAAATAAATACTTCAAATAACCATTTAGTTCCATAAACACAATTTACTTCAAATTCAATTCATTTAATATTCCAATAACTTCGAGATCATTTAAATTATATTTATCAAGAATAGAGTTTTCTTTCTTATTTATCAAATCTTTCATAATCCAACAATTCAATATATCTTCAATTCAAAAATTCCTTTAAACATTATTTTAAACTAAGTACCTAACAATTACACTACCAAATACCACAAACATCATTATACTTAAAAGATAGAAAATTTCATGACCCTAAAATCCTCTAAAATCTTAGCTTACTAAAACCCTAACATGTTCCATAACCCTAAATTAGCACATAAATGATTCAATGGTTGTTTTAAATATTATTTCAATTCAATAACCAATAAATTCACACTTTATACCTTACAAAAATAACATTATTACCATAGAAGTAAAGTTCCATATCCATATTCTTCAACAATCATTCAGTATACAATAATTTCATTTAATCCAATCAAATGTTTACATAAGCAATTAAAATTCAAATAATAGCAAAGTATATGATATACAAGCACTAACCTCATTAAAGTAGCACTTCCGTCCTTCTTCCTTTCAGTTCTTTGATTTGATGATGATTTTCTTGAAAATTTATACTTAAAGTAGATAATTTTCACTAAAAACTTGATTTTTCTCTAAAATTCCCATAATTTCTAAGTTAAAAAATGGAGGAAAAAGAAGAAAGGAGAGTATGGTAGTGATGGAGATGATTGGTATGGGTTGGAGAAGGAAAAACAAGAAGCAAAAGTCAATTTGGCTTCTTATTCTTTTTTTAGTATTTATGATTTTGATCCTATAAAGTGTGCTCATTATAATTTTGGAGTACGTCCACTTTTTTAATTTATTTTTAAATTTGATTTTTAATTCTTTAAAAATTATATAAATAATTTTTTAGTTAATTTAAAGCTCCATTATCTATATCTCTTATTCTAATTTCTTGGATCATATGTGCATTTTCATAATTTTTTGCCCTTTTAATTTTTTTTTCTAGAAATACCGATTAAATTCGTACTTAATTTTAATTTTTCACTTTTTAGAGCTTAATTAATCTTATTTCTACCAATTCTAAATACTCAAACCATATATAATATCATAATCAGTCTAATATATACATATATATTCACTTAATATAGAAAATTAATATTTAAAATTTTTAGCCATTACAAGAATTTATTTAAAAAATAAAATATTAAAATTAACATTTTAATTTCTCTTAATAATATAATTGTAATTAATAAAAATATTATTATAATTTTTGAATATTAAAGCATTAAGAATGTTAATTTTATTAAATTTAATAAATAACATTTTTTTAAATTTATTTTAATATAAAATATAATTTTTTTTTTTAAAAAAAAGTGGCACATTTATTTACATGTATGCATCTAAAATGAATATTAACAATAGATTATTAAAAACCTTCAATTCATCACAAATTTTTTATATTAAAAAATTAAAAAAATATTTAACAGTTTTCACGTCGGACAGATTGCTGGCGTGGGAACATAGAGTAAAACCGAGACTTAGGATTTCGGTTTCACTCCATAAAGTAAAATAAAATATATTTTGAATCATGAAACCGAAACTCTAAGTTTCAGTTTCATGATTAAAAAATAATAATTTAAATCAAAACTTAAATTTTTGATTTAAATTTTTAACTCATATATTTTGGTAAATATGGAAGTAAATTTTATATTTTTTATAAATATATGAGATTACTCCCATATTTTAGTAAAAATTCCGATCCACGTATCTATATGATTTCATTCCTACGAATTACTCTATTGATTCTGCTGAAATTGTTACTTTTATAAAAAAAAATTATCCCTATTAAATTATCACCTTATAAAATTAAGAAAAATTAATTAATTTTTTTATAACTCTATCCTTATCATTAATTACTTAATTAATAGATTAAGAATATAATATTAATAAATTAATAAAATATATTTTAATTTATTTAAAATAATTTTATATAATATTTAAATAATTTTTTAATTTTTTAATAGATGTGCATCAAGCGGAATATAACTATTTCAGCGGTTGAGTAGAGTATAAAATTTCACTCCTCCTTGCCTTGCAAACATTAGAATTCAAGCATCCAAAATGACCATAATATATATAATGCCCCCATAACACAGTTAACCACTTCTCTTCTCAGCTGTACATCTTTGTTCTTCGCTCTGTTCTCCAACCAAGCAAACCCACGCCCAAATCCTTGTAAATAATCACCTCACCAACGTTGCCGCCCTAACTGATATCCTGTTAGCTTATTCTAAATCTGGGGTTCTCCATGATGCTCGCAAAGTGCTCGATATAATGTGTGATAAAAAACATGCATTCATGGAACATTATGCTCTTCTCCTATGTGCCGAATTCTCTTTATTCCGATGCTATTTGTGTTTTCGATAGGCTTCTAAAGATGGTTTTCGGCCAGATCACTATACCTTAAGTCGGTTGTTTAAGTTATCTATAGGAATGGGTGCTCATGGTTGGATGACTAGACTTGGTTTGAGGGATATGTTGTTGGGGTGGCACTGTTTTGGTCTTTTGTGTGAAATATATGGAATTGATTGATGCAACGGAGTTTTTCCGAAATTTTGTAGGGAGACTGGTGCTTGGAATATGATGATTTCAGGATTTAAGAGAGCCGGTTCCTACTCAGAGGCTTTGAATTTGTTTAGGATTATGATCGTACGAGGGGTAAAGGTTGATGCCATAACTATTCCGAGCATTTTGAATGCTGCTGGAGGGGGAGGTGACTAAAGGAACATAAATTTATGGCGAAGTGGTAAAGAGTACGTGTATTTGATGGAAACGTTGCAGTTGGGAAATCATTGATTGATGTATAAAAAATTTGGGAGCTGGATTGATTCACAGAAGGTTTTTCAGAATATGCAGAATTTAAATGTGGTGACATAGACTACCATGATATCCAGTTATGGAATTCATGGGAAAGCAGAGAAAATCATTGGATCTTATTTTTAGGAAGATGAAAGATCACGGATTTAAACGCAATCTAACTGTAGTTTTGGCAAGTTGCAGTCACTCAAGGCTAATAGATCAAGGGTCAGGAGATATTCTATTCTATATGGTAAGACTGTGGATTTGAACCTAGCATAGAGCATTATGCTTGTATGGTGGATCTTTTGGGTCCTTGAGGACATATTGAAGAAGCACTTAGTTTGGTACAGAATATGAAGCTAGGAGCAACAAATCTCTGGGATTGCTAGCTGGTTGTGCCATGTACAAGAATGTCAAGATTGGAGAAATAGTAGCTCAATGTGTCTTTGAACTGGAGCCAAGAACCTTGAGCAGTTACATAACCTTATATTATGAACCTCATAATATTTTGGATTCTGTAACAAGAATCAGAACAAAGATGAGAGAACTAGGTTTAATGAAAACTCCTTGTTGTAGCTGATTAACTATTGAAGGAATATAAATTCTCTCAGTGGGACAATTCTCATACACCAAAGGAAGGTAATGTGTGAAACATTAGATGACATGATCAAGGTGCTGATGCTGCCTGATGATTTTGATAAGGAATCTTAACTGTCAGTACAAATTTTTTTAAAATACGGTACCCAAAAAAAAAAGATAATGCATAAGTATGTCTTGCACAAGTTTCCCTTTTCTGTTTCATGTTGAATTAAATGTTTGATGAATATTACCTACATAATTAAGCATATTGAAGGGATGCAATTATGTCAGTAATTACTGTGGTCGCAAATGTATGTAAAATTATCACTACTTCGCTATCATCATTTCTTCTCTGTTAGTCCAATAATGATAGATCTGAAATATGAAATTAATTTCCTTTAATATTTTTTTTATTTCAATTTGAAAAATAACTGCATATTATTCCATAAGCTTTTTTATTATTCCAACAAATTTTTGAAAACCTTTGGAATGAAAAAGAAAATTATCAAATATCATCTCACTAGGGATGCAAACATATGATCATATTGCCGCTTATTCCATTATTTGCATTTCAATCAGACTTTGTGCTCAAGAAATTGCTGATTTGAGGCAGAAGAGGATGCTGCCAAATCAGAAACTGAGGAATGTCCAAGTGAAAATTCAATGTGTGAACCTTGACACATTTTTCTCATTTTTCTTGATCACCTCATCAATTTGCACATCTTCTTCAATGGTTATTATCCTGGTTTGTTCACCATGTTGTCCTGGTATGATTTCCTCCTGAACTCTTATGTGTTCATCAAAAGCTATGACTTCAGTTTTCTAAACCATTTTTTTTATTTCTCTTCTTAATGAAGCAGCAAAGAGCAACAGAGAGAAATGCAAGAAAGAATAGACCACCAAGTGAGACAAAGACAATAACTATGACAGTTGAATGATGTCCTGGTGTTGGTGTTGGTGGTGGAATGAGATAAGGTGATGGTGGAGGAATAGAATGGGGTGGTGGTGGGGAAGAGATTGGATGACTGGGTGGTTTTGCTGCAGGAGTTGGTGGATGATTGGGTGGTGTTCCAGGCACTGGGAATGGTGGTGGGCGTGCATTGGGATGATGCGGTGGAGCTACTTGAGGAGGGGAGGGAGTATTGGGAGGCGGCGCTATTGTTGGAGATGGTGGTGGATGATTAGATGGAGTTCCTGGCACTGGGAATGGTGGTGAAGGTGCAATGGGATGATGTGGTGGAGCTACCTGTGGAGGGGTGAGTATTATGAGGTGGTGGTTGATGACTGGGTGGAGCTTCTGGTTTTGGAGATGGGATAATGGGATTGTGCGGTGGAGCTACTCTTGAAGGAGGAGTATTATGAGGCGGTGCTACTGTTGGAGATGGTGGTGGTTGATGCTTGGGTGTAGTTCCTGGTTTTGGAAACGGTGGCGGGATAATGAGATTGTGCGGTGGAGCTACTCTTGGAGGAGTATTATGAGGTGGTGCTACTGTGGGTGATGGTGGGGGATGAAATGGATGAATGGGTAGATTATGTGGTGGCGGTAGAGGAAAATATGGGAAGTTATAATTATAGTAGTTAACAATAGGAGCCATTTCAATATGAGAAAGGTGTGGAAGTCGATAGATTATATATAATGCTGGTGCTGAGATGCAGAGAATATGGGTTGATAGTCATGTCTATTTGTATGATTTGGAATTTGTAGTTTTGCATGCTTCTAAGCTTTTAATAACTTGACTGTCATGCTAAGGTTTTGAAGAGCTGTCATTGATTGAATTAAAAAACACTTGCGTGATTTGGAGGGAGAGATTACCCTTAAGCTAGCTTAATTTTGAACCATAACTTAATTTTGGACCCACTATTATTATCTTTCAAATATGGTTATCATTTTCCCCAAAACTTTTACCGCAGATATATATACATGGACAAAGTGGGAACATATTAAACGACACCCTTTCAATCATAATGTTATGAACAATTGCTTAAAGAATTAAAGAATCTTTTTCTGTCAAAAAAGAAAATTTATCTTCTATGTAAATCTACACCATTCGTTGAGAAGCCTGAGCAAACTCTTTAACTTTTGCAGGAAATTTCCAGCAATTGCCACAGTTTCCAAACAAAACTAATCCATTCTTCATACATTAATCCAAGCCTGAGCAAACTAATCCACAGTTTCTAAAACTATAGCTAAAAGTTTTTACAAACTATAAAAATTAATACATTCTTCATAGCTATGTAGTTCGTAGCAAATATATTATTGTTTGTTATGGTATATAAAAATTGTAAATTTAAGCACAACGTTTTATAATATAGCTAATAAATCTAATTAGTTACAAAAATTTAAAATTTATAACAAGAATAGTGAAGAAGCAAATATTTATTTTTTTTTATTTAAGAATATCATATCAAGATATTATTTTAGTAATTTATCTAGCTATGTAATTATTTTATTTTCATATTGCGTTCCGTTCTATTTTTGACAGTCTGTTGCCAATTTATTTAGTTTTCTTATTTTTAGTAAAGATTTATATAACTCTAACTTTATATAATGTAACATCTTATGAGGTGATAAGAGAGCTAGTTTTTCATATTTCAATAAAATTTTAAAAAGGATTTTATCTCTTTTCCAAGCTTTCGGTATTATTTGAATCAACGATTGCTTGTTTATTTCTATATTCTTAGGTATTCTTAGACTAAACAGGAATAACACTCTTTTACCCTTGCGTATATCTTTTTGCTGCATTAATTGGTATCAGAGCCGTGTTAGCTTCTGGAGAATTACGACATTGCGAAGACAACCACAACAATGTATAGAAGAGGTTTATGAGTTTGATCTCATGATCCACCTTGAGCATCGACTCTAACAAATGATGGACCGATTAACAGAGCGAATGATGCAACAAATGGAGGATCAATTAGAAGCACGATTATTGCATGCTCTTGGTTTAGATAGTAGAAGAACTAAAATTGAGATATTCGACTCGCATTAAAAATTACATACAAATAATTATTTAAAAAATGATTTTGAATAATTAGAACCAATTTTTGATGAATATAATGATGAGATAGAGAAAGATGAAGAATTACAATCAATTTTTGATAACTATTGTGAGGAGATGGAAGAACCTAATATTTCAACAACAATGACTGAGAAAGAAGCAAAGAAATTAGTTGATAGTTTTACAAACACCAGAATCAATCAATTCAATAGAAACATATTTTTTGAAATATGTGACCCGATTTGGAAAATATTTCAATATTTTGTTGAAATTCAGCAGTCATTTAAAGAGTTGAAGGAGTTGGTTGATCATAATTTGCCAGAGAATTCACAATTTTTACAGAATAATGAACATGTCATTGTAATATTTCAGTTATTGGTTCTTCAGCACTATAAAACTCGAGATCGAGTTTTTTTTCAAGCAAGGGAGAATGATGAAGTAAATATTTATTTTCTTATTTAAGAATATCATATCAAGACATTATTTTAGGAATTTATCTAGCTATGTAATTATTTTATTTTTATATTGCGTTCCGTTTTATTTATGACAGCCTGTTGCTAATTTATTTAGTTTTCTTATTTCTAATAAAGATTTATGTAACTCTAACTCTATATAATGTAACCTCTTATGAGGTGATAAGGGAGATAGTTTTTCATATTTTAATAAAATTTTAAAGAGGACTTTGTTTCTTTTTCAAGCTTTCGATTTTCTTTGAATTAACAACTGCTTGTTTATTTCTATATTTCTGGGCATTCTTAGACTAAACAAGAATAACACTTTTTTATCATAGCTTATTTAACTTTAGTTGCGTCAAATAGTTATATAATTTCAATTATATTCACGTAAATGGATTAATTATTAATAATAATTTATTGCCATATAAATGATAGACGTGTAGCAAATTAATGTTTTGATGGTTTGCCTAAAAAAAATTAATGTTTTGATGGCCATATGTTATAAGATGTAATATGTGTAGTTATGTATACTTTAATATATCTTGTAGCTAACATTGCATTTTATAACTATAGAATAACTTTAATTGTGTTAAAATAATAACTTATTAGCATATTAAATTTAAGGCAAAATTATTAAAAAATACTTAATTTTACCGGGTTTTACACTTCTATCACAAACTTTTTTTTTAATAAATTAGTTCGTGAATTTAGTTTTTCGTTTCAAATACATCTTTATTTTTTTTTACTTTCGTACTTTGCAAAAGTAACGTTTATTTATGTATTCTTTAAAAAAAATTAACAAAATAACGAAATGAATGGCCGTTACAAAAAAAAGTAATACTGTTATTTTTTTTAAAAAAAATTTAAGTGATATTCTTTTACCTTATGTTCTCAACATGCTTTTCTAGAAATAACAGACAAAGCTAAAATTAAAGCCCGCTAATAGTGTATAGCTGGTTCTTTTTCAGTATTTTTCAATTTTTTTTGAACAGGAATAGATATCATTCATTCATGAAATAAATCAACCAATAACAATAGTTCCAGCTCCTTAGTATGTTTAGAGACCCAATCAACTGCAAGACTAGCTTACGTATAGCAGACGCCAGCCAATATGCAACTTTATTGCAAGATCGATATACAAAAGAAAATTTCTACTGCTTAAAGGATCTTTTTAAAGATTTAATCTATTCCACTCTATTTTCTATTTCCCTAGGACAACTAGACGCATGATTAACAGCATTTATCGGGATCTGATTATCATATTCAAAAACACACTTCCTATAGCCATATACTGCTGCTTTTTGCACCACCAATAGGAGTGTTTGGGCTTCATTCCTTGGTGGAGAGAAGGACTCAGCAACACATGCAAAGCCATCTATGAGTACTCCATTTGATTTGGATATGGCTGCTTGCCCTACAAAGTGCGATATTTCCTTAAAGTTTGCGTCTATATTAACCTTCATCCATCCGTGGGGAGAAAGCTACCAAAAGGAAGACATCCTTTGAGAGAGGTTTAAATCTTGCAACCTTCTAGTTCTTCCAGATTGTACAGCTTCTGTTGCACTAGCAAGCTCAAAAGAGGTCTGACAAAATGTTGCATACTGAACTGTGTCTTCAGGTAGCTTATGCTGTTTAAACAAGAGAGATTATTAGAATTCCTCAATAATTGGATAGCATCAAACCACCAATCAATAAAAGAATTTTGATTAAGAACAACGGGATTCAGACCCAAATTTGATCTAAACCAGGCTGCTCTTGCATGATCACATTGAAAAAGCATGTGTGTGATAGATTCCTCACTGTGTTTACAGAGGAGACAGACTAGATGAGCTGAGTTTTCTTCTGAACAGATTTTTAGTGACAGGAATTGCATTAGCACAAAGCCTCCAAATGAAACATTGGATTTTGGGCTGAGTAATGAGTTTCCAAATTGAATGCCATATAACTTTCCTATTAACATTGTTACTGATCTCTGCTTGAGTCTGATTAGAGTGAGAATCACATAAATAGTGATAAACATATTTAACACTGATTCTACCATATTCATCACAATGCCAAATAATTCTATCCTTAGATTCACAAAGTGAAATAGGAATGCTCCTAATAGCTTTGCCTTCAACATTAGAAAAACTAAATTGATAACACTTCTATCCCAATTCCCACTCTCTATGATAAGATCAGATACTAAAGATATATCTACCGCCTCTGGTTTGGGAGAATGAATTTTAAATTGGGGTAAGGAGGGAACCCACTGATCCTCCCATATTCTTACTGATCTTCCATTCTTTATTTGCCATCTTAGACCCCCTTTAATGGCATCTCTGATTTCCAACAGGCCTTTCCAACTCCATGAAGGTCTATGACTTCTTTTGGCTTCTAGAAAAGAAGAATTAGGAAAGTATATGGCTTTCATCAAACTGCTTCAGATACCCTGCTCCATATTTATAAGGTTCCAGGATTGTTTTGATAGAAGGGCCATATTTAAAAAATAAAAAGATTTAAAGCCCATTCCCCCTCTATACTTTGATTTTGTTAAAAGGCCCCATCTTTTCCAAGATATTCCTTTATTAGAATTGAATTGTTTCCACCAAAAGGAAGATAAGAAGCTGTCTAAGCTCTGACAGAAGCTTTTTGGTAGAACAAAGCATGACATGATATGATTGCTTTGAGAACTGACTTAATAAGCACTTTCTTTCCAAAATGGGATAATAACTTATGTTTCCAAGTTTGGGCCCTAGCAATAAATTTATCTTTAATCAATTTCAAGAATTGAATTTTGGATCTTCCCCATTTAGAAGGCAGCCCTAGATATTTTTAATTCTCACTCAACTCCCTCATACCCAAGTTCTAGAGGATTGAAGTTTTTAGCTCATCTGAGATATTTTTATTGATGGCCACACTTGATTTTCCTACATTTATCAATTGGCCTGAGGCCTGACAATAGCTATCAAGAAGGAATTTAAGATTAGCTATGTCAAATAGGTTAGCTTTCTCACATAATAATGTGTCATCCACAAACAACAAGTGGGTAAGCTTAGGAGCTTTTCTATTCACCACAAATCCTGAGATCAACTTAATTTCTAGGGCTTTATCTAGCAAGATAGACAAGGAATTTGTTATAAACAAAAAATGAAGGGAGATAATAGATCTCCTTATCTTAGTCTTCTGGATGGTTTAAAAGAACCCGCACAAGCCCCATTAAGAAGGATGTTATAATTAACTGTAGTTACACACTGCATGATGAGATTCATAGCCCTTTAACAAAAGCTCATAATCTTCAAAGTTTCCTCTAAATTATTCCATTTAACTCTATCATATGCTTTATTCATGTAAGTTGGATGATTAGTTTTAGAAGAATTTGTGCTCAAGGCATGGAAGAGTTCATTCGTTATCATCACAATAACATGGATCACTCTCCATGGGGTGAAAGCTTTTTGACCTAGATGAATGATAGCATTCAAGAAAGGCTTTATTCTTGATACAATAATTTTAGAAATGACTTTGTATGAGAAGTTACAAAGTCCAATTGGTCTAAATTGTTAAATAGATTTTAGTGCTTTAACTTTAGGTACAAGGGCAATATTTGTGTTGTTGATTGAAGGAGGCAGTATACCTGTTAGGAAGAAATTTTGAATTGCCCTAATAAGATCATCCTTAATGATATTCTAGAATTTTTGATAAAAAAAAATTCATGAAAAACCATCTAGCCCTGGTGCTTTATATGGCCCTAAATCAAATGCAACTTTTTGAATTTCTAATTTAGATGGTATAGAACAGAGGGATTAGTTAAGAGGTTCAGGAATTATGAAGGTGCAATGATTTAATATATCATCCTGACCTTGCAGCTCTGTATAATTTAGCAAAATAATTTAAAATATGCTCCTGCATTTCTCCTCATTTTCTAGCCAAACTCCCTCTTCATTTTTTTTTAATTTTATAATGGTATTAGTTTGCCTCCTCTGAATAGCAAAGGCATGGACGAATTTATTATTTTTATCTCCTGCAGTCAACCAGTTTATGCTAGACCGTTGAAACCAATAGCTCTCCTCTAGCATCCAAAGGGTTTCTAACTCTTCTACAATTTCCTTCTCTTTAATATGAAAATCCCCAATCCACCCACACCACCCCACTTCCCCACCTCAATCAGGTTTAGAATAGAGCATCTCTAGTATTTCTTTGACTTTTGTAATTTTTTTCTTAGCATTCAAATTAGTGTTCCTATTCCACTTTTTTAATTTTAACATGGTAAGTTTCAGTTTTTGTTTAGAGTTATCCATGTTTAAACTTCTACCTTCTAAAGGCCAAGCAAGATTAACAATTTCTTCACACTCCTTTTTTTCTAGCCATTTAGTGTCAAATTTGAAACACTTTTTTCTTTCCTTTAATACGATTTTAAAGAATAGCAAGATTGGTTTATGGTCTGTACCAAGAAAAGGGCCATGCTGTATATAGGCACTTGAATATCTAACTGTAGACTCTTAAATTTGGACCTGAATAAGCTTAGTTCTAATTTAAAAGCCCAAACTAAGGTCAATCCAATCATAAAAAGCCTAAGTTAAATCCAATCCAATTTTAAAAGCCCAAATCAAGTTTGGACCCAATTAAAAAGCCAAAATCAACTGTGGTCCAATTTAAAAAGCTAAACTAACCCAAAAATCATAAGCATTTGCTTATAGTGAATTGGCCAATTGGCCATGCCAGGGCCCAATTCGCTTAATTTAGATGCTTAAATGTCCTAAATATACTTAAACTCAGATTGATTCAGATAAAGACAGGATTTTCTAATACGATTGGGACTGTGTAACTGAGATGAGGCCGGATTATTATCTCAATGTTGCCTATAAAAAGGCAATTAACAGAAGCCACAAAGGGAAATGAAAAGAAAGAGATAGAAAGCATTTGACGGCCGAAAATTAGCAAAAGCAAAGCACATAAATAGAACAATTACAATCAACAAAAAGCAATTAAAAGCAAAAGCGACACAGTAAGCAATCCATGGAGACAGTAGCTAAACAAAGCAATTGTTCTTGGATTACATCAGGCCTCCAACCGATGTAATATTGGTTCAACAAATTAATATTGGTGGAGCCAACAAACGAATGTACGATTCTTATTAATTTATCCAACTGAATTCATTGATAAGTTTTAATATTTGATTTACTATATTGACAAGAATTACATATGATAAGTGATCTTATTTTCACAGTAAGTTGCAGATTTATGGCTTGAACCAATCGAAACCCTAATTCTATTTTACATCTTAGAACTATATCATAGGATCTTCAATGCATGTCTTAAATTTTAATCTTGTATATGGGACTTTAGTTTTAGGATTAAATCTTAGTGTTGCAAATACCAAGATTAACACTAAAATCCTAGTTTTCAAGATAAAATACCAATTTTGTATGCTTTGATCCTAAACCCTGATTGCTTGTTTCTGGACCTAATTAGTAAGATCAAACCCTATTTTTAGTAAAATCATAGTTTATATTTTAAAACCCTAATTTACATTCTAAAACCCCTAAAATTTACATTATAAAATCTTAGTTTGCATATCAAACCCTAATTTTATATATTTAATCATTATTTAGCTTTAAAAACCCTCATTTTGCCAAGAAACCCTCATTTGATTAATGAAAAACCCTTTATTATATGATTTATTTGTTTAATTGAATTATATTTATTTGTTATTTGGATTTTAAAGTTGTAAAATGCATGTTTTTGTATAGTGGGTGCCTTGTTTATTTAATTTATTTATTTTATCTTATTTGTGTTTGAGGATTGATGTAAGGAACACGTTTTCATCAATTGGTGGGTGTCCTATTTATTTACTTGTATTTTGAATATTGGACATTGTAAATGTATGTTTTTATCCTTAGATGGATGCCTATTTTATTTATTTTATTTCAATAATATGATAGATGATTATTTCTTTTAATTGTATATAATATGGATAATGTCATGATATTTAAGAATTCTATAATATTTAAATCTGAAAAGGAGGTCGGTTCCAATGAACCAGACGTTATGGGCGTGCTGGGTCATTCTCAAATTTTTCATGCGTACCCAACTTTCTGAACCCAATAGGGGGGTTGGAGATTTCTTAAGAATCAAGTTATCCACCCCTTTCTTTCTTTCCCAGCCCATTTGGGTGGCGACTCCAATTCTTCGGGTCTAGGCCCATATTCTATAAGGCTCTGAGTCTAACAGTGTCGAAATTACAAGAACTATTCCACCGAGAATGGGGGTAAAAATCTCCACTCATACTAACCCTCCATTCCCAATTAACTAGTACTCTGTCTAAACGCTGCTGGATGTTTCTTTCATTTTCCTATTTGTTAGACCGTGTAAAGATGGGGCCTTTAACGCCTAAGTCTAACAACTGCAAATTATTCATCCAACCAACAAATAAATCACACTAGCCACTATCTACTTCCTGACACCCTATCTTTTCTTTATCATACGTGATAAGGTTGAAATCACCTGTACAAATCCAAGGAATTGAATTTCTTAGATTTAGGGATGCTAATTCAACAAAAACTTCTTTTTTTCCACATTTATGTGGGCAAGCACAAATGAATGTAGCTATAATATATTTAAAATCGGGATCATAAATAGTAGTGTGGATAAAATTATGACCTAAGCAAATCTTCTGTACCAGCCATCTTTTCGACCACCATAAAGCCAAACCACTCACTGCTCCTTTCGGATCATAATAGTCCCCAAAATCATAGCAAAATATCTTTCTTTGAGACTCCATGTATCCTCTTCGTTGTTTAGTCTCTGACAAAAAAAAAATGATTTCTGGGCAATTTTGTTGGATGGTATCCTTTAAAGCCCTCCTTTTCAAGGCTAGCCCAAAACCTTGATAGTTCCATACTAAAGCCATCATGGCTCTTAAGTGGCTTTGGGTGAGCCACCAACTTTGTGCTGAACAAAAACTTCTACTGAACTATCTTCTTTTTCCCTGGCTAACCTCTTCCATTTTTTAGTAGTGCTTGGGCCCTTAGCATTTCCTTTATGTAAGTTCACTCTAGTAGCAAATTCTGAAATCTTCATCTTCCTCTCAATTATTGGAGTGAAAGGAATAATGTTAAAGTCTTTTACATTCTGAATTAACTAGCTTTCGTTTGATGGACAATCCTCCCTAAGTACCTCTTGTGCAAGAATTCTAGATTCCTTTGTAATGTTCTTATATACCCTTAATTTTAGCTCGAAATTAAATTCAATTACAATTAAAAGGCCCAAATCAAATGCAGTCTCAATTAAAAAGCCTAAAACTGAGTCCGATCTAATTTTACAAGCCAAATGACTAAATCGACCCAGAAATCATGACAATTGGCTATGGTTAGGGTTTAATTCGCCATGAGCAAATGCTCATAGCAAATTGGTCATGACCAATTCACCATGAGCATTTGCTCATAGCAAATTGGTCATGACCAATTCGTCATGAGCATTTGCTCATAGCAAATTGGTCATGCTTGAGGCCTAGTTCATTGTTTAAATGTCTTAATTTTGCTAAAACTCAAAATGGATTAGGATAAAGAGAGGTTTTTCTAATACAATTAGGCCTGTATAACTAAGATGAGGCTAGATTATTGCCATAATGTTGCCTATAAAAAAAAATTATTAGGAACAATTAAGGGGACGACCACAATTAGCAATCAGAAAGCAACAATTAGCAAAGAAAGGATACAACAACCCTAAAAAAGCAAAAGAAACAGGCAGTGACTTTTAAAATCCAAGAAGAACACAGAGAGCAAATAGAAACCAAAAAGAGAAACAATAGGAACGAAAGCTAAAATAGCATAAGGAAATTTAGAATACAAGAGCAAACTTTAATTGTTCATTGTTCATCCAAAAACCCTAATCGGTCCAAGCCATCAAAACCTTTCAAGATAGTACCTATTATCAATTCTCATGAGGGATTGGGTTGATTTGATCCATGAGGTTTGGCTCAACAAAATTAATTTGGTGGAGCTAACAACGCAGGTATGGTTTTCTATACTGTTACTTATTTAATATAATAAACTAACATCTTTGCTTTTCCTGTAACTTTGTAAATTCACTTTGTTTTATCTTGTTTGATTAAACACTAAAACCTTAATTTTGTAATCTTGCATGTTAAAACCCTAGTTTTTCAATTAAAATCCTAGTTTCATAATCAAAAGCCTAATATGATTAATAACATATATTTTAGAGGCAGCAACTCATTCAACAAGTATGGTAAATCTTTTACTTTTTGTTTAGCCAGACCGTCATATGTGTTGTGCCTATATTTTGTTAATGGGTTAATGTTAAGATATGTTTGTAGATTACAATTTTATTATTTGGATTTTTAGGGATGTAAAAGGCATGTTTTCACTTGTGGATGCCTTATTTGAGATAATTGTAAGGGACGTGTTTCCACCTTTTGATGAATGTCCTATTTTATTTATTTTTATAGATCTTGAATATTTGTAAGAGCATGTTTTTATCCTCGTATGGGTACCCATTATATTTGTTTGTTTGAATTTATGATATGATTATCCTTTATTTTATTTACTTTAAATTAATTGTAAATGAATAATATTGTAATAATGTAAAAATTTAATAATGTTTAAACCTGAAAAGGAGATTGGTTCTAATAAACCAGATATTTTGGGGATGTTGGGTCACTTCTCACCTTTATCATGCATACCCAACTTTCTGAACCTAGTAGGGGTGGAGATTCCTTAGGAATTGAGTCATCTACCTTTTTTTTCCTTTTAGCCCGTCCGGATTGTGACTCCTATTCTTCGAGTTTAGGTCTGTATTTTTTAAGACTTAGAGCCTAACAATGTCGAAGTTGCAAGAATCATTTCAGTGAAAGTGAGGACAAAAATCCTTGCTCATAGTTCTCCTACATCTTCTCTGTGTCTAAATTCTTCTTAAAGTGATTATTTGGAATGAGAGATGAATAGTAATCAACTGTCTTTGTTCCATTAGGCCCATGACCTTTTATTTCTCTAGAGGAATTTACATAATATAACCTCTTATGAGGTTTGGTTTTCAAAACTACGGCCCACTTTTCTTTTGTTTCAAAACTATGATTTTTGATTTTTTTTTTCATTTTACGTAAAGAAAATCATTATTTTTTATTTTTATTTTTTTTTGCTTTTTTATTAATTTTTTTATTTTCATTTTTTAATATTTTATTTGTATTTATTTTTTTATTCATAAATATTTTTTTTTATTTTCATATTTTCAACATACAAAAAAAATATAATATATACATAACATATATATAACATATACAATATATATATATATATATATAACAAACAGTGACATATACTAACATATACACAATATATATAATATACACATAGAATAAATAGCGATATATACATACATATACCAAACATACACACATCATCTATATAATATTTATATAATTTATTTAATATTTTTTTAACTTTATTTTTTAAAATTTTATACACACATAACATATGCAGAATATACACATAACATATATACAACATACACAATAAATACATAGCATAAACATAATATCTATATAACACATACATAATATACACACAAACATCTATACAAAACAAAATAATTTTTTAAAATTTTTTTATATGTATAATATGCAAAATTTGTTTTAAAATAAATTTAATGATTTTTATTAATATAATTTTTAAAGCTATTTGTTATTTGTAATTAAAATTAAAATTTTCTTTTTATAAGAAGTTAATAAATTTTATTATTTGAAAATATTAAATATTATTATTTTATTAGACTATATTTATTTAATAGTATTTTTTTAAAAAAAAAAGATGAAATTTATAATAAAATATTACTTAAAATAAGAGATAATATATTTTTTTTAAAAAAAATTGCTTTAAAGAGAAGTAAGATATTTTTGAAAAAAAAATATTAATTTAGTATTTTTAAATTTTTAAAGATGCAGTATTTTTTAAAATGAAATTTATTTTAAAGGTAATTTTATAAGGGAAAATGACACCCTCTACCACATTTTTAAAAAATTTTACTTTTTTATCAGGAGTATTTTAATTATTTTATTATAAACTCATAATAAACTCGTTATAAACTGTGTAAAATTTACAAACTCATTATAAACTCATGATAAACTCATTATAAACTTATTATAAACTCTTTGTAAACTAATAAAAATTTAGTATTTTGATAAATATTTTATAAATATGATAAATTTGAAATTATTTTTAATTTTTTTTTATTTTTGTCAAAAGCCCATTTTATAAATATTCCATTTCTCGGCCCAATTCTAGTGCTTTAACGAGACTCTCCATGTTTGTTCCAGGCCCAGTCTGACTAGGCCCAACTGACAAACCTTCTATACCCAAGCCTTGTTGATCTTTTGAAGTTTTTGTTCTAAGTTTTCTTGAGTGTTATAGTTGTTTCTTTTAGGATTTTTTTGTTTATTTTTTTACTTCTTTAATTGGATTTTCCCCTATTTGTATAGTTTTTAGGATTCAAAAATGGTGAATACTCGTTTTTATCTAGTCATTTCCCTTATCAAATACTTAGATACTTAGGTCTGTTAAGTGATTTTCAAATGTTTAAGAATTCGAGAAAAGGGGTTTTTGCTATTGTTGAAGATGTTGTTGCTATAGATGAAGGTTCTACTAAAATTGTTGAAGCTCCTGATGAGAAGTTATGGTACTGCATTATTTATCAATTTGTTTTTTGCTTTTGCTCTTGTTTTTATTGTTGATATTTTGCATATTTTTTGTAGATGTTTTGTTATTTTTGTTTCATTTGATGTTTTTAATTGCTAAATCATATAATGCTTTTAATGTGATATATATATTGTGTTTTTGTCTTGATTTGTGTTGATTTGTAATTTATAAAATCTATAATGTTTTTTTTAAATTTTTGTATAAGTTGTATATATATTGTGTATATTTTTTTTTGGTATGGTGTATTTTAACTTGTAAATCATATTATATTTTTGATGTGATGTATATGTTTTGTCTTTGTTTTGATATATTTTGATGTTTGATTATTAAGATGTAAAATTCTTTTTTATTTTTTCATATTAGTTTTGTGTATATTGTGTTGATGTTTTTTTTTGTTTTTGTTGTCTATGTTGTATTTTAACTTCTAAATCATTTAAATTTTTTACACTTAAATGCATTTATACACAATCTTTAGTGTGTTGTGTATATTTAACATGACCTTAATTTTTTGGCAAATAAATACATAGCTTTTGAAGTATTGGCAAATTTATACATATATTAACTGCACTATAACGGATGTTGATATAGCAAACGTCTCACTAGCATGAATTACACAAATAAAAAGTGTGGCATACCAAACCAAAATAATAATCTTTAGCATGTTTTATATACTTAACATGACCTTTTATTATTATTATTATTTTGCAAACAAATACATGACCATTGAAATGTTAGGTTGCACTATAACAAATGCTGATATGACAAAATCCATTAATATGGCTCGACAAATAAAAGATGAAGAAAACAACATTGTTTTGCAACATTGCTTTCTTCCCCAATATAAACCTAATTTTTAACTGCATCAGTTTCATTTCTCTCTACCTCTAACTCATCTTCCTTTCTATTCAATGAAGAACAGGGTCTTCATCTTCTTACAATAGTTCTTTCAGACCTGTGATATGCAACCATGGAATCTTCTTGAACATATAATTCTTCTTCAAATTGAAATGGATTCAATAAAAAAAATGGTATTCATACTATAGATATTTGGTGAAGAAGACAATGTCATAAAACAGTGTCATTTTGACGTAGAATGCCACATCTTTTATTTAAATAACTTATAATAATGAGTTGTTTGCCACATCAACATCCATTATGGTGCAGCTAATGGATGTATCGATTTGCTAATACTTCAAAGCTCATATATTTATGTGTCAAAGAAATAAAAAGATCATGTTGTTAATTAATATGCAAAACACATTAAAGGTCATTTTGACGTGGAATGTCATTTCTTTTATTTTGGTTACTCACACTAATAAGTCATTGGCCAAATCAACATATGTAATAATATAGTTAATGGATGTATCAAATTATCAATACTTCATGCACTATCATGTATCAATTTTTTTGCGTAAAAAATAAGGTCTTATTAAATATAAAAAACATGCTAATCGTCATGCATTATTATGCATTTAAGCCTATTTTTTTATGTTATGAATATGTTGTGTTTTTTGTGTTGATATATGTTGATTTATAATTAGTTAGAAATTTATTACTGTTGTAAAGTTTTGTATTAATTATGTGTTTGTTGTGTAGATGTTTTATTTTTATTTTATTTTATATGATTTTTTAAATGATGAATTATATAATATTTTTAATGTTATGTAGATATTTTTTTTTATTTTGAATTATTAATAGTAGGATGCTTATGTTGTTTTGTTATTGTGTTTATGTCCTGTGTATGTTGCATAGCTATTTTATGTTTATTATTTTGCATGATTTTTTTATTATATTGTGAATTCTAAAAATTATTTTTTTTTTTGCATTGAAATTTAAACTTGGTGGTAGTTCTAGAATTGTTTCTCATGTGAGCTATGATATTATTATCAATTTGCATAAGAAGTTGTCTACTAATCAGCTCCAACTTTTCTGACACTCCTTTTTAGTTTCATATTGAATATGGTTGAATTTAAGTTTCAATCTTAATTGATTCATTCTTTGTCATCGAGAGAGGTTAATATGTCTAATCATAGCGAGTTTTCGTTTGATGTTACGGGTATACGGTTGAGTTTAAGAATTTAAGAATTTGCTTTGATTTATGGGTTAAAATGTGTCAGTGAGTGTAATAGGATATTGTATAGCAAGAATGTTCAGTTAACCATGTTAAGATGCAGTCGGTTCGATTAGAGATATTGGTTTAATTATATTTTTAATTTAGTTAATGGTTAATCAATTTTGATTGGTTAGTTAACCAAATTCAATAATTACATTAATATTAACTGAAATCCAACAAATACATTTATACATCAATCTAGTTAAATTTTTGAGTAATCAATTTATGCATTTAAGAATTATCATGTATGTGTTGGTTTCAGAATTAAATCCATAAAGAGAGAAGCAAATTCTCTTACCATAACTTGATTTTTTGTGTTAAATTTCAAACATATATTTTTTTTTAATGAAATATTCAATTTTTATTTTTTTTAATTTCAAAAGTAAACACATGCATATATATCTAATAAAATATTATAAAATATTAGATGTGTAAGAGAGATATACATACACTATCAATTAAGTTTAAATGAATATTTTTAAAATTTTTAAAATTATAAATATATTTTTAAAAAATGAAGAATAACATATGGCATAATTTTCTCATTTTAATTTATATTGAAAATCCACAAAAGCTCAAAATACATCATCAAAGCCCAACATTTACATTGATATTAACATAGAGGAAATTACATGGATTAGTATTAACTTTTGTTTTAAAAAATATTGTACATATATATTTTTTCACTTTTTTCACTTTTTTGTTTTTAATTTTTACATTTTTTTAAATATTCGGCATTCTTCTTTCTGTTCCTATCTTTTTCTTATTCTTATTCTTGTTCTTCTTCTTAATAGCTAGTAATTACAAGTGCTTCCTCATCCTCAGAAAATTCAAATTTTGTTTTCTTTGGCTTCTTTTTTCTGAACCAAACGAACCCAGAAAAATCAACATAAGTAAAAAAAAAAAAGTAAATTAAAGAATTTTAGTTCACAAGAAAGCTAGAAATCTAGCAAGCTTGATTTATTGGTACTCCACTTCACCATCGCTTCTCCACCATCGAAATCAAAGAAGAAACTTGATTTTTACTATGTTGTTTGATTTTTTTCGTTTTTTATTTGTAAATCTTTTTAATTTTTTTTTATTATTTTTGGATTTCAAATGTAATGATTTGAATTTTTTTTCCTTCTAATATAAAGCACTACACACATTCTATAAAATCTTTCAAAGAAAGAGCTTTCCAATTTTATAGCTTTTAATCAAATTTAACATATTATATCAACTTATATATAAAATATAAGTCATAAAAGTAAACATATAATATTAAAAATCTTAATGCATCAAAATAATAAAACAAAATATTTTATTCATAAATACAATTTAACAATAAATATGTGGGTATAAGTTGTATATAACTAGATATATGTACTAAACTTGAAAAAAATAACAATATATAATTATTTTATATGTTTAGTTATATCTGGACATAAGTTATATAATACTAAATATATGTGTTGAATTTGAAAAGGATAGCAGTATATATTGGTATATGTTACATATATCTAGATATGTGCATTAATTTGAAAATAATATCAGTATATAATTATTTTATATATTTAGTTATATTTATGGATATATGTTATATATAACTATATAAATGTGTTGAATTCAAAAAGAATAATAGTCAATGGCGAAACCAGAAATTCATTGAGGGGGCAAAAATTATATAGAAAAAATTACAGACCAGAAATTCCTTGAAGGGGAGGGCAAAATTTACACAGAAAAAATTACCGATGAGTAATTATAAATTTATAGTACCAATGTTATTAACCTAATCATAATTTATAATTTAAATTTTATTAAGCTAATCACAATTTATATTAAATTTATATTTTATATTTAATATTTTAATTTATTATATAATTTATATGGTTTACATATATATATATATATGTATACACACACATGTGGGGGAGGGGAGGGGAATCCATTGCCCCCCCCCCCATCCCCTCTCCCTCCGCCCCTGATAATAGTATATGTTACTCATAACTAGATATATATATCAATTTGAAAAGAATAACAGTATATAATTATTTATATATTTAGTTATATGTGGGTATATATTACATATAATTAGATATATGTGTTGAATTTGAAAAGAATAATAATATATATAAGTAAATGTTATATATAACTAAATAAAAAGAAGGTATAAAAAAGCTCTTAATATTTTCACGTGGATAGAAATTGGTTGTTAATATTTATTTTGGCTTATTTAAATACCTAAAGTTGCTAAAAGTTGCAATTTGAGACCCTCAATAAACAAAAAATTTAACATCATTCATGATAATACTAATTTGGTTTAAAAAAAAAAAAAGCAGGACTCACTTTTTATAATAAATAATAATGAAAATTTTTATCATGAACCTGATCTATATTATCACTCATGGACCAGACCAATAACAAATTGTGATTTGAATTATAATATTTTAAAAAATAATTAAATTAATTTTTTTTCAAATCACAGTTTGTGATTGACCTGGTTCATGAGTAGAGGTATGGACCAGATCCATCTTAAAATTTTCCAATAATAATTATAATGTATAATTACAATAGAGAAATTATTACAATGATGTAGTGAAAATTTATTTGTTAAATATCTTTAGCGAAGCCAATAAAAAATTAAACTTTAAAAATATTTATTTAAATAATATAAAAATAAAATAAATACCACAAACCAAATTTTAAAAAAATCACTAACCTTAAAACCATGAATTCACAAAACCACTAATCCCAAAACCATAGAATCCTCTTCTTCTTCTTCTTTCAAAAATTTTCCCCTTTTATAGCCACACCCAAAATACAATACTAAAACCATTACCAACCCCCCTAACAATGTGTTCTTTGCGACGTTAAAAGGAATTCTGTGAGCTTATCTCCTCCATTCTCACATATTACCTTCATAAGAAAACCTTTTCCAGATTTCTCTACCTTCACCTATAAATACAAAACAACCGTTTTCAAAACTGTGAGGTTACAAGTTCGAATACAGTTAATTTTTTTTTAAAAAAAATTATATATATGAGGGAAAGAAATCAGTAGAAACCTTGGGGGAGTGGAGCTGCAGCTTCACCAAGCTTGAACACTCTCTTTTGATTGCATCTAAGATTTGATTGATTCCAACTTGAGTTTGAGCATGTAAATGTAGAGAATAGTCTACACAACTATAGAGTTTTTGTTCACCTTCACAAAGAAAACAAAGTAAAATAATTAGATCAAGAACTTAGTGGGAAAAAAATTAATGAATGAGTTTGTTTTTATAGACCACAGATTTGGAGAAGGTAAGGGTTCTTAGAATGTGAAGCTTTTAGCGCAACGCCATTATTCCTTGAAGGCTAGATATCATGTTCTTCTTTGAAATTGAACTGGGAACTCTTTCTTTAAAATGGGTAGATATTGGATTCTGGTGGTTTTCTCTTCATTGACTGGTGAATTGCCAATGTGAGTGAAAGACTGGAGCTTTTAAATTTTGTTCGGTTGATCTTTTTCTTCTTGTTGTTATTGTTCTTTGCCTTTAACGATAGTACGACCTTAAAGTTTGGTTAATTTTTCGTTCTTAAGATTTAATTTTAATTTTTATTATTTAAGTGCCAATTCGAATATTTTTTAAAAAACAAATATTTTTTAATGCCACAAAAGTCATAAGTTAACAGTGAATGAACAATTATTTTTTTTTTGTTAAAATAGGGCCTAAATATTAGCATTTAACAACTTTAAGTATGTAAATAAACTAAAACCAACATCAAGGGCTAATTTGTACCATGCAAAAACATTAAGATTTTTTTGTATTTTATTCCTAATTATAGAATTTGAAAAGAATAATAGTATATATATATATATTACATATAATCAAATATATATTTTGAATTTAAAAAAAATAACAATATATGTTTGTTCCACCGTTTTATTTAATTAATGAAAATATTATATATATACACGTACGTGTGTGTGTTACAAAAACGGTTATTCATATAATGATGCGGAACCCATGGAACAAATATTACATCTAGAACCCCACATACACATCTAGCATAAAATCTTAGAACTCAAAAATAAATCCTCCCTACCAAGCCCACAACTAACCTGTAATTGAGAACTTGGGTGATTGGGATGAAGAAATGAATTGATTTAAACGCCACAAGTCAGACTTGATAAGTTAGAACCAATTCTTCATGCAACAAGAATAAGAAAAAAACCTCTCAAACTTGAAAACACGTCAATTACATTCAGCATAAACTGAAAATTCATAGTCACCCCATTGAGTTCTTTTTCCACTCCCTATATAGTTGGAAAAGAAGAACTAATGGCTTAAAAGTCTAAGTTTACATATATCTAGTCACAATAGCATTAATTATTCATCCACATCAATAATATATTCTGAATTACTGCCCATAATTCTGACAACATTGATGGACATATTTTACATGCATTTTGGTGTTGGTTCACATGTGGCTAGTCACACTAGCACTAAACCACATCAATATTATATTTCAAATTCGTGCTAATGCCCATCACCATACTCATGGGCAGATTCTTCATGCTTCTTGGTGAGTTTTTGATTTCCTCTTCATGATCCCTCATATTCAGTACAAGTTGGTCTCCCTCTTCATTAATCCAACTTTGAATGAAGTGTTGGAACACATGCTGGATTTTTTTTGATTATGATCTTGTGATTAGTCTACTTGGCATAATGATATCATCAACATATTTGCTGCCTTGTGTAGATTCATCAAGCTTGCTTATAGTTTCCTCATCATTCCCTCCTTGCTAAAAAAGATTTGTCCTCAAATCTGAACCTACATCAAAAGGAGAAAGATCACTAACATTGAAAGTTGCAGAAACATTATACTCACCTGGTAGATCGATTTTATAGGTATTGTCATTGATTCGTTCTAAAACTTGGAATGGGCCATCTTCCCTTGCATCCAACTTGAATTTCCTTTGTTTAGGAAATCTTTCCTTTCTCATATGAACCCATACCCAATCACCAGGTTGGAAAATCACATGTTTCCTTCTTCTATTTGCATTATGGGCAAATGATTCATATTTCTTCTTAAAATGAGCTCGTGCCTTCTCATGTATCTTCTTAACCAACTCTGTTTTCTTTTCATCATCTAAGTTAGTTATTTCATTTAATGGCAAAGGAAACAGATCAAGTAGTGTAAGCGGATTAAAACCATAAATAATTTAAAATGGTGAATAACTTGTAGAAGAATGTATGCTTCTATTATATTCAAACTCCACTAATGGAAAATAATCTTCCCAAGTTTTCAAATTCTTATCCACAACAGCACGTAACAACTATCCTAAAGTCCTATTTACCACTTCTGTTTGTGGATGACAAGTTGTAGAGAACAACAATTTAGTACCTAACTTATTCCACAAAACATGCAAAAAATGACTTAAAACTTCACATCTCTATCACTTACAATTTTTTTAGGAATGCCATGCAAACAAACTACTTCCCCAAAGAACAAATTAGCAATATTTGTTGCATCATCAGTTTTGTGACATGTAATGAAATGAGCCATTTTGCTGAATCTATCAACAATAACAAATATGCTATCTTTCCCTTTTCTAGTCCTAGGCAGCCCCAAAATAAAGTTCATAGATATGTCAATCCAAGGTGCATTAGGAATAGGTAAAGGAGTATACAACCCATGAGGTAAAGACTTAGATTTTGCTTGTTTACATGCAATACACTTGGCACAAATTCTTTCAACATCCTTTCTCATGTTTGGCCAATAGAAATGTTCATGCAGAATGTCTAAAGTCTTAAATACCCCAAAATATCCCATGAGTCCTCCACTATGTGCCTCACGCACAAGCAATTCCCTTATTGAGCAACTAGGCGTGCATAATCTTCCATCTTTAAACAAGTACCCATCATGCCTATAAAACTTCTGAAATGTAGAATGCTCACATGCTTTATAAACATTTGCAAAGTCAACATCACTAGCATACATATCCTTAATTTGTTCAAAGCCAAATAACTTAAAACTAAGAGTTGAGATTAAGAAATACCTTCTTGAAAGTGCATCAGCTACTACATTGTCTTTGCCACGCTTATACTTTATCACATATGGAAATGGCTCAATGAACTCTATCCACTTTCCATGTCTTCGATTCAGCTTGGTTTTCCCCTTTAGATGCTTTAACGATTCATGATCTGTATGAATAACAAACTCTTTAGGCAATAAGTAATGTTGCCACACTTGTAAAGCTCTTACCAAAGCATACAGCTCCTTGTCATAAGTGGAATAATTTAATTGTGCACCATGAAGCTTCTCACTAAAATATGCAATTGGTTTCCCTTCTTGCATCAAAACAGCACCTATGCCCACACCTGAAGTATCACACTCTAATTCGAAGGTCTTATCAAAATCTGGTAAAGCAAAAATTGGAGCAGTAGTTAACCTTTCTTTCAACAAATTAAATGTCTTTTCATGAATTTTAGTCCAATTAAACTTTACATCTTTTTTTACCAATTCATTTAATGGTGTAACAATGGAACTAAAATCTTTAACAAACCTTCTATAGAAACTAGCCAAACCATGAAAACTTCTTACCTCACTCACTGTTTTAGGTGCTGGCCAATCTCTTATTGCCTTTTCATTTTCATCATCAACCTCAATAACTTGTACACTAATTATAAAACCTAAGAATATGATTTTATCACTACAAAACATGCACTTTTTCATGTTGGCATACAATTTTTCCTTTCTCAAAACATCAAGAACATCCCTAATATGCTCTACATGCTCATCTACTGATTTGCTATAAATGAGAATGTCATCAAAATATACAATAATAAATTTACCAAGATATGCACGCAAAACATGGTTCATTAATCTCATGAATATACTAGGTGCATTAGATAAACCAAATGGCATAACTAACCACTCATAAAGACCATATTTTGTTTTGAATGCAGTTTTTCACTTATCTCCTTCCTTCATCCTAATTTGATAGTAACCACTTTTCAAATCAATCTTAGTAAAAATGCAAGAACCACTTAACTCATCAAGCATATCATTAAGTTTAGGAATTGGATGTCTACACTTCACCGTGATTTTATTGATTGCTCGGCAGTCTACACACATTCTCCATGATCCATCCTTCTTTGGGACTAGTAAAACCGGAACAGCACATGGACTAAGACTTTCATGCACATGTCCCTTTGCTAACAACTCCTCCATTTGCCTTTGAAGTTCCTTGGTTTCCTCCGGATTACTTCTATAAGCTAGTCGGTTAGGAATTGTTGAGCCCGGAATGAAGTCAATTTAATACTCAATCCCTCTTAAAGGTGGTAAACCTTTAGGTACATCTTTTGAAAAAACATCTCCAAATTCCTGTAAAAGAGAACTAACACAACTAGGCAAAGGGTTATCAAGGTCAGATGTAGAAATCAAGGTATCTTTGTACCTAAGTATAACCAGACTTCTTTTCTCACAAAAAGCACTCCTTAACTCTTTTTCTTTTGCATAGAAAGAAACACTCTCTTTTATTTTCCCTCCCTTTCTCTTTTTCTCTCACCAATGGGCTATTTTTATCATTCTTTTTCTCACACTTGGCCTCTTGCACTCCATTTTTATTTGTTTTACCCTCACCGCTAGAATTCCTTTCAAATGATCTCAAAATATTCTCTTGATCTTCATACACTTGTTTAGGTGACAATGGAGCAAGAGTGAAATTTAAACCATTTAGGTTGAAAGAATAATGATTCTTAAAGCCAACATGCAAAGCTTTTCTATCAAACTGCCGTGGATGACCAAGAAAGATATGGCTAGCATGCATAGGCACAACATCACAACAAACTTCATCTTTGTATCTCCCAATTGCAAAAGAAAACAGAACCTGCTTTGTTACCCTCACCTCTCCACAATCATTCAACCATTGCAGCTTGTAGGGACTAGGATGTTTTATGCATGCTAACCCTAATTTATCCACAAAATTAATACTAGCAACATTTGCACAACTACCCCCATCAATGATCATGCTGCACACTTTTCCATTCACAATGCAACGAGTATAGAAAATATTCTTTCTTTGATTACTTTCTCCATCTTTAATTTGCATGTTTAAAGCTCTTCTAATAACCAAAGATTCACCATGGGCAGGATATTCAATTATATGTTCAATTTCTTCTAATGGTGGCATGCTATCATTATCATCATCATCACTTTCATATTCACTAGCACTATCAATTTCACCATTATCTCGTATCAACATGATTTTCTTATTTGGACATTGAGATGCTATATGCCTTACTCCTAAATAACTAAAGCATTTAATGGTACTATGCTTTTGATTTGAGTTAGATGTTTTAGAGTTACCTTTGGGGTCAGCTGGAACTTGTTTTTCCTTTCCTTTCCAGGTAGCCTCCTTCCCTTTAGGATTATCATCTTTCTTTGCCATTTTGAAGTGAAACTAGAGCTGGAATTAGAAAATCCCTTTGCTGCTCCCTTGAGTTTCAGTTACTTCTCCACTTTCATGGCCATGCGTACCATATCTTCAAGTTCCACATAATAATGTAATTCAATTATGTTAGCGATCTCCTTATTCAGCCCACTAAAAAATAAAGCCATAGTGATTTCTGGATCCTCCTCTATATTAGTTCTACTCATGAACATCTCTATCTCTTTATGGTAATCCTCCACTGACATGGATCTTTGAGTTAACCGCTGTAATCTTTGGTGAAGCTCTTGATAGTAGTAAGATGGTACAAATCTCTTTCTCATCAAAGTTTTCATTTTAGCCCAAGTAGTGATGGTTCTTTCTCCATTTCTTCTCTTGGAAAACACCAATTGATCCCACCAAATTAGTGCATAATCTGTGAATTCAACTGCTGCAATTTTAACTTTCTTCATTTCACTATAATTATGACAATCAAACACCAACTCAACTTTTCTTTCCCATTCAAGGTAAGCTTCAGCATCATTTCTCCCCTTGAATAATGGTATCTTCATTTTTATTGAAGATATGATGTTGTCCCTTCTTTCAGGTCTTCTTTGGGCTATTGATCCCTCACTTTCTTCATCATTTTCCCTTTCTATCTCATCATCATTCATCATGTTTCCTCTTCCTCTATTCTGCCCCCTTTGATTAGTATTATTTTATTGCCTTTGCATTATGTTGTCTACATCACCTCTCATGTTGTTTATAACCAAATCAAACCTTTCAAATTTCCTTTGCATTGCCTCTAACCTGAAGGCTATGTCATTCATGGTCATATCACATTTTTCACCTCCAGAATGTGACATGGTATAAGAACCTGGAAAAAAATATTAGTAAAGAAAAATTTTCTCACCACACTCCCTTAAGTGTTTCACTCAAGATCAGATTGTCACTCCTCTTGTATTTCACTCAAAACTTGGTCCTTGTTACCTCTCAATTCTTCTTTTATCAAGTTGAATTTCAGAACTGAATCCACTTAAATCAAGTAAAATAAGTTTTGTTTTAAAGACTCTACAAGGAACCTAATAAACAAAATGAATTCAGCAATTCTAGAAGCAATTTAATTTAAACAACAAGAACTGAAAGTTAACACAAGAAGCAAAAAGTATTTGTATTAATCAAACCAAAGTAACTATGATTGAGAATTAGCTACTTAATGCACACAAGAAACAAGAGGTATATGAAAGAACGAAACTAAGAATACAAAGAAAAATAATTCTGGATATTGAAAAATAAAATTCAAATTACTCTAATGAGTAATCTGAATATGCAACCTAAATCTATTCCCAATGCAAGCTATGCTCTAAATATCAGATTTTAAATGCTAAATGGATGCATAATGAGGAGCTGATGTAATTTGATCAAATATAATAAGGTAGCAAGCTGTTAATGGTATAAATATGCAAAAAATCTCAAACACTTGTAGAAAAATATTGGACAGAAACAGGTACGAATTTTTTTTTTATGTTGAGGAAGTTGAATCTGATTCTTTTTTTTTATTTTTCTTTTGATCTTTTCCTTCTTCTTTTTTGAACTTTCAGTAAACAAGGATAGAAATTGAAAAGATAAACAAAAATCCATAGATTTGAAGAACAAAAATAAGATGCAACAAGAACAAAAAATGAAGAGACATATAAACTGAATCTGGTTCTTTTTTTTTCTTTTTCTTTTGGATAATTAAAACATAAAATATACCTAGAGATTTATCTTCAAGCCAAAGCTCTGATACCAAATGATGCAGAACCCATGGATCAAATATTACATCTAGAACCCCACATACACATCAAGCATAGAATCTTGGAACTCAAAAATAAATCCTCCCTACCAAACCCACAACTAATCTGTAATTGAGAACTTGGGTGATTGGGATGAAGAAATGAATTAATTTAAACGCCACGAGCCAGACTTGATAAGTTAGAACCAATTCTTCATGCAATAAGAATAAGAAGAAAACCTCTCAAACTTGAAAACACATCAATTACATTCAGCATAAGCTGAAAATTCATAGTCACCCCCTTGAGTTCTTTTTCCCCTCCCTATATAGTTGGAAAAGAATAACTAATGGCTTAAAAGTCTAGGTTTATATATATCTAGTTACAATAGCATTAATTATTCATCCACGTCAATAATATATTCTGAATTACTGCTCATAATTCTGACAATATTGATGGGGCAGATTCTACATGCATTTTGGTGTTGGTTCACACGTGTCTAGTCACACTAGCACTAAACCACATTAATATTATATTTCAAATTCGTACTAATGCCCATCACCATACTTATGGGCAGCTTCTTCATGCTTCTTGGCGAGTTTCTGACTTTCTCTTCATGATCCCTCATATTCAGTACAAGTTGGTCTCCCTCTTCATTCATCCACCTTTGAATGAAGTGTTGGAACATATGCTAGAGTTTCTTTGATTGTGATCTTGTGATTGGTCCACTTGACATAATGATATCATCAACATATTTACTGTCTTGTATAGATTCATTAAACTTGCTTATAGTTTCCTCATCACATATGGTCCTGTAATAATTGTTTAGAACTATTTTTTGGCTGTACTTTTATAATTGAAAGATTAGTTTCCGTAAAGTTGAATTTTTTTTTTGAAGTATCCTATAATTGAAATTGATTTTACTTTTTAGGATAGTTTTGGACATATTCCATTAATATATGGCTTTTACAATTCGGTTTTAATTTTTTTTTAAATATCATATATTTTTAATATATTGAATGAATACTCATTATATATCTTTAAAAATGGAGTATTAATTTAATATATCAATGTATACTAAAAATATGCTTCTAAAATGGAATATTTTTGAAATTAAAAGTTGATAAAAAGATATTTTTAAAATTGAATCAAAAGAAGTATTTTTGAAAATATTTTTATTTTTTAGGATATTTTTTAAAAAAAATCCCTTTTAATTTTGATTAAAAATCCAGCCAACAATTATATTGATATTAATATAGAGGAATTTCCTTGATATACTTATTTTTTATCTTTAATTTTCAAATATACAGTTCCAACTTTTTTAAAAATATATATATAATTCTCTTTTTTATCACTTCCATTTTTTTTTTACTTTTACGTCTCCTTTAACTGCCCCGTCATATCCTCTTCTCGTCCATTTTTTATTTTTTATTTTATTTTTTTATTATTTTTACTTATATTTTTATTTTTTAAAAAAATTATATCATATTCACCTAATATATAATATACACCAAACATCTATCAAAATCACACACACACTCACGGGCACACATAAATAAACTTTTATAACCAATACCTTTCATGATTCATTAAAAAAGTATAAACGAATCTAAAACTAAAACCAAAACCAGGCATACCAAACAAAGCATTGCCGATCATTTTCAATTGTCAAAACCGCCTAAAAGAAAGAAACGAATTAGAAAAAAGTATTTTCTTTGTTTTCACCCAAATGCGTGGATATAATTAGCAAAAGATCAATCGGCTTCAAAAGATTAATATAGATATTGACGCTTGGAATTTTGAAAGACTAGAAAATTATTTTATGCTCTAATGAATTGTGGGGACAGAGAACTGATTGGAGCTTTGCAAAAAAGCAAAAGCATAAAAAAGAGTAATTAAGAAACCAATTGATTGTTGTTGAGTTGCTATTGACGGCAGAATGATAATGCTGTTTTTGCTTGGCTGCGGCAATGGGCCTTACCTTTCAGTAATACAAATCGTGAAACCAAAAAGCCAACACACTAAACATAAATTCAGCAAGCACTCAGCTTCTAGCTTCTTGTTGACAACAATAGTAATGAATTATTCAATTTCCCCACAACTGGCAAACCTGCACCACATAATACAGTGGAATATGTATTCACACCAACTAAAAGCTACAGTTTGACAAAACTGACACTGAAAATCATTGGCCATTTCGAGCTCCAAGAATCCACTGTGCAAGATGAGTCAAATATGGCTCTGCTTGAGAGTTGCTGCTCAAGATTGGTCCCAGAGTTTGAAGCTCACCATTGAATTCCCTCTCAAATTTGCTGCACAAAATATTGGAGTGAATAAGAGAGACAGAGCATTTGTTTGCTTTAAATGTTTATTTTCCCAGCCCCCCAACTTACAGTATAGATTCTGTGGCAGTTGTGTTTCGAGCTGACATTTTAAGTGCCTGAGATGGGCTTGATCTCCATTGCTTGGATTTCTCTAACTTGAGTGGAACATCAGAAGGTTCCTCTAGCTTTGGAATATCAACAGATGATGATATCAACCACTGAGTTGCTGCTGCATACTGCAGGCACATTGATTTCAGCTTCTCCACTTTCTGCAACCAGAAGTTTTATTTTCCAATGAGCTAAACCATGAAAACCTCAAATTAAGAATTGATTCCCTTTTAAATTTTTCTGTCATCAAGGACTATTCATTGGATGTTATCCATCTGACTTCAACAGTTCTACTTGCACACTCGTCTTTTGTTAAAACAAAAATGCGATTTCAAACACAATCTCTCAAACTTCAGCAATGAAGGTTCCAAATAAATTATGAACTCCATGATTATTTTAAAACGGCCTAATAATAAATAAATGAATGGAAAACTATACCCATTTTATTCTCAAGATTAAAGGATGTAACAGCAGCCACCAGAGCAGAGTTATGCTGGTAAGAATTGCAGGATAGTCTGCAAACCTAAGCCTTCATTTGTTTTGTAGAAAATAACTTCCCTGTTAAAAATATTTTCCAAATAACTAATTTTCTGTTGTTTGATTGAAAAAACCATTAATAAATGCTCTCAACTAGTGCCCTTATGGCATTCCTTAACAAAATTGAATAACAGTTCCTCTAAAAAGTGCCATAAGGGCACTAGTTAAAAGCAGTTATTTCAGACAAAACATATTGGTTATAAACCGGTGCCTTCAAGGGCATTCATTAAAAACCATATGCTACATATAAGAGAAGAAAAGAAAGGAAATTAAGGAAATTAGGGGGCTGTGAGAGCAACAAGCATGTTGAGGGTAGGAAAGAGAAATCACTTGAGAGAGCTGAGATGTATATGAGACAAAAAGATAACTACCTGGGTCAGGAAATCTGCAGTGAGGAGAGTATTTTAAATCAGTGAGCTATGAATTGTTGGGTTGCTAACGGTATCAGAATTGTAATACCTAATGCCAAGTCATATATGAAAATACCAAAATTCATATTTCTCCTCCTCTCTTCTCTTCGATATTTCTCTATTCTAATTTGTTCTAACTTCTTCTCATCCCTAATTTCTTATTTTTCTTGTTTTGATTGTGGTGTGCATTGATTTATTATTCTGTTACACTACAAACTGGTATCAGAGCAACGATCTAGGCACAAAAAAAAACATATGTGCAAAATATAACCAAAATACCCAGTTGTTGGGGAAGGCTCTGAAATAGAAGCAGCAGATGAAATCGGAGCAAAACTTACCGATGTTTATATGCAGATTGATGTTATTTAGAAAGAAGGCCAAGCTGTTAGAGGCAAACAACAATGGATGTATAATCAACTACGGTCCGAAAAATTGAAACTCAACAGTCAATTCGCAAAGATGATGGAGATGATGGCTAACCTGAGTAAGGGCAAGGAGCCAACTCCTGAGGACACACCGCCCATTGAAAGACCACCAATCCCTCCAACCGGAGGTCTTCTTCCAACACCCAGAGACAAAGAACCAGAAGACAATGGGCTACATACCTAGAGGGGAACTAGAGAGGATACTTGAGTTGCCTTCTTCCCAAAATGGATCTTTCACTTTTTGAAGGTAAAAATCTGCAGTTCTGGTTCTGGAAGTGCAACAAATACTTTCTTGTGTATGAGGTTCCAGAGGAGCGCAAAATGGAACTTGGGCCTCTTTATATGGGGGAACACCCAATGAAGAGGTTCTAGGGATGGTCCAAGACTCATCCAAATGCCACCTGGGATCAATTCTTGGCAACCCTGCAACTGAGATTCGAAGATTCGCCGGTAGATGTGGTTATTGAGTTTAACCAATTGAGGCAAAAAGGGGCAGTGCTGGAATTTCAAGAGGTGTTCGAAGACAAGAGAGCCTAGATGGCAGAACAAAACCCTTTTCTTACTGAGGCATATTTAATATCCAGCTTCATTGGTGGCTTGAGACCGGAAATTGGTGGCATTGTGAGATTGCTTCGGCCATAGACCATCTATGAGGCCCTCGAACAAGCTAGAATCCAGGAGAGGACACTGGAGGCCACCCATAAAAGGTATCATTCCCCACCTACTCACAGACCCATTAACCTATACCCAAGCCCACTATACAAACCCAACACCACATCACCAAATAACCCGATTTTAAGCCCAAAACCCATTAATACATCAGCACCAAAACTCCAACACAATAACTCAAAAAACGTTGTTGTTCCCTACACCCAAAGAAAACAACAAACTCCTGCTTCCGGCATGGGGATCGATTATCCCGGCAACCGATACCAACCCAAACCCACCATGGATGTTTTAGGAAAAGAAGAATTTATTGAAGAGGATGAATGGGAAGATGTTGAGCCAGAGCCAGTAGAAAATGAAGCAACAGGATGGGTGAAGTTCTCGTTGCACACTATCGAAGGATGTGTTGTTGATAATACGATTAAACTGAAGGGCCAAATTAAGAGCAGGGTGTTGATTATATTGATTGATCGCAGTACACAGTTTTATTGACAGCAGAGTGGTAGAAGAGCTCAAGCTGCCCAATTGCCATGTTAATCACGCCACTGTTACTGTAGATGATGGGACGACAATCGTCATTAGGGCCAAATGTTTTGGGTGTTCGATGCAGGGGCATAGTTTTCAATAGGAGTGAGGAGTTTCACATTGGTGGTATGGTCTACCACTCTACCTCAAACTCCAACCCTACAGACAAACATCAATAGCACTCAGAAGAAGCTTGAAATTAGCAACTAAGTACTATGGTCCCTACCAAATTATTAAGAAAATTGGTGTTGTGGCATATAAGCTCCTGTTGCCATCTAATTCTCGCATGCACTCTGTGTACCATGTCAATTTAAAAAAAAAAAAAAAAAGACAGTCTGGTGCACTAACGCTCCCGCTATGCGCGGAGTCCGGAGAAGGGTCGAACCCATTGGTTTTTTGTATGCGGTCTTCCCTTGTAATTGCAAGAGGCCATTTCCACGACTCGAACCCGTGACCTCCAGGTTCCATGTCAGTTTACTTAAGAAAAAAATTGGAATAAGGGAAATCCCATTGCTGAACTACCAGCCATGCATAAATATGAATTCATTGTCGCACCAAAGAAGGTACTGAACACTAAGGTTATATACAGAGGCAATCAGCACATTCAACAACTCTTGGTTAAATGGATGATCTTACCCACAATTGATTCTACTTGGGAAGACAACCTTCATCCAAACTCATTTTCCAGGCTTCTAGCATTCTTGGGGACAAGAATGTGCTAAAGAGGGAGAATTCTACATACAAGAGAAGAAAAGTGAGCTGTGAATTGTTGGGTAGCTATCGATATAAGAATTATAATACCTAATGCCAAGTCATATATGAAAATACCAGAATTCCTATTTCTCCTCCTATCTTCCCTTCTCTTCTTTATTTCTCTATTCTAATCTGTTCTAACTTCTCATCCCTAATTTCTTATTCTTCTTGTTTAATTGTGGTGTGCATTGATTGATTATTCTGCTACGTTACACCATAATAATAATGATGAGTTGGAAACTATTAAAAATTTCAATTTATAAAACCTGTAAAAACTTCATTTATTTTTTGGTTAATCCATTATTATACACGTGAAAAAAAATTAAAAAAAAATGGCTGATTGTGGTCGTCACTAGTTACTGCAGGCTGCAACCAGTGGTCAATTCTAGTGACTACTGGTGATCAGTAGATTCATGAATTTATATTTTTCTTTTATAAGTTCGCCAAAATTAGGGGAAAAAAAGATGAAGTCATTTTTCTTGAAACTGGCTTAGTTTTCATTTGAATAGGGAAATATTTCCCATTGATCAATTTTCCTGAGCGCTCCAAATGCCATAAAATATGGAATGTTTTCCAGGAAAATATTTTCTGCTATAGAAATGGAGTCATATAGTCCTTTGAATATCCAAAAAATTCTTGAATAAGAAGAAGAGGCCAATACAAAAAACTACCAGTTTTATTCTTCTAAGAGGCCAATACAAACACTAACGGTTTTATTCCTCTAATTTCTAAGCTCAATCACAGATTCTCTCTCACACACTTTTTTCACCTTATGTCTCTATTGTTAGTCACTTTTCTCATGCCTCATTTTCATATTTCTTAAAGTGAAGATATATTTAAAGTTCAATTCAATAACTTTAACATTTGAGTACCAAAAGAAGATAAAAAAAAGAATCGAGTAGTTCAGGAAAAAGAAGCAAACATTCTCACATAACATTTGAGTATTAATAAGAAGATAAAACAAACCTTGAGTAGTTCAGGTAAAAGAAGCAAACATTCTCTAAGACATTTATCAAGGAACAAATCATGATATTGGATAACCTGTTCCAGAAAGAAGGCACAAGGAATACAGTTAGGAACACACACAACACACACACTTGACCTATCACAAATAATTTTACAAAGAACAGTTACTCAAGTAGTGCACGCCAAAGATTTTTAAATGCAAAAAGTTGATGAAGTCCATACCTCATCTATACTTTTTGCAGTCTGCAGTCTATTATACATCATATGCCAATTAGGTTCAAGAACCTGAAAAAAGGGGTAATCTTTCTCAAAAACAAGTGCCAAGTTAGATTTTCAACATTCTATGAGAACATGAGAAACTACTTTAAAATTAAACAAAAATTAAAAAAAAATACGAAGACAGAGTTCAAGATGAAATTGGATCATTTTTTTGCCTTTTCCTTATTATAGAGCTTTAATCCAACCATTCAATGAGGCTGATACCTTTGAAATTTGTCAGATCAGAAATAATCATGCAGATCTCAGTATTCGTCTATAAATATCTTCATTGAAGGCAGAAAATCCTGCCCAGGTTCCCACCCAAATACTTATTATGGCCACAATTTATTCCATGAATAAACTCAAATATTGTATTTATTGATTTGTAAAATATACTATACAATTTTCAAGTGCCTATCACACACCTATGTTGCATGACACATGTAGTACATGAAAATACAAAAATGTTCAAGAAAAATAGATCACGAAAAAAATAGATCACAAGTGACAGCCTTGTGATAAAGGAAAAGATGAATTATAACAAATACAAAACAGGAAATTGTACAAGGAATCCTGGATACAGAAAGAAAGAAAAACCTAAGATGATAAGGTAAAACTTACCTCAAATGTTAGATAGTGTAGAAGGCTATTAATGAATTTCAGCATACTACGACAAAGCAGAGCTGATCTAGGGAGGGCAGCTCCCCGCATATTAAGGGCACGAACTCCCTGCAAAAGCATATTGCAATTGGATTAGACCCAGCAGAAAGGCTCAGTAAAATCTAACACCTTATATGAATAAGCTTATAGCCCATACTTGGTGCAGTTGCCAAGCCCCACAAAGCTGACGGTCCACATGTTTACAATGGAACAAAAAGCGAAAAATTAACTGGTATTTTGTTAAGGCTTTTCTTGAAATAACTATAGACAATGGCCATTGGACCTGAAACACAAACCAAACATTAAATAAGAATTAGCAAGTGCAAGATATAGATAAGAAATTCAAGATTATGCTATAGGATGATGTTTGTTGAAGTCCATGGACCTGTACACACATGGACTTGTTAGTAGACAAATGCTGGAATTCACTTGCACAAAACTAATTGCCTCATGCTAAGTCCAGCACCCACTCAGAAGTCTTTTATGTATTTTAATTGTTATTCGACATGGAAAACTTTTTTCAACAATGTCAAAAGGGCTAACATCAATGACACAGATAAACCTAAAAACCTAAAGAAAGCAACAAGGAAATAAATGGTCATCTCATTTCTCCCAATTACAGCCCTGGCAAAGTAGGGTCCTCAGAGGAAATTGGAGATGATCTAACTTTTAGCTTTTCTACATGAAGTATCTGCTTTAAAGACTTGAATTTGCACTGATGTGGATACAAGCCCAAGACTTTTTACTATAAAGTAATATTTGCAGGGAATATATATATATAATTACCTTATGACTCAAAGAAAACGTCTCAAGACCAGTGATGCTCATAGGCTCCTCTATATCATTAGCATCAGAAATAGCCCTTATTTCAACATCTTTCATGGTGCTTAATGTTTTTAGCAAAGAAGATCTTTCCTGTAAGTAAAGGTTGTAAGATATAATGTTATCGCAATTTAATTGTATTCATAAAAGCAAAAAGGAAAAATCTTACCACACAACATGTCAAGTACTCATGACAAGGATCTGCTGCAGCGGCTGTAGTTCGCAAAGCAAGGTCTAATAGAGACTATAGAATAAAAGAGAAAACATTTCAAATCTCTGTCCTCGGGCATTGACTTTTTCATTAGGTTGCATATCATTTTAGTAAAAAAAAAAGGGTGAACCTGAAGCTTCTCCACTGAAATTTCATCGAGTTTCTTTGTAAGCTCGTCTCGAGCTATATCCATAAAATGAACCAAAAAATCACCCTGAAACAATATAATTTCATTAATATAGAAAAAAAATAAAGCAAGAAAGGCAATTTGCCTCTCCATGAAACAAGGCAAATCTTAAACTTCACAAATAATGCAAAATGTGTCATAAGAAATGCTTCAAGTCCCAAGTTCACATATCAATAAAATTAATCACATATCAATAAAATTAAGTACCTGATCAAGAAGAAGATAGTGCTTTATAGACCGCAGCTTTCCTATTAGATCATACTACAGCACAAAGATAACATTGTCTTAGAGATAGAGGAAAACAGAAAGTGATTGCCATGTATAATAATACAAGCAAAATAAAATCTCACTTGAGAAATCTGCATGTCGATTACTAGAGACATAAACCAATGCTTACTTTTTCCTTAATGAGATTTAAGAGCTCACTGCTGGCAAAATCATAAGCAGCTTTGATACATTCAAGATAATGATGGTTTGACCCAAAGCTCATTAGTTTGGAATTTTCTGAGGAAGGAACCTGTAGAAATAACTCAATGCAGGGCAAAGAAAAGATCACCAAAGGGGCAGAGAAAGGAGTTTCTTTTATTTTAAGTAAAACTGACATACCATGTAACAAGAGCGTAACAATTAGCAAACCTGAACGTTGTGCCCACATTCTCTCATAACATTTAAGTATTTTCCAGTGGTCAAAATTGTTCCAGCAATATTTGCAAGGAAGCTAGGAATCCCTTCTTTAAGGCTGTAGCGTTGCCTCCAATACTTAGCATCATAATCTTGTGTAAGGCTCTCCTACAAAATAAGAGCTGTAAGCATGTAGAGCAACTTCAAAACACCCATCAACCTGAATGAAGTCCATATACCTTTTGAAGAGATTTATTCTCAGCAATAAAAAATTCACCATAAGGATCATCAATGATTCCTTCATAGACCCACCTACAAACATGTTTGATTTCCATGTGGAAGAATCAATCTACATCATAACAAAAATATGCAGCTACATGGAAAAAAGAAACAAAGATGATGCTCAAAACTAGAAGTACATAGTTAAGAAGAAATATTACACAATCTTGCGTGCTTTTTTTATCAAATATATAACAAATAACTTCCTCTTAAAATAAAACAACACTTCCTCTTTAAATAGCACAACAAAGTCCAGAATGAAGTACATTGGAAGTACTAAACTGTGACCTGAATCTGTGCATCACAAACATAGACGACAAACATGAATGTAAAACCGTGTGGAAATGATAACACAGCAGAAAAGGAAGATTAAGGCACAAACAATGCATTTATATATCCCCAGGAATGCTGCTTAACATAACCATAGAATTGATTCTACTTATGTATCCATTCTCCTAGGTCTGAGTATCTTCCAAAAACACAGATGTGAATGTGTGCAGATGCACAAATATATTATTCATCAAAACTGCAATATATATTACTATAGTATATATGATTTTAACAAGAATTTAGCTTCCTGACAGTAAATGATATAAAAAATAAATTGAATGAGGTCTTAAGTAAATCTCATTATGGGTTTCATTGCCAGACAAGAAGGTAACTATGATGGTGACAGCAATTTGATGTGTATCAATAATGAATATTTTTCTTTGTTTTCCAAGTACTGTAAAAAGGACAGGGAAGAAACCAAATTAAGCAATGGAAGATCATTACATTCATAAGCTTCTTCCCAACCCCAAATGTCGATAGACAATAACTTACAATTGAAAATTTGTTTGACACAAATTTTTGAGGCCTTAAAGCAACATGATATCACTAGAACAAATGAAATTTTTGTGGATCCTAGGCAGTCTCTGTAGCAAGGTAAGTTTGCACATATTATAAACAAGATGATCCAAATAGTACATTGGTAAGTCAAAACTAAAATATAAAGTGTATGTCATGTCAAAAGCAAAAAATCCAAAAGCATGATAGAGTGAAGGTCTTATGAATGTCTATAATCTTGCACAATTTACCTCTCTAATATTCCTAGGTATGCGTTGCTTGCACATTGCGTCATCTTCTCTAGTAATGATCTCACTGAATTATCACCAGCCATTGCCTTGGCCTGGATATAGCAAAAATTGTGTTAATAACAAAATAATATGAAATACTGGATAAAGTTCAACAGCTAAAGAAAACAGTTAGTTTAACAGCAATATTTTTACCAAAGAAACAGAGTAAATCAAATAAGTCATTTTACCTGGCTCTGCAGAAGGTTAAGAACAGCAGAACCTGTATAATTATTGACAGAAGCTTTCTTTACCACAGTGGATAACGATTGCATGGAACCCATCATGGGCTGCATAACAACGTGGAAATCCTCTTGAGAAAGCATCCAAGAAATGATACATGTAGATTTAGGACAAAACTCAAACCTGACAGTAAAACCACAGTCCTTGTATGGAAAGTCTTCCAAGTCGAAATTGGTGTTCAAGCTGTGCCACCATCACATGGTAATCCTGATGAAGACATTTCAATGGCATTTAATTTAAAAGAAATACTTACATTTAGTGTGCAAAGAATGTAATATTTGAAATGCACCAAAATAGTCCTTTCAAATGCTCATGAAGTGTCTTGTTTTATGCTACATAGCATACCTACAACAATCTCATTCAAGATACGTTTAATAAAATGAATATTCAATAGAACAACAAATATTCCAATTGGAAGATATGTATGATGGAGCATCACTAATGTCCTCACTGTTTGAGGGAATACTAAAGATTTTCCTGTATATATTGGCTTACACCAATGTTCAGCCTTAAACCCTTATCATTTTGCCTTGGTCATGAATGAGCTAACAAGGCATATACAGGATGACATCCCTTGATTTATGATATTTGCAGATATTGTGTTAATAGGAGAGACCCAAGAAGGAATAAGTCAAAAGTTGGAGTTATGAAGAAGTACTTTGAAATCTAAGGGTTTTAAGCTAAGTAAAACTAAGACTGAGTATATGCATTATAAATTTAATAACGCAAATGGAGAAGTTGTTTTAGATAGAGTGGGAGTACCCTATAGTATCCATTTTAAGTACTTGGGCTCTATTACTCAAAAGGATGGGGGGTTGCAAAGAATATGTAAGTCATAGGGTTAAAACTAGTTGGATAAAGTGAACGAGTGCTACATAAATTTTATGTGATCAAAATATGCCAGTTAAATTAAAAGGAAAGCTCTACCGCACTATTATACGGCTTGTAATGATGTATGGTAATAAGTGTTAGGCAGTGAAAGGATAACATAAGAGTAAAATGTATGTTGCGAAAATGAGAATGATAAGATGAATGTGTGGACACACTAGGATGGATAGAATCCTCAATGAGTACATTAGAGAAAACTAATAAGTCAAAATAGATATAGTTAGGAGAGGTAGGAGTAAACCTAAACTAACTTGGACAAGAATGGTTCAAAATGATCTTACTGTTATACATTTATTGAAAGAGGTTGCCTTAAATCGAACCGAGTGGAAAAAAAAACAATCAACCAATTAACTTGAGATTAAGGCTTTGTTGTTATTATTGTACATATAAAATAAACACAAACATGCAACAGATATAATACAACACAAGTTTAATTACAATTTACAGCACAAAGAACCTACTAAAAGAAGTGCCCTGAGTGCAGCAGCAAAGGCATGATTAACTACACCATTCTTAAACTGTGACCTTGATTCAACAAACTGGTCAATCAATAGATAGCTCTCACATAAAGGAAACATCCTTTTCGCCAATTCCTGAAATAAAATGTGTTCATCAGTTCAAATGATTATGAAGTCTGATTCTGAAATAATTATGAATCAGTTAGAGTCCATGATACACAAGAATAAATTTTATACTTTCTTAAAGGACAATTATAAGGCAAAAGTCCCAGAGAACTCTTCATTTAATAAATGATTATACAATTGTAGATAGGTACATATTCAAACATTCAAAATTAAGATTTTACAAATTTGCTTCCATCCCAAGAGTCAAGAAATAAAAATTAGAACTCCACTATGTCTTCATTAATCCTTAGGAATGAAAGATACTTAAGTTGTGTTTTTAATTCAAACTGACAAAAACTAAAGTCATCATTGAATAAAATACATTGCTCTACTAAGTTTCATTCACTCGATTTTTTCAATCAATACGGCAATCCAACAACCAATAATACAGCCATCTAGGATGCAACATACCTAAATGGAAAACAGTTAAACCAGAATCAAATGTGAAAAAAAAAGAAGTCAAACTAAAAAAGTCCGTGCATACTTCCAGAAGCTGCTATATTCAAGTAGATAGAGTAAAAAACATACCTGCAGCGCCAAATCCATTGAAGCATCAACCTGGAAAGTAATAACATCCTCCTTTCCATGGACTCTTTTGATTGAAATATATTGTCCTTCAATTCCAACCAAAGCGGACATGAGATCATTGATGACAATAAGTTCCTATATAAAAGAAAAGAAGAAACTATCAATTGTCGTACTCAGAAATTCCCAAAGACAACACTAAATTATGGAAGCAAAGTATGCCTATCTCTACAAGATCCCAAACCATCTAGAAAACCAAAAGTGTTGGAGAGCTATGAGACATACCTGAACAGCAGCATCATAGCAGCCAATGGCTTTTTCCAGTCCGGAGCTGTTAAATAGAATACATAGAGAAATTATAATAAATTAAAAATTCTTGCAACACATTGCGTTAAAAATATGAAATTAAAAATAACAAAGTGACCATTACTAACTTTTTTTTTGAAAAAAAAAAAAAGAAGTAACTGAACCAAATTCATGAGAATACATACCTAAAAGAATCCATAGAAAGTCCTTTGGTATCAGCAAACCTAGAAGTTCCTTTTATTTCCTAATTAATCACTCAAATTAAATTAAATTTAAATTTAATTATGAAAAATGAGACAAATCTTCTGAAAATTGATTTCCAAAGCATAAAAGGGGGAAAAACCTGGAGGAAACGGCCGGTGAGGAAAGGTCTCTCGACACTCCAGCGAGGCGTTGAAGGACAAGACGTCGTTGCTGTTTCCATCTCTTTCTGGCCAGCAATGTGCAGTGCTTCGAACGAATCAGAAAAGTAAAGAGAGTGATGGGTGAAACAGAAGGATGACAATGGTTTAGCAGCCGCTTCTTTTTTGGAAGGCGAGGCAGTCATGGAGAGACTGATTGAAAATTCAAAAAATTAATTTTTAATTTACTATGAAAAAAAATTTTATTTAAAAATTATATTATAATTAAAAAAATATAAAAAATAATAAATTAATTATATGTTATTTTAAAAATGTAATTATTTTTGTTAAAAGAATTAAATTTATTTTATTTAAGAATTTTAGAGACATTTATAATTAAAAAAATAAAATTAATTTTATTAATATTTTTTAAAATTAAAATTCATTTAATATAGAATAGCAGATAATTACTCATTTTCTTATTTTTTTTATAGGATAATAAGATTTCTATTATTTTATTATTTAATTCATTCAAATAATATCAATAAAAATAAAAATAATTTAAAATTTAATTTTTTTTAATTTTACGGGAGTTAAAAAAAATTTCAATTTTTAAAAATACAAAATCTCTTAGCACGTCTAGCAATGGGAGGCATATTTGATGAATAAGTATCAGTGCCATTTTTTCTTTCATTCTTTTTTTTCTTTTGTTTACTTTGTCTTAGAATTTCTTTCTTTCTCTGATTTTTTTCTTTTTATTCACATATATTTCTCTTAAAATATATTTTTCTTACTCATTTATTAATATTTTAAAAATTTTATATAACTAAAAATAATTAATTAACTTAAAATATAATTTATATTATTTAATTTTAACTTATATTTTATACATATATTATTATATATTTTATTTAATTTATATTTTTTTAAATAATTTTAATATTATTTATTTTTTGTGATTTTTATCTAATTTTATCTACTTTTTTATTTTTTGTAATTTGTATTTACTTTTCATTATTTTTTATTTTTAAGTTAGTTTGTTCTTTTTCTTTTCCATTTTATTTCTATTATTGTTTATTTTTAATCTGGTTTAAACAAATTTTAAGAACAAATATATCAATATATTTCATATATGTTGTTATATTTACAAATAAGAAACTGCATCAAATGATTTAGAGAATAAATACGATAATACAAAGTATTATATGTTATTATATGTTAATATATATAATATATATCAATATATATATATAATAATTTAAAGAAGAAATATGAGAATATAAAGTGTGATATGTTGTTACATGTTAATATATGTAACATATATCAATATATATCAGATAATTTAAAAAAAATGAGAATACAAAATGTAACATGCTCATATTGATATATGTATATCAACATATGTCAAATGATTTAAAAAAAAATACGAAGATACAAAGTGTTATATGTTGATGTATATAATATATCAATATATATCAGGTGATTTAGAAAAAAATATAAAAATTCAAATTGCTATATGTTGTTATATATATCAATATATAACAGATGATTTTGAAAATAAATATGAGAATACAAATTGTTATATATTGTCATATATTGATATATATAATATATATCAACATATATTAGATGATTTATAGAAAAAAAATATCAAATACAAATGTGTTATATATTGTTATATTAAATACAACTATTATATGTTGTTATATGTTGATATATATTACATATATCGACATATATTAGATAATTTATAGAAAGAAATATCAAATATTTTGTTATATATATTATTATATATTGATATATGTAATATATATAATATATATTAGTTTATTTATAGAAAGAAATAATAAGTATGAAGTATTATATGTTGTTATATATTGATATGTATAACATATATCAACATATATCAGATGATTTAAAAAAAATAAGAAAATATAATGTGTTATATGCTGTTATATATTGATATATGTAACTATATCAATACATATCAAATGATTTAGAGAAAAAGTATGAAAATATAAAGTGTTATATATTGTTTATATATTAATATATGTAATATATATATATATATATATATATGAGAAGATTTATAGAAAGAAATATATAGATATATATATATAAGGCTTTTTCTTAGGAATAGTAATTTCTAATTGATTTTGACTTACATTAAATGCCGATCTTACTCCTCAATTAATTAGAAAGTATTTTTTTAAAGGATTTTTGAGTCTTTATATTATTAAATGGGACTCGTTGTAGTTGTATAATATATATATACATATATATAAGGCTTATTCTTAGAAATAGTAATTTTTAATTTATTTTGTCTTAGATTAAATACCGGTCTTACCCCTCGATTAATTAGAAAGTATTTTCTTTTTAAATTTTTTTTTTGTCTTTATATTATTAAGTGGGATCCGTTATAGTTGTATAAAATTAAAATTACTTAAATGGATTTTACTTTTAGAAACCAAGAGACAGAACAACGTCGTTAATATTTTTTTGAAGGGCTAAATAGTCTTTACACGTTATACTCCATTCTCGCCATTCAACACTGTGCATCATGTTCCAACTTCATATCTTTCCATACAAAAGAATGCCAATTGTCACATCTACACTCAAAATATGTACATATATATAAAAAGGCTTATTCTTAGAAATAGTAATTTCTAATTGATTTTGACTTATATTAAATACCGGTCTTATCCCTCAATTAATTAGAAAGTGTTTTCTTTTAAAAAAAATTTTAGTCCTTATATTACTAAGTAGATCCACTGTAGTTATATAAAATTAAAATTATTTAAATGGGTTTTATTTTTAGAAACTAAGAGACAAAACGACGTAGTTAATAATTTTTTGAAGGGATAAATAGTCTTTGCACGTTATATTCCATTCTCGCCATTCAACATTGTGCATCGAGTTCCAACTTCCTATCTATCCATACAAAAGAATGTCAAGTGTCCCATCCACACTCAAAATAATATATATATATATATATATATAGGAGAAGTGGTTAATTAAAGCTATTTCTAATCTCATATTCTATAATTAATTTTCTTTAATTAAGTGTTTAATTATAGTAAATATGATGATTAATTCTTTTTATTATTATTATTATTATTACATATCACGAAAATTTTTTGTGATTTTACCATATTATTATTACATATCAATATTTTATTTTTAGAGCTAAGTGTATAACAAAGAGATATTTTTATTCCAATATAAATTAATAATAAATTAATCATATTAATTAGAAAAATATTGCATTTAATCATATTAATTATAAAAATAGATTTCCTATTGAGAAATTAAAAATTCAATCATATATATATATATATGCACCATGATATATAAAAGATAATATCTTTAAATTGTTAAAGATTACCTCAATATTTCATAAATTGAAAATGGTATATAAAAGATAATAAATTGTTGAAGATAACCTTAAGATTTCATAAATTGAATATATATATATATGAATTTTTTTTAATTTTATTAATAAAGAATTATGTCTTCTAAAATTAAGAGTATAAAATATTTTTGGATATACAAATCGAGTTGATAATTTTTCTTTAAATTCACTAAAAAATCAATTTAAAAAAAACTCAATTAAAGATATTATTCCATGCATCATAGTTAATCCATATCATATAGTGAATGTAATACCTTATTATTCATTGATTTAAAATAAAAATTTAAATTTAACTAGAATGATAATTAAGTGTATTAACATTAATCTTCAAGCTTCTTTATTTTTTAAATTAAAAATCTTAATATTAATCTACAAATTACAAAACTACAAATTTTAATGTTAAGACTTAAATTTTCTTTACATTTTAAATTAAAAAATTCAATTTGATCTTCAATTTTCAATATATAAAAAATATATTTTATTTTTTTTATACTTCTATGTATTTTACTACTAACTTATGCTTTAGAAAAATAATATTATAGAAAATTTTAATAATATAATATTAAAATTTTACAACATAATTAATAACGGTAACTTTTTTTCAAAATCAATATTGTTACTGTCAAAATAAGATATAAACATTGTAACATAATATCCTAATAGTATCTTCTTAAGTCAACATTTTTTTAATTTTTAAAAGATAAATATATTATTAAAATTTGATATAATATAATCTGTAAGCAATTTATAATTCTTAAAATATGGTCATGAATAATATAATATGTAAGTTAATAAAAGTACCTAAAATATAGCTACGAATTATTTGGTTGTAAACTGGTTTTCATATTTTTAAAATAATAAATTATAGTATCTTCCCTTCATCTAATAATTATGATGATTCTTTGAGTAACCTACATGTTTTATAAAGCAAAGTTGAGAGAGTGAAATTAAAATTAAATATATTTTTCTTAGTCCCATAAATAAGTTCTATGATTAGAAATAATGAAAGAGAAAGTGATAATTTTATTTTTCATAGTCCCATAAAATTAAAATTTTAATTAACATAATCTATAAGAGTTTTTAATTATTTTGGCTTTATTTTTTCATTCTTATTTTGCTTTTGTTAAAATGTTTTATTTGTTTTTTTGCGGTCTAATATATTTTATAATAATTTTCCTCACCCAAAATATTATTCATTTTTAAAATTAAAATACTATTGTTCAACAACTAACAAATTATAATTGCAGCAATTGATGTATAAGTAATGAATAATGTTTTTTATGCTTTTGCTTTTATTTTTAATATTCGTTTTATCCACTAGTATCAAATACAATTGTTATATGTTATTATATATTGATATATGTAACATATATCAAATGATTTACAAAAGAAATATGATAATACAAAGTATTATATGTTGTTAGATATTAATATATGTAATATATATCATCAACATATATTAGATGATTTATAAAAAAAATATCAAATACAATAGTAATATATTGTTATATGTTGATATATGTAATATATATTAATATATATCAAATAATTTAGAAAATAAAATAAAAATACAAAGTATTATATGTTAATATATGTTAATACAAAATATTATATGTTATTACATGTTGATATATGTAACATATATCAATATATATCAGATGATTTAAAGAAGAAGTATTAGAATATAAAGTATTATATATTTTTATATGTTGATTTGTGTAACATATATTAATATATATTAGATGATTATGCAAAGAAATAAGATAAGATCTACTGATATATATTATCATATATTTATATTTGTCATATATAATGATATATATCAGTTGAGATACAGTATAATTAACCCCATCATTTTGAACAGGGCCGTCTAAAACCATGTGCAACAAGTTCAATAGCACAGGGCCTCAAAAAATTATGGGGCCCAATAATATAAATCCAAACATGTGATTTTCATATTAGGGGCCTAAATTTCAATGTAAGAACAGGACCTCTTTTATTTTTGCAAATGTTTAAGACGGCCCTGACTTTGAAAGAAAAGTATTAAAACATTCCTTTAAAATTAGAAATTAGATCCAATTATCATTATAATTAATTATCAAAAGTGGAGTGATAGCTCCATAACATAAATTCAAATCATTCAAATCAATCAAATGCAGATTACCTTCATTCATAAAATAAAGAAAGAAAAATAAATCCTTTCAAATAGTTTCATTCTATGTCAATTCTATCGCTGCATAACCCATATTTTGCCTAGCGCAAATGGTCACCATAATTGCCTTTTCAACCCAAATATACTCATGTGGTAGCTTTTTTTTTTATTTAAATTTTATAATGTTATATAAATTGACACAATATGTTAAAATTGATGGAAAGTTAAAACATTGAAAAATTCTTTTTCTCTAAAATATTTTATCGAATATGTGATGTGTATTTAAGTTGAAAAAAATTCTCAATTATTATAGTTACCAAAAACAAATAAAAAAAGATTTATAATTAAACAACCAAAGTTAGAAATAAAAAATCATTATTGAAATCCCTTCCTACTCATGGCCACTTGAGCCATAGTCTAGAACCTTTGACAAAAACTTTGTAAGTTTTTTTTCCCATTTCACTATTTGTGATGTTGTCCATTATTTAAGCCAAATGACCACTGAATAACTCTCCTATATATATTCTTGGACTCTCTGCTTGTCCAAATCAAATTTCATGTTATACTATATGAGCATTTTATCTGGTTCTTCATGTATGCTTTGGTGTTATCGTCATTATTGTCTTTTTTCTTGGAAATCGATTTCCAGCTTTTGGGAAATGAAAATGGCCATGGCAAGATGCAACAAATTTATTAGAATTGCCAAATTAAACATGTGGCATGATTCAAATATTCACCATAAGAAAGAGAGGAAAATTATGGCTATGGAATAAAGGTGAAGAGGTGAAGAGCCTTTCGAGAATCAGAGGTTGTGGATGGCAGGACAACATGACCGTATTTTTGCAAAAATAAAACATAAAAAAGATAAAAAGTTAAAAATGAAAAAATATTTTAACAACTGTATTTTTGAAAAATGAAAGTTAAAATTCTGTATATGGTGTAATTTCCTTTAAGAATAATCCATTTTCATCCCCAACCAAATGACCCTTTATTTGTTTCATAATTCATTTGCATTATGTTTCAGCAAGGACATTGAATCTGGTGAATCTTATCACATAGTTGATTTATATTATTTAAAGAAAAATTAAAAATCTATTAAAGATTGAATAGTTATAAACCAAACCATATCATTTTTTGTCAATAATTATTTTGAAATTGAGTTGGATAGGATCATGAAGACGATAAAACTTTATTTGTCAATAATATCATTTTTTATTTTTTTCACTTGAGACCATGCATTCATAAACAACCAAGGGTTGCGTCATTCAATTAACTATCACGAAATAGGCTTGAAGTATTACTTCTAGGATCAAAAGATAGACCCAGCGAACTACCCATTTCCTTGCCAAAACGATGTAATTTTATTTTGAATAAACCTACAATGTATCCTATTCATTCTACTATCTGGATTCAATTTTTAATTTCAAAGATGCTCATTTCAAAAATTTTACATCTAGCATGATAAAAATATAAATACAATTTATTTTAAATTAAATTCAAAATTTAAAAATTTAAAAAATTTTCTAATGACTATAAAATATTTATAAAAATTGAAAACATGACATCATGTAATTTTTTTAAAAATATTCACAAACTCGGTCCACTTTGTTCATAGTCTTCATTACTTTTTACCATACCGAAACAACAGACAAAAATAAACCAATATATTAACAAGATTATATATAATCAATTAAGTGCTCTTTAGATTTGATATTTAAAAGTTGGGCATTTGAATATCTATAACATTTGGTAAAATATAACTTAAAATTTGCAATTATATTTTCAACCATTACCTTTTGAATTATAAGTAAAATAAAATATTTGAATAAAATTTAGAATATATGTATTTCTCCTCCTAAGATAGATATCTCCTTCCTCATTACAATACTAAAAAATTCAAAAGCTAATTTTTATTAATATAATTACAAAAATATTTATTACTAAATAAAAAATTGTATACATCACTATTTAAAATTTATATAGATTAACATTATTAAATAAAAAATAATTAAAATGGATAGTGACTTTTCTTAATACATATATGTGTAATATCAAATTATTAATTTAATATAATTAAAATTTATTGTAGCGTATAAAATAATATATTATTTGTTATTTGTTATTTTATAATATATTTTTTTATAACCGCTGTCTATTAATAATTGACTATTATTTTACTATAGTTAGATGCTACAACTAAATCAAACCAACTATAAAATTAAAAAAAAAAATGTAAAGCTGGTACTAACCTAAAATCCTGAATAAAAATTTTTAGACTTGAATAAAAATTATTTTAGAGCATTCTATTATACAAAATAAGTAAACTATTATATTATTATAGTACACAATTAAACTAAATGCCTTATTATTGGAGGCTTTAAAATCATTTTGCAAATTTATAAAGACTTTAAAGAAAGAAGAAGACCAAGATAAATATATACACTACTTTGGGTGACAGTTACACTTAAATGAATATTAATGATAATTATATAAATATTACAAATGGATAATTTGAGGGGACATTTTTTTTGTTATAATCATAAGTATTTCTGAATCCACTAGGCCAGGACTAATCATGTTTGCATCACTAGTCTAGGATAAATCATATTCACACTGGATCATCCCATTTAGGGATAAAGTGCTCTCGGCAAGTGGTAACTCTATTTACAAGGATCAAACTTGCAACCTCTTGCTTAAGAGATGAGAGTGTCAAACTACTAACACTAACCACTTATTGGTAATTCTAGAAGATATTCAACTACACATTTTAGGTTATATTTGTACTCTAAAATACTCAAGAAAATAACGCATAAATAAAGCAATAATAATAATATCTTGTACAATAAAAACATGAATAGTGATGAGATCATTTACACATGCATACCGAAAAATACGAAAACACGATCTTTAGTTATGGTATCTGATGATGGGGCTTTCTTAGGGGCTGTCCTAGCCTCTATAGTTCGGGTTCAGTGTCTGTAGCTCGGGTTCAGTGTTGCTGCTATTGCAGCTTTGCTACCTGCAAGATAAGAAAAATGGGGTATCGGGCTCTCCTGGGGAGACTTTGATGCCTAAATTAGAGTTTGGTTGTTCTGAATAAAGAGAGTAAAGAAAGGAGAGAGAGGAACCTTTTACCTATGGGGTGACTCCCTATTTATAGTTGATGTAGGGAGACAAAGTTTGATCTGTGTCAGCGTGATTTGCTCAATGGGGTGTCTACCGGACATAAGGAGTTCAGTGGGACTGAGAGTGCTTTGTACTGAGGTCTATCATTCTAGTGAGAGCTTGGTCATGGGAATGATCGGACATAGAGCTCAGTGGGCGAGCTCGGCAAATGGAGGGGTAGCATCAGTAGTCCCCCTATAATCTTTTGACATTTATGCCAACTCGGTCAAGCCATGTATAAGAGCTTGGAAGAGCTCGATAGAAAGTGATGAATCATGATATATGGAGATCATGTGGCATATAGGACACTAGTGCAAAGCTCGGCACATGAGCTCGGAAAGTGGGGGGTACTATCATTAGTCTCCCGCTGGTCATTTGACCTTTATGTCAAAGTAAGACCTGTAACTTAGAGAAGTCAAACCAAGCCTGGTAAGAGCTGTAGGGAAACTAAAAAACACAAGATGGAGCTTAAGGGAGAAACTCGAAAAATAAGAGCTTGAAAAATAAGAGCTCAAAAAATGAGAGTTAGAGACGCTCAAGAAAGGAGAGCTCATGGAGCTTGAGGAGCTCGGGAGCAAAGCCCAGTTATCCAAGGGTAGTATGGGTAGTACCACTAGTCCCCCTCAAAAGTCTTGGCATTTATGCCAAGGAGAGTCTGTTAAGTTTCAGAAGGACACATGTCAGATAAATGTGAGGTGATGCTTCAAAAACTAATGTAATGGTTGGGCAGGAACTGAAAAGATGTAATGCCCGCGTCATTTAACAATGACGTCGGATTGCATGACCGAAGTCTCCTCTATAAATAGAGGGTTCAACAACAGCGTCTATCATATAACTTGAAAGAGAGAAGCCCAGTCTGACTGGTAGTGTGAAGTTCAAAGCTTGAGAACTCGGTTAAAGAGGTTAGTTTTAAGTTTGTGCTTTTAAAGTCTTTTCATTTCAAATTTAGTAGTAAAGATGGTGCGAGCAAGTGTGAGCTCGGCTCTGTTAAGAGAGTCAGGAGAGGTGGGCTCCCCCAAATTCAGTATGATTTACGGGTGTGTTAATGGGGTGCCTGTCAGACATAAAAAACTTGGTTGGACTAGGAGTGCCCGGTATCAATGTCTGTCATGCCAGTGAGAGCTCGACCACGAGAATGACCAGACATAGAGCTCACCTAAGAAAGGCTCGAGGAGGATGAGCTAGTTATTTTTTAGACTGTGGAACAAGACATTCTAAGGAAGAAGAGGAATGTCATAGCACTGATCAGGGAGTACTTTCCCCTTGGGAAAACTCCGAAGGAGATTTGGCCAGAAGACCAGTAAGGTATGTGCTATGCTCTAATAGTTTTTTACCTAATGTTGATGTGTTATGTGTTTGGTTAACTTTTGACTCGGTTGCATAAGGAGGAGCTCGGGATCAAAGAGCAACGAATTAAAATGCCTAGTTGAGAAGGAGGCCATAAGGGAGGCTCCAAAAAAGGCCAAGATGGCTCGTAAGCAACCGAGCAAGTAAGCTGCTGGGACCTGTTCTATTCAAGAGAAAGAGCCTACTATGGACTTGACTCTCCCCACAGAGGTGGTGCTAGAAACTGAGCCACATAGAGAAGTGAAAGAGCACCCACCTCACAGAGGGGTGGCGGAGAACTTGCCTCAAGAAGAGGTGGAGGTGCCACTAGCCTACTGGTATAGCATGGTTCGACTAGTGGAAGCAGTGAATGAGAAATTGGTGGGTTTGCGCAACACCACATACTCTGTGTAGGACGCTGGTCCCCAGAAAGTGCTTAAACAAATATACCGAATTATACCTAAAGAGAGATGCGAGAATGCATAAAAGAGCTTGAAAGATATAGCAAAAGAGATGGTGACAGTATCTCATATGGTAAGGAATAATCCGAACATTGAAACTTAGATTAAAGTTTGGTATAGAAACTAAAGGAATGAAATTCTACAGGTCACCCAGCTTGCCCATACAATGAAGGATCAAGTGATGGACATGACAGCTAACTTCGTCTAAGCCTCTAGAAACTGTGATGAAGAAGTTGCCAAAAGGCTCGAGATAGAGAAGTCTTTAAGGGCTAAGGATAAAGAGTTGAAGCAAGCTTAAGAAGCTCTGATGATAAAAATTGAAAAGCTAAGCTCGACCAAAGAATCTCTGAGAGCCAAAATCGAGGAGCTGCGCTCGGCAAAGGAATCTCTAAAATGAAGGATGGAGAGTTGCGCTTAGTAGAGGATGCCCTCAAAGTCGCTTAGTAAGGGCTGGTTTCCGAGTCCCCAAGAAATGATAAGCACTATGCTTAGGGTGTCTATGCCTACTAAAAAGCTATGTCCGAGTGGTTGAAAGAAGATAACCTGGATATGGACTTATCCTACATGATGGAGATAGACATCGACCAACTTGCTACCAAGCACGAGGCTGAAGATGATGAAGATGAGGAGGAAGAGGACTTGGATCAGGAGGACGAGGTCCAAGATTTGTAAAATAGTAGTTATGGGGTCTATTTAGGCGAGGTCTATGAATAGTTATAAAGACTAGGCCATTTTGTAATAAAATTTTATGTTTGATTAATGAAATGTCTTTCTTTTAAACCGAAGTCTGATACTTGTATTTTATTTTATCTTTTATATGATATACTATTTGCATTAACCTATGGGCTCGGTCAAAACTAAACTTGATACTGGGATGAAATAGATGTTCTCTCTGTTGTGCTGTGTTGATTTGTTTATGGCCTTTGTTCAATTTGCTAGAGCACAAGGTGCATTATTGTGTTCTATTATTACGGTGTGCCTTAGGCACGGGCATATAATATGCTCTAGACATAAGGAGCACTTTGGTGCTCATGTATCGAGCGATCTGCAAAGTATGGTGGGTTGATTAACCCGAACCTCCCTTTATGCTATGCTATAATATGAATTTATACATGCACTTTAAGAAACATAAAAACAAAAAGATGAAGTAGAGTAATTACCTGTCCGAGTTATTATCTACAGTTGTTGGTTAGACGACCTTATTTGAAGTTTATCTCCTTGGAGCGCCTTCTTTGAACGTCTATGATTTGGGAGGAGCTGATCGAGCTCTCTTGTTCCTATTAAATTCTTGGTTTTAGTGGAGCTACGCAAGCTCTTCCATTCTAAACATATTCTTGGCTTCTCTTTTAGATGTAGATCATTCGTCCGTGATGTTAGCTTGACTATGGCTCGGTGTGTGGGAATAGAAAGTTTCTTTTTGATGAGCTTGAGTGTCTGTGCTTGGTTCTGGGATGAGCCTGAGTGCCAGTGCTCGACAATTAGGGATGTAAGTGCTTGGATGTTAGGGATGTCGTTGCTCGATAGTCAGGGGTGTTAGTGTCCCCTTCATTGCCTTGACATTTTTGTCAAGTAATGCCTTGGGCATGCTTTCAAAGGATTGGAAAGTACCTGACTATATATATATATATTCATATATACATGTTTCTTGTACATCAATAGAAAGGTGGGGGTTCAGAAATACATACAAGAAAGTGTTATTACATAAGTCCTCAAATTTATAAGTTCGTGTACATTTGGAGAATAGATGCTCGGTCAGAGCATAGAGGCTTAACCCTTGACAAGAGGTGACAATAAAGTGCGCACGCATGCACTACAAGTAGATCGATGTACAAGAAAGCATTAAAGTAGCTCAAAATTGTAAATAAAATGAGATTGGTGCTCGAGAAGGTTCTAAACAGTTCAACATTACAAACGAAATGAAATTGATGAGTGAGAAAGTGCTAAACAGTTCAAAATTATAAAAGTAAATGATTTTTATTGCTCGGTTTAACCCAATTCATTGCTTTTATAAGCTTGTTTACTTGTAGAGAGCTCGGATCATTTAATTTAATATGTTATGAGTATATAATATTGCTTCCTATTGCAATGTGAAGAATAGCAATTGAGTGTGCAATTAGGGTGCTATAAGGCTTGGTGTACGAGGCACGGTGAGTTGAATGTTATTGGAAGGCTCATTGTGCGAGGCACAATGAGGTAAATATAATTGAAGGGCTTGGTGTGCAATGCATGATGAGTAAAGTATAATTGAAGGGCTCGGTGTGCAAGGCACGGTGAGCTGAATATTGTGTGCTAAATTTTATACTATAGGCGATAGCATTATTTAAGTTCGACATGAAAGTATGGCATGAGAATGTTGTGCTTAAGGCTATTATACAAAATGGTAAAGTAAGGCACGGTTAGTGCTCTTCTTGCAAGAGTTGTAGGACGTACTTGAGGTTTCATTGCCTCTGTTGGGGAATAGTTTGTCCAAGCTCACCGCACCATTGATGATGGGCCTTTCTCAGAGGCAGTCCTAGCTCCTATAGCTCAGGTTTAGTGTTTGTAGCTTGTGTTCGGTATTGTTGTTGCTATAGGTTTTCTACCTACAAGATAAGAAAGTGGGAGGACCAAGCTCTTCTAGGGGAGACTCCGATGCCTAAGTTAGAGTTCAGCTATTTTGAATAAAGAGAGTAAAGAAAGGAGAGAGAGAGAGAGAGAGAGAGAGAGAAACCTTTTACTTGTGAGGGGTGACTCCTTATTTATAAATGATGTAGGGAGATAAAGTCTGATCTGTGTCAGCATAATTTGAGAGTGTGTCAGTGGGGTGTCTATCGAACGTAAGGAGGTCGATGGAACTGGGAGTGCTCAATACCGAGGTCTATCATTTTAGCAAGAGCTCGACCATGGGAATGACAAAACATAGAGCTCGATGGGTGAGCTCGGCTAATGGAAGGGTAACGTAGACTCTTGATTTTGACCCTAAGCTAGTTCGGTCCTAATTTAAGATGGCATAAGTACTTTTTAGTCCATTCTTAATGGCTTAAATATATTTTAAGCTTTTATTTTTATTGGTCTAATTTTTATAAGGCCTAAGATAGTCTGGTTTAGCTTTTAAAACATTGAAATGGTCTGAAACAGAATTTTTAAACCTAAAAATAGTCTGAAAACATTTTGGTTCGAGAATGGACATCCATGTCAAACTAGGACTCCCCAGTTCAATATGGATGGGTCCATATCAAACTGGGGTATGCCCAGTTCGATATGGGTGTGTCCATATCAAACTGGGCACCCCCAGTTCGATATGGACATGTCCATGCCAAACTGGGGCATTCCTAGTTCGATATGAACACCCATGCCAAACTGGGGCATTCCCAGTTCGATATGGACAAGCCTATATTGAACTGGGGCATGCCTAGTTCGATATGGGCACAGTCCATGTCGAACTGGGGAGTTTTTGGTTCGATATGGTCAGTTTAGCCTCAAATTTAGATTATTTTAGTTTGATATGGGCCTGGTTCATATCGGGATGAGATGTTTTTAATTTGATATGTCTCAGGAAACCATATTTAATAAGGAAACAAAGATGAGGTTTAACCTAATCATTCCTTATAAATACAGGTTAAACAGAATGATCAAGAAAAGAGCAATTATCACAGCAACAAACAACAACAATTAAAGTAGAGAAATAGAAAAAGAAATAGAAAACAAAATCGAGCAGTTTGAGTGAGCAGAAAGAAGATCATCAAACAACCAAAAGCAAGAAGGCAGTGATACGTCTGTCTTCAACTTGTTCAACCAAGATTTTATAAGTTTGCTCAACGTGAAATATTGGTGGAACCAACAATAGAGGTTTGCAATCTTTTACTTAATTTTTTTTGAACTTACAATAATACTTTTGCTTATGTTTCTTTGTTTGTTTCATTTTTTCATTGTTATAAACATCCAGTAGCCATGACTCAAGAAACTCACTTAGTTCAAGCATGATTCATATAGGTTTTAGTTGATTTCTGTGATGTTGTGTTTATATGTCCATTAGATTATTCTAACCTAACAGTTTTTAAATCACTAAACTCTAATCTTATTTTTATAAAATCCTAAACCCTAATTGTATTTTTTTTAGAACCTTAAACCCTAGTTTAGAAAAACCCTAATTTCCATAAATATAAAATCCTAGCTTACATTGAAACCCTAATTTTCCAACAATATTTATTTTGAAAATCATTTACCTTTCGGAAGCACTGCCCCCTTGACCCCCGCCTGCTAACTAGCTAGCGAAATTGCTGTATGGGATTGTCGAAGGGGGTCAATATTTATTTTTGGATTTTATTCTTGGTGATTAATCTTAATTTTCTTTTATTTTATAAATCTAATGCTTTATTTAAGATTAAAATCTATATTGAATTATTTGATTTATTATTACATACTGTATGATAGGTGGTCTATTTTATTTTATGATGGATGTTTTATTTTAATTGTCATGCTTGAATGATTTAATTTATTTAATTATCCATTTGGATTGTAAGAGGCATGTTTCCACTTCGTGGGTGCCTCGGTTTTCATTATGTAACTTAATTTGTCTTTTAAGAATTTTAAGATTAATGTAAAGGACACGTTTCCACCTTTTGAATGGTGTCCTATTTAGTTTTAGACATTAGACGATGTAAAAATATATTTTCATTCTCGGATGGGTATCTATTTATTTATTTTATTTTGAACATTATTTTGATTATTAATATAATGATGTTTTTATTTTAATTGTCGCATATAGTATGAATTATATCATAATAATCAAGAATTTTATAATATTTAGACCTAAAAAGGAGGTCGGTTCCAATGAACCGGTATTATAGGGGTGTTGGGCCACTTCTCTCCTTCCCCATACGTACCTAACTTTTCGAACCCAATAGGAGGTTGGGGATTCCTTAGAAATCGAGTCATCCACTCCTTTTTATTTTTCAGGCCCATTCGGATGGAGACTCTATTTTTTTCTGGTTTAGACCCATGTTCTCTAAGGCCCTGAGCCTAGCAGTGTCGAAGTCGTAGAACCATTGCACTAGGAGTGGAGGCAAAAATTCTCGATCACAGTAACATCAATAGTCCCCTTTTAGTCTTTTGACATTTATGACAACTCAGTCAAGTCATACATAAAAGCTCGGTAGAAAGTGATGAATCATGATTTATGGAGACCATGTGGCATGCAGGACACTAGTGCAGAGCTCGGCAAAAAGAGCTTGGGAAGTGGGGGTAATATCAGTATCTAAGTTCACCAAGCACAAGCATGTATATCATAACTATTATTGTGAAATAAAAATGATATAAGTAAAATTTTTTTGACCAAGAATTCATAATTACGATGGAAGAGAGTTTGAAGAAATTATTCAAAAATTTATTGCTTTTGCATTTTTACTCATAAAATTACTCATCCCATCATGGTGTAGTTAAAGAATATTAAAATCCCAATATATTCACTCCTCCATGTAAATGTCCATAAAGACATATTAATAAATCTATAAGAATTAGTTCTGGCTCAATGAGTTTAGGGATACTTGTGATTATACAAAAAAATATTTATAAGAATTGGGACTAGTTATAGTGATTAGTAAAATAATTTAATTTAACGTTAATTATTTAAATTATATAATAATAAATCAATCTAACATAATTATGCAACATTAAATCAAATTATTTGACATAATTATTTACATTCTTCCACTTAGTCCAAATATGATTTTTAACATTTTTTAAACTGTTGGAGAGCCATGAGACATACATGAACAACATCATAGCAGCCAATGGCTTTTTCCAGTTCAGAGCTATTAAATAAAATACATATAGAAATTATAATAAATTGAAAATTTCTTGCAACTCATTGCGTTAAAAATATGAAATTCCAATTAATAAGAGACCATTACTTTTTTTTTTTAAAAAAAAAGAAGTAACTAAACCAAATTCATGAGAATCCATAGCTAACAGAATCCATAGAAAGTCCCTTGGTATCACCAAACCTATAAGTTCCTTTTATTTCCTAATTAATCACTCAAATTAAATATAATTTAAAATTAAATTATGAAAATGAGATAAGTTTTCTAAAATTTGATTTCTAAAGCCTAAAAGGTGAAACACCTTGTGGAAATGGCCAGTGAGGAAAGGTCTCTTGACATTCTAGTAAGGCATTGAAGGACAAGATGTTGTTATTTCCATCTCTTTTTGGCCAATAATGTGTTGTGCTTCGAATCAGAAAAGTAAAAAAGAGTGAAGGGTGAAATGTAAAGAAGGACAATGGTAAGTTACTTGGCCAAAATGATGTAGTTTTATTTTGAATAAACCTACTACTTCCACCCTATTCAGTCTATTGGCTAGACGGAATTCTTCACCCTTAGTGATAGGGATATGCAATGATCAAGTTTCACTACCCGAAGCCCAACATAAATTAAACTTGAGCTCATCATCTCTATGGCCCATAAGTTGGCCTTCTAGGCTACTCAGGTTCTCAGGTTGAGCACTCGAGTCATAAATTTTTGTATAAATAAAACCAATTGATTTTTTTAACAACAATAGAGACTAAAAATTGATTAAGAGATCCAGCAAATTTGTTAAAAATGAATAAATGTCTCCTTGCAAAGATAAATACTCTATATTCAATTTAAAGCCAAGACATATTGAGAGTCAAAATAAATTAATATCTATAGATTTTTTTTCATAAAGAGTCGAAGAGCTAAGAACATAAACTCAAATCCAATCCCGTATATACAAGAACACAACCCAAAATCAAAACAAAATTCCAGTGAAGTATTGAAAAAACAAACAATCCATTACAAAAATAAATATAAAAAAATAGAGAAAGGAGATGGCGATAGTGAAAGAACTCAAGACTAGAAAGCATAAACATGAAATTTTTAAATACTAACCCAAAACCCAACCCATATTTAAAAACCTGATCTAACCTGATCCTAATTAATTGGGTTGTTCCAAGTTGGGCCGAGTTGTGGGTTTTATGCACACCCTTACTCAATGGTAGCTTCATAGATTTTTAATTTTTTTTTAGTTTTTAATTTCAAAAATATTCAGAAAATCACCACTAAAATACCTCTTATTTTCACTTAACTTACTTTAAACCTCATTCACCCTAAATAGACCCATTCTTATAATTATGCTCTTCAAATGCAAAAAATAATCAATGCAAGTTCTGAAACCTCACCTGAACACCGGTATGGCTTGCTAAGGAACCCGAAATGCTTATTTTAGTTTGAACTCACACAAAACCAGGGGCGAGGACACATTGATGAGAAGGGGGCTCTTTTTGAAAATATATATATATAATATTTTTTAAGAATTTTTGAATTATTTATTAATTTTTTTTTCAAAATTTTAAATTGCCTCCCTCTTTTTCTTTTAATTTTTACAAGAAGTCAAAAAAATTATAATAAATTATTTATTCTATATGCAATAGTTCTCTTTTAAAAAATTGATAAAATATTAATAATATACAAATGCAAAAAAATAAAAATAAAGAAAGTGATAAAATTTTCAACTAAATTAATTTGAACTCATTTAATGAATTAAAAAACTCATTTATTTTAATTATTTTTTAAGAAGTTATATTTATTATTTAATTTTTTTATCTTTATTTAATTTTTTGTTATGAACAATCTTATAAATTTAAAGTTTTGTACATATATATATTAATATTTTTTTATTAATTAATTTTTTTAATAATAAAATATATTATTAATAAATTAATAAATTTATAAAATATTATTAAAATAAAAAAAGATAAATAATTAAGAAAAAAAAATTTATAAAAAAAAAATTATCCTCGTTTTTTTTAAATTCTGGCTTTGTCCGTGCACAAAACCATTGTGTATGCCTATAAAACATTTTATTAAAGAGAAAAACACGCCACCATTAGTCACCTTTTGTATGCCTATAAAAGGTGGCTGACAAAAAGCAAAAAGGATTGCAAGAAGAAAACATTTTGAAAAACTCAATTTTAAAAGACCTGAAAACCAAAAACATTCTCTAAAAAAAACCCAAAGAGTCCCATCACCATATCAAAGAGAAAAACACACCACCATCACTACTTCTTCATCAGAGACAAGTTCAAAATACACAAATAAATCAAGACCAATTTTTTCTTAGATATTCGAGAAGAAATCACCCAAAAACTAGCAAATTCTCTTATGTTTCCATTAAAACAAAGGAACAAAACCTATAAAAACCCTAAACATACCCATTAGCAAATCTCTTTTGTAGATTGTATATTCTCGGTTTGTCAAAAAATGAAGAAGCCAATGATGATGGTATAATCTCTCAAATCTTTTAGTTTTAGTCGCTTTTTAGTGTAGATCTTTGCTCTTTTTTTTTCTTGTTCAGTGCTGTGTTTATATAGTTTCTTAGAACATTTGTTGTGAAAATATAAAAATACTAATAGGTTTTATAATATCTCCACAAATATTTTGTAACTTTGGACAGAGTTGGGATTTAAACCGTAACTGGAGGATATTTGGACATATCATGGACTGAATGAGCTGAATATAACTTCAAAATTAAATTTTGAATTATCTGAATTGTAAAAGATATATGAGATTGGACTTAATGGATTCTAGGCTTGAATATTAATGAACATGCCTGTATCGACTAGCAGACTATCATTTCCAGCGTATATGATGTGCTTGCCTGAACGAATTATTGACAAACCCGTCAGTAGTATAGTGTTGACGAGCTCGTCAGTGCACCCATTAGCTTAATCATTCAAGGCTGTTAATCCATAGTACATATGTAATTCATATCTAATCATACAAGAACTAGAAAATGAAAATAAAATAAAATAAAAGCAAAGCATAACAAGTAAAGATAAATAATGAAATTCAAAGGAGATTAATATTGATATTCATCCATACTAGAAAAAAAAATTAAAGAATGAAACTTAATATAAGAGATTGAAATGTACCTTAATCCCACAATATTTAAGAAGAAACTTGTTTCCCAAATAAGCACATTTAGCTTCAAGACTAGCTTTCTTTCTCTCCCCAACAAGCTTAGCATCACGTACGTTGTCTAATGGATCATCTCTTAGAGCAATGGTGAATGGATAAAGAACAAAACTAACCTTGTTTCCCCATTTTGCTTTGCTACCCTTTCTTGTCATATCATCCAAAGCCTGTTCGATTGAGACAAAACAATTAAATGCTTACTTATTCTTAATTAACAGAGCATACTGTCTATAAAAATAAAAATTAATCATTCACATGAATTTCACTTACATGGATGCCTGAATTTGGTCTTATGTTCACTATAAAAGATGCTCTTAGACGAATATTTTTGGGAAGATTATTTTTGCTTTTTGTTGCTTTTGCTTCTTTTCCATCATCACCTGAATATTTGCATTGTCAATTTTAGCATACCGCGTTCGATTCATCTTTTTAAATTTAATCAGAATTAGAAAAAAAATGTAAACAATGTTAAATTTTGCTAAAATAAATAGAATTCGGATTCAATATATACTTCTTGATGATTCCATAATGATTTTGATTCAATTCTTCACTAAATCAAATGTAAATCACTAAATTAAAGATTTGCTATATTTATACAATTTTTATTTATAGAAAATTCTTATCTAGATTAGATGTATGTGCACCCAATAAATGAGAAATTATTAAATGAGTGATTATTGAGAAAATAAATAATCTTATTGGCAGGATATATATGCACTTGATCTAGCTAAATCTTTTCTCTTATTTACTCTAGAATGTTGTATATTGATTGCTGAAATTTTTCAGAGTGATTTTTTTTAATTTCATTTTTTTGAACTTCTTTCTGTTGGTACACTTATGGATGCGAAGAGTCACTTTTCAATGGTTGCAAGTCTTCTAATGGTTACAACTCTTTCAAGAGTTATAACTCTTTCAAGGGATTCGAGTTAACTCATTATGGATGATGTAGTTTATTAAATAATTCTAACAAAAAATAGTATATTTTAAACAATTATATAATACTGGAATTGATTAAATAAGTTGTAATCAATCAATTCATAAGTTATTTTTTTAAGAGCAAAAACGCAAATATTGGGATGTTTTGGGTACAAATATAACCAAAATATATATTTAATCACAAAATCATAGACTTAAGGAAAGTGTGTTTCATGCTTAAATTATATCATAGACTTACCTCTGCTTCTCTTAACTATATCTACTCTAACTTGTTCGATTTTTCTAACCGGCGCATCGCTAGGTCTTCGTTTCATATGGCCAAACCATCTCAATCTATGCTCTCTTATCTTATCCTCAATAGATGCTACCCCCACTTTTTCTCTAATGCACTAATTGCGGATTCTATCCATCCTAGTATGACTACACATTCATCTTATTATTCTCATTTCAGCAACATACATTTTACTTATGTGTTGTCATTTTACTGCCCAACACTCACTATCATACATCATCGCAGGGTGTATTACAGTGCGGTACAATTTTTCTTTTAATTTAATTGGCATCTTTCGATCACATAGAACTCCTGTAGCACCCCTCTACTTCATCCAACCAGTTTTAATACTATGATTTACATCTTCTTCACAATCCTCATATTCTTGAAGAATAAAGCCAAGGTATCTAAAATAAGTACTCTGAGGCACTGCTATTCATTCTAAAATAATTTTGCCTCTTTCTCTATTCTCATTATTAAATTTACAATGTATATAATCAGTCTTAATCCTACTTAGCTTAAAACCCTTAGATTCCAAAGTGCTTCTCCATAACTCTAACTTTTGATTTAACCCTACTTGAGTCTCATCTAATTTTTTCATAACTCCATTAAAAATAAATTAATGAAATAAAAATCAGGTAAAATCACCTCAATAACAATCATATATAAAGTCTTACCATATATATATATATATTTTTAAATGTAGAAGCTCTCCATATCTGCGATTGAGATACTAAGACAAAGCTGCTTGTCTGACTCCCACCATCACATCATTAATAGTCTGAAAAAAAAAATTGATTTTAATTATTGAAAGATAAAAATAAATAAGCTTTTTGGTATGAAAAAGTTATAGCTTTGTATCCAAAAAGAATTTAATTAGACTTACATCGTCCATAACATTCTTCACTAGCTTTACATCATCCAAAGAAATTGTTGTATGAACAAATCTTCTGGGAGCAGAACAAGACTCTGATACTTTAGTTGGTGTTTTCGTATCTTCTAAAAAGAAAAGTGTAAGCAGAAGCATTGCCAGATCAACAAATGTATTCCAAGACAGTACCAATACCATCCATAACTTGATTATGAATTGCCAAATCCTACTTCCGGAATTATCTCTATTCCTTTTCTTTACTGTTGGAAATTTTGGAAGTGAGTTTGGATCAGATATTTTACGAGAAGTTGAGAGTAAAAGAGACATAACAGATAGGCCATCTCCCAGCGAATGGTGAACCCGAAGAATGGCAACTGATTCAGCTTCGGAAGCTTTAATGTTAAGAAGATGCAAATCCCACATTGCTATAGACTTGCTGATTCTTGTTTTGCTCATGTTAAAAGCATAATCTTCAACAAATTTGTCAGGAGATTCTATGTTTGAATGATCAATCTGTGGGACAATTAAATGGTTGTCTAAATTTATCTCTGTTTTTACCCACTTCATCTCTCCACTTCTTTTCTCATCCATAACCTGATCATTACCAAGTTCACACTAAATTAATAATAAAAAAAATGAATTCTTAAATATACATACATACATATATATATTTTTTTAACGTTAATAATTATATATATATATATAATTAAAATCTCAAGTAAGGAGGTCTCATATTGTCAGATAATACAATGCCTTTTAGAAGTTTAGGTAAAGCTAAAAAACTATTATAAGAAAAAGAGTTAGCGTTTAATCTGCTGTGAAGAGCTAACCAATGAGCAGCTTGATTAGCTTCCCTGAAAATATGATGGATCTCAGCAGATGAAAATGCTAACTTATCTTTAATTCTACGCACGAACAGATGGGAGGAATCATTAGGGGCATGTACACTATCAACCACCTTTTTGGAATCGGTTTCAACAACAAGAGGCAGAATATTATTCTTTATGCACCAAGTCAGACCTGTATCCACAGCTATCATCTCTGCCATATATGGAGAATGGGCTGTGATCAGAAAAGATAAAGCGAATACAGTTGAACCAGTATTATCCCTTATAATAAAACCTCCCGTTGCAAGCTTCGGAGTATATGAAGCATCAGCATTCAGCTTGAAAGTTTTACCTGCTGGTCTTTGCCAAATAACAAGAGAGGGGGAAATTTTGCTCTTTTTGCCGAAACAATCTGGAAGGAAATTTCAAAAACAGAGTTAGACTTGGCAAATTTGTCTTTAGCGTGGGCTACTCCCCAATAGAAGATAGTACTTCTGATATTATGCAATAAAGTAGGAAAATAAACAGATTCAGTCCCCCATACTATCGAACAATAAGCCTTCCAGATTTCAAAGATAATCAGTTGAGGAATAAGTCTGAATATTTTGGAGTTGGATGATTTAGCAGGAGCTTCAAGCCACCAAACCATTAACTCTTGCCTAAGATTATTTTGGATCGCCACAGTAGAAAGCAAAGATAGTCTAAAAAACTTCCAGATTTCCAATACCTCATTGCAGAGAAAGAAAACATGATTGATCGATGCCTCAGCTGACAAGCAAAAAGGACAGCAAGAGACAAGTTGAACTCCCATCCGCTGTAACCGAGTTGGAAGAGGAATGGCTCCTAGAAGGATGCGCCATGTGAAGATTGAGTTTTTCAGGGGAATGGAAGAATCCCAGATCACCGAAAAGGACAGCAATTTGGACTTTCTTTTGCGAATAACATCATACGCCATAGGAAGAGAAAACTCTGATTTTTGAGAATCAGACCATAACACAACATCATTCTCAAAAGAAAAAATAGTAGAAGCCAGATCATGCACTTTGCATATCCTTTTCCATACACAAGAATCAATAATTTGATATGTCATGAAGCCCTTACGGTGGTACTTCTGCTTCATAAGACGAGCCCATTGGGAGTTTCCTTGGAAATAGTTCCACCATAATTTTAGAGAATATGCACTCTGAAGACTGCCCAAAGAGCGGATTCCCAATCCTCCTTCTTCCGTGGGATAACAAAGTTTCTCATAACGTACCCAATGGTAGCGATCAGAGCTTGAAGAGCTCCAATAGAAGGAGGCAAAACGTTTCTCAAGAGCATTGATAATCTGTTGAGGCAGCAACATGGCACCCATTGTATGGATGGGTAAAGAATTCAAAACATGCTTAAGCAACAATAATCTTCCAGCAGGAGAGAGCATTTTTTTTTCCATCCACATAATTTTAAATCAACTTTCTGGAGAAGATATTGACAGTACCCAGCTCGGTTGATTCCATGATATATCGGAGATCCAAGATAAACAAAAGGAAGCGAGTGTCATTTAATGGAAAGAATGCTAGCCATTTTATCAATGTAGTGTTGAGTTGCCTTCTTCATGCAATAAAACGCACTTTTATCAAAATTGATAATTTGGCCCGATCCTTGTTGATAGATGGTTAGGAAGCTCATAAGATGCCGCACACTTTTAACATCTCCGTTAACAAAAATCAAGAGATCATCCGCAAAAGCTAAGTGAGAATGGACTCCACATCCCCTAGCCGTTTTGAAGGGGAGAATACGATTGCTCTGAATTAAATTATTAAGCTTTCTTGAAAAGCATTCCGAGGCAATAATAAACAACAAGGGAGATAAGGGATCTCCTTGCTTCACCCCCCTGCTAGGACTGAAAAAACCATAATTGACCCCATTAACCATAACCGAGAGTTTAGTAGCTTTCAAATTCGAGATAACAAGAGAAACTACACGTGTGGAGAAACCAAATTTCAGCAAAACCGCCTCCAAAAATTTCCAAGAAACTCTGTCGAAAGCCTTTGCCATGTCCAGCTTAATAGCAAGATTGTGCCCTTTAGTTTTACGGTTGATATCATGAACAAGCTCATTTGCAATAAGAATCTGATCGTGGATAGCTCGACCCTTAACAAAACCAGCTTGCTCAGGAGAGATGATAGAACTCAAAATAGGAGTCATTCTGTTAGCAAGAATGCGAGTACATACCTTGCTTATGAACGTAGCTAAACAAATAGGACGGAATTGACTGAAAGAAGAAGGATTACTGACTTTCGGCAAGAGGACTATCCGAGCAGCACTAAAAGAACGAGGTATAGGCAAACCAAGGAAGAATTCCTTCACAGCACTGCAAACATCCCAGGAGACAATATTCCAACATTTACGGAAAAACATACCGTCGAAACCATCAGGACCAGGAGCGCTAGAAGGATCCAATTGCCAAACTGCATCCTTGATTTCCTGATCAACTGGAATTTTTTCCAAGTTCCTATTCTGATAATCCAAAATAGAAAGAGGTATATTCTCTAAAAGAGGATCAAAAGAAGCATCACAATCAGCCGTAAACAAACCTTGAAAATAAGAGACAGCCTCATTGCCAATTTCTTGTTGCTCAGAGATCAAAGACCCACTCGAATTCTTTATAGTGGAAACCCGATGAATCTTTCTGGTTACCTGAACATAGCGATAGAAAAACTTTGTGTTAGCATCCCCTTCACCTAACCACTTAATATGCGCCTTCTGCTTCCAAAATATCTCCTGAAGATTATATTTCTGAATCAAAGTAGCCTGAGAGGCTTGCCAAAGAGATCGGTTTTGAGGGGACGGATCTGACAAATACTGATTTTCAGCTCTAGAAGCCTTCTCTTCCGCTTATGCATAACTATCAAAAATATTACCAAAAGTAGTCTTATTCCATAAACGGATTGCTCGCTTCAAGGATTGAAGTTTAATGAAAAGACCCTTCATGCCTCCTCCATGAAATACAGACTTCCAATGCTGCTCCACCATAGGCAAAAAGGAATTGTGAGAGAGCTACATATGCTGGAACCTGAATGGCTTAGGAACTGCTACATCAGCTGTCTTACAAGCCAACCACAAAGGAGCATGATCTGAGGTTGCCTTGCCTAAATGTCGCACATAAACATCTGAAAAATACTCTAGAAAAGAATCGTTAGCCATAATCCGATCTAAACGCTCCCAAACTCTACCCGAGGAGCGAACCCCAGTCCAAGTATAATCACAGCCATGAAAGGGAACATCGATCAAACTACTATCTTCACAACATGTAATAAAATCCTGCATACTGTGAAAACATGGTGAAGAGTTACCCTTATATTCAGCAAGATTTTTAACAGTGTTAAAGTCTCCCCCGATAATCCAAGGACCTGAATTGTGCTCACTAATACTAATAATGTTTCCCCATAAAATCTGCCGACTGCTTCTTGAATGACGACCGTACACAGCAGATAATAAGTAAGACCAAGATAAAGATCGATCGAAAACTGAGCATGAAATAATTTGAGAGATATCCTGAAAATTAGAAAGATGCACCAGATGGTCCTTCCAAAATATCCATAACTTATTGTCAAGAGAGCAAAACACATCAGAAAAACCAAGTTTAACCAAGTAGGAATCAGCTTTAGAATTAGCCACCATAGGTTCAATGACAATTAATATTGAAATTTTTGAATCCATGCAAACTTTAGATAATCTGTTAAAAGAGGTAGATATACCTCTAACGTTCCAAAATAGCAAGCTAACAGCATTCATTTAGGCATGAATATCAGAGGAATTTAAAGCAGAAGTACCTTTCTCAGGATACTTAGAGTGTAGGCCTCGTTTTTTCCGATGAGGATTCTTCCGGTGAACGATGGTAAATTCTGCCCCCATGTCATCTCCAGGAGCTCGCTTGGATAATGAAGCAAGCTTGTTACTAATTGTAGAACTTGAAAGAAGCAGTTCCTTTGGAGAAACCATCTCTTTCGGCAAATCCGAATGATGCTGAATAGCGTCCTCCTCCGAATTAGTGGAAATTTCAGGGTCTGAGCCATAGTGTTCAGGAGGCAAAATAGAGTCTTGATGCAAAGGTCCAACATCATCTGAAGATCGAATTTTAGGAGTGACAATAACAGTATTTAAATCCACATCAATAATAGAAGTCTGTAAGTTAGGGACAGCAGGAGCTAAGGACGGAGAAAGGTCCTTCAATTCCGAACCCATAACAACCCCTTGCAATTCTGCATCATTATTGATGTCCACCGGAGGATTGACCTTAGGAACCCATATTTTTTTTGTAGCTTCAGTCTTAAGTTCAGGATTGGTAGTAGCAGAGTCTAGAGGCGGCTTCACTTGCAGAACCATTGGACAAGTCTCTAGCTTATGCCCCAGCTTAAAACAATTAGAGCAATAATGTGGAACATTCTCATACTTAATCGATTGAAGAAAGCAATGCCCATCATCATCAATCCAGACTTTCGAAGGCAATTCTTTTGATAAATCAAGTTCGACACAGACCCTAGCCGTGGAAGGTCTAATTAATTGAGCAGTAGCAGCATCAACTTTTAGGGGAGTACCGACTAAATTGGCGATCGGGAACAGAGCAGCCTTGTCAAATAAATGAAGAGGCAGACCATCAAACGAAATCCAAGCCGGAATTATGGAACTATCCACATTAGGACGAAAATTTTTGGACCACTTCGAAACTCTCATGGCAAAACCATGAAAATACCAAACTTGTTTTAACCAGTAACGATGGAAATCCTCCTCTTGATCAAATATAATCAGAACATGCTCATTATCCAATAAACCGAGTGAGAAATTACCACAAAAACCAATCTGATCCAAGAGTTTGTGCAAAGCCTTCATAGCCGGTCTTCCCGAATTGAAGGTTCCAACAAGAGCAAACCGAAAAGGTAAGGCTAGCATATCCGATTCAGATTTGGTGAAGGAAACAGCTGGAAAACCTTTGAACATGCAAGGTTGCTTGGCAACCATGGAAGGAGCCTTGGCAAAAACAGGCTCAAAGGAGCGGTTAACATCAAGCTTCAGAGAACCATTCTTAAGTATATCTGCAAAAGAACGAGAAGCGGCAGGCTCTGGAGGAGCCGCCGGCTGAGGAGCAGATGCCGTGATGGAGATGATGGCGAAACCCTAGCAGAGCTTAGAGAGAGATAGATGTTTGAAATATCATATTGACCTCTTACAATAATTTCTAAATAAAAAAAAAAACCTTTTAGCTGGTCATTGATTTTCACAAGAACAATGCAATCATTATGATTAAAAATGAATGTTGCACCAAACAAACTATACAGACTTTAAAAAGTTTCAAGTGTTATGCCAACAATCAATTTCTCTGTGTCTTAACGATCTTGAAAAGAAAATATATATTCTCAAAGAAAATATACATATTTCCTCAATGTGTAGAATGAGAGGTTATAGACTATATATTATGTACTGTAATGCACATATTTTCTTATGAGTATGACCGGCCCTTTAATAAATTAATTAAGTTGATTAATTAATAAAAACTCCATAAATTAATTCAATAAACTTACAAGCTGTTTTTATAAATGATTAAAAAAACCAAAAAAAAAAAGATCAGAGACTAAATAATATAAACATAAATTAAAAAAAAATCATAATTATTAATCAGTTTACCTGCAAATAAGTGAAACGAGGATGCTTAAGGAAAGTGTGTTTCATGTTGGCCTTAAAGAGATCATAATCGATTGGGATGTTAAAACCAAGAAACACAATTATGCAGACATTAGAATGAGATTCATGGAACATTCGAGCCACTGGACTCAATGGTTGCTCTTCTGTTCCCTCCTTCTCTTCTTTTCTTACTCTAATTGCTCTAAGACTTTCCATATTTGCTTTCTAACTAATTTTCTAAAAAACTATAGTTTTTTTTATATATAAATAAGGGCATGTATGGACAGTATTTGTTTTTTTTTTTTCCTAGAGCACATACAAAAGGACCAAAATAAAATTTAAATTAAATTTAGATAAATTAATTGAACCAATTAAATAGGTTTGATAAAACAAAATTAACATTCTCCATCATATTTTTTAAAATTTTTACTTTTTTATTGGAGATATTTTAATTATTTTATTATAAATTTATAATAAACTCATTATAAATTGTGTAAAATTTATAAATTTATTATAAATTCGTGATAAACTTACTATAAATTTATTGTAAATATTTTATAAATTAATAAAAATTTGATATTTTGATAAATATTTTATAAATAAATATAATAAATTTATAATTTTTTTTTATATTTTTATTAAAAGCCAAAAAAGCAAATCATTCAATTCAATTAATATAATTAACAACTATATAGAGTTAAAGTTTGTCGCTGAGATTGTGTGCCTGTCTTCTGTACCTATTTTGTCTTCCGACCCTCAAAAATTTTTTTTAGGCTGACATGCCAGTTAGTAATTGGTCGAAGTGTTATTGTTGTAATTAATATGGGTAGAAATTCTATACAGATAGGTAGTATGCTGCACGTAATTAATATTCAAAAATTAAAGTACAGGATTTCACAGAAAATGATTTTCTAGGTACAAAGAGGTATTCATTCAAAAAAAAAAAAAAGGTACAAAGAGGGTTTAATTTATCGATTTTTCTAACCAGTGCAACATTGCACTGGTTAAGCAACATTAAATACACCCACTATCATAGATAAAAGTGCAATCTTAATGGCATCTCAATTAATATTAACCTAAGCAATACTCATGTGGTTAACTTTAACTATTGTAGTATGTCCCAAACCAAATTAATTATTATATTTTCATTGACTTTTCAACTAATTTTTCTATTAATTTTTTCGTTTCTACCCATTTGCTGTGATTATTTTTTTTTATGTTCTTATTAAATTCCTACAGAGCTAAACCTTTTCTTCTTCTTCAACAATGAATAAATTCGTTCTTCTTCCATAGTAAACAACTATTTTACTTTGAGCTTTGCAAAGGTAAGTCCAGTCTTTTTTTAATCAATTTATATGTTATTTAATTTGGTTTTATGTTTCACTTTGTTGTCCATTTTTTATTCGTATATAATCTAAGTTTGGATAATATTTTATATTTTAGATGAATTTCGATTTGAATATAATTCCTGAAGATGCAACAGTAGATGAATTTAATGGCAAAGAGATTATGGAAGATATTTTCAAGCCTTTTATTGGTCAGTGTTTTCTAAGTGAGGAAGAAGCTTTTATTTTCTATAAAAGATATGCAAACAAACATGGATTTTCTTGTAGAAAGAGTAGATTTATAATAAAAAACGGAGAAAAGAAGTGGCGTGATTTTGTTTGTAGTTGTGCAGGAAAGCCAGAAGAAAAATTAGTTGATTTAACAAAACAACAAAGAAACAGAACATCAACTAAGTGTGAATGCAAAGCTCATGTTCGAATCGTGTTGAAAAAAACATTTGATATATTTCCCGAAGAGTGGCAAGTAGTTCAATTTGAAGAAAGTCATAACCATAATTTGTTGGCTCTAGAAGAAGTTCGTTTCCTTCCAATGAATCGCACTATATGCAAAGAAGATGAAGAGCGAATCCTTTTATATAAAGAAGGGGGTTTGTCGGTTAAACAAATTTTGCGAGTCATGGAACTTGAGCGGGGTGTAAAACATAGTCATCTTCCCTTTCTTGCTAAGGATGTGTATAATTTACTTAATAGGATAGGTAGAAAAGAAAGTGAGAATGATGCAATGGATTTAGTACAATTTTGCAAAGCTATTAAGGATGAGAATCCCAACTTTCAGTATTCTTTCACAATTGATGAAAAAGGAAGGTTGGAGCACATATTTTGGTCTCCATCACATTGTTTTGAATGGTATCAAAAGTTTGGAGATGTTGTTGTTTTTGACACAACTTACAAAGTGAATTCTTATGAAATGCCGTTTGGTATGTTTGTGGGTATAGACAATCATGGAAGGACAATATTATATGGTTGTGCACTAATTCGAAATGAAACAAGAAACACATTTTCATGGTTGATGAAGGTAACTTAAAATATTTATAAATTTCTTTAATTTTTATTAGTTTAGACTCTTAATAATAGTTACTTAAATTAAATTTTATTTTGTAGACTTTTGTATCATTGATGAGAAAGCCTCCATTGACAATTTTGACGGATCAAGATCCATGGATGACTGAAGCTATAGCAAGTGAAATGCCAAATACAAAACATGCCTTTTGTATATGGCACATCACTTCAAAATTTAGTGGTTGGTTTACTTCAATTCTTCGTGATCAATACTCAAATTGGTGTTCTGATTTTTTCAAGCTCTATAAGTTAGACACTTTTATGGAGTTTGAACAGCAATGGCCACTAGTAATTAGTAAGTACAATATGAATGAAAATAAACATGTTCGTGGTCTATACGAAATAAGACATTTTTGGGTACCTGGATACTTGCGCCATTATTTTTTTGGAGGAATGACTACAACCGGAAGATCAGAGAGCATCAATGCTTTCATGAAAAGATTTATCGCTTCTCGCTCTTGTTTTCTGAAGTTTATGAAACAGGTACATCATCCAATTGTTTATTTTTTCTCATCTATTTTTTCTCATTTTCAAAATTGTTGTGATAGTAGTAATTTTTTAGCTTATTTGACCTCATTTTAATTGATAAAAATGGAGTGATGAGAAAGCTTTATATTTATACATAGCTTAGTCAGTAACATGGATTCATTTTTTTTCTTTTATTAAATACAATATGGTTTATATATGTATATCATTGGTTTGAATTTTTTTTTATATTATATAGGTTGACTTAGCCATTGAAGATATTGAGCATTCACAGTTACATAACACTATGTTGGAAAAATATAGGGGTTCTTCTTTGAGATCTAAATCACCATTAGAAGAGCAAGCATATGTCATCTTAACACCATTTGCTTTCAAAATGTTTCAAGATCAATTTGCAATGTCTTCCCGATACAAAGTACTTGAAATGCATTTGAGTCAATTTGAAGTGCAATACTTTGATTCAACAAGTATTCGGAAGCATTATGTTCTTTGGGATGGTAAACAAGCATGTTGTAGTTGTAAGCATTTTGAGTTTTGGGGCATACTTTGTCGACATATTTTAAGTGTGTTTCTTCACAAAGATTGTTTTGAAGTTCCCAATCACTACTTTCCATTGCGATGGCGTAGGGAATCAGCACAAGTTAGTAACAACGTTCCTTTGTCTCTTCAAGAAGTTGTATCAAGTGTTGATCATGAAATGAACGATAGTTCAAATGTTGGAATTGTTGATTATGTTCATCGTCCTCCGCAGTCAAAAACTAAAGGACGTCCTTCAGAAAAGAGAATGAAAAAGGGAACTAATTCAGCAAAACGAGTGAAGACTTGTAGTTTTTGTAAGATTCCAAATCATACTATTACTACATGTCCAAATAAGGAAAATATGGATATCAATCTTAATACCAATCAGTCCAAGAGAAAGAAAACGGCAGTGGAATGTGGGGTGGCTAATCCAATTTTCTCTATGAAATATTAGAATTATTTTAAATTTTATCGTCTAAGTGACACTAGTTTGAATTTTGGAGGATGGATTTTTTTGATAAACATATTGAAATTATTGTTAAACGTTTTAATTTTTCTTCTTTTAATGTCCTTTAAATTTTTTGAAATATAATATCCTTTAAATTTAAAAATATAGTAGAGTAATTATTAAATTTTGATGGTTGAAGGTTAAATAATTGGAGGGGTTTTATATTTCTTCAATTCTTGCAATTTCAATTTTTGAAGAGAATATGGTATTTTCATGATGGGTAAGAACGAATTTATTCATTGTTGAAGAAGAAGAAGAGGTTTAGCTAACATAAAAAAAAAATTAATCACAGCAAATGGGTAGAAACGAAAAAATTAATAGAAAAATTAGTTGAAAAGTCAATGAAAATATAATAATTAATTTGGTTTGGGACATACTACAATAGTTAAAGTTAACCACATGAGTATTGCTTAGGTTAATATTAATTGAGATGCCATTAAGATTGCACTTTTATCTATGATAGTGGGTGTATTTAATGTTGCTTAACCAGTGCAATGTTGCACTGGTTAGAAAAATCGTTAATTTATTCTTCTATAATATAACTATTTTATCTTCGTAGGATAAAAATAACGAATACGTATTTATAAATTTATAAATTTTAATTTATTCGGCGTATATAAAATAGTTATATTACAAATAATTAAGAATTTTTTATAAATTACATGCAAAATTAGCAAAAAAATCTATTTCATTTTAGAATTTATCCCATTTATGACTAAAAAAAAAGCTTAAAGATGCTAAGGTTAAAGATGTGAAATTGAATGCTCACACCAAATAAACTTACAGGCTTTAAAAATTTTCAAGCACTGTTCTCAAAAAAATAACTAAGGGTTTCGCTAGAAGGATTAGAGAACTATAAATTCTTCTATAATAAAATTGGGTTTAAAAAGCATCTAAATTTCCAAATTCTACTTTTTCGTTTCATTATATGAATAATTTCCAGTTTATACTTCTATTTTATTATAGGAACCACCAAGGCAAAACAATATGAAGAGTCAAAAGTGTCCCTCAAATGTATTTTGACTCCAAAACTCTAAATATATTTCCCTCCAAACCCTTATATTAAATTACATACATTGAAAATCTACACTTTCCAATTTCAATATTATTAAAATACTACTAATTAATATGTTTGTCTACTCAAAATATTTAAAATTATTAGATTATTTATTTTTCTTTAATAAAAAATAAAGATAAAAATATAAAAAAAAATAAATAAAGTATAATAAAATAGTAGTGCATCAATTACGCTAAACGGTCCTAAAATCTCATGTGAAATGGTCTGGGTTGCTCTTTATTAAGAATATATTATTCTATGTAAAATTTACACAATATATCAAGTAATTAAAATAAAATTATATAATAACTATATAATAGGTTATCAAGTAATTAAAATATTTTATTAAGAATATTTTGTCCCATTTACATGATATATAAAATAATTAAAATAAAATTATATAATAATTGTACAACACATTTAATTTGGAGCAATTGATTCTATACTATAATTAAGTATAAACCAATGTAATTCACTGTATAATATATTTAATTTTGAGTAATTAATTATGTTATAAATATAAATTAATACAATTCACTATATAATATATTAAATTTTGAATAATTGACCATATTATAAGTATAATTATTATGATTTATTGTATAATACGTTAATTTTGAGTGATTGATTATGTTATAAATATAATTTAATATATAATATATTTAATTTTGTGTGACTGACTATACTATAAATATAAACTAATGTAATTTATTATATAATAACTTTAATGTCGAGTGATCGACTATACTATAAGTATAAATTAATATAATTCACTATATAATAAGTTTAATTTTAAATAATTGAATATGCTATAAGCATAAATTAATATAATTTATTATATAATATGTTTAATTTTGAGTAATTGACTATGCCATAAGTATAATTAAATTAATGTAATTTGGTATATAACAAGTTTAATTTTAAATAATTAACTATACTATAAGTATACATTGATATAATTTATTGTATAATGAGTTTAATTTTGAGTAATTGACTATGTTATAATTATAAATTAATATAATTCATAATATAATAAGTTTAATTTTTAGTAATTGACGATGCTATAAGTATAAATTAATATAATTCACTATATAATATGTTTAATTTTAAATAAATTATAAATTAATATAATTCAGTATATAATATATATAATTTTAAATAATTGGCAATACTATAAATATAAATTAATATTATATGATATATTTAATTTTGAGTAATTGAATATGCTTTAAATATAAATTAATATAATTTATTATATAATAGGTTTAATTTTGAGTATTCAAATATGTTATAAGTATAAATTAATATAATTTATTATAATATGTTTAATTTTGAGTGATCCAATGTATTATAAATATAAATTAATATAATTTATCACATAATATGTTTAATTTTGAGCAATTTACTATATTATAAGTATAAATTAATATAACTCATTATATAATAGGTTTAATTTTAAGTTATTACTTTATTATAAGTATAAATTAATGTTATTACCACATAATATGTTTGATTTTGAGTGATTCACCATGTTATAAATATAGATTAATGTAACTTATTATATAATAAATTTAATTTTAAGTAATTTACTATGTTATAAATATAAATTAACGTAATTATTTTTATTTTGAGTAATTAACTATGTCTAAGTTTAATTTAAAGTAATTGACAATGTTATAAATATAAATTAATATAATTTACTATATACATTCTGAGAAAAATATAATTTTTGTATTGTTTATTGTTAATGCTAAATTTTGAACCATTGACTTGAAAGATGAATACTGAAGCTTTAATCAAGTCACCCTCCGACTTTTTGACTTGTTAATCACCTAAATTATAAATTTAGATAATCATAACTTTTTTTATAAAACCAATTGATCTAATGAGATGAAGCTAACAAAATTAATTTATTATTTCTTTTTTTAATATCGCTTTTGTTCCATTAAATTATTTCTATTTTTTTAAAATTTTTAAATTAAATATCAAATATATATATTTCATCTCTTTTTTTTTATATCAATTTTGTATTATTATTATTATTACTATTATTATTATATATTTTGATCACATCAATAAAGAGTATGAATAATATTTATAATGTTTAATTTTCAATTTGTATTCATTGACTTGACGATCTACATAACAACCAAGTCACAAGCAACACTAGTGTATATATATATATATATATATATATATATATATAAGAAATCACTGCAAGGTTGATATTATTAATATTATTTTTCCATCAACAAACAAATTATAGTATTATCATCATTGAAAATTTTTTTAATTACATGTGTATTTTTAAATGCCCTTGAATAGTAATTATAAATTTAGACCATGTTAAATTAAATTTAAAAATAAATATTTAATTATATTTGTTAATATTTTTAAAAATTTTAAATAGTAATATTGAAGTTGTTATGATCATATCAAATAAAAGTTATTATTATTTCTAATAAAATCACAACTATTATATAGTAATTAATATACAATATATATTTATGTTAAATTAATAATTGGTTAATTAGTATAATTTGATTGATGTTTCATTTTATCTAGGAATATGAGAAAATATTTTGATATTCAAATTCCTTAATTAAAAATGTGAATTATTGTGAAACTTCTAGTTTCTTGAGCTACAGATGGGGTGTACACGGGCTGGATCGGGCTGAGTTTAATCTCGGCCTGACTTTTCTTCGGGCTGCACTTTATAGCCCGTGGTTTGACCCGAAGCCCAGTCTGGCCGGTCCACTTCGAGTCTGATCCGGCCTGGCTGGGTTCAGGTCGGGTCTGGCCGACCCAATTTTTTGAAATTAAAAAAATTTAATATTTTTTTAAAAATTTTAATAAAATTTACCTATAAATATTGCTTTAAAAATTTATTATATTAAATAATATATAATAATATATAAATTATTATATCAATATTTATATATAATATTTTAAATTTTTTTAAAAATAAATTATTAAAATATAAAATTTAAAAAAATAAAAAATAAAAAATTAATATTTCGGGCCGGGTCAGGTAGCCCCGAAAATTTTTATCTCAACCCGAGACCCGACCCGAATAAGCTCGGGTTGAATTTTAAAATCCGTGACCTGATCTTAATATAGATTTAAGCCGGCCCAACCCAGTCCGACACTCTTCAGGCCGGGCTAAATTTTTTAAGCTACGGGTTTTTGTACAACCCTAGCTACAGAGTCGAGAAAACAAGATTAAAGAATGTGAGAAAATGTGTATTTTGTATTTAAATGACTGAACAAGCTTTACAGGAATCTTTTATGTGTTTACAATGAAAAGACTAAAGTGTCCTACAAATATACATTGAACATCAAGCTAAAGCATGGACAAAAGATTAAAATGAAAAAAATAGCAAAAAAGAAATAACAATTAACTTAACAATAATTATAATTTTTTAAAAATAATATATAATCCTCTATTTTTTAATTAATAAAATTATTAATTTTTTTTAAAAAATATTATACTGTTGTGCCTTTAACACAATTAGTTTTTAATTTTTTAATATTAATTTTTGTTTTAACATTATAACCTTTCAAATATAATTTTTATTTAAATTAACAATAATAATTAATTATATTTTGAAAAATATGAAGCTATTAAATTACTTGTCTCCTAGGAAATTGAAATAATAATTAAGAGAGGGAATAAATTTTTGAGATTCAAATTTGAAATATGAAAACCTTATAAAGAGTTTGAAAGTAAATTTCAGCGGTAAAAATTGAGTTATGGCCATTATGGCCGCATTTTATGTGGCCATTTAACAATATCCTTTATTACATATAAATAACGACTGACAAGAGTTGGCAGGCTACTCTATGTACTGGACAAGATTGCCATACTCTTTATTATAGTTCTGATACACAACTTTTTATGATTGTGATCCTTTAATAAATTAATTAAGTTGATTAATTAGTCAAAAGTCCAAAATTAACTACATTTAATTGTAATTAAGTTTTTTTTTATAAATTAAAAAAATCAAAAGACAAATATATTTTTAAAGACACTTCAATGAATAATAAAATTTTGTCCAACAAATAAGAGCTATAATTCAACATACAATATTTTTTTTTAAAAGCATTGACTCTTGTTTTGCAATGTATTTATGACAAATACTATAATAATTAATATGTTGATAGATTATGATTCATTTTAAATATCGTATGAAAATAATATGTAAATTAAAAAAAATTAATTATTATAAATTTTATAAAAATTTTATTATATTTTATTTAAATATATATTTTTATCTTTCTGTAATACCTAATCTTTTTCATTAATTAATAAGGGTAATATTAAATTTTTTTAACTAATACTCCTTAAATTTTTAAAAATAACATTTTAAATAAAATAAAATTTTTTTATACAATACTTGAAATAAAACAGAGAGAGTATTAATTATCAAATTGACAACCAACCATTTACCCATTTTTTATGAGCTTAAAAGAATTTTGAAAATTATCACAAAATTGATGAGGATATGGAATTATGCTTTCATAAGCTGATAAGATGATTTTCATTTTGTTTACATAGCTTACTACATGTATCACCAATGCCTGCAAAATAAAAACAAACTATATACAATTAATATTGTAATCTTTAATAGTTTTTCGTCCCTTAAAAATAATTTCAAACTACAAAAATAATTTAATTTAAAACTAAATTTATGTAAAGGCCAAAAATATAATTTTTTGAAATTCATATGGTGAGAATTTGACTATGTTTAAATCTCTTTTATCCCCATAATGTTCTATATTTTTTTCTCCATAATCTCTCTCTCTCTCTCTCTAAAATGAAATGGTATTACAAATTAATTTTCATTTTATTATTATGTTAAAAAAAACATAAAACCCTACACTCACGTTAGAAGATTTTAAATAAAAATAATAATTCCAATTTTGCTCTAATATATATATATAATTAGACCATAGCATCATTTGATTCACATATTGAACCAGAGATAAAATAATTCTTCCATAAAAATGATATATTTATTTGAAGAGGCTGAATAAATTTATGTAACAAGCTAGCTAGTTAGTTAGTTTATTTGTTTGTTGAGTTAGTTAGTAAATTAGTTACAGATATTTTGTTACTTGTTTCTTTTATCAGTAAAATAAGAATTCATTAAACTTAAAGACCGGGAAACTCAAGGAGGTAGATAAACAAATCGAGTAATATAATCTTCCAGATAAAGTAAAACTGTAACACCCCTATACCTAATATACGTACACCATATATACTCACAATATATAATATACGTATAGAAGATATAAGAATTGTCACAGTCCAATTTTATCAAACAAATCTTTTGACTTAAACATCAAAACATTATCAATCAATCTGAATAAATTTAAAACATTTAATTTATATTATAGAAAGTAATAAATGAAACATCTCTTGTTAAAATACATTTACAAATATCTTCATCACCCTAAAAGTTTATCTAAAATATTTATTTAATAAGCAGTGGAAAATGTAGCGGAATATACATATGTATACATCAAAATCAATATTTATAAAAATATAGAGTCTATACATGCTGGCAGTTCATTTCTGATCTTGAAGTCCAAAATCAATACTTTAAAAGGGATCACAAGCCTAGACTCGACTCAGTCTAGCTGAACTCTCCGGTTCAACCAGATCTACCTTGTCACCTGCGAGATAAATCACAATCGCCCTAAGCCAGAAGCTTAGCGGTACAAACTTTGATAACAGTATGATTCAAATGTAATGTCCATATCAAACTCTCAAGAATTAGAAGTAATATACAAGGATATTATATTTCATAACATTAAATCTCATTACATCGTTCAATTGTTTCATTATTCATAATTCACATTAAAGCAAAGATAAGCATGGGCCCAAAAGAAACTAATATGTCATTCAAATTCTAGAGTTACTATTTTGGTCCAATAATCATATTTATCTAGCCCGAAGGCGAATCATTATCACAATGAGGATTACCTCATATGTAACATCCCAACTAGGCTTCAAGGACTAGGCTCAACCAAGCTTCAAGGGGAGCTTAGCATCAACCCAACCTGACTTCAAGGACCAAGCCTAACCTAGTTTCAAGGGATTGTTACTTTTAGGCATGCCATCAACAACAAAACTCTAAAAATTGAATAACATACTAGGCACACAATTCTTTCATTATCAAATATTTTCCCATTTTCTCATGTCCATCATAAGCGCAATGCCTCAAATATTTCATTTATATCAATATAGCCATCACAAATGGCTTTACATATCATCATTAAAGTATACATAACAATTTACATTGTTCGTATATTTTGAATCCTCAACATATATTTCACTTAATGCAAATCATAGCACCATTCTCATATATCAACAAAATAATAGGTAATTTAACACATATTTCCAACCAAATGTGTTAAGTCCCAAAGTCATATAAATGTATGCAATCATGTAAGGTTTGTACTTACCTCTAAGAGCAACAAACACCAATCTAACAACCTTCTCTTCCAAGATATCTTCAACACTTGGATTGGTTACCTCAAATCTCTTCAAAACCTAATCCAAAGGTGATTATACATACTCACTTAGTGATACACCTAAGAAAATAAGAATAAGAACTATCTAAGGTAAACTCTACACATGACACGCTCAACAACATGGGCGTGTCCCTGATCATGCCCTAAACCCACAATACAGAAGCTTTGACATGCTCAGTGACATGGGCGTGTCACTGGACATGTCAATACTACCACTACACAGAAGCTGTGACATGCTCAGTGACATAGGCGTGTCATTGTTCATGTCATCCACACTGAAAACAGAACCAACGACACGTCCAAAGACATGGTCGTGTTACTGGGCATGTCAAGCCAAAAACCTAAAATCGACACCAAAAACATCACATCCAACTATCATCTTTCTTTTACTCTTTTCCACTCCAAACAAACTTAACCCAAAACCATCAATATATCATATTAAACTTGCATAACATCAAAACAACTCAATTACAAACATCAAAACACAATCACAACCATATATCACGACTAAAAATCACACCAAAATCATCCATACACACAACTACAACAACCATCCACCATACTCAAATACACAAACTCAAAAGAAATCAAAGAAACAAGTTGAAAACTTACCAAAAGTGAAGAAAATCCTTAAAACTCCAACTTGATCTCTTGAAATCCTTCGATTGCTTGAGTTAGGAATCAACAAAACCTCTCTTTCCTTTTGACAATGGTGATGGCCGGCTCTTGAAGAAGAAAGAAGAAGATGATGAAAAGTCAAACCAACCTCTACTCTTAACCACTTAAATCTCTACTTAATTTTCACCAAACAATTTAAATTATTATAATATTATAAATATCATCTTCCACTAACATCTAATTTCCATTTTAAATAATTAAATATATCATTTGACCATAAATAAAATGTTGACTTGTATATGTTGTATATATCTTCATATATACAACATACACACACTTCCCTTTTCCTTTCTTTCCACTTAATCATATACACTTTAAATCATTAATTCAATTTCAATAATTAACATTCCAAAATTTTAGAGTATCATTTGGGATATTACAATTCTCTCCCTCTACAAATAAATTTCGTCCTCGAAATTACCTGTTCTCAAGTCTGAAATAACTGGGGATATTGATCTCGCATCACTTGCTCACTCTCCCAAGTTGCCTCCTCCTTAGCATGATTCTTCCAAAGAACCTTCACAAGCGGCACTTTCTTATTTCTCAACTCTTTCACTTCATGTGCCAAAAAAGCCACTGGTTCTTCTTTAAAAGTCAGATCCGGACTCACCTCAATGGATTCTACTGATAAAATATGAGATGGGTCTGACCTGTACTTCCGTAGCATAGAAACATGGAAGACATTGTGAATTCTATCCAATTCAGGCAAAACGAGTCTATAGGCCACTGGTCCAACTCTCTCCAGTACCTCATAAGGTCCAATGAAACGAGGACTTAATTTTTCTTTGCGGCCAAAACTCAAAATTTTCTTCCAAGGAGACACTTTCAAAAATAATTTATCTCCAACACTAAACTCAATGTCTCTCCTCTTCAAATATGAGTAGGATTTCTGTCGATCTGAAGTTATTTTTAAACGATCCCAAATTATCTTCACTCTCTCTTCTGTTTCTTTTATCAAATCGGGACCAACCAACTTACCTTCTCCAACATCATCTTAACATAAAGGCGTCCTGCATCTTCTATCATACAATGCCTCATAAGGTGCCATTTTAATACTGGACTGATGACTATTGTTATAGGCAAATTTCATCAATGACAATAATCTGTCCCAACTCCCAGGAAAATCAATGACACGACTTTTCAACATATCCTCTAAAATCTGTATCACTCTCTCTGACAGCCCATCTATCTGCGGATGGAAAGCACTGCTAAAATACAACCGAGATCCTAAAGCATTATGCAAACTCTTCCAAAATCTCGAAGTAAATCGGGAATCTCGATCCAACACCAAAGAAATTGGGACTCCATGCAATCTCACTATCTCACTGATATACAGCTTAGCCAACTTCTCAAGAGAATAGTCCATCCAAACTGGAAGAAAATGAGTTGTCTTCATCAATCGATCAATAATCACCCAAATTGCATCATGTTTCTTCTGAGTCAACGGCAAACCAATCACAAAATCCATTTTTACTCGCTCCCATTTCCATTCTAGCACTGTTAATGGCTGAAGTAATCCTGAAGGAACTTGGTGCTCGGTCTTCACTCTCTGACATGTGAGACATTTGGATACAAACTCCGCTATGTCTCTCTTCATACCTGACCACCAATAATATTGCTTCAAATCATGATACATCTCAGTACTCCCAAGGTGCATAGCAAAAACCGATTGATGTGCTTCCCCCAAAATAATCTTTTTCAGTATTGCATCATTAGGAACACACAATCTATCTTTGTACCATAGACTACCATCACTCCTCACATGGAAATCTTGGCTCTCCCCCTTTTGGTAATCCAATACAACTTCCTGCATTCTTTCATCTGCCAACTGAGCCTCCCTAATCTGGTCCAACAAGACTGGCCTCAACTGCAACTGAGCCAATAAAACACCATCATCACATGAATCAAATCTAGCATGCAACGCTCTCAACTCAACAAGCAAAGATAGTGAATAAGCAGTAAAACCTGCCAAAGACTTCCGACTCAAGGCATCAACAACTACATTTGCCTTGCCAGGATGATAATCAATCAAACAGTCATAGTCTTTAATCAACTCTAACCACCGTCTCTGCCGTAGATTCAGCTCTCTCTGAACATCCAAATATTTCAAACTTTTGTGATCTATATAAATGAAACACTTCTCCCCATAAAGATAATGTCGCCAAATCTTCAAAGCAAAAACTATGGCTGCCAATTCCAAATCATGCATCGGATAATTCAATTCATGTGGCTTCAACTGCCACGAAGCATAAGCTATGACTCTACCCTCCTGCATCAAAACACAACCTAAACCACCATGCAAAGCATCACTGTAAATCACATATGATTTATCTTCCATAGGCAAAGTAAGTACAAGAGCTTGAGTCAACATCTCCTTCAACTGCTCAAAACTTGCTTGACACCGATCTGTCCACATGAATCTAACTCCCTTCTAAAGCAATCTGGTGAGTGGAATAGCTATCAAAGAAAAACACTTCACAAACCGTCGATAATAGCCTGCCAAACCCAGAAAACTTCTAACTTCTATCACTGTCTTCGGTGGACTCCAATTCAAAATGGCCTTAACTTTACTCTACTCTTATATCTTCTGCTGAAACCACATGACCGAGAAAAGTCACTTGATCAAACCAAAACTCACATTTAGACAGCTTAGCATACAACTGCTTCTCTCTCAAGATCTGCAATATAATCTACAAATGCTTGTCATGCTCCTCCTCATTATGAGAATACACCAAAATATCATCGATAAAGACCACCACAAATTAATCTAGATAGGGTCTAAACACCCTATTCATCAAATCCATAAAAGTTGCAGGTACATTCGTCAATCCAAAAGGCATTACTAAGAATTCATAATGCCCATATCTCGTGCAAAAAGCTGTCTTAGATACATCTTCAGCTCTGACTGATGGTACCCTAATCTCAAATCAATCTTGGAGAAAACTGCTGCTCCCTTCAACTGATCAAAGAGATCATCTATCCTAGGCAAATGATATTTATTCTTGATGGTCACTTTATTCAACTGCCGATAAAAAATGCACAATCTCAAAGTACCATCCTTCTTCTTCACAAATAAAACAGGTGCTCCCCACAGAGACACACTAGGGCAAACAAACTCTTTATCCAACAACTCCTACAATTGCACCTTCAATTCTCTTAACTCAGCAGGTGCCATTTGATAGGGAGTAATAGATATGGGAGTGGTACCAGGCAACAAATCGATACCAAACTCAACCTCTCTCTCAGGGAGTATCCTTGGCAACTCCTCAGGAAAAATATCTGGGAATTTAGCAACTGTGGGTATACTATCAAGCTGAGAACCCACTATCTCGGTATACACAACATGAGCAAGATAAACATTACACCCTTTTCAAATCAATCTCCTAGCTGCAACAGCTGAAACAAACATGGATGCAAGTTGTCTCTGCTCACTAGATACCATCACACTTCTACCATCACTGGATCTCAGGGTAATACACTTATTCTGACAGTCTACCACAGCTCCATGTTGGATAACCAATCCATGCCTAAGATCAAATCATACTCGTTAAAAGGCATCTTAATCAAATCCCCAAGGAATTCCTCATCTTGCACCACAACTGAACTATTACGATGCACCTTGCTAACTACCACACTATGCCCTAAAGGATTTGTCACCAAAACATCAAATCCTAGGGACTCTGAGAGCAATTTAGACACAGGCAAGATGGATGCACTTATGTATGAATGCATAGATCCAGGATCTATTAGAGCAAGAACTGAAATTCCAAATAAAGAAAATGTACTCGCTATGACAGCTAAAGCATCCAGCTGCCTCTACATCACACACACTCACTGAGATGGCCCAGCATCATCTGCCCTATTGCCTCCGGATGTAGAACCTTCTCTCTGACTAATCCCAGGTCGACCACCTCTACTAAAACCTCTGCCCCCTCAACCACCTCTAACACTGGGTCGAGAAGTTGTAGTATCATTCTATCTATCTTTAGGTAGCTCAGGGCAATCTCTAAGGAAATGATCTGGTGACCCACATCTATAACAAACTCCTGATCCACCAGTCTTCCAACATGCACTCCCATGTGCCCTGCCACAATGAACACATGCATAAGAAACGAGCCTCTGAACTACTGGGATCGGTGCACTGGCCATAGAAACTATAGGTCTTGATCTCTGCCTCTGATACTGTACTGACCTACCAGGCTGCCTCTGGCCCCTAATAAACCTCAAAAAATGACCTCCTCGGCCTCTCTTTGCAGATGAAGACCCTGCCTCAAACTGGGGTCTCCTAACTCTGGTCTCCTCCTTAGTAGCAGCTGCTGCAATATCATGTGTTCTCTTAACACTCCTGGCAACCAACTGAGAAAAATTTTGATATCGAGAACCAGTGATAATACACATAATAGAGGGTCTCAACCCTCCTCAAATCTCCTGCACTGGTCTATCTCATCTGAAATAATCCCATCGATATAATGACTCAACTGGATATACTCAATCTCATAATCTGTCACTGTTCAGTTATCCTGTCTCAGATTCAGAAACTCCATCTTCTTCGCATCTTTATACTCCTTCAGAGTATACTTCTGCTCAAACTCCCGCAGAAAATCACCATAAGTCAAGGTTGGCGGATCATCCATCACATGTGGAACTGTCTTCCACCAATCATAAGCATCTCTTTGAAGAAGTGATCTGGCATAATCAAATTTTTCTTCAGGAGTAGCTTACAGCTGGTTGAAGACCCTCTGAACTCTATCTAACCACTGCACAACTACTGCAGGATCTGTAGCACCAAAGAAGTCCTCTACTTCGAACTTCCTCAATTTATCATATTGTCTCACCAGTACTTATGGTTGTGGTTGTGGTGGCGGCTACTGCACTGGAGCCTGCCTCAATAACTCTACAATATGTTGTAACTAAACTGGAAGAGCCTCATCAGCAGCTGGTCTCTCTGGCACAGGAGCAGGTACCCCTCCAGCTATCTCAATCCTAGCTCCATCTCTACCCTCAACAGGAGCTACACTCTTAGTACTACCCTCTATGGACTGACATGACTGAGACATCATCACTACCTATATCTGCAAACACAGCAAAAAATTACCTTATCAAATATCAGAAACTACCAATGCCAATGCATATATCTTATTTAAAAACCATATTTTAAAACAAAAATTTTCTTTTTCTTACAATTCACCTAGGTTGAGAACCTCAGACCTAGGCTCTGATACCAAAACAATTGTAATACCCTTATACCTAATATACGTACACCACATATACTCATAATATGTAATATACGTATAGAAGATATAAGAATTGTCACAGTCCAATTTCATTAAACAAATCTTTTGACTTAAACATCAAAACATTATCAATCAATTTGAATAAATTTAAAACATTTAACTTATATTATAGAAAGTAATAAATGAAACATCCCTTGTTAAAATACATTTACAAATATCTTCATCACCCTAAAAGTTAATAAAAAATATTTGTTTAATAAGCAGCGAAAAATGTAGCAGAATATACATATGTATACATCAAAATCAATATTTACAAAAATATAGAGTTTATACATGCTGGCAGTTCGTTTCTAATCTTGAAGTCCAAAAATCAACACATCACAAGGGATCACAAGCCTAGACTCGACTCGGTCTAGCTGAACTCTTTGGCTCAACCGGATCTACCCTGTCACCTGCGAGATAAATCACAATCACGCTAAGCCAGAAGCTTAGTGGTACAAACCTTGATAACAATATGATTCAAATGTAATGTCTATGTCAAACTCTCAAGAATTAGAAGTAATATACAAGGATATCATATTTCATAGCATTAAATCTCATTACATCGTTCAATTGTTTCATTATTCATAATTCACATTAAAGCAAAGACAAGCATGAGCCCAAAAGAAACTAATATGCCATTCAAATTCTAGAGTTACTGTTTTGGTCCAATAATCACATTTATCTAGCCCGAAGGCAAATCATTATCACAATGAGAATTATCTCATATGTAACATCCCAACTAGGCTTCAAGGACTAGGCCTAACCAAGCTTTAAGGGGAGCTTAGCATCAACCCAACCTGGCTTCAAGGACCAAGCCCAACCTAACTTCAAAGGATTGTTACTTTTAGGCATGCCACCAATAACAAAACTCTGAAAATTGAATAACATACTAGGCACACATTTCTTTCATTATTTCATTATCAAATATTTTCCCATTTTCTCATGTCCATCATAAGCACAATGCCTCAAATATCCCATTTATATCAATATAGCCATCACCAATGGCTTTACACATCATCATTAAAGTATACATAATAATTTACATTGTTCATATATTTTGAATCCTCAACATATATTTCACATAATGCAAATCATAGCACCATTCTCATATATCAACAATATAATAGGTAACCTAACACATATTTCCAACCAAATGTGTTAAGTCCCAAAGTCATGTAAATGTATGCAATCATGTAAGGTTTGTACTTACCTCTAAGAGCAACAAACACCAATCTAATAACCTTCTCTTCTAAGGTATCTTCAACACTTGGATTGGTTATCTTAAATCTCTTCAAAACCTAATCCAAAGGTGATTATACACACTCACTTAGTGATACACATAAGAAAATAAGAATAAGAACTATCTAGGGCAAACTCTACGCATGACACGCTCAACAACACGGGCGTGTCCCTGATCATGCCCTAAACCCACAACACAGAAGCTTTGACACGCTCAGTGACATGGGAGTGTCACTGGATGTGTCAATTCTCCTCCAACACAGTGGCTATGACATGCTCAGTGACATGGGCATGTCACTGGACATGTCAATACTACCACTACACAGAAGCTGTGACATGCTCAGTGACATGGGTGTGTCACCTACACTGAAAACAGAACCAACGACATGCCCAAAGACATGGCCATGTTACTGGGCGTGTCAGGCCAAAAACCTGAAATCGACGCCAAAAACACCACATCCAACTATCATCTTTCTTTTACCCTTTTTCACTCCAAATAAACTTAACCCAAAACCATCAATATACAATATTAAACTTGCATAACATCAAAACAACTCAATTACAAATATCAAAACACAATCACAACCATATATCACAGCTCAAAGTCACACCAAAACCATCCATACACACAACTACACCAAGCATTCACCATACTCAAATACACAAACTCAAAAGAAATCAAAGAAACAAGTTGAAAACTTACCAAAAGTGAAGAAAATCCTTAAAGCTCCAACTTGATCTCTTGAAATCCTTCAATTGCTTGAGTTAGGAATCAATAAAACATCTCTTTCCTTTTGACAATGGTGATGGCTGGCTCTTGAAGAAGAAAGAAGAAGATGATGAAAAGTCAAACCAACCTCTACTCTTAACCACTTAAATGTCCACTTAATTTCCACCAAGCAATTTAGATTATTATAATATTATAAATATCATCTTCCACTAACATCTAATTTCCATTTTAAATAACTAAATATATCATTTGACCATAAATAAAATGTTGACTTGTATATGTTATATATATCATCATATATACAACATATACACACTTCCCTTTTCCTTTTCTTTCCACTTAATCATATACACTTTAAATCATTAATTCAATTTCAACAATTAACATTCCAAAATTTTAGGGTATCATTTGGAATATTAAAAATACCCCTGTGCCCAAAGATATTTATCCCCAATAAGAGCAGCCTACAATACATCAAAGAGACTACAAGTGAAATCGAAGAGTAACCAACAAAGGTTTTCCATCTTGAGCAAGTAATAATAGAGAAGAAACTAAATTTCTTCCAACAAAGCTCCCAACCATTCTTGGATAAAAAAGATATTGAGGGAAAGAGATAGGCATCTGAACAGAGTACCTATACCAAAGGAGCAACGGTTAAAGATCTACAAGAGTTTATGCAGGCCAAATTGAAAAATAAGAGGGATAAAACATAAGGTGCAGGGATGGCTTAAAAAACCAACAAAATAACCATGAAGATTGTTTATCTTTTGAATGCCAAAAGTGTCTACAATCTAGCCTTATACCATGGCAATTAAAAGGAACAACATACAAACCAATTGAAAAATCTAAACAAAGCCCTCCAAACTTCAAAATCCTAGCAACACAACAAACACCTACAAAGAAAGGAGGCTGATAGAAATTTATAGTACAAACCCCGAAGCCCCTATAGATAAAGATCCTCCAGAAGATAAGGCAAACCACCAGTACCATCTGAACTGGTATTTGAGCTTGAAACATTCGCTCCTCCCTCCTTCCATATGGAAAAACTGAGAAGACCTTGAAGCACCAAAAAAGCTTGAGCTCAGCCCATCTTCCTTCATCGAAAATGGTAGATCTAAGAGACCTACCAAGTTGAGAAGCACATTAGATCCTAAGGCAAGAGGATCAGGCCAGGCCAAGTAGTGGGTGGAGAGCCAACAAAGCCAATAAAATAAGACACGATCTACCATATCTAGGACTAAAGTTACCAGACAAAACACTATAAACATAAAATGAACAAACTAAAGAGGAGGCTTCAGGGCTGTTGACAGCCATGAGGCCACCGATAGTCATGCCCTCATATCTAAAGCTAAAAGTAACTCTCAACGGTGCAAGTGGAGAAACCACATAAAAAAAGATCATTCAATTCATGATCTGCCACAAGGTATCAAAGCATATTTTTATAATCTTTCTATAGCTTATAATTTCTCTCTCTTACTTTACCTTCTATCTTCTTTCTTTCTTGATCCTTTTTATGATTGTAACTTAGGGTTTCTTTCTCATCTTTCTGATTCAAGGGTTTCTTTCTCATCTTTCTGATTCATATTCCTTGATTCAATTTTCATGGCTAGTGCTTTAGATAAACAAACAAAAAAAGATCAAAATGATCCCTTGTTTCTTCATCCTATGGAGAATACTTCTTTGGTATTGGTTTTTTAGCTCATGAATGGTATGAACTATCAAACATGGTCTCACTCCATGAAACAAGCTTTGATCTCAAAGAACAATATTTAGTTTGTAGATGGAACCATTACATAGCCTAAGAAATTTGATTCGAAGTTTTGTGCATGGGAGTGATGTAATAGGATGGTAATGCAGTACCTCTCTAATTCATTAATTCCTTTAATCACTGCAAGCATTAGTTACATTAATTGATATATCTAAAGATCTTTGGAAGGATCTTCATGATTGATTTTCTCAAAAAGATTCCATTTGAATTGTTGACATTCAACAAGAGATTGATGTGTTCACTTAGGGAGATCTCTCTGTCATCGATTACTTTACTCAACTCAAGATATTGTGGGATGAGTTGTACTCTCTCAGGCACATGCCAACTTGTGTGTGCATCCTTGTTTATAGTTGTAATTTCATTAAGGTTATTAGATGATATCATAATTATGATAAAATTATCAAGTGCCTGAAATGGTTGAAAGGTAATTTTTCTACTGTCAATACTCAAATCCTGCTATTGGAGCCTATGCCATCCTTGAATAGAGTTTTTTCTCCTGTTCTGTAACATGAGAGATAGATCTCAATTCCTATAGCTATTTTAAGATCTCAATTCCTAGAGCTATTTTAACTGAAGGAGATTCAATTACTTGCCTTGCCAGGACTAATTCTTTTGGAGGATATGCTCAATCTCAAAACTCTGGTGGTTTTCATAACAAGAAGTCTTATTATAACAATAGAAAGTCACTTTATAATTTTTGTGGAAACTCAGGGCATATTGTTAAGCGATGCTACAAGAAGCACGATTATCCTTAGGGATTTTTCAACCACAACAAGCCTAGGCCTATTTCTTCTCATGTCAATCAAGTTCAGAGTGATGTATGTGTGAATGCTGGTGTACCTGGTGATTAAGCTATTTCTTCTTTGCAACATATTAAATATGAGTCTTATGCCCTGACTAAAGATCAGTATAATCAGTTGATGCTCTGTTCAGTCAATCTACTATTACTCCTCAAGTGACCACTGTTAATTCAACATAGGGCATTCTTGGCCCTCCACCTCAACAGTCAACTTCTGATATATGTCTTTGAACTTCTTCTTTTCTTACTCGTACTTCTGTTGATTAGGTTTTTGGTATGGGTGGTGCTTTTGACCACGTTGTTTGTGATGTTTCTCTTCTTAACCATTCTAAATCTGTATATAACTATTTAGTCTTACTTCCTAATGATTATAGTGCTATTGTTACTCATGTTAGTTCTGTGATCCTTTCTTCAAATCTGTAACTTGTAAATGTGTTGGTTGTTCCTGCATTCTCAAACAATCTAATCTCTGTTAGTAAACTTTTGAGTCTAACCATATTTTCTCTTTTGTACATTGATAACCACTGTCTCATTTAGGATTCATTCAAGACGATGATTGGTACAACTGATCTCAAGAACGACTTATACCACTTTCATCCTCATCATCAATTTGCCAATACTTCTTTTTCATAACATCAACTTATTCATTATATTAATACTTCCACTACATATTTTGTACGTAGTCCTAATAATATTAATGTATGACACTATAAACTAGGCCATCCATCACATATTAGAATAATAATTCTCCAACAGTCTTATTATAATTTGATTCATTATATATTTCATGTTTGAGAGGTTTGTCATTTAGCCAAACAAAAGAGACTTCCCTTTCTTGTAAGCAGTACTACATCTAATCAAGTGTTTGATTTAGTACCCTTTTATATTTTGGGACCTACTTGCAGACCTCTAATTTTTTATCCAATCCAGTCCAAAAATTTTAAAATAGTCAAAAATAATTTGTGGTATATTTATTTATATTATTTATTTTATTTTATAAATATTTATTATTTATTATTTATTTTAATATAATATTTATTTTACCTTTCATTTATTTATCTTTTTTAATAATAATAATAATATATAAATAATAATAATAATAATAAAATTTGGCAATGGCAGAATCAGCGACGAAAGTCGTCGCTAGCGATGAATTGACTTGGGCCAATTCACCGCAAGAACACCTGCGACGAATTGGCCACAGTCCAATTCACCGCAAGTAAAACTTGTGGCTTATTGGCCACAAGCCAATTTTCCCGCAAGGCAAAATTGCGCCCCGCCCGTAGTTTTGCTCGCCCCCAGCTCGTCCGCGAGCAGTTTTTGCCGAAATTCTATTTTATTTGGTTTTTGATTTTATTTTCAAAATAATTTTTTAATTTCATAATATACTAGTTATTTGATTTTAGTTACCTATAAATATCACATTAAAATACACTGAAAAGGGATTGGGATTTTTAGGGATCTGAATTTTTTGAGGACTTTTGGGATCGGAACTATTGAAATTGTTTTTGGCAATTTATTCATAACCTCGGACTTGAAGGATCAAGAAGCAGAAAAAAACATACAATCCATCAAAAGGCAGCACACACCGTCTTTGTTATTGTTCAATCAGAATTCAAATTATGGTAGAACCAACAATGAAGGTTTGAGTTTTTATTAACTTGTTTATATTTACAGTAGCCATAACATGCTTCCATTTTAATGTTTTTTTAAAGTATTTTGATATTAATTTTTTAGTAGCATGAAATTGTTGAATCCGAATTATATGTTTTATGAACCAAAACCCTAATATCATAATACTCGTTAAATTAATTTTTGAAGTCTAAAACCCTAATTGCACTTTTCTAAAATCACAAAACAATAATCTGTTTTCTTAAAACCATAATCAATTCTATTTTTTTTAAGATTAACAGTAGCTTATTCTTTCCAAATACCTAACTTAAAATTCTATTTTCATGATCTTCAATTTTATTTATTTAAATCCTAAACTTTAATATTAGTTTCATACAACTTACGAAACCCTAAATCCAAAACATCCATTCTTTAGATTCAAACCCTAATTTATTTCAAACCTAATATTTAATTCAAATATCCCGTAGCCATATTATTTCTTTTATATTAAATATTTCTTAATTGACTAATCTAGTAATTAAAATACAAAACCCTAATTGTTAAACATAAAATCCAAAAAATTCTAATTGATGCATAAACCCTAAATTTATATACTTACTGTTTTATTTCAATTAGATGAATATTTATTATATATTTTAATTGATGTTTCATGTCTTTGATGAATGATTTATTTATGATGAATGGTTGGTTACTTTTATTGATTTGCTTTGGTTTCAAAATATTGTAAGAGGTACGTTTTCATTCTTTGGGTACCTCATATTGTGAGCATTATATAATTTAATTTATTTTAATGCTTTTGGATCAATGTAAAGGACACCTTTCCACCTTTCGGTGGGTGTCCTATCTAGTTTTAGATATAAGATGATGTAAGAACATATTTTCATCTTTGGATGGATGTTCATTTATTTATTTTATTTGGACAATGTTGTAATTTTAATAAAGTATTTATTTATTCTTATGATTGCATGTAGTATGGATAATATCATTATTTTTAAAAATTTAATAATATTAAGACCTGCAAAGGAGGCTGGTTCCAACAAATCGGGCATTGTGGGGGTGCTAGGCCGTTTGTCACCTCTTCCACACGTACCCAACTTTTCGAACCCATTAAGGGGTTGTGGATTCCTTAGGAATCGAGTTATCTACCCCTTTATTTTTTTTTCAGCCTGTCCGGGTGGCGACTCCATTTTCTCTGGGCTTAGGTCCATGTTCTCTAAGGCCCTGAGCCTAAACAGTGTCGAAGTCATAAGAATCATTCCACCGGGAGTGGGGGCGAAAATTTTCTCCCATAGTGGTGAATCTACTGGGGATAAGAGAAGTTGATTCCATTGGTCTTTATATTATTCTATTATTTCTTATCATGATATTATCCATTGTATTATATTAGATTGCATCGTATACGTGAGTTAGGACGCCTGTGCTACCCGTATTGTGTTATGTAAGGGATACCATACTTTCACTCAAGGTATGGAGATTGAGTATGACATAACCATTCATAGCCTTGTAATATTTGGTATATACTTGCTATGGAAACTTAAGCCTTTTAACCCAAAGACTAAAGCTTATGTAATTGGCCTAGTTACTTTCCTTAGGTTTTTACCCCAAATGCTTATTGTTTGAATATGGATAATTTTTCTTGGCTTAAATCATGGCTTATTTGGTTTGTTATTTTTCTAATATGACCTAATTACATTGTGAGCTCAAATAATTTTTTTCTCTAAATCTAAAAGACCAAAGCTATTTTCAAAACTTTTCAAGATAGTCTTTGGACATAAAAATTTTCTTAAAATAAATCAAAAAATTCTTTTCTCATGACTCAAATACAAAGTTAAAAATCTATTTTTTTCTAAAAATCTTTTTTATAATGTGTTTTTCAAACAAAACTATTTTTGCATTTCATCCAACCTTTTCTTACAAAGAGCTTGCAAATTATTTAGGTCAATTATGAAATACTAAAAATCAATTGTGAGCCTAGTTTATACTAAGAATTATTAACCATGGACTTATTTTGGCATGAATCATTAGTTACTTTTTCAAGTGAGAAATCTATTTATAATAAACTTCTTAATTTAGTTTTAATTCAACATAGCATAAAAGCTACTATAGTTGGTTGAATGGATTAAAGCATAATTAATGAGAATTATCATGAATTGATTTCCATTTTTGAAAATATAACTGTTGGTTGAACCGTTTGAGGAAACTTTTTAAAAATAAAATATCTCATGTTGGTATTTTTGTTAACCATATACCTAGGAAAAGAGACTCACCATTTGTGTGTGTAAGTTATAAGGTTGGAAGAAACATCCTAATTATCTTTGTTTGTTTATAGTTTATGCATACATGCATCACATGACATATCATTAATCCTTTCTGGCTCACAGACCTAGAGTACAATAGCTCAAGAGCGTACGACAACCCCTCCTACGCCAGTGACGTAAAATCCAGCAGCGACTCAATTGCCTTCTCACCAAGAGCAATGGAGTCCGAACAAATTCAAAGAATGGTGGACAATGCCATCAATGTCAAAATGGAAAAACTAAAGGGAGCCCTAGCTGAGATCATGAAAAGTCAGATGGCTGCAATGTTTGGAAACAATGCCGAAGTATCTACTAGCACAAAAAAGCCAAAGGACAAAGGAAAGGCTAAGGTTGGTGAAGTGGCTTTTGATGATGATTAGGTAGTCGTCGACGATGACGACTATTGGGCTCAATACTTCTAAGACCCTCAAGATAAAAAGAAGAAGCCAAATATTGTTGAGAAGATAACTTTTGAAAAGACTGAAACTTCTGATGTTGAGAAGGTGATTGCTGATTTAGAGAAGAAATTTGAGAAGAAGCTGAAAATCGAAGAGATGTTTGAGTTCGACAAACTGTTGGAACAAGATGAGGAGGTCCCTTATAAGTTCAAGATGCCTTCCTTCGCTAGGTACAATGGTACTGTAAACCTTCATCTCCATGTGAAGCAATACATCACTGCCATGCAATCTGCCAGAGCTACTAAAACTCAAACTCTGAGGTATTTTATGCTCTCATTGAATCCTGCTGTGCAAAATTAGTTTAATACCTTAGAGGAAAGAACTCAAAAAGATTGGGACATATTGTACAAGGCTTTCATTCAGCAATATGGGTACAATGTCGATCTAAAAATTACCTTAATGGAAGTTGAGTCCATTAGACAAAGGCCAAATGAGAATTTTGTGGACAATGTGAAAAGGTAGAGGAATAAGGCTGTATTGCTCAGGAAGAGGCCCGATGAAGTTGATCAAATAAGAATTATTGTGAGAGGGGTATTGCCTAGTCTTTGTGAAAGGATGTCTCATACACTCATCCAAAATTTTAAAGATCTTCTCCAAGTTGGTCTGCAAATTGAAGAACAGGAAAGGAAGAAGAATCACTTTTCAGTAAGAAGGAATGAGAAAGGGAACTACCAGTCAGGTAATCAAAACACGCAAAAGAAAGTTGATGTTAATGCAACTGGTCAAGAAAATAAAAGACAGTTCTCAGAATTAAGAAAATCTCTATCTTGGGTTTTCAACAAGCTACAGAAGAAGAGGTTGTTACAACCACTGGCTCCTCGACCGCTACATAATCCTCTGCCACCAAATCTCAATGCCGAGGCCTTCTGTCAATTTCATCAAATGCAAGGGCATGAGATGAATAAATATGCTCGTCTAAGACACGAGATCCAAGATTCGATTGACAGTGGTAAGCTACCCGAGCCAGATAAGCCCAATACCAAAAGTAATTCTCTGTCTAGGTTCAACAGAGTGCCACCACCAAAAACTTTCATGGTAGGAGGAGGATTGGAGGAAGATCTTGTCTTATCCTCCTTTCAAGATGGGAATATTGAAGATGTGAAAGGAGAAGAAACTTAACTCTACAAACTTCTCTTGGCTTGTTTATTTTTTTATTTTATTTTCTTTATTTGGTGTTTTATGGAATAATCATGTTTTTCAAATTTAAAGTTGTTTGAATAAATTACTTTTATCAAAATTTTTATTGGTCTTTGTTCATTTTGGTGCTCAACCGATGACGAATTTAACTTGATATTTATAAATTGGCATATCTATGCATTACAATTCAAATGACTTTACTAGGAGAGGAAATTGTTCTATAACATTGAGTTGTATATGCTTACTTAGAGAGGGCTCCTGTATAATGACTTTTGTCTAGGTCCTAATTAGTCTTAGAACATGCTTTGACCAACTTTCGAGGAAAATTTGAACTCTACTTATTTAAGAGAGAGATGATCTAAGCATTGTTTGCTTAGCCAACAACTAGTATCCACCCAATTAAATATTAATCCCTAGTTGTCCCTTCGAGCCTTTATAAGATTTCAACTTTCTCTTTATTGACTTATAAGCCTGATGACCCACCCCGAGCTGTTGTTACACTTTTGACAAGTCTTATGATCACTAAGGTGAAAAGGCAAGAAGATCAAAGATTGGAATGCATAGCCAAAACTGTAAGGATAGTTGATGTTCTCAAGACTATAAGGATAATTGAAGTTCACCTAATATCTCTAATCTATCAAGATAACATTAGAGTAACAAATGATTTATGCCACTCCTCTCATTCATTATCAGAAACAAAAGTTGGTATAAATAAGACAACTCTTTTGGAGCTAGGACCAAAAAAAAAGGAAAAAGAAAAAAAGAAGAAAAAAGGATGAAGAAAAAAGAAGAAAGAAAAGAAAAGAAAAAGAAAAAAGAAAAAAATAAAATTCAAAACGGTTCAGAAAGCCAACCAAGTTCTCTTTTACCTAAAGCAGCAAAAGACTTCTATTTGGTTTATAAGGACGGTTTGACTTAAATTGGTCCAACCCAACCAAAGATTCAATAAAAATTAAAGAGATAGAAGAAAGTTCATCTAATTCTTGAAAGTCCTGTACTTGACAGTCCTACAGGGAAGAAGGACAAAATGATAAAATGCTCAAAGAAAAGGAGTAAAGAAAAGAAAGAGAAAGAAAAGGGAAAAGAAGAAAAGAAATGAATATGGGTATTAAACTTTTTACAAGGGCAAAGACTATCCCAATCAAGATCTAGATTAATGCCAAGAAGATGGGAGAACACTCAAAGCTTTATCTTTTCATGCTCCCAACTGTCTAAAGTTCCAACAAGCAGTTTGTAGTGTGAAGGTTTGTCTATTGTATCACATCAGCTTCGATCTCAAAATGACTTTCATTTAACCCATGTCCCTTATAGACCACATTTCAAGCCTATCAAAGACCTGTTGATCTCTCTTGGTAGGTAGATTCTATTAGTGGAGATAGTTTAAATAAGCATGCATATGAGATAGATAATATTCAAACTCAATGAGATCTTTGGCCAAGTAATGTGTATGTGCCTATCTGAAGTGCAACAGTTCTTGCCTAAATAGAAATGATTCCCGAATTTAGTACAGTAACTAAGGTTGTCATGTTATAGATATGTTAAATTTGAAAATCGAGTTATAAGGTAAATTGACATTGATTTGGCAAAGCCAACATTTGATTTCAAAATCAAAATCCAAAAAAAAAAAATTCCAAAAAAAAATTCAAAAAAAGAACTGCTTTCTTGTTACAAAGCTTTCAAGTTAAAGGAAGTATGTTGAATAGTCGAACCTCAAAGGACACACTGGGCAAAGTAAAGAATTACTTGCAAGGTTGTGAAGAAGCTACCAATTGACGTGTTGAATCATAGTTTGAAATGGATGTATCTCTGACTCAGCCGCTCGGGGTCTTAACCACTCATGTCCTCAACATCTTTAAGATAAAAATTCTCTTTATTACTTGAAAATTCTTCTAAAATTTAGTATTTGGATAAGCAAAAATCATCCTTAGCTATGGTGAAATTTCGGGTAAGAGAGAAGAAGAAGAAAAAGATGGATTTTTTAAAAAAAATTTTAACTTTTCATTTTTCTTTCAAATTCCAACCATATATATATAATATTTTATTATTTTTATTTATTTATTTAATTAATTGTTTTTTAAATGCTAATTTTCATCTTTCATTCAAAAATATTTTATTTTAATATTTAATAAATATTCAAATTTTTTCATCATCTTCCACTATCCAAAAATTATTTTAATTTTAAAATATTTTTTTACTTTTACCTTTTTAACTTTTACTATTAATATTTTACTTTTGCTATTTAATATTAACTTTTTATGTTATATATATAACATATACATTTTATATTTTTCACTTCCAACACCTTAACTAACCTTCCTAATTACTTATTTACTATTGACTTTTTTTTTTTGTAAAGGTGGACGAAACCACTGCTATTTATATAAATAAATAAAAAACGTATGGAAAACCCATACAAATTGTCAATACAAAATCCTTATAGCTTATGGGTGAAAGTTTGAGAAAATTGTAAAAAAGACTTAATGATATCTAATGTGAGGCAAACCCATACAATCAGTAAGAATAACCCCCTTAATGAATTTAGGCAAAGAATCAAAAGTAGCAAAAACACGAGTTGAAGAGGTGACTTTGCTGTAGTAAGCCAAGTAGTGAGCTGCTTGGTTGCCTTCCCTAAGAATATGAGAGAAAGAAATCTATTTGAGATTATCCAGCCAACGCCAAGTAGGAGGCAATTGACCACGTTGTTGCTGCAAAAAAGAGATGACTTGAGAAGCATCTAATTCCACAATTAGCCGAGTATAGCCCAATGAAATGCACCATTGAAGACCATAAGAAAGAGCTTTAATTTCAGCTTCGACCGAGTTATTAGCCTGCAATAAAAAAGCGTGAGCCATAATAAAATGACCCGAATCATTTCTGATTATAGCACCACCTGAAGAGCTATGAACAGAATATGAAGCATCAATGTTAATCTTGATAATTCCTTGCTGAGGACGATTCCAATATACCAGTTTCGGCTTTAAATTTTTCATACCGAAGTTGTTCGGTAGAAACTCAGCAAAATCAGCTACCGGGAAAGCAAATCTAGCACCAGAGAAGGCCACTCCCCAATGCAGCAAAAATCGAGCAACATTCTGATCAATATATAAAGAGAAAAAATTTTCTCCTCCCCAACAACATTTACAATAAGAGGACCATATAGCATGTAAGATAGCTTGCAGAAGTAATTTACAAAGAATACCTTTGGTTGTCTTCCCTCGTGCATGCAGCCACCACGTCATTAATTCATGACGAAGGGTAGCTGGACGGCCCCTATCAAAAGGAATCAGATGAGCCCTATAAAATCTCCAAACTCTGTTAATGGCTTCACAATGATAAAATACATGATCTACCGTAGCTGGCCCGTAATAACAGAAAGGGCAGCAAGAGGTAATATGAAAACCAAGCTATTGGAGTTGAACTGGAAAAGGCAAGGCAAAGTTTAAAATTTTCCAAGTTAAAATTGAAAGCCTCAATGGGATTGCACTATCCCAAATGGATTCGAAAAGCCAACGAAGAGTTACGTTTTTTCCTAACCACATCATAAGCCTTTGACAACTTAAAAACACCGAAGTCTTCTACAGCCCACGTAGCCGAATCACCATTATTATCAATCAAATTTGGATGTTTGCTATAAGTGTGACATATGCGTTTCCAGTTGCATGAGTCCGTTTGAAGGAATGCCATATTGCCTTTTCTTCCATATTTATTCTTCATGTATTTTGCCCATAAAGATGTCCCGGATAAAAACATCCAAAGGAACTTTAAAGAGTAAGCTTCTTGAATAGCTTTAATGGACCGAATACCAAGACCACCTTCAGCCAAAGGAAATAAAAGCTTAGAATATTTCACCCAGTGATGACGATGAGAGCTACCATCTGATCCCCAGAAAAAATGAGTAAATTTTCGCTCAATGCTAGCAATAACAGCTTTCAGCAGAAGCATGGAACCCATAATATGAAGAGGAAAAGAGCACAAAACATGTCTAATGAGAATAAGACGTCCCCCAGGAGAAAGGAAACGCTTCAGCCATCCCTGAAGTTTTGTGTCAATTTTGTGCAGTAAATCTTTGCAATAAGCCATTCTGTTAATTCCTTGATAGATAGGAGCTCCTAAATATGTAAAGGGAAGAGAGCTTCTTGTAATAGAAAGCAAATCCTCAAACTTTCTAATGGATACCGAACTAGCTTTACAAGAGCAATAAAAGGCACATTTGTCAAAATTTATCATCTGTCCAGAGTAGGATTGATAATCATCCAAGAATTTTCTGAAAGCCTTAATGGACCGAACATCACCATTTATAAAAAATCAACAGATCATCTGCAAAGGCTAAGTGAGATACTACTGGACAATGACGATGCAATTTGTATGGAGAAATAGAGCCCCGTCTTATCTGTTCCTTCAAACCTCTAGAAAACGCTTCAGAGACTAAAATAAAGAGTAAAGGAGAAAGGGGATCACCTTGCTTAACACCCCGTCTAGGCTGAAAGAAGCCATAACTGTAACCATTTACCAGGACTGAAAGATGAGTTGATGAAAGATGATTCATGATAAGAGTCACCACCGCCTCGGAGAAACCAAACTTGATCATAACCGATCTCAAAAAATTCCAAGACACTCTATCAAAAGCTTTAGCCATGTCTAGCTTAATAGCTAAATTGTGTCCTCGAGTTTTCTTATCCAGATCATGGAACATCTCATTAGCAAGCATAATTTGAGCATGAATAGATCTTCCCTTCATAAAACCAACCTGTTCTTCAGAGATAAGCTTATCTAAAACACCAGAGAAACGATTAGCAACAATACGAGTGCACACCTTGCTTATGAAAGTAGCCAAACAAATGGGTCTATAATGAGCAAAGGTGGCAGGATTATCTTTTTTCGGCAGAAGAATAATCTGAGCACTACTAAAAGAATGAGGAATGGGAACTCCCAAAAAGAATTCTTTTATGGCACTGCAAACATCCCATTGGACTATATCCCAACAATGTCTGAAAAAGAAACCATCAAAACCGTCAGGCCCTGGAGCACTATTAGGAGTAAGTTGCCATACCGCAGCTTTTATCTCTTCATTTTCTGGTATCTTCTCAATCATTGCATTATCCGAGTTCAAAACAAGAGACGAAATGCATGATAACAAAGAATCATAGCAAGCTTCATTACCCGTAACATCACTATCAAATAAATTTTAGAAAAAAGTAACCGCCTCTTTTCCCAATTCAGCTTGATCAGTAACCCGACAACCATCAGCTTTCGTGATCGAAATTATTTGGTGAAGCTTCCTGCGCATTTTCATAAAATTATGATAATATTTTGTATTTCGATCACCATCATGAATCCATTGGACATGGGCTTTTTGTTGCCAATAAACCTCTTCCAGTTTCAATTTATTAAGAAGAGTCACTTGCTTATCATTCCACAAATGAAGATTCTCTTGAGAAGAATCTTGAATATAATTATCTTCTGCTTCCTTCTCTTTAGCTTCGGCTTTGGCAATATCCTGAAACAGATGCCTGAAGCTAGCTTTATTCCATTCACGTAGCCCAATTTTAAGATCTTTAAGCTTAGCAAAAAGGCCTCTCATACCTCCACCATTAAAAGATCTAGACCATCTTTGCCGCACAAAAGGAAGAAAAGTATTATTATAGATCCACATATGTTGGAATTTAAAATGCTTGGGAGCCTGTTGAGATAAATTAGCACAAGTAAGAAGCATAGGCGAATGATCTGAAGTAGTTTTACCCAAGTGTTTATTACTAAGAACATCAAAAGCATCGAAAAAATGGATATTCGCAATAATGCGATCAATCCTTTTCCAAACCCGACCATTGGAACGAATGCCAGTCCAAGTATAATCCGACCCCTGATAAGGAACATCAACCAGGCCACATTCACTAGTACAGTCTTCAAAATCCTGAATACTTAAAAGATCTGGAGAACCATTACCTTTGAATTCAGAAAGGGATTTAATGATATTAAAATCACCTCAAATTACCCAAGGTATAGAAGAAGACCTGGAGTAATTGCATATATTGTCCCATAAGGAATAGCGGCTAGCACGCGAATGAGACCCATAAATGGTCGAAAGTTTAAAATGAAAACCCATAGATGAAATAGCACATCACAAGTCAAGATTTGAGTCACATCAGAAAAACCACTCAAAGAAAATATATGATCATGCCACAAAAGCCATATTTTGTTATCTGAGGAAGCACAAACATTCTGGAAACCCAGTGTAGCAGCTATAAAGTTTTTCTTATCAGAATTAACCATAGGCTCAATACAAACAATCAATCCCAGATGATAAGAAGCACACAATTTATGAAGGCGAGAAAGCGAAGAACTGATACCTCTAACATTCCAATACAAGATATTCATTGGGAAAGGTTGGAATGATCAACAAAGCAATTAGAGATAAGCTGTTTCTTATTCAGCCCTTTTTGATTTTTTCGTGGTCGACCAGCACGAGCTCGAGTAACCGGTTGGGGTTTATCACCATCAACAGCATTATTAGAAATTAAACCCATGGGCAAATTGTCATTCGAAAGATGGGTATCATCATCAACATCAGTAGCTTGACCCTCAGGATCAGTTGCCGCTAAAATAGAAGGTTCAACATCAACTTCGATCTTATTAGAGTTAGGGCCTGTTTGGTTTAGCTGTTCATAGCAGCTGATAGCTGATAGCGGTTGCTGATAGCTGGCGGCGGATAGCTGGTAGTTGATTCGGGTTAGTGTTTGGTAAAAATACAATAGCTGTTGCAGTTTGAATGTAAAATTACCAATAAGCATATCATTATCTAATAAATATTAATTTTTATTTTATTTTAATAGGGTTAATATAGTCTTAATATGAATCAGCTATCAGCTGATATGAAAAAGCTCCGAGTAGGAGCTTATTGAAACAGCAGCTGTTTGGGGTTCCTAACAGCTATCAGCTGCTGTTTTAAAATTTTACCAAACATCAAATTTTACCAAACAGCTGCTGTTTGGGGTTCAAACCTCTATCAGCTGCATCAAACAGCTAAACCAAACACCCCCTTAGTGTCCCTCAAATTACCTGCCAAATTCTCTGTATCAGAATGAACAACAAAGGTCTCGCAATCTGTTAGCTCATCACCAATTCCAACATCACTATTAGATTTTTTTGATTTACCGAAAAATCAGTAGTATCAACTGAAGGAGAAACATCAAAATTGAAAGTAACCCGTTTTTGATTTGTAACAGCCTCATCAGAGTTTTTTGGAATGTCCATAATAGATGGGTCAGATACTGATTGATCCGATAAATTCTTTGAAGTAGTAGGATTTGCAAGTGGAACAGAATTACTTTGTCCCACCTGAATGTCCACACTAGCTTTCGGCACCCAGACCTTATCAGACTTCTTCGACTTAGGCTTAGGAAGATTATAATCCATATGTCTATGATTAGTATCAATAGTAACAGAGCATTTATCAGTCTCATGGCCCAATCTGCAGCAGCAATTACAATAAGTAGGGAGATTTTCGTATTGAATGTTTTGGAAAAAGCCAGAATCACCATTGTTAATCCAAATTCGATCCTCTAATTCCTTAGACAAATCAACTTCAATACAAATGCGAGCCGCCGATGGTCTGATTAGTTGAGCAGTAGCAGAGTCAATTTTCAATGGTTTGCCGATTAGATATCCAATTTGAAAGAGAGCTTGTTTGTCAAAAAAGTGGATGGGTAAACCTTCCATAGTAATCCAAATTGGCATAATAGGAGAATCAACATCCGATCTGAAATCAGGTGTCCATTTAAAAACTCTCATAGCAAAACCATAAAAGCACCATAGTTGGCGAAGCCAACATCTGAGATAATCTTCTTCTAGCGAAAATTTAAGAAGAACATGAGAGGCATCCATTAAACCCAGCATAAAATCACCTTTGAAGCCCACAGAATCTAGGGATTTTTTGAGAACCTTCATATTAGGACGACCTGAAGGGAAGAATCCGACCAAAGCAAAAGAAAGAGGCTTAGCCAATGATTGAATCTCATCTTTAGAAAAAGATATTGTAAGAGCCCCTTTGAAACGAAAGGACTGCTTAGGCACAAAATTATAGGGAAAACTAGTATTACCAGTTAGATCCAATGGAATCGATGAAAAAGATGAAGTGCCGTGCCGCAAAACATCCGCAAACGAGAGGGCAGCTGGTCCAGGAGGGACCACCGCCGGCGAATTCCCAGTTTCCGTGTTGATGAAGGAGAAAAGCCCTAGCAGAGAGAAAAAAACATTTTTTGCTTTATTTACTATTGACTTTATATGTTATATATATATATAACATATACAATTCATATTTCTCACTTCCAACATATTAACTAACCTTCCCAATCACTTATTTAATTAATTATACTTTAGCAAAAATTACTGTGGTTACATATCAATTACTAGGATGTGTATTTTTCTTGGCGGTTCCCTTGTTTCATGGAAGTCTAAAAAGCAGACAAATATTTTTAGGTCCTCTACTCAAGCAGAATATCGGGCACTTGCTTTTATTGTCTGTGAGATTCAATGGCTTGTGTACGTGCTGTCTGATTTGTGTGCCTTGCCTCCTGGTCTAGCTTTGGTGTTTTGTTACAATTTATCAGCCATTAATCTAGCTCACAATTCTATTTTTCATGAACAAACTAAGAACATAGAGTTGAATTGTCACTTGATAAGGGAGAAAGTGAAGTATGGATTGTTGAAGCTTCTACTTGTTTCTAGCTCCAATAAGTTGGCTGACATTTTTATCAAGCCTCTCGCTGTTTCATTATTTCAACAATCGTTGTCCAAGCTGGGGGTATTGAATATTCATACTCCTCAGCTTGAGAGGGGGGGTCAAGAGGCTGAGTTAATTTATGTGACCAGTTAGTTAGTTTGTTGAGTTAGTTAGCAAATTAGTTATATATATTTTGTTACTTGTTATAGTTTAGTCAATATTTATAAAAGCGCTTATCTACAGTAATGAGAAGTAAGTCAGATCATTCAGTTCATGATCTGCCACATTATTTTCGCTCTTTATAAATTTAGAAAATGTTCATTATATATAATATATTGTTAAGTATTTAAAACATCAAACAAAATTTATAGTTATAAGTAATATTTACTTGTATTGGGTAAGCCATAGCAAGTTGGAACTAGAAAGGTTAGTGGATGATCAGCCAAAGAAATTTGTTCTTGAGGACCAGGTAAAATTGAAAAACACAATGTAGTTTGAGTTGGGAATCCAAACCTCTACTCCAAAATAAATAAAACATTTAACACTAAAACATTTAATAATTATATTGATATTCATCCATACTAGAAAAAAAAATTAAAGAATGAAAGTTAATATAAGAGATTGGAATGTACCTTAATCCCACAATATTTAAGAAGAAACATGTTTCCCAAATAAGCACATTTAGCTTCAAGACTAGCTTTCTTTCTCTCCCCAACAAGCTTAGCATCACGTATGTAGCCTAATGGATCATCTCTTAGAGCAATGGTGAATGGATAAAGAACAAAACTAACCTTGTTTCCCCATTTGGCTTTACTACCCTTTTTCATATCATCCAGAGCCTGTTTGATTGATTTTATACGGAGACAAAACAAATGCTTAATTATTCTTAATTATTATATATAATCACATGAATTTCACATACATAATCTTTGGAATCCGCGCATTGCAGGAGCGCACTGAGGACTAAAGCATATTATATATAAAAATTAATCATTCACATGAATTTCACTTACATGGATACCTGAATCTGGTCTTATGTTCACTATAAAAGATGCTCTTAGACGAATATTTCTGGGAAGATTATTTTTGCTTTTTGTTGCTTTTGCTTTTTTCTTATATGCACTCGATCAATAACAACATTATTAATTTTATCATACCATATTAAACAATTAAATAATAATGGAATTGATTAAATAAGTTGTAATCAATCCGTGTTTTGGACATAAATATCATCAAAATGTCTAGCACTAATCATTTGGATAATTGACCTTCACCAATTATAACAACTTATTTCATTTGATTTCTAATCAATGTGATTTCTTTTAACAATTTTCGTTAGAAATAAATTAATATAATTAAAAATCAATAAAAAGTAAGTAATCTATGGATGACCCATCTCCATGAGTGACATTCCTCCATGTCCCAATGTTCATGTCAACCCTAAGCTTAACAGTCTGTCATTTAGCAAGGATCTTTTAAGTTGAGATGCTCAACACAATGCTTCATATAGGGGAATAGAATGGAGAAAGAACTTTGTCTCCTTGTTTGTTGGTTTTCTTTCTTTAGATCTTAGTTCAAGGAGCTATATTCCTTTTTCAGTAAGTATGGTAAGGTATATGATGCATTTATACCTAAGAAACTCAGAAGTAATGCTTCCACAAGGTATGGCTTCGTCAGATACAAGTCTTACCATGAAGCAGAAAGGGCCATTTTTGGGGCTAATGGTTCGTTTCTCAAACAAGGCAGAATATGGGTCAAGTTTGCAGACAAGTTCCAAGACAAGCTCCAGAAGCAACATGCTAGAGATTCAATGTTAATCTCCACCAATAAAGGATCAAAGGTCTCCTATGCTGATATTGTTAAGAAAGGAAATTTAACCAAGGATGATCACATTGATGGTCCTGCTTTAATTTTCTCCTCAGATGCTTGTGACAACTCATGGCTCAAGGCTGCCGCTTGTTTTGTTAGTTTTTGTTATAGATTTGTGTCTTGTTTATTATAATAATTATTGTTTTATTTAGGTATTTTATTAGTTTAAATCGGTTTATTTAGTGTTTTTGTTAATTTTGTAGTTTTAGTTTATTTCAGTGTTTATGTTGTTTTTGATCTAGTTTGTAGTATGGTGTTTATGTTTTGTTGGTTATTGTTTATTTACTTTTTGTTTAAAGTTTGTTTGAGTTTTGTTTTAGGTTAAAAAAGCCAAGGAACCAAGACAGAAGAAGAAATCATCACAGTAGGCGACACATGCAAGCGACATGGCCATGTCACTGGCCATGTCTCTCCAAAATGAAGCAACACGGCCAAGTCACCTGGCCGTGTCCCTCCAAAATGGTGCAACACGGCCAAGTCACCTCTGACTTGGCCGTGTCACTCAACAAAGAAGAAAAGAAGAAAAAGCATTCAGTGGTGGACACATGCAAGGGACACGGCCAAGTCACTGGCCGTGTCCCTCCAAAAAAGCACTCACACGGCCAAGTCACTTCTGACTTGGCCGTGTCCCTCATGAACCAAACGCGCAGCAAATTTTAAAGCCGACATTTCATATAAAAGGAAAAGAAAAGCTAGGGTTTGCAACTGTGGACGATTTGGAGAATTGTTTTGAGCCGTCAGAGAGAGTGAAGTTAGGGTTTAGTTTTGTTTTCTTGATTTTGATTACTTTTGCTTAGATTAGATTGTTCTAGCCATTGTCTCATCCTTCTTGCAAGATTTGAGCAAGAGATTCTTCAGAAGCTTCAAGGAGTTGTAACTTGGTTTTGTTCTCAAACATATTCTCTTTATTTATATTGAAAATTTTTTAATGGATATTATCATGTCTATTTTGATTTCTTTGAACATTAATGAGATGAATATGTTTGATTGCATTATGAACTAATTTGATCTAGTCTAAGGTTTGTATGGATCTGCTATGATTGTATGAATTGGTTTTTCTCTTAGCTAATAATTTCTTTAGCCTTGATTGAATGAAACATTGTTAATATATAATTGATTGACAACCAATTATGTGTTTTAAGGTATTAGATGATGGATTGAGAGATGAAGTTTAATACTTGAACAATTCAATTAGGGACTTAGGTGAATTAGAGATATAACCTATTAAAAAGATAATTTCACTTATAACAAGATTAGTTGAAAGAGGTTTGAATGTGAGAGCTTATTTCCTTGACTCGATTAGTTGAGTTGTTTGAGATTTAATCTTTGAAATTGAATTAGTTAAGAGGAATAACCATTCATACATATAAGTAGTAGAGAAGTGCAAACCCTAGACTATTCTATCAAGTGAATCAAAACTCAGCTCAATTTACTTTTATTGTTTTAAACTTTAATCAATCTTCTTCATTATTTAGCAATTTATAAATCTCTTTATTACTTGTTAAACAAAATCTGATAAGCAATTAACCACTTTAGCTTCCTTGAGAGAACGACCTTGGGGCGATCACCTTTACTACAGCTACCTCGTATATTTATGAGTGACGCTTTGTGATAGAGTTAATTCGAGCGCAACACCGCTGTTGGTGAACTCATATATGTTGAACATATGCATCAGATACGGAATTTTTTTTGCAGAGAATTTGTTACGGATCTGAACAGTAGACAGATCGAAGAAGAAAACTGAAAACAAACAATCAAACAAGAAAAACACAGATATTTACTTGGGTCACTCTGAACAAATCAGAACTACATCCAAGGAGGAGTTTTCCTCAGTCTTTCCACTAGAATCGAAGAAATCAGAAGATACAAACGTTTACAGCAGTCTCTCTAACACAGTATCAAAACCGATTCACACAGAGATCAAAGAAACCAGAGATCTCTAAACAAACTCTCTAACAGAACCTCTCAAAATCACTCAAGAACAGAAAGGTAGAAGCTTAGGGTTTTGAAACCCTAACAGAGAGAAGAATACTCGAGCAGTGGCTAAGATTACAAGAGAAAGCGAAAAAATATCATCTGACCCTAAAAATCGATAAGTGTTAATATATATAGCAGCTACATTTTAACCTTAAATCAATACGCAGCGTTTTGACAAGAGTAGAAAAAAAACTTCAGATTGGGCTTCTGGGCTTCGGAGTTTTAGAGGCACATTCACAATACTCCACCTTGACTCTAAACACCTAAACAGGAAAGACATTTGGAACTCTCCTCGGGTAATCACCAGCTTCAAGTGTCACCTCTTTGAAACTCCAAGTTTGCCAAGGGCAGCCTGAAATTTCCCAACAGAAACTACTTTAGTAAAAATATCAGCAGGATTTTCTAAAGTGGATATTTTCTTAACAGAAATATCTCCTTTAGTGATAATATCTCTAATAAAATGTAACCTGACATCAATGTGTTTGGTTCTTTCATGATACACACTGTTTTTGGACAGGTGTATGGCACTTTGTGAGTCACAGAACACATCAATCTTACCTTGTAGAAAACCCAGTTCAAATAAAATACCTTTAAGCCATATGGCCTCTTTGATAGCTTCTGTTAAGGCTATATATTCAGCCTCTGTTGTAGACAAAGCCACAACATGCTGCAGGCTACACTTCCAGCTTACAACATTGTTACCAAAAATAAAACAAAAACCAGTAATTGACCTTCTTTTATCAAGGTCAGCAGCAAAATCAGAGTCACAATAGCCAACAAGATCAAATTCAACATTCACAGATTGTTTAAACAACACGCCAACAGAATTAGATCCTTTTAAGTATCTAGCTAACCATTTTACAGCATGACAGTGTTCCTTATTAGGGTTTGACATAAATCTACTCAAAAGACTGACAGCATAGGCTATGTCTGGTCTAGTACAGACCATGGCATACATCATGCTTCCTACCACATTCTGATGTGGCACATTACAAGTATATTCAGTTTCAGACAATGTCAATGGTTTAGAGCTAGCACTTAACTTGAATTGTGCTCCTATAGGAGTTGACACTTCTCTACTTTTATTCAAATCAAAATGTTCAAGAAATCTAATCACATAATCCTTTTGATTTAAAAACAGTATACCCCTATTTCTATCTCTTTCAATATTCATACCAAGAATTCTTTTAGCTGGACCTAAATCTTTCATATCAAATTCACTGCTTAACACAGATTTCAATTTATTTATTTCATTCAAACTCTTACAAGCAATTAACATATCATCCACATACAGCAGAAGATAAATTTACACATTTTCAGGCAGGACAAAATAATACACGCAAGGATCAAAGTGACTTCTTTTAAAATTTTTCCTAAGCATGAAATCATCAAACCTCTTATACCACTGCCTAGGTGCTTGTTTTAAACCATATAGTGACTTTTGCAACAAACACACATAATCTTTCTTACCAGTTTGAATGAAACCAGGTGGTTGTGACATATACAGCTCTTCCTCTAGGTTTCCATGGATAAAGGCTGTCTTCACATCAAGTTGTTCAAGTTCCAGATTTAACAAAGCAGTAATAGATAATAACAGCCTAATTGACACATGCTTAACAACAGGACTGAACACTTCATGAAAGTCAATACCCTCCCTCTGTGAGAACCCTTTAGCTACAACTCTAGCCTTAAATCTCTCTCTCTCTACCCCAGGTATAGCAGGTTTCTTCCTAAAGATCCATTTACAGCTAATTACTTTCTTATTTAAGGGTTTTGGTACTAGCCTCCATGTATTATTCTTCCACAAGGAAGACATTTCTTCTTTCATAGCCTTATACCATTGTTTGCTATTGCTGTTGTTCATAGCTTCCTCATAACTTAAAGGCTCACCTCCTTCTAACTCTGCAGCAGACACTAAAGCAAATGCAATTAAATCAGAATTCATAACATTCAAGGTATAATCATCAAACCTCTGTGATCTCCTGATTTGCCTTCTTTGTCCGTCTCTTGTTAACATATAATCATTAGGTTCTGGATCAGGTTCACCTTCCTGATCAAAACCATCAGATTGTATGTCCTGATCTGCTTCAGTTCCTGGTTGGATGTCTTCTACTTGGGGTGGCTCATTCTGATCAGTTTGTACAAAACTGTCAAGCTCCACCTCAAGAGTTGACCTATCAGTCTGTATGTCAGACTTATAAACCTGCAAGTTAGTTTTAGGAAATTCCAATTCATTAAAGATAGCATTCCTACTGACAACTACTTTCTTATCATCAGGTAACCAGAATTTATAGCCTTTAATACCAGGAGGATAACCAATAAACACACATTTTTTAGCTCTAGGTTCTAGTTTACTAGCAGTGTTATGGATATATGCTATGCAGCCAAAGACTCTTAAGTGAGTATACACAATTGGTCTGTTGTTCCAGACTTCATTAGGGCATTTAAGTTTCAAAGCAGATGAAGGGGATCTATTTATTATGTAACAAGCAGTTTGAGCTGCTTCAGCCCAAAACTTTGAGCTCAAACCTGATTCAAAGAGCATACACCTCACTTTATCTAAAATTGTTCTATTGTATCTCTCAGCTACCCCATTCTGCTGTGGAGTATATGTGCAAGTTCTATGCCTGAGAATTCCATTCTCTGAACAGAAGTCATTAAACTGCTTATTAATGAATTCTAGCCCATTATCAGTTCTCAATGTTTTAATCTTCTTATTCTTTTGATTTTCAACAAACAGTTTCCATTCACAAAATTTTTCAAACACATCATTTTTGTTTTTAAGAAAATAAATCCAAATTTTCCTTGAAAAATCATCAATGAATGTTATAAAGTATTGAGATGCAGATAAGGACAGAGGCACAAAGTTGGAGCCCCATAGGTCACTGTGTATATATTCAAGGCAGTCTGTTGACTTATACAGAGAGGAACTAAAGCTTTGCTTGTGTAGGTTTCCCATCACACAACTTTCACACATATCAGGTTTACTAAAATCAGTTAACTCTAGATTCCCTTTCCTACTTAGTTGTTCTAAGGTTTTATAACCTATGTGTCCTAATCTTTTATGGCATAGAACAGTGGAATTAGTGCCAGAAGTTACACTTCCAGCAATGTCAGACTCAACAGTTCCATCAAGATGATAGAGTCTGTTAAGTCTTAGACCCTTTAGGACACACCTATCATTCTTGTACACACACAGTACACCATCCTTAGCAGTGTGTGGGTACCCCTTTTCTTCTAATAATCCTAAAGAGATTAAGTTTCTTTTAAGATCAGGTATATGTCTTACTTGGTCTAGCTCAACTAGGTTCCCATTCCACATTCTAAATCTAATTGTACCTATACCTTCTATCTCACAGGAGGAATCATTACCCATCAACACATTTGAACCATTTAACCTTTGATATTTACAGAACCAGGTTCTGTTAGGGGTCATATGAAAAGAACAGGCAGAGTCTAAAATCCAATTATCAGGATTTCTTACTGTAGTGACAGTGAGTGCCTCAATATCATCAACATCTGTTGATGCATTTACAGCACCTGATTCAGACTTCTTTTGTTCAAGTTTCTTTAATCTTTCCCTACAGTATTTTCTTATATGACCCTTCTTTTTACAGTAATAACAAGTTTTATCATATTTAGATGAGTTCCCATTGTTTTGATTATTATTAGTATTGGAGAAACCAATCTGGTGGGTTTGATTGTTATTGAAGAGTTTGTTTTTGTTATTCTTTTTCTTATTTTTGGACTTTTCTTTAACATATAAACCCTCTGCATTGCTGCTAGTCTTACTAACTGTTTTATTTTCCATTTCTCTTAGTTTCAATGCATTCATTACATCTTCTAACCCTAATCTGTCTCTGCCATATTTCAATGCATCTTTTACATTTTTATAATTTTCAGGGATCGAATTTAACAGTATTATAGTCTGGTTCTCCTCACTTAAGTTTTCTCCAGTGTCAGACAGATCTAAGACCAATTTTTGAAAATAGTCACAATTTTCATCAACAGTTTTAGAAGCATCCATTTTAAAACTAAACAGTAGTTCTTTTAAAAATGCAATCCTCGAAACTGACCTCACATTATACAACTCATTTAACTTTTGCCATAACTCAGGAGCAGTGGACTTACCTCTGACTTTCCTGAGTACACCATCAGAAAGATTCAGTATTATTGTATTGTAGGCAAGATCCATGAGATCTTGCTTTTCCTCGTCCTTAAGGCTCTCTGGAAGAGCCTGTAAACCATCAAGTGCACGTTTGCACTTGTGTTGCACCAAGATTGCAGTCATTTTCTCCTTCCAGATAGTAAAGTCCCCTTTACCATCAAATTTCTCAACGTTGATCTTAGCGATCGACATCAGTTTCTCGATCTTTGATTTCACCGATCAGTTTGACTCCTTCTGACTCCTTTACAACCAGATCCTGTCAAACAGAAAAAAATACTCTCGACAGTACCAGATCTTTACAGTAATAAAGAAATCACTAAAGAAAACGAAGAAAGTTAAACTGAAAACAGAAATCGAAGATGAGAGCACTAGATATTAGACTAGAGACAGAGACAGTTACCACCTTTGTCTGTTAGTCTTCTAGATCTAGGGTTTTGATGATCCAGATCATCTTCTTCCCGATCTACAACCTTCAGATCATGTCAAACACAGAAAAAATACTCGACAGTACCAGATCTAAAGGTAAACTTAAAGAATCAAAGAAAGAAGAAACTGGAGAAACAACAAAACGTACAGATCTAAAGAAATAAGACAAGAAACGTTACCACCTTTCGTTTTCCGTTTGCTGTTAAGATCTAGAGCGTAGCTCTGATACCACTTGTTACGGATCTGAACAGTAGACAGATCGAAGAAGAAAACTGAAAACAAATAATCAAACAAGAACAACACAGATATTTACTTGGTTCACTCTGAACAAATCAGAGCTACATCCAAGGAGGAGTTTTCCTCAGTCTTTCCACTAGAATCGAAGAAATCAGAAGATACAAATGTTTACAGCAGTCTCTCTAACACAGTATCAAAACCGATTCACACAGAGATCAAAGAAACCAGAGATCTCTAAACAAACTCTCTAACAGAACCTCTCAAAATCACTCAAGAACAGAAAGGTAGAAGCTTAGGGTTTCGAAACCCTAACAGAGAGAAGAATACTCGAGCAGCGGCTAAGATTACAAGAGAAAGCGAAAAAATATCATCTGACCCTAAAAATCGATAAGTGTTAATATATATAGCAGCTACATTTTAACCCTAAATCAATACGCAGCGTTTTGACAAGAGCAGAAAAAAAAACTTCAGATTGGGCTTCTGGGCTTCGGAGTTTTAGAGGCACATTCACAGAATTATGTCACAAAGTGCAAAGTTATTGTTCTTGGAGGGAAGCTAGTCCTTATCATCTTTGAAAACATTAATGATATGGAAGAATTTCTCAGGCAGGACCACGCTTGGCTTCTTGATAAGTTTAGTACAGTGAAGAGATGCGATAAAGGATTGGTTGCTCATGAAAGATTTACATGGGTACGATTGGAACATATTCCCCTCCATGTCTGGGATACAAAATTCTTTTCTTTTATTATGAGCAGATGGGGCTCCCTGTTAATGGTGGATGCTGATACGTTGAACAAGACAAGGTTAGATTGTGATAGACTACTGACTTGTATTAGCAAGTCACATATTGCTGAATTCTTTCCGGTCAAGGTTGATGATCTGATATTCAACATTATAATTTCTGGAGAGCCTACTCTTGTGGCTAATACCATATATGAGCTTCTCCATTGCAAAAATCTAGTCCTCCCTTCTCTGATAGCAGCTCCGACCTCACCAGATGATGGCCAACAACACACTCCAGCTGGGATGCATGATCAATCGACTGACACTACACTTTTGCCCACTGCGACCTCACCAGATGATGGCCAACAAAACACTCTAGCTGAGACGCATGATCAAATGACAGAATCTCCACTTATGCCCACTGCTTTTGATGAGCCACAGCTTTACAACAATAGTGCGCCTATTTCCCCAAAATTGTCTTTTGTGCCAGTGGCCAACATGGCTCCACCAAACCATATTGAAAATTCAGAATTCAGAATTTGAGCCATTTACCGCTATTGAATTTGAAATGGACAAAATATTTCCAATTCAGAAAATTCCCAGGGCCTAGTCACTATTTCATAAAAGGGAAAGAAAACTTAATTCCCCTAAAACCTAAAACATGCATAGATCACTAGATTATTCAAATTAAATTGCAAAGGGCAGAATTGCGTACCTGACATCATCGTATGTTGATACTGAAGATAATTCTGGGATTTGTCGCATTCCAGGGGATACACACTTTAGGTTATGCGGAAGCACTACTGAAGGAACGTAATGTTCTTTAAAATTGTTATGTTCTCCCGGAGACCACGACCCCTTATTTATAACTGAATAAATTGATTAATTTCTATTTTGGTCCTTCAACAAAATAGAAATTACTTAATGGTCTCTACACTTATAATCCTATTACGAGTAGAACACCTCAATAGTCAACAATCCTAATTTGATCAAAACTTTAATTTGACTATCTTAATTTGACTGCAATACACATTTAATATTTAAATATATTTAGCCCACACTTATGATTAATTAGAGGATTAATTTTAATAATATAAAATTAATTCTAACAATCTCCCACTTGGGCTAACATATATTAAATATAAATGTATATACCTTAATGAGCTCATAAAAGCAGTCATACTGAAGGTGCCTCAAACAATCTCGTCCATTGATTATATCGATAAAGGACTGAAGGGCCAGTCGCCACATTCATCGTGACTCAAACCACCATCAATCACATTACCAATACTCTCAAATGACATAGATCAATAATAGGAGTGTAGCATGGAAACTACATGTAATGTGATCTAATCATGCCTGTTTCCAACTGGTCAATCTTAAGTGAGATCAAACATAAATATAATACAGAGTGTAAAACACATAATAAAATGAAAGAAAAAACTCATTTTTCTGCAGAAACTGAATGTACTTTATAAAATATATCCAATGTCAAAGAGAACATACATAAAACTTAATGCAAACTTAATGAACAAACTCCACTGAAACTAAATAGTCTCAAATAATGTGACACCCATATGAGCAGTGTGCTCATGAAAAACTTTCCGTATCACAGCCTTAGTGAGCGGATCCGCAATCATGGAGTTCGTTCCAATATGCTCTATGGATATCTGTCCACTCTGTACTCTCTCCCTCATAGCCAGAAACTTTATCCCAATGTGTCTCGATCGAGAAGAGCTTCTGTTGTTGTTAGAGAATAAAACTACTGAGTTATTATCACAGTATAACTTTAATGGCCTTTCAATGCCATTCACAACGCGCAACCCTGTGACAAAGTTCCTCAGCTAGATTGCCTGATTGGATGCCTCATAGCTTGCTACAAATTCTGCTTCCATGGTGGAGGTAGCTACTAGAGTTTGTTTCACACTCTTCTAAGAAATAGCACCACCAGCCAAGAGATATATGTAGCCTGAAGTGGATTTGAGACTGTCTTGCATCCCGCGAAATCAGAATCAGTATACCCAATGATCTCAAGCTGATCTGATCTCATGTATGTGAGCATATGTCCCTTCGTTCTCTGAAGATATCTCAAGACTCTTTTGGTTGCTTTCCAATGATCCATTCCTGGATTGCTGAGATATCGCCCTAACATGCCAACTATGAATGAAATATCTGGACGAGTGCAAACTTGAGCATACATCAGATTCCCAACTGCTGACGCATAAGGAATCTTTTGCATCTCCTGAATCTGACACTGATCAAGACTGAATTTATCTCCTTTAGCAACTGGGGTATCAATTGGTCTACTGTTGTGCATACTAAATCTCTTGAGCACTTTCTCAATATAGCCCTTTTGTGATAATCCAAGAATACCTTGAGTACGGTCTCGATGTATTTGAACCCCTAATACAAAAGAAGCTTCACCTAAATCTTTCATCTCAAAGTTTTTTGAGAGAAAGACTTTGGTCTCGTGCAGCAAGTCCTTACAGTTAGTAGCAAGCAATATGTCATCCACATATAAGACCAAAAAGATAAACCTACTCCCACTGAACTTGTGATACACACAATCTTCCACAACATTTGTCTCAAAACCGAAAGAGACAACTACTTCATGGAACTTGAAGTACCATTGACGAGAAGCCTGCTTGAGTCCATAAATGAATTTCTTTAATCTGCATACCAGTTTTTGGGTCTCCAGACACAAAGTTTTCTGGCTGCACCATATAGATGGTTTCATCAATGTCTCCATTGAGAAACGCAGTCTTCACATCCATTTGATGCAACTTAAGATCAAAATGTGCAACAAGAGCCATGATTGTCCTAAAAGAGTCATTCAATGATACTGGAGAAGGTCTCTTTATAGTCAATCCCTTCTTTCTGAGTGAAGCCTTTAGCTACAAGACGAGCCTTATATCTTTCCACATTACCATTAGAATCCCTCTTGGTCTTAAATATCCATTTGCAACCAATAGGTTTCTTTCCTTCAGGTAATGGGATAAGATCCCAAACTTGATTATCTTGCATAGATTTATATTCTTCACTCATTGCCTCAATCCACTTGTGAGAGTTGGGATCCTGCATGACATGATGAAAGTTGATTGGATCATCTTCCACCATGTCTACAGTGTCCTCATGTTCCTGAAGATATACTACATAATCATCTGGAATAGCATTTCTTCTCTCTCTAGTGGACCTCCTTAAAGGCACAGGTTCTGGCTCAAATTCTTGAGGTTGTTGAGCTTGTTCTTGAGGAAGAATGAATTCTTCTTCCTGATGAGGAAGTTGTTCAACATTGTCTTGTATTGGAACTTGATGTACTCCTAGAACAGTGACAGGCGTAGGAACCAGAACACTGCTAGGAGCAATGATGGGAATCGAGACTGAGTGTTTCTGACTCGATCCCTCCTCAAAGACAATGTTTCTAACCTTACTTCTCCCCCAAAACTTAACATCCTCAAAGAATTTTACAATTCCGTCTCAAAAATAGATCTGGAAATAGGATTATAAAACTTAAAACCCCGAGATCGCTCAGAATAACCAACAAAGTAGCTACTAACAGTTTTGGAGTCCAATTTTGTCTCATTAGGCCTATAAGGCCTAGCCTCAGCAGGACATCCCCAAACATGAAGGTGCTTTAGACTGGGCTTGCGTCCAGTCCAAAGCTCATAAGATGTTTTTGTAGCTGCTTTAGTTAGTACTCTGTTAAGAAGATAGACTGCTGTCTTTAATGCTTCTCCCCACATAGACTCAGGTAAAGAAGAATGACTAATCATACTTCTAACCATATCCATAAGAGTCCTGTTACGTCTCTCAGATACACCATTCATGCTGGGTGTACCAGGCATGGTGTATTGAGGGACTATACCACAGTCCTGTAGGAAAATAGCAAATGGTCCTGGACGTTATTCACCTGAACCGTCATATCTGCCATAGTACTCACCTCCATAGTCAGATCTAACATATTTAATCTTCTTTCCGAGTTGGTTTTCAACTTCGGCCTTATAAGATTTGAAAACGTCCAGAGACTCAGATTTCTCATGAATGAGATATAGGTACCCGTAACGTGAGTAATCGTCTATGAATGATATGAAGTATCTTTGGCCATTCCTTGTTGCAATAGGGAATGGACCACGGATGTTCGTATGTATCAATTCTAAGACGTTTGATGATCTGTTGGCACCTAGTCTCTTTTGTTTAGTCTGTTTGCCTTTAATACACTCAACACAGGAGTCCAAATCTGTGTAATCAAGTGTGTTTAGGATACCATCTGACACAAGATGTTCTATTCTAGATTTGGATATGTGACCCAAACGTCTGTGCCAAAGTTCAGCTGAATTATCTATATTTCGCTTCCTTTTGGTACCTATAGTACTAACCTGCAGGGTTTCATTATAAGAATCATTAATATCAAACATATATAGATTATCACATGCATTCAAGAAGCCAGTACCAAAAATTTTTGAATCCATAGATAAAGTAAATAAACTGTCTCCAAATGAACAAGTAAAACCAGATTTGTCCAAATAAGAAACAGAAATTAAATTCCGTCTAAATGTCGGAATAACAAAAGTATCTACAAGATCCAAAAAATATCCAGTTCTTAAACATAATCTAATATGCCCAATTGCCTCCACTTCCACCGGATCTCCATTTCCCACATAGACGTATCTTTCACCGTCAGTTGGCTTTCGGTAGCTCAAGCAACCCTGCAATGAAACACTTATGTGAGCGGTAGCACCAGAATCCATCCAATAAGTGTTTCTAGGAGCTGAAGTTAAATTAACCTCAGAACAGACTAAAACAAGGTATTTACCCTTCTTGACACGCCATGTGGAGTATTTAGGACAGTCATTCTTTAAGTGTCCAGACTTGCTGCAGAAGAAGCATTTTAATTTCTTAGGTTTCTTCTGCACAGGACCTTTATTAGCAGTCTTATTCTCAGCAGTCTTCTTTCTTTTCTTGTTCTTGCCCTTATCTGCTGAAGAGACCAAATGAGCACTCTCCCTCTTAGTAGCCAACAACTTTTCCTCCTCATCCACACAATGAGCAATGAGCTCGTTAAGAGTCCATTTGCTCGGCTGGTAGTTATATGAAGTCCTGATCCGCCCATACTGTGGTGGAAGAGAATTCAAAGCTGGATGGACAAACAGGTCATCTGGTAAAACCAAATCTAGGACCTTTAGCCTCTTAGCTATTTGGGACATGCTCAGTATATGCTCCCGAACACTACTATTGCCAATATACCTTATGGAGGTGAGTTTTGCTAAAAGCATCCCTACTTCGGCCTTGTCATTTTTGACATAGACCTTCTCCAGCTTAGCAAGATAGTTTTTAGCATTACTTTCTTCAGCAGAAATGGCTCCTCGAACATGCTCTGGGATTCCCTGCCGCATGATCATAAGACCTAAGCGGTTAGAATGCTCCCACTTCTCATACTGAACCCTCTGAGCATCTGTGCTCACTTCAGTAAGAGGAGCAGGTTCGTCCATTCTGAACGCAAGGTCTAAATCCATACAACCTAGATAAATCATGATGCTTGATTTTCATGAACCAAAGTTTGACCCCTCAAGCATAGGGACAGTGTTAGGATTATACGGCATGCTAGCTGACATCATAGAAAGTGAAAAAATTTACATAAGCTCACTATCCACAAAATAATTAAAACAAACAATAATAGAGTTCAAATAATGGAAACAAGATACCGGCACAATATTAATATTTTCATCATTGGATATAAAACATTAACTGTAATTGGCATCTCAATGTATCAATCAAATATTGACAATTCAATCCTGTCAAATATTAAATCTTCCTTTGGGCCGATTTATTATCCACAAGGATGAAAACATACTAATTATCACATATTTATCACTGCACATGTATTCTCAATTTAGCCAGATAGCAACCTTCCTTTGGGCCGGTTTACTACCCGCAATGAATTTTAATACACCTGTCTAATATTCTAAATAAATTAATTTACACAATAGAGGTCACTTTGGTAACTTTTTGCTTCAATTAATTTATTATTAAAAATATTAGACATAGTCAGGACTAAAATACCAAAATTTAAACTTAATAAAATTCTTAAATTATAATAAATGGATTGCAATATTTATATTAATTAAATTTAAACTCAATCAAATATTGCAATAAAAAATAAAAATAAACTTTAATTAATTAAAAAAAAATTGGGCCAAAAATAAATAAACAGAAAATTTTGGGCTAAAAATTAAATAAATTAAAAATTTTGTGGGTGAAAATAAGAATTACAAAACTTTCTAGGTCAAAATCGGATTATCAGAAGTTGGAGGACCTGTTTGCAATATTTAAAAAATATATTTTATTTTCGTCATGTGTCTCCTCTGTGTTTTGTTCCCTACTTTATGTCTATAGCCCAATTTCACGAAACTGTTCTTCAAAGAGCAGTTTCAAAATAGAATTTTTTTAATCTTTAATTAATTAATTTACATAATTAATCAACAAAAAATTAATTAATTTCAGAAAAAATCACAAACACAAATTCAAGTCCAGAAATTCGATTTTTCCATAATCAATTAAATAATCACAGTAATTTAATCCAAAAACAAATCAAACCAAAATTAATTTCATATTACTAAATTCGATTCCAAATTAATTCTAGAAAATTACAATCACCGAATTAATTTTCTAGAATCAACACAATAATCAATACCGCAATTTAATCGGAAAATCTAACAACCTAGCACAGGGCTCTGATACCAATTGACAGGGGAAGAAAACTTAATTCCTCTAAAACCTAAAACATGCATAGATCACTAGATTATTCAAATTAAATTGCAAATGGCAGAATTGCGTACCTGACATAATCGTATATTGATACTGAAGATAATTCTGGGGTTTGTCGCCTTCCAGGGGATACACACTTTAGGTTATGCGGAAGCACTACTGAAGGAACGTAATGTTCTTTAAAATTGTTATGTTCTCCCGGAGACCACAACCCCTTATTTATAACTGAATAAATTGATTAATTTCTATTTTGGTCCTTCAACAAAATAGAAATTTCTTAATGGTCTCTACACTTATAATCCTATTACGAGTAGAACACCTCAATAGTCAACAATCCTAATTTGATCAAAACTTTAATTTGACTATCTTAATTTGACTGCAATACACATTTAATATTTAAATATATTTAGCCCCACACTTATGATTAATTAGAGGATTAATTTTAATAATATAAAATTAATTCTAACATTCCAACCCACACTGATCACTTTTGTGTGCCCACTTCCCCATATTTTTCCACTACTCTAGTGGCCAACAATGCTCCTTATATCCTTGTAGATGCTCCACTGGCCTCTGACAGTATCCTCAAGATTGGTGAGCCGAAATTGAATGATGTTTTGGAGCATGACAATCTTACCTTGGACCATATTTCCATTGCTCCTGCCACCAGTCCAACTAATTCACCATCTCCTTCCCAACCCTTAAACTTTGTCTTTGTGACACTTTCTAGAATTTACAATAAACATAATATTTCGGCTTAGAAGTCATTGAAGATGCTCATCCAGATGATGATTGTTAATAAAATGTCAAAAATGGAGGTGCCTAACTTGTCACATCCCAAATTTAGGTAGTCGAGTATTAGGCAAGAAGGACATAAATAAGTGGTCAAATAGAGGCTCGAGATAGTAAAAAACAAAATCGGTGTGCAAAAGAGGCCCGTGAAGTCGACGGGACCTAAAGGTAATTTTTCGAAAGGCCGAGGACCTAAGTGAAAATTTCTCAAAAGTTAGGGGCAACTATGTAAACTTAAAAATTAAGTGTCGAAAGTTCTTAATAGTGCCCATATCCGACCCCGGAAGAATATTCTCGAGATTAATCGAGTCATAACCTTGGGTTTTAATTTTTTCTAAAAACGCACGGTTTAAAAGTTATAATCGATTAATTGCTGGAGGGTATTTTAGTATTTTCACACCCTAGACTATAAAATTACAGTACAAGAAAGTTGAGGGGGTCAAAATATGAATAAAAGGAAGCCTAATCGCTTGCCAAATAAATAGATAAAAGAAGAAGGCAAGTGGACCAATTAAAATTGGCCATTTTTGCTATAAGGTGTACCAATTGGAAGCCAACATCTATACCAACATATTTTCACCATTTATGGCTGCCATTTGGATCAAAATAAGCTAAGGAAAGAATATAAAAGCCCTCTTTTACATGGTGAACTCGTCCAAACCATAAGAGAAGGAAGAAGGAGGTGATTTTTCAAAAGTTTAAGGCTTTTGGTTGAAAATTTTGGTGACAAACAAGATTATAAGGTAAGAGAAACCTATCTCTAGTTTTAATTTCATGGATTAATGGTTAAATTAAGAGATTGAAATTAGGGTTCATGTAGCTAGATTTGGAGAAAATTCAAGAAATAATTATTTGAAGGATTTGATGAAAGAAATAATGGTGTTTAATGGTGAAAATAAGCTAGCAACCATTAGAAAAATCATAAGACAAGACTATGTCTTTATCTAGAGTTTGTTCTTACATATGTGACATGTTAAATTCATAGGAAATCAAGGAGATTAGAGAGGAAAGGAAGTGAAATAGATAAGAAGAGCAAGGAAAAGCAAGGTTTGGTACTTTAACTAATTGTTTGTTCATTTTCTTGAAATTTTTCTGTTTTAGAATTAGTGAAATGCTGTGACTTGTATGATTTTTAATTAAATATAGAAAAATGTTCTTCAAGTGAATTTTTGTTATGTTGTTCTCAATGTGTCTAGAATGAATGAAAAATATTTTTAGTTGAATTCGGAATGGTTATGATTATGGAAAAATTATTTCTATTAGACCTGCTCTAGGAGGTACCTTGACTGAGAAAGCCATGTTTCCAGATTTTTAATAAATTTTAGAAAAATAATATTCAATTGAATTTTGGATATGTTGTTTTCTAGTGAGTCTAGTATTTGAGAAAAATAATTTGGAACCACATTGATTGAATTTAATTTACAGAATTCACAAAATTCAGAACTGCTGCCAGGATGCAGGGCAACTGGAGCAGTCTGGTTGGGCGAAATACTTGACCAATATTTTGTGTCCAGTTTGATCTGAAATTTTAAAGGAATGATTTTAAGATGTAAAACTAAACTCTGTAAAAATTTTAGAGTTTTTAGTCAAGTATAATATTTTATACAATTTTTCAAAATAAGGATCAAGTTGAGTTCAAAACCAGAATTTACTATTCATATGGTCATTTTGCTAATATTCATTTGGTCATTTTTCAAAAGTAATCCAATTGATTCCTTATGCATAAAATGGCATAATATGATATTTCACATTGAAATAATATAAGAAACATAAGTCGATAATTGTATAATGCATATTCGATTAAGAAATGGCATGAAATTTTGGCTCCACTGGGTATTTGGGATAGTACTGAGTAGGGTAAGGGTATGATATATCATACTATATGCAGTGCTACTTTAATATAGGACTTCAGTCTGAGTTATATAGGGCAATCGCCCGAGTTATATAGGACTCCGGTCCAAAGGCTTCGGCCACAGATTCCACAGGGCTTGATCCGCAATTTTTTTAGGTCCACAGCCACAGAATATATATACAGTTGTTTCAGTTAGTTCGTTACCATACGTTAGTCTACCAAATTACCTTGTGGATCGAACTGATAAAATGATAATAACTGAATATATGACATGTATGGATTGTTTTTACTGTGATATTATTTTTCAATACGACTCATTGTTTTTAAAAGTGCATTATGCTTTTATTATTTATTTTTCGTAATTAGTTAAAGTACCCACTAAGCAATGCTTAGCGAGTTTAGTTTCTTCTAAACTCGTAGGTTATTAGCAAGGAGCCAGTAGCGAGCAGAGGAGTCCTGCGAACTGTCGGTCATCAACAAACTTAGGTGGTGCTCTTCATTTTGTATTTTGGTATTAGAAACTGGCATGTACTTATTTGAACAATACAAAGAGATAACTTGATGTAGCATGTAAATCTAGTAATGTATAATAACTGTATGGTTTTAAATTGAGTTGGGTTGTGAATATAGAAGTGTGAATTCTTCTTGCAGGATTGTAGTTGAGGTTGTAAGGGTGGATTATTGGGAGTGTGCTTAAGTTGAATTGTGAAACAAAATATTTTTCAAAAATAAGAAAAATCAGTTTTGTCGACACTTGGGACCTAGAATTTTAAGGGAGACTCCGTCAAAATTTTTGGAAAATTTTTATAAGGAACATTAAGTAAGCTGACATAACCAGAGCTCGTATCCCGATGTAGCATTCCTCCTCGGCTTATTCATAGGTCGGAAAAGGGTGTTACAATTTGTGGTATCAGAGCATTGGTTTAGTCGATTCTGGGAGATAGGTAGTAAGTAAGTAACTATGTATGCCATGTAAGATAAAGTAAGGAGAAAGTTATATGATGAATAGGTAGATGTACATGCCAGATAGGAATTGATAATCAAGTTATAAGTTGATGAATTAAGCAGATAGCTATTTATGTCAATGTAGGATGTCTCTAGATTCGTGGCAAGCTATGGAACGAAACGTAAGAATCATGCATGAATAAGTAAGTTTCGGGGTGAAACTTAAATTAAGGGAGGTAGAACTGTCACATCCCAAAGTTTAGGTAGTCGAGTATTAGGCAAGAAGGACATAAATAAGTGGTTAAATAGAGGCTCGAGATAGTCAAAAATAAAATCGGTGTGCAAAGGAGGCCCGTGAAGTCGACGGGACCTAAAGGTAATTTTTCGAAAGGCCGAGGACCTAAGTGGAAATTTCTCAAAAGTTAGGGGCAACTATGTTGATGAGAGTGATTTTATACTTGTTTTTAGTATGATTTTAATGTGTTTTTAGTTAATGTTTCATTTGATTTTTGTTTAAAGTTGGTTTTAAGTGTTTGTTTTAGGTTAAAGTGGAAAAACTCCCTTGGATGGTCAAAACAATGAAGAAAGAGCAAAATTCATCAATGGACACGCTCATGGACACGCCCGTGTCACCAAACGTGCCTTTTATAATGTTTCCAGTAGCTGTGACACGCCCAGTGACATGGGCGTGTCACTGGGCGTGCCATTTATTCAAAATCACAGTAGCTGTGACACACCCAGTGACATGGGCGTGTCACTGGGCGTGTCACCTATGAAAAAGATGATTTTCTGCCCGAGTTTGAGGAAAAAGTGGGGGACAACCAATTACTTTTGGCCAAAAGAAATACAAAACAAATAGAATATGGGGAACAAGGTATGGGGTGTGAGCTGGAAGTGAGTTGGAAAGTTTGACTTGAGCTTGGAGGAAAATAAAAAGAGGAGGAAGAGGAAGAAGAGGGAGCTTCTGCAGAGAGGGAGAGCTGCAGGTTTTTGTGCAGAAAACAGAGACAGAGACAGAGAAGAGAGATTTGAGAGGAGGAGGCTTGGGCATACACGTTTTGGGCAAGGAGGGAGTGACACTTTCCTTGACTCTTCATCTTCATCCTCCATCTCCATCATCTTCATCTTCCATTGACAGCTCCTGCAAATTCAAGAAGCACACATTGAAAGGGGTTTTTCTATTTTCTCCTTTTATGTATTTTGTTATTGTTGTTGTTGTTGTTGTATTAATTGTATTGAACATGAACTAATTCATTATCTATCTAGATATTGAAGAACCCTAGCCTATTTGTATAACTAGATACTTTTAATTGATTGAGTTGTTTTATTCTTGTGATGCTTAATGATTATTGCCAATTGATGATAGCATGCTTATTGATTGGTTGCCATTTTCATGTTATTGACTTGAGAAAGCTTGGCATGAATTGATTACTCATAAGGGTTGAGGATTGATTGGGGTGCTAGAGATAGACCTACAAGATCCTTTGGTGTATAGTTCCTTGTTCTTAATGCATGACCTATTTAATTGTGTTTTGAGAAGAGATTCCGGCACTCTACTTAGCGATTAGGGATTAATTCACTCGAGAGAGGTTTTAGTCTAAGTTAGAGGAATGCCAATTCAACTCCATCATGTGTGATGTAATTATGGCTAGGGGGGATTCAATATCTGGATAGTATCATTTATATCAATCCTTTTTATACACAACATTCAATTTATCTTTACTTGCATTCATTAGGTTAGTTGTATTTTAATTACAAAACACCACAAAAATATTAATTTGCTAAACAACGGTTGAGGTTTGCACTAGTGCTTGGCCTTGTCCTCAGTGGAACGATAACTCACTCACTACTTTATTACTTGAGCGACCCGTGCACTTGCGGTAATTGCATATAGCATACGGCACGCATCAAGTTTTTGGCGCCGCTGCCGGGGACAATGGTTTCAATACTAGTAATATAATTAAGACTGTTGATTTAGTTCTATTTCTTTGTTTGTTTGTTTTTCTTTGAATTGTTTGTGTGTTTCTCTTTGAATTGTTTGTTTGTGTTCTGTAAATTTGTTTGTTTATTGAGTTTGAATTTGTTTGTTTGTTTGTTTGTTCGTTTGTTTTTCTTTAAATTGCTGAGTGCCTTTTGTAAAGATGCAGTTTTCAAGGCACGGAGAAGTTTATGATAGGGACTATAATTCTAACACGATTTGTGCAGCATGTGGCAATGCAGGACATAGTGCCAATACATGTTCATTTGGTTTCGAACGATACCAAGAATGGCACGAAGAAGAATATGACTACCAAAATTTCCAGCAATACCAAAATTTTGAGCAGATTGGTGGTAATGACCCATATTTCAATTCTTACAATCCTAGTTGGGAAAGCCACCAAAATTTTTATTGGGAAGATCAGCAGTACACTCCACCTCAAAATTGTTTTCAGCCTTACCAAGGAGGTCCTCACTTTCAAGAAGAATTTTCACACCAAGACCACCTTGAGAAACCCACTTTGGAGGAGAGAATGAATGCTTTCATTCAAGACACAGAGAAGTTTCAAACTCAATACATAGTGGAAGATGAGTTAAGGTCTGAATTTTTGCAAGAAACACAGAGGAGGTTGAATGCTCTAGTTGGGCAGCTGGCACATCAACCCCAAGCATACCAACAAGAAGAGTCTCCTAGCCAATTGAAGCAAACTCAGGTAATCACAAATTTAAGGAGTGAACAAGTAATTTATAACAATTTTTGTGATTTCTTTGATGCAGGGACCAATCAAGAAGAAAATGGCGAAGAGATCCAATCCAACATGGAGGAGATGAGTCAATCAAAGGAGGAGAAGAATCTGGAAGCATCAACTTGGATAGAATTACATGAGACTCCAAATCCTTTTATGCCACCAATTTATTCCCCATATAGGCTGGAGGAAGAAAACCAAGCATTGGAAAATCTCCCCAAGACAGCCTTCATGAGTTCTCATTGGCCATTTGCTCAACCAAAGATACTACCTAAGCTTTGCAATGCATTGGGCACATTTCGAAGTTGCATGCTGTCTATCCTCTCAATCATGAACTCCAATTGCATTACGGGTGGAAGGAGCCCTACACATCGCATATGGGAGCGGTGGAAATCAGGTTTTATCTAAACTCTCTTTAGTTTATGCATGCTCACATTGAGGACAATGTGAAATTTTAAGTGTGGGGTGCATGTTGTGTTTTGTGTTGTTAATTTTATGTTTTGTGTTTTTAATTTTAGTTTATTTTTGTGTTAGTTTAGTTAATGTTTTTCTTTAAATAAATTAATTTTGAAAAGTTCAATTGTTATAAACATTGTTGATTGATGACCCTTTTAATTTTTGAAGCATGAATTTGAGAATTGAGTAGAATTGATGCTTATTGTCAATTATGTTGGTTTTTCTTTGCATTACCATCAACCTAGTGAGGAATTGAGCCATCAACTGATTATTTTTGTTGTGTGTGGACATCTTTGATTGATGACTTGCTAGAACTTGCTTTGACATACATTTTAAGACTATATAAAAATTGCAATTTGGTATCAAGATGATTAAGGCAATTAGGTGAACCCACTTTGGCTTAAAAAGACCTACCCAAATTTTAACCTTAGTTAGCCAATTTTGAGCCTATTTCATTTCTCTTTTTCTTTCTTTTTCACAACACCATTAGCTTGAACCTTGTTTTTAACTCTTACCCTTTCATTAGGTCAAGAGCATTTTAAGAGCGTTTATGACCAAGTGTTGTGTTAAATTAAGTGTGGGGTTAAATTTAGTAGGTTTAAGATTGCAAATAAAAAAATAAAAAATAAAAATCAAGTAAAAAGAAGAAAAATAAGAAAAATTGTTGTTATTGTTGAAAGGGTTGGATATGTTTTAGAAATAATCCTTGCAAGATGTAATAAGTGAGTTCACTTGAAAAGTTCTTTAATGTCAAGGGGTAAATAAGAGCAAGGTGTTTTGAGATAGTTAGGTGATACATATGATTGGTTACTTCATTCTTGAAGTGCTCTTGAACTTAATGATTAAGCTCACATTTCCTAAATATCATGCCTCTACCTTAACCCCATTACAACCCAATAAAAGACCTTTTGATTGATGCTTGATTGTAATTAAGTGGTGGAGATTTGATAAATAAGCAAGCTTATGGCAATAATCTTTCATTGATTGTTATGAGTGTAAATACCACCTTGATCAAACACTTTTTAAGAGTTGGTGAGAGAGTGACAATGTAGGTTGTGCATGGAAAGCCACTTAATTGCTTTGGTATCGATTTTGTTCTATTTGATATTGATTGCGGATTTAAGGATAGGGAAGTCTTAATACAATTTTTATAACTCTTGAACTTGACAAAATTAATGTGTTTAATTTGTTTTGATTTTAGCCTTGCTTGGGGACAAGCAATGATTTAAGTGTGGGGTATTTGATGAGAGTGATTTTATACTTGTTTTTAGTATGATTTTAATGTGTTTTTAGTTAATGTTTCATTTGATTTTTGTTTAAAGTTGGTTTTAAGTGTTTGTTTTAGGTTAAAGTGGAAAAACTCCCTTGGATGGTCAAAACAATGAAGAAAGAGCAAAATTCATCAATGGACACGCTCATGGACACGCCCGTGTCACCAAACGTGCCTTTTATAATGTTTCCAGTAGCTGTGACACGCCCAGTGACATGGGCGTGTCACTGGGCGTGCCATTTATTCAAAATCACAGTAGCTGTGACACACCCAGTGACATGGGCGTGTCACTGGGCGTGTCACCTATGAAAAAGATGATTTTCTGCCCGAGTTTGAGGAAAAAGTGGGGGACAACCAATTACTTTTGGCCAAAAGAAATACAAAACAAATAGAATATGGGGAACAAGGTATGGGGTGTGAGCTGGAAGTGAGTTGGAAAGTTTGACTTGAGCTTGGAGGAAAATAAAAAGAGGAGGAAGAGGAAGAAGAGGGAGCTTCTGCAGAGAGGGAGAGCTGCAGGTTTTTGTGCAGAAAACAGAGACAGAGACAGAGAAGAGAGATTTGAGAGGAGGAGGCTTGGGCATACACGTTTTGGGCAAGGAGGGAGTGACACTTTCCTTGACTCTTCATCTTCATCCTCCATCTCCATCATCTTCATCTTCCATTGACAGCTCCTGCAAATTCAAGAAGCACACATTGAAAGGGGTTTTTCTATTTTCTCCTTTTATGTATTTTGTTATTGTTGTTGTTGTTGTTGTATTAATTGTATTGAACATGAACTAATTCATTATCTATCTAGATATTGAAGAACCCTAGCCTATTTGTATAACTAGATACTTTTAATTGATTGAGTTGTTTTATTCTTGTGATGCTTAATGATTATTGCCAATTGATGATAGCATGCTTATTGATTGGTTGCCATTTTCATGTTATTGACTTGAGAAAGCTTGGCATGAATTGATTACTCATAAGGGTTGAGGATTGATTGGGGTGCTAGAGATAGACCTACAAGATCCTTTGGTGTATAGTTCCTTGTTCTTAATGCATGACCTATTTAATTGTGTTTTGAGAAGAGATTCCGGCACTCTACTTAGCGATTAGGGATTAATTCACTCGAGAGAGGTTTTAGTCTAAGTTAGAGGAATGCCAATTCAACTCCATCATGTGTGATGTAATTATGGCTAGGGGGGATTCAATATCTGGATAGTATCATTTATATCAATCCTTTTTATACACAACATTCAATTTATCTTTACTTGCATTCATTAGGTTAGTTGTATTTTAATTACAAAACACCACAAAAATATTAATTTGCTAAACAACGGTTGAGGTTTGCACTAGTGCTTGGCCTTGTCCTCAGTGGAACGATAACTCACTCACTACTTTATTACTTGAGCGACCCGTGCACTTGCGGTAATTGCATATAGCATACGGCACGCATCATATGTAAACTTAAAAATTAAGTGTCGGAAGTTCTTAATAGTGCCCATATCCGACCCCAGAAGAATATTTTCGAGATTAATCGGGTCATAACCATGGGTTTCAATTTTTTTCAGAAAACGCACGGTTTAAAAGTTACAATCGATTAATCGCTAGAGGGTATTTTAGTATTTTCACACTCTAGACTATAAAATTACAGTACAAGAAAGTTGAGGGGGTCAAAATATGAATAAAAGAAAGCCTAATCGCTTGCCAAATAAATAGATAAAAGAAGAAGGCAAGTGAACCAATTAAAAGTGGCCATTTTTGCTATAAGGTGTACCAATTGAAAGCCAACATCTATACCAACATATTTTCACCACTTATGGCTGCCATTTAGATCAAAATAAGCTAAGGAAAGAATATAAAAGCCCTCTCTTATATGGTGAACTCGTCCAAACCATAAGAGAAGGAAGAAGGAGGTGATTTTTCCAAAGTTTAAGGCTTTTGGTTGAAGATTTTGGTGACAAACAAGATTATAAGGTAAGAGAAACCTATCTCTAGTTTTAATTTCATGGATTAATGGTTAAATTAAGAGATTGAAATTAGGATTCATGTAGCTAGATTTGGAGAAAATTCAAGAAATAATTATTTGAAGGATTTGATGAAATAAATAATAGTGTTTAATGGTGAAAATAAGCTAGCAACCATTAGAAAAATCATAAGACAAGACTATGTCTATATCTAGGGTTTGTTCTTACATATGTGACATGTTAAATTCATAGGAAATCAAGGATATTAGAGAGGAAAGGAAGTGAAATAGATAAGAAGAGCAAGGAAAAGCAAGGTTTGGTACTTTAACTAATTGTTTGTTCATTTTCTTGAAATTTTTCTGTTTTAGAATTAGTGAAATGCTGTGACTTGTATGATTTTTAATTAAATATAGAAAAATGTTCTTCAAGTGAATTTTTGTTATGTTGTTCTCAATGTGTCTAGAATGAATGAAAAATATTTTTAGTTGAATTCGGAATGGTTATGATTATGGAAAAATTATTTCTATTAGACCTGCTCTAGGAGGTACCTTGACTGAGAAAGCCATGTTTTCGGATTTTTAATAAATTTTAGAAAACTAATATTCAATTGAATTTTGGATATGTTGTTTTTTAGTGAGTCTAGTATTTGAGAAAAATAATTTGGAACCACATTGATTGAATTTAATTTACGGAATTCACAAAATTCAGAACTGCTGCCAGGATGCAGGGCAACTGGAGCAGTCTGGTTGGGTGAACTACTTGACTAAGATTTTGTGTCCAGTTTGATCTGAAATTTTAAAGGAATGATTTTAAGATGTAAAAATAAATTCTATAAAAATTTTATAGTTTTTAGTAAAGTAGATTATTTTATACAATTTTTCAAAATAATGATCAAGTTGAGTAACTCCGCCTGCGAGTATCGTAGCCGGTCCCAAGCCCGGATAAAGGAGGAGGGTTGCGGTAGGTTGGCGGCCAGTGTAAAAATTTTGCCAAACTTTCTATGGATTCTCAAAACTATCATTATACCGTTGGGACGTGCTCACCTAGGCACGCGCTACATCGGCACCCGGGTGTAGTGTTAAATGAGCAAGGGGTTCCATCACATCGACGCCTGGGTGTGGTGGAGTATGAGCAAAGGTTCCCATGCCATGGACGGGTATGGGTAAAGAAGTTAGTCCCGCCATATCAGCGCCCGGATGTGGTGTCAGACAGGAAAGGGCTACCGCATTATGGACGAATGCGGCTAAAGAAGCAAGTCCAAGGGAGCCGATTAAGATTAGGTAGTTGGAATATTGGCACTCTGACTGGGAAGTCTATAGAGCTTGTGGATACTTTGAAAAGAAGGAAGGTTAGTATTGCTTGTTTGCAGGAAACCAGGTGGAAGGGAAATAAAGCAAAAGAGATTGGTAACTCAGGATATAAGCTGTGGTATTGTGGCTTGGATAACAATAGGAATGGTGTGGGCATTATTATTGAGCCTACGCTTAAAGACAAGGTGGTGGAAGTGAAAAGAAAGGGAGACAGGATTATCTCTTTGAGGCTTGTTTTGGGAGATGACACTATTAATGTTATTAGTGCTTATGCTCCCCAAGTAGGTTTGGACGGAGCATCCAAGGTTCAGTTCTGGGAAGATATGGATGATATCATGCAAGGTATTCCAGATAATCAGCAAATCTTCATTGGTGGGGACCTTAACGGGCATGTTGGTAAGGACAGTAATGGTTATGACAGGGTCCATGGGGGTTATGGTTTTGGCAACAGGAATGAGGAGGGAAAGAACATTTTGGATTTTGCGGTGGCTTATGATCTAGTGCTGGCGAATACCTGTTTTGAAAAGAGGGGGTCACACTTGATTACCTTTAAGAGTGGACGAACCCAAAGTCAAATAGACTTCATACTTACTCGAAGACGGGACAAAAGTAAGTGTAAGGATTGCAAGGTCATTCCGGGTGAAGCATTGGCGGCGCAAAATCGTATTGTGGTTTTAGATGTTAAGAATAAAAGTAGCTGGAGGAATGATAAGAAAATATTGGAACCAAGGATAAGATGGTGGAAATTGAAAGACCTAGCTCAAGGTACCTTTAAGGAGGAGTTACTAAAGGAAGAAATTTGGAACCTTGAGGCTAGTGCAGAGAACTTGTGGACAAAAATGGAAGGTGACATTAAGAAAGCAGGTAGTAAATTGCTGGGGATCTCTAAAGGGGCAGGGCCTCGACCGCACGATGCATGGTGGTGGGATGAGGAGGTTCAAAAGGCTATTAAGGCTAAGAGGGAATGGTATAAAAAGTTACCGAATGCGGTTAATAGCGAGGCCTTTGAGGAATATAAGAGGGCTAAGAAAGAGGCAAAGAAGGCTGTTAGTGTAGCTCGTGGCAGAGCCTTAGAAGGGATTTATCAAAAGTTAGGTACTAAAGAGGGAGAAATGGGCATTTATAAGATTGCAAGGATGAGAGAAAGGAAAAGCAGAGATTTAAGCCAAGTCAAATGTATAAAGGATGAAGATCAACGGGTGTTGACAAGAGATGTTGAGATTAAGGAGAGGTGGAAGGCTTATTTTGAGCAGTTATTCAATCCTGAACATGAACAAGATTTTCAAGGTCTTCATGCAACAAATGATTATATCAGCTGGTCTAGGAGGATCTTGCATAGTGAAGTAAGAGAAGCCTTGAAGTATATGAAAGTTGGTAAAGCTTGTGGCCCGGATGGTATTCCTATAGAGGTTTGGAAGAACCTTGGAGAGGTAGGAGTTGCCTGGTTAACTAAACTCTTTAATGCTATTGTGAAAGGACGTAAGATGCCGAATGCCTGGAGGAAGAGTATCATGGTACCCATATATAAAAATAAGGGAGACATTCAATGCTGTACAAATTATCGGGGTATCAAACTTATGAGCCATACTATGAAATTATGGGAAAGGATTATTGAACACAGATTGAGGAAGCTTACAAGAGTTTCGGAGAATCAGTTTGGGTTTATGCCAGGGAGATCTACCATGGAGGCTATTTCTCTTCTAAGAAGACTAATGGAATTGTATCAAGAGAAGAAGAAAGATCTTCACATGGTATTTATTGACTTGGAGAAAGCCTATGATAGAGTACCAAGAGAAGTGTTATGGTGGGTTTTGAAGAGGAAAGGAGTCAACGGCAAATATATCAACATCATCAAGGACATGTATGAGAATGCATCCACTAGTGTGAAAACACCTGGTGGAGACACTGAGACTTTCCCTATTACTACCGGATTGCATCAAGGTTCGGCCATGAGTCCATATTTATTTACCCTGGTTATGGACGAGCTAACCAGAAGCATACAAGACGATGTTCCTTGGTGTATGTTGTTTGCTGATGACATTATTTTAATTGATGAGACTAGTGCTGGTGTAAACTGTAAGTTGGAAGTGTGGAGAAAAACCCTCGAGGACAAGGGTTTTAAGTTAAGTAGGAGTAAAACGGAATATATGCACTGTGAGTTCAGTCTAAGGAAGAAGCAGGAACATGAGGTTAAGTTGGATGGAGTTTTGGTTCCTAAAACCAACCACTTCAAATATTTGGGTTCGGTGTTCCAGAATGATGGCCGTATAGATGAAGATGTGGCTCACAGAATACAGGTAGGGTGGTTGAAGTGGAAGGGTGCGACTGGGGTTTTATGTGATAAGAAAATACCTCTGAAAGTGAAAGGTAAATTCTATAGGACGGTTGTTAGACCTGCGATGCTCTATGGTAGTGAGTGTTGGGCACCAACGGGACAACATTTGCATAAGATGAGTGTGGCAGAAATGAGGATGCTAAGATGGATGTGTGGACATACCAGACTGGACAAAATTAAGAATGTTCATATTCGACAAAAAGTCCAAGTAGCGGACGTCGGAGATAAGGTGAGGGAAGGAAGACTTAGATGGTATGGGCATGTTTTAAGAAGACCTCCTAATGCTGCGGTTCGTAAGTGTGAGAATTTGTTGATTGAGGGGGCTAGAGGTCGTGGCAGACCTAGAACTGTGTGGAAGGAGGTGATAGCAAGAGACTTACGTGCCTTAGATCTTGATGCGGATTTGATTAATGACAGACTTGAATGGAGACGTAAAATCCGTGTCTTGGAAGGGGCCTAAGGCTGGAGTTTTTTTTTTGGTGTCTTTTGAGCTTATTTTGTTGAGAATCCATACAGCCGACCCCAATTTGTTTGGGATTAAGGCTTAGTTGTTGTTGTTGTTGTAATGATCAAGTTGAGTCCAAAACCAGAATTTACTATTCATATGGTCATTTTGCTAATATTCATTTGGTCATTTTTCAAAAGTAATCCAATTGATTCCTTATGCATATAAATGAACATAATATGTTATTAAAATGACAAAATATGATATTTCACGTTGAAATAATATAAGAAACATAAGTCGCTAATTGTATAATGCATATTCGATTAAGAAATGATATGAAATTTTGGCTCCACTGGGTATTTGGGATAGTACTGAGTAGGGTAAGAGTATGATATATCATACTATATGTAGTGCTGCTTTAATATAGGACTTCGGTCCGAGTTATATAGGGTGACGACCCGAGCTATATAGGATTTCGGTCCGAGTTATATAGGGCAATCGCCCGAGTTATATAGGACTCCGGTCCGAGGGCTTCGGCCACAGATTCCACAGGGCTTGGTCCGCAATTTTTTTAGGGCCACAGCCACAGAATATATATACAGTTGTTTCGGTTAGTTCCTTACCATACGTTAGTCTACCAAATTACCTTGTGGTGCGAACTGATAAAATGATAATAACTGAATATATGACATGTATGGATTATTTTTACTGTGATATTATTTTTCAATACGACTCATTATTTTTAAAAGTGCATTATGCTTTTATTATTTATTTTTCGTAATTAGTTAAAGTACCCACTAAGCAATGCTTAGCGAGTTTAGTTTCTTCTAAACTCGTAGGTTATTAGCAAGGAGCCAGTAGCGAGCAGAGGAGTCCTGCGATCTGTCGGTCATCAACAAACTTAAGTGGTACTCTTTATTTTGTATTTTGATATTAGAAACTGGCATGTACTTATTTGAACAATACAAAGAGATAACTTGATGTAGCATGTAAATCTAGTAATGTATAATAACTGTATGGTTTTAAATTGAGTTGGGTTGTGAATATAGAAGTGTGAATTCTTATTGCAGGATTGTAGTTGAGGTTATAAGGGTGGATTATTGGGAGTGTGCTTAAGTTGAATTGTGAAAAAAAAATATTTTTCAAAAATAAGAAAAATCAGTTTTGTCGACACTTGGGACCTAGAATTTTAAGGGAGACTCCGTCAAAATTTTTGGAAAATTTTTATAAGGAACATTAAGTAAGCTGACATAACCAGAGCTCGTATCCTGATGTAGCATTCCTCCTCGGCTTATTCATAGGTCGGGAAGGGGTGTTACATAACTTAAGTAATAGTGGTAAAAAATGGAGGTGCCTAACTTAAATGATGGTGGTAAAAAATAGAAGTGCCTAACTTAGGTAAAAGAGATGCCTAACCTTTGACAAATCTCACTAACCATTATGTTTACATGTTATAATTTTCCTATATAAATGGCCCTTTGGCCATTGTTATGTATAATGAGAGAAAATTAGAGAGAATAGAAAGAAAATTAATAGAGAGGAAGATCAGAGCGGGTCTAGCAAAAATTAAGTCAAGTAATTTTTGTGCTCTTGATCACGTCTATTAGGGAATTTCTTTAAAAGAATTTATGTTAAAATTCTTGGGGATAATTGGGTGTGAGGTGTGAGTGTTTATAAACACGGTGTATTTTTCTCCTTAATAGAAAAATACAGTCCTGAAGCAAAGGAGATAAGCATGCCGGAATTAAGACGCTCCTCCAGAATTCCTAGATAAACCCAACGTTACTCGCCTTCTTTGCATTACTTACTGATAGACAATGGTGAACCAGAGTGCTACGATGAAGCAATGCAAGTGGAGGATTCAGTCAAGTGGGAGTCTGCCATGAAAGATGAGATGGACTCACTCATGTCAAATCAGACATGGAAATTAGCTGAACTACCACAAGGCAAGAAAACACTCCACAACAAGTGGATTTACAGGATCAAAAAAGAGCATGATTGGAGTAGACGCTATAAAGCAAGATTGGTTGTAAAAGGTTTTCTGCAAAAGGAAGGTGTTGACTATACTGAAATTTTTTCTCCAGTTGTGAAGCTTACAACAATTAGACTGGTGTTGAAAATATTAACTGCAGAGAATTTACATCTTGAACAGTTAGATGTAAAGGAAGCATTCCTTCATGGAGATTTGGAGGAAGAGATCTATATGAAGCAGCCAGAAGGCTTCATTAAGGCAGGCAAGAAAAACCTAGTGTGCAGGTTGAAGAAGAGTTTGTATGGTTTGAAACAAGCTCATAGACAGTGGTACAAGAAGTTTGATAGCTTTATAGGCAGCAGCGATTTCACAAGATGCCAAGCAGATCATTGTTGCTACATTAAGAAGTTTGACAATAGCTTTATTATTTTATTGTTATACATTGATGACATGCTCGTTGCAGGTTCAAACATGCAAGAGATTAAAAATTTAAAGCAGAAATTATCAAAGCAGTTTGCAATGAAAGATCTGGGTGATGCAAAATAGATTCTTAGAATGAGGATCAAGAGAGACACGAAGTCCGAGACTTTGATGTTATCACAGGCTGAGTACATTACCAAAGTACTACCCAGATTCAACATGCAAGATGCTAAACCAGTGAGTACACCTTTAGGTGTTCATTTCAGACTCTCCAAAGAACAGTCACCGAAGATGGAGGAAGAACGTGTACACATGGCAAAGGTGCCGTATGCCTCAGTAATTGGGAGTTTGATGTATGTCATGGTTTGTACCAGGCCAGTTATTGCTCAAGCAGTTGGAGCTGTTAGCAGGTACATGAATAATCCATGCAAGGTATACTGGGAAGCAGTTAAGTGGATCCTCAGATATCTTCGGGATACCATAGATAAGGCACTTTGTTTTCAAGATGGAGATACGACACTAGCAGGCTATGTGGATGCTGACTTAGCCAGAAATGTTGAAGTCATAAAGAGCACTACAGGGTATGTCTATACTCTAGGAGGTACCGCGGTGAGCTGGGTCTCTCAACTACAGAAGATAGTTGCTCTCTCCACAACTAAAGCAGAATATGTCGCTGTTGCGGAAGCCAGCAAGGAGATGATCTGGCTCCAAAGTTTCTTGGAAGAACTAGGCAAGAAACAAGAAAACAATGTTTTGCATTGCGACAGTCAAAGTGTCATACATTTAGCGAAGAATCCGTCTTTTCATGCTAGAACGAAGCACATACAATTGTGATATCACTTTATCCGGTCACTTCTGGAAGAAAGGATTTTGAAACTTGAGAAGATCAGTGGAACTCAAAATCCAGCAGACATGTTAACGAAGACGGTGTCGACTGACAAACTGAAGCTATGTTCAGCTTCAGTTGGCCTGCAGTAGAAGTGGATCGTAGAAGAGCTGTTGCATAGATCGAAGTGTGAAGACAGATTGAAATCAGTCTTCAAGTGGGAGATTGTTAATAAAATGTCAAAAATGGAGGTGCCTAACATAAGTAATGGTGGTAAAAAATGGAGGTGCCTAACTTAAGTGATGGTGATAAAAAATGGAGGTGCCTAACTTAGGTAAAAGAGATGCCTAACCTTTGACAAATCTCAATAACCATTATGTTCACATGTTATAATTTTTCTATATAAATTGCCCTTTGGCCATTGTTATGTATAATGAGAGAAAATTAGAGAGAATAGAAAGAAAATTAATATAAAGAAAGATCAGAGCGGGTCTAACAAAAATTAAGTCAAGTAATTTTTGTGCTCTTGATCACGTCTATTGGGAAATTTCTTTAAAAGAATTTCTGTTAAAATTCTTGGGGATAATTGGGTATGAGGTGTGAGTATTTATAAACACGGTGTATTTTTCTCCTTAATAGAAGTCTGTTTGGCCAAACTCCGTTATCAAATTGCGTGTTACTATTCTGCATTTATTTTTCGCTTTCCTACTAATCTGGTTTAAAGGAAATAGAGTGATAATATTTATTTTCCAAACAGACCTCCTCCATGAGGATTTTGATCCTCATCTTGAGCTCATCAAAAAATTAAAAACCAAGAGTAAGAAATCGAAACCCAAATTCAAATCACTAGTGAAAGGTAGCCTTATTATTCCCCTCAGAAGACAAACTAGAAATAGAAATAAGATTGGTTCTTCTTCACCTTTTCATGCTCTTGATAACTCCATATCTGATTCCAATATTAAAAATATGAATCGGATCCTTGGGAGTAAAGTATTGGACACCTCTGACCAGTTGGAAGATGGGTCTCAATTGCCAACCTTCGATCTTATGGATGATGGTTCTGCTCGGTGAGACTTAGAAGGACTGGAGGTTGAGAAAAGTTGGGAAATTGGATCTATGCTGGGTCTTTTTAAGGCCACTGATAAAGAAAAGATTTCTCAGGGTCTTAGTGACATCAATAGAAGAGAAGTCTCTGAAGATTGATTTGGGCTTGCAGTTCTCTTAGTTCTGTACGAAGCTTCTGTAAGTTGATTTGGTATCTGTTTGCAATTTTCTTAAGAGTATTGTTGTTTAGCTGATATGGACGAAATTCTGTGCTTGGGGCTTCATCTTCTGAGTATCAAGGAATTAGAGGGCGTTTGAGCTTTGTTGCTGTAGGATACTACACCAACTATTCTATGAAGAGTTTTCTTGTTACATTTAAGAGCTTCCTTGGGTCATCATCAAGTGCTTAGTCTATTATTCATTTCTATTGTTTGTGTAATTGAGTTTTGTTAGCTTAATCTGATTCTGCTACTTGGTGTTTTTAGTAGTATGTGTTAAGGTGGGCTTTCGGGTCTTTATTTTATTGTAATGTTTGGGTTCCATACAATAAACAGTTTCTATCAAAAAAAAAAGTAAAGTAATCTAATTATAATAGTAAATATCAATAAAGTTTTGGTTCACTATTACTTATAAAAAAAACTTTTATCAATGATAATCATATATAAATTACTCTTACCATATTTGTGTTTAAAATTTAGAAGCTATGCATATCTCTGATTGAGATGCTGAGACAAAGCTGCTTGTGTGACCCCCACCATCACATCATTAACATTCTGATATTCCAAACAAAAAAGACCTTGATTTTAATTAGTGAAAAATGAAAATAAATATGCTTATTGTCATGAAAAAATAATATTTTTTGTGATTGTTTCATTGTTATCCATATTTTTAAATTTTTTTCATAAACATTTCACATTTGATTAAGTCAAAAATTAATAACATAGAGCACGTGATGGGGTGAAAAAAATTATTATCACTCTCAAGAATTATTAAAAAAAAAAAACTTGAGACTGCTGCAATTCTCTGAAGAAAGAAAGATAAATAAGGAAGAAGATGAAAAACAAAGGTACAAGTAACAACCAATTACGATATCTATCAATTAATTGCCTTATACTGATATTGAATGAAATTCTAGAATTGAGCTTTGCCTGTGCCAAATGGAGAAGAAAAAAGAGTAAAATAAGAGGAATCAGAAAATATGAAACTAATGGGTGACTTCAGCATCCTACCTTGACTAAATTAAGAACCGAGCTAATATTGCTAACAATTTCAAAATTTAACAAAGATTATGAGAAAAAATTTAAAGATTTAGATAAAAATGCAAAGACCCACAAAAAGCTTTGAAATTTTTTTTATAGCAGCAAGCCAAATAAATAAAATTAAGGATGTAATTAGACTTATAACGCCTATAGCATTCTTCATTAGTTTTACATCATCCAAAGAAATTGTTGTATGAACAAATCTTCTTGGAGCAGAACAAGACTTTGATCCTTTAATTTGCGATTTCGTATCTTCTAAAAAGAAAATTGTAAACATAATTGCATTATCATATCAACAAATGTATTCCAACACAGTACCATTACCATCCATAACTTGATTAGGAATTGCCAAAACCCGCTACCAGAATTATCTGTATTCCTCTTCTTCACTGTTGGAAGTGAGTTTGGATCAGATATTTTACGAGAAGTTGAGAGTACAATAGACATAAGAGATAGGCCTTCTCCCAGCGAATGGTGAACCCGAAGGATGGCAACTGATTCAGCTTCGGAAGTTTTAATGTTAAGGAGATGCAAATCCCACGTTGGTATAGACTTACTGAGTTTTGTTTCGCTCATGTTAAAAGTATAATCTTCAACAAATTCGTTAGGAGATTCTATGTTTGAATGATCATTCTTTGGGACTATTATATGATTGTCTAAATTTATCTCTGTTCTTATCCACTTCATCTCTCCACTTCTTTTCTCATCCATAACCTGATAATTACCAAGTTAGCACTAAATTAATGATAAAAAAAGGGTTAATACATCTATAGCCCTTGTATTTATGATTTTTTGTCACTTTGCCCCCTCAACTTTCGTGTAACCATTCAGCTCCCTGTACTCTATTTGCAGAATTTACTTTCGAAATCAAATCAAGTTTTCAATTTCGAAGTCAAATTTTCACTTGAACAATCACTCGTGAATCAAAAGATGCATTAGCTTGCTTCGATGTAAGCTCTAAATCCGATGGTCGTCGGCCTTTCAATTGGTCGAAGTTGGATTACCATCTCAGGATAATTTTCATTATCCACAAGAATTGGGTTGAAAATTGGCTCAATTGGCAGAGATTATTCAAGAAGCTAGGTCTGCACCAATTCATCTTGGGTTTGATTTTAAGTGAGTCAGCATGTTAATAGCTTAATTCAACGATGGAGATGGATATAAAGTGGATAAAAGTAGTGGGTGCTTAATGCTAGGTTGGCAGACACGACCACTTATTGCAATTTTAGAATGGTGGTTGGCCAACGAACCAGTAGCAATTCAAGTTGCCTCTTAGCTTTTGTTTTTTTTTCCTTTGTTTCAATTTCACTGGCCTTTTGCTTAGGTAAATTATTAATTACTATTTTTTTAAAAAAATTTGGATTAAATCTGTTCTGTAATTTTCAGAGTTGTATATTACTCTTCTTTTTAATTTTTGGATGAAATCTTTGTTTATTTTTTCAGGACAGCACTTTCAGGGCTGATGTTCCTATCTTTTAATTTTTTTTTAAGAATTGTATTTTTTAGGGCCGTAGTTTTCAAGGCCGTATTTGTGAGCAGAATCAAAATGAGTAATGTTAGCAGGTAATCAAGCCTGGTCAATATCCTGTAAATTAGCATAAATTAAACACAGTTACTATAATTAGCTCAATGTATCCATTATATCTATGGACAAATTGTACTTTTGAATATATAAGTGATAAGTACACAATTAATGATATTTTATTCCCATTTCTTAATATGACTATTATCCAATTGAGTTTAATTTGTTTGTTCAAAGTGCATTTTAGGATCAATTTCAGGAAATCTCGATAATTTGAGGCTTATGGTCATTTCGGAGGAATTTCGGATGAAAGTAGAAGAAAAGAGCAAAATTTATCAATGGACACGCCCATGAACACGGGCGTGTCAATAGACGTGCCCTTGATACTGCATTCAGTGGCTATGACACGTCCAGTTACATGGGCGTGTCACCAAACTGCCTTATGTCCAGAATCACAGTAGCTATTACACGTCCAGTAACACGGGCGTGTCACCAAACGTGCCTTTCATCCAGACTCACAGTAGCTGTGACACGCCCAGTACCACAGGCGTGCCAATGAACGTGCCTTTTATCCAGACTTACAGTAGCTGTGACATGCCCAGTAACACGGGCGTGTCAATGGGCATGCCCTTTATTCAGAATCACAGTGCCTATGACACCCCCAGTGACATGGGCATGTCTGTGGTCGTGTCACCTGTCGAAAAGTTAGATTCTTTGCAGTGATTGGGAAATAAGTGGGGGACAACAGCTGTGCCTTTGCCAAAAAGAAAGAACAAGAAAAGGAAAGCTTGCTTAAATCAGGGAAAAGGGTGATGAAACAAAGGAAAGTGGTAGACAATGGATGGGTATGGTGAGTTAGAGGTATGGGCTGGAGATTTGAAGGGAAATAAAAAGAGAAGAGGGGGAAAAGAACAACAGTTTTTGCTGGGACATTGTTGGAAGCAGAGAACAAAGAAGAGGAGGAGGAGCCAGCTGCTGGAGTAAGGAGAAAGGTCTTGAGTTGAGTTTGAAAAGGATACACATCCTGCACAAGCTCTAAACCAAGAAACAAGAGCTCAAGTGAAGAAATACAGATTCACTGCCATGAATTGTTTGGCTTCTCTTACTCATTTATCTTGCTATGTTTTTCTAGCTTTGAATATGAACTAATTCCTTCTCTATCTAGATGTTGATGAACCCTAGCCAATTTGTATGAATTGAACAATTATATTCAGTTGAATCAATTAATTGAGTTGTTTTATTCTTATGATACTTGATGTTATTTCCAATTGATAATAGCATGCTTATTGATTGGTTGTTATTTTCGTATTATTGACTTGAGAAAGCTTGATGTGAATTGAATACTCATAAGGGTTGAGGATTGATTGGGGTACTAGAGATAGACCTACAAGATCCTTTGGTTTATAGTTCTTTGTTCTTAATGCAAGATCTATTTAATTGTGTTTGAGAAGAGATTCCAGCACTCTACTTAGTGATTAGGGATTAATCCACTCGAGAGAGGCTTTAATCTAATTTAGAGGAATGCCAATTCAATTCTATTAAATGATTTAGCTGAATTGATTGATCATAAATATTATTGAGGCTAGGGGGATTCAATATCTGGATAGTTCTATTAATATCATTATCAATCCTTTTGTGCACAGCATTTAATTCCCTTTTATTTCAGTTATTATTTAGTTTTTTTTAGTCACAAAGCATCACATAACTATTGATTTGCTAAACAACGATTAAGATTTGTACTAGTACTTGGCCTTGTCCCCAGTGGAACGACAACTCACTCACTACTATATTACTTGGGCGACCCGTGCACTTGCGGTATAGCCATATCATAGCTCGCGAAATACCAAGTTTTTGGCACCGCTGCCGGGGACAACGGTATCAATATTAGTAATATAATTAAGATTGTTGATTTAGTTTTCTTTTAATTGTTTTTAATTTTAGTTCTTGCTGGTTTACTATCATTGTAGGTATTTCTTATTGTTTATGACCAGATCTAGCTCATCCCAACTACTGGAGTTAGACCCAGAACTAGAGAGAACGTTGAGAAGAAAGCAAAAGGAAGAAGAGGAGGTAGATCTGAAAGACGTAAGTTCAGAAATAAATCTGGAAATAGAACAAGAAGAAGTACTCGAAGTGATGGAAGGAGCTGGACCAAGAACAATGCAGGAGTTTGCTAAGCCCAATTTGAATGGGGCTGAATCTAGTATCCGAAGGCCGACAGTTGCTGCAAACAATTTTTAAATAAAGGCGAATGTAATTCAAATGGTGCAGCAGACTTGTCAATTCGATGGGTTTCCTGATGAAGATCCTAATGCACATCTTGAGAATTTTCTGGAGATATGTGACACATTCAAGATAAATAATGTCTCAGAGGACGCAATTAGGCTGAGGTTGTTCCCATTTTCTCTTAGAGATAGACTAAAGAAGTGGCTGAAATCTTTTTCTCCAGGGACTTTTACCACCTGGGGTCAATTGGCAGAGAAATTCTTAGAGAAATACTTTCCGCCATCAAAAACTGCTAAGTTGAGAAATGACATCTCATCCTTTTTGCAACAAGATGGTGAAACCCTCTATGATGCCTGGGAAAGATTTAAAGATTTGCTGAGAAGGTATCCTCATCATGGGCTTCCACTATGGCTTCAAATTCAAACATTTTACAATGGGTTGAATTATGTAAGTAATCCATTAATGCAGCAGCTGGGGGTACCATAAACAATAAGACACCTGAACAATCAAGGGATTTAATTGAAGACATGGCTATCACCAATTATCAGTGGCAAGCCCCAAGAGAGCAAGGAAAGCTGAAGGCCATGGGTTCACACCAATTAGATCCGGTGGTAGCCTTGACAGCCTAATTGGAAGCATTGAATAAGAAATTTGATTCTTTGGCCTCTTCTTCTGGGAAAGTTATGCAGGTAATGTCTTGTGAATGGTGTGGAGGTGGACATCAAAGTCAAGATTGCCAAAGTGGCAACATGTTTGCTAAGCAGGAGCAAGTAGATTATGTTGGAAATATGCCAAGGCAACAACAGAATAATCCATACAGCAACACATACAATCCGGGGTGGAGGAATCATCCAAATTTCTCATTGAACAATCAAAATAATCCAAGACCTCCCCCTGGATTCCAGCAACCCCAACATCAACAAGCTGCCCCTCCAAGAAAGAGTAGTTTGGAGGACATGATGGAGAAATTTATAGCAACTTCTGAAACCAGGTTTCAATCAACTGAAACCACCCTTAGAAATCAACAAGCCTCCATTCACAATTTGGAGAATCAGGTGGGGCAAATTGCCAAATTGCTTAGTGAGAGACCACAAGGAAGTTTACCTAGCAACAATGAGGCAAACCCTAAAGAGTAGCTTAAGGCAATTATACTAAGGAGTGGAACAGAGATCAATGGAGATGTGGAAAAGAAAAGGGCTGAAGAACAAGAAAAAGAAAAAGAAGATGATCCTCCTGTCACTTCGGGAGAGAAAGCTGCACTTGAAAGTGAGAGAGAGAAGCAGCCACAAGAAAGCAGCCCCAATTTGAAGGAATACCGACCTAGAGTACCCTATCCGGCAAGGTTAAACAAGGACAAGATTGATGCTCAGTTCGGTAAGTTTCTTGAACTTTTTAAACAATTGCATATTAACATTCCATTTGCTGAAGCTTTGTCACAAATGCCTAAGTATGCTAAATTTTTGAAAGATATCCTTTCTAACAAAAGGAAACTTGAGGAAGTGTCTTTAGTGCATTTATCTGAAAAAAGTTCAGCAATTTTGCAAAGACGGTTACCTAAGAAGTTAAAAGATCCAGGTAGTTTTACCATTCCATGTTTTATAGGTAATCTAGAGGTTAAAAGTGCATTAGCTGTTTTGGGGGCTAGCATAAGTGTTATGCCCTATAAAATGTTTAAAGAGTTAGGCATTGGTAAACCTAAACCAACACTCATGACCATTCAACTTGCCGATAAATCGGTAGTCCACCCTCGTGGCATAATAGAAGATGTGTTGGTAAAAGTCGGGGATTTCATTTTTCCCAATGATTTTGTTGTCATTGATATTGATGAGGATGCGGATGTTTCGCTTATTCTTGGTAGGCCATTTTTAAATACAGCCCGTGCCCTTATCGATGTTCATGACGGCACATTGACTTTGAGAGTGGGTGATGAGAAAGTTATTTTTAGGATACATGATGCCATGAAACATTCTCACTTGATGAGGCGGAATCATGCAATGATGTTGTTGAGCATGAGACTGTAAATTGTGTTACTAACATTATTTCTAAGGATCCCCTTGAGTTGTGTTTATTGTAGGAAAATATTGAGGGTCAAGAAGCAATGGAGCAGCTTGCTTTTCTTGAAGCAAGCAAATCATTCAAATGCAGGGCATATGAGACCATTAAAATGCCAAAGGAAGAAAAACCAAAACCATCGGTAATTGATCCACCAAATTTGGAATTGAAGCCTCTTTCGGATCACCTTGAGTATGGGTTTTTGGCAGAGAAAAAGAAATTGCCCATAATTCTGAGTTCCCACCTATCTTCTAAGCAGAAAGAAAAACTCATCCAGTTGTTGCAGAAACATAAGCAAGTGATAGCTTGGAAGATAGCAGATATCAAGGGTATCAGTCCATCCTATTGCACTCACAAGATACTGATGGAAGACGAATTCAAACCGGTAGTGCAACCACAGAGGAGACTAAACCCAAAGATGAAAGATGTAGTGAAGGCTGAAGTGATAAAACTATTTGATGCAGGGATTATATATCCGATCTCGGATAGTTCTTGGGTGAGCCCAGTTCAAGTAGTACCGAAGAAAGGAGGGATGACTGTGATCCCTAATGAAAATGATGAGCTGATTCCAACAAGAACAGTTACCGGTTGGAGGGTTTACATTGACTACAGAAAATTGAATGATGCAACTAGAGAGGTTCATTTTCCTTTACCCTTCATTGATCAGATGTTGGAGAGGTTATCCGGCCATGAGTATTACTGCTTTTTGGATGGTCTTTCAGGCTATTTCCAAATTCCTATTGCCCCTAAAGACCAAGAGAAAACTACATTCACCTGCCCATATGGGACATTTGCATATCGAAGAATGCCATTCGGGTTGTGTAATGCACCTACAACTTTTCAAAGGTGCATGATAGCAATCTTTGATGAGCTTATAGAGGATATTATGGAGGTGTTTATGGATGATTTCTCGGTTTATGGCAGCTCATTTGAAAAATGTTTGGAAAACCTTGAAAGGGTCTTGATGAGATGTGAGGAAACCAATTTGGTACTTAATTGGGAAAAGTGTCATTTCATGGTTCAAGAAGGAATCGTGTTGGGACACAAGATTTCAAGCAAGGGCATTGAGGTGGATCGGGCAAAGATAGACATAATTGAGAAGCTACCACCACCCACATCTGTGAAAGCCATCAGAAGTTTCCTAGGACATGCGGGTTTTTATCGAAGGTTCATTCGAGATTTCTCTAAGATAGCCCGTCCATTGATAAGACTCCTTGAGAAGGATGTCGATTTTGTTTTTGATGAGGAATGTCTGAGAGCATTCACGACCCTAAAGGAGAAATTGACCCATGCTCCAATCATGGTAGCTCCTAATTGGAATCTACCATTTGAACTGATGTGCGATGCAAGTGACTTTGCAGTAGGAGCAGTCTTGGGTCAACGCAAACCGAAATACTTTCGGCCTATCTACTATGCGAGCAAGACCTTGAACGCAGCTCAAGCCAATTACACAACTACAGAGAAAGAGCTGCTAGCTGTGGTTTTTGCCTTTGACAAGTTTAGATCATATCTAATCTTGTCAAGGGTGATTGTTTATAAAGACCATTCCGCTTTAAGGTATTTATTCGCAAAAGTTGATGCTAAGCCTAGACTAATCTGATGGGTTTTGTTGTTGTAGGAATTTGACTTAACAATTCAAGATAAGAAGGGAGCTGAAAATCTTGCAGTAGATCATCTCTTTCGCTTGGAGAATCCAACCTTAGAGAGACTTGAAGAAGGGGACATTGATGATCACTTCCCCGATGAACAGCTGTACGCCATGGTAAGTGAGGTAAGTGGTTTAAATTTTGAAATACCTTGGTTTGCAGATTTCGCTAACTATTTAGCTGTTAGGGAACTTCCTAAGGACTTGACTTATCAAGCAAAGAAGAAATTCTTTTCTGATCTAAAGTATTATTTTTGGGAGGGTCCCTTTTTGTTTAAGTTATGTAAGGATCACATGATCCGACGATGTGTGGCATGGCCCGAAACAATGAACATCCTTAGTCAATGTCATGCCGGGCCAGCTGGTGGTCATATGGAAGCCAATAGAACTGCTCAAAAGGTACTAAAATCAGGATTTTATTGGCCCACTTTGTTTAAAGATAGCTACGACTTTGTAAATCGCTGTGATCGCTGCCAAAGAACTGGAAATATTTCATCTCGTGATGAAATGCCCCAGAATGGGATTTTAGTTTGTGAAATCTTTGATGTATGGGGAATTGATTTTATGGGACCATTTCCCAACTCTTTTGGCAACAAATATATTCTGGTAGCTATAGATTATGTATCTAAATGGCCTGAAGCCCAAGCTTTGGCAACCAATGATGCTAGGGTTGTGGTGCAATTTTTGAAGAAGTTGTTTTCTCGATTTGGTACACCAAAAGCAATTATCAGTGATAGGGGTACTCACTTTTGTAACGCTCAGCTTGAAAAGGTTTTGAAAAGATTAGGAGTTACACATAGGTTTGCTACTCCCTATCACCCCCAAACCAGTGGCTAAGTCAAGAACACGAATAGGGAGATTAAACGAATTCTGGAAAAAACTGTTGAGCGATCCCGAAAGGATTGGTCCAAGAAATTGGACAATGCTCTATGGGCTTTTAGAACTGTATTCAAAACTCCCTTAGTCACTACACCATTTAGATTGGTATATGGAAAAGCTTGCCATTTACCTGTTGAGATAGAACATCATGCATATTGGGCAATAAAACAGATTAACCTTGATCTAGCTTGTGCAGGTGAAAGGCGAAAATTACAGGTGAATGAATTAGACGAGTGGATGTTGCAAGCTTATGACAATGCGAGAATGTATAAGGAACGTACCAAGAGATGGCATGATGCTCACATCAAGAAATAGAAAGAGTTTCAAGCAGGAGATCAGGTATTACTGTACAATTCAAGGCTTCAACTCTTTCCAGGTAAGTTAAAATCTCGATGGTCCGATCCTTTTACTATCAAGGAAGTTTTCCCTTACGGAGTGGTTGAAATAAGCCACCCGGAAAAAGGAGATTTCAAAGTCAATGGGCACAGGCTCAAATCTTATTTTGGAGGGGAAATACAGGCCTTAAAAAAGGTTTTACACCTCCAAGATTAGGGACATTCGTCCGACCGTCCAACTAATACGACGTTAAAGAAGTGCTGGGTGGGAGACAACCCACCATTTTATGTTTTTGGTTTGTGTCGTCATTTCATTTTAGTTTTATCTTTCTTTTATTGGATGGTTATTTGTTTGTTTTGCCTTCATCTGAATTTGTAGAGGGAATTTGATTTTGAAGAATAAATTGAGCACGTCCATGGACACGCCCGTGTCAATGGGCGTGTCATTATGTTTTTCAGGCAGTAGCTATAACACGTCCATGGACACATTCGTGTCAATGGACGTGTCATTATCTTTTTCAGACAGTAGCTACAACACGCCCATGGACATGCCCGTGTCTATGAGCGTGTCATTAAATTTCTTAAACAGAGGCTATAACACGCCCATGGACACGACCGTACCCATGGACGTGTCACATAAAAAAAATTAAAAAAAATTAAAAAAAAATTTAAATGGTTAGGCACGCCCTCAGAACATGCCCAGAGTAGTGGGCGTGTCGTTTGCATGTTTGTCACAGAATATGTGACACGCCCACAAGCACGCCCGTGTTGATGGGCGTGTCGATTGTAATTTCATCCAGTACGTGTGACACGCCCGTGTCAAAGAGTGTGTCATGCGAACTGGCTTTTATATCATAGGGCACGCCCAGTAACACGGGCGTGTCACTGGGCTTGCCGACGTTTTTATATATAGCGGCAACGCAAATTTTCACGAAAATTTCAAATTTTCTCTCATTCTCTCTCGTTTTCTCTCAAATTTTCTGCATTTTCACCGGTGCATTCACACACCCATTCAATTTTAGAGGGATTTTCACTCCCGGCTTGCATACTTTGCGTGTAATTTCTCGTTTTTCCATTGCAACTACTCATTTCACTCGGATTTGCGATTTTTCAGGTACGGGATCTCAAACTTTTTCGATTTTTGTTTGTTTTCTTTCGTTTTTCTTATACATTCCTTGTATTTTATTGTGTTTACCATGAAATTCGATTTGTTTGCTTTATTCCGGTGTGTTTTTAATTTTTTAAATTTTTGTGGCGTTTGATTATTTATAATGATTGTCGTTTTGAATTCCGTTTTGATTTGGAATATATTTACTTTTGGAATTGCTTTGAATAATATGTTGATTAATCAAATGATCGAATAATCGTTTGCGTCATTCTGTTGTGTTATTATTTTGTTTGGTTTTGAAATTGTTTTGATTAATCCTAGTTACTTGTGATTTGTGGATAGTATGTTGTTATTATGGTGATTGATTTTATTGTGTGCTGTCGTTCGGGTTGGTTTATTGCTTTGCGTTATAATGCCTGCATTTCGGTTAAGCTTGTATCATGCTATACTTTTGTATTGAGGAACCGTTTGTTTTATTTTGTAGATTAATCAAAAATGGGCCCTCGCAAACAATCGTCTTCTCAGCTTCCCACCAAACGGGCCGGAAGGGAGGGCAGTTCCAGCCAACCTGCTACACGTCCATCTTCTAAATTTATGGCGACACACAAATGCCTCAGGTTTTCCAACGCCGAGGAACGCAGGCGCTTCGAACTATTCGGCAACAAAGAATGGTCCGCGCCTCGGTTCTTAGATTGGGAGGCTATGGAACTGGTTAATATTGCAGTAGAGGTGAAGGAGTTGATTGATCAACCGGGGTGGGGCCAGCTTTTCTCTATCAACGAGCCCTCCTACCGAGAGCTAACACTGGAATTTTACTGCACTTTTCAATTCCAGAAGACCAAGCTCTCCATTACTGAGCCAACTATTAAATTCAGACTGGGAGGGCAGAGGTTCAACATGAGCATCAATGACCTTGGGATACATCTAGGGTTATATACTGAAGAGGATGTCCAGACCATTGATTATCTCAACGCCGAGGTGGATTTTGCTGAGTATGAGGTTGTTCCTCCTCGGATCTGGCAGAGCTTTGCACCCAATGCTGATAAATATCAGCCCAAGGTCTCCAAAGCATCCAACTTTGATTCTTTCCCCTGCCGAGTGGTGCATAATTTATTGGTTCATACTCTTACAGCACGACTGAGCAGTACATGGGTGGTGACCTTGAGGGATCTATTTTTTCTGCACTGCATGACGCAGAAGATCTGGTGCAATGTAGCCCATGCCATCACCCATTTTTTCTATGAGCAGTCTAGAAAGGGAGCTTCAGGTACTCTACATGGTGGCATGTATGTCACGAGACTTGCTCACCGGCTGGGTTTGTTAGATGGTTGCCTCCCTATGAAGGTGGATGGTATGCCCAAGCTGTTGGGTATGGACACACTGAAGAGATTGAACAGGGAGAAGGTAGCTGGGCTGCAGGCCGCTCTTATGGATTCAGATATACCAGAGGCAACCCCTTCTGCTCCTACCTCCGATATACCACCACCTCCACCGTCAGATTATCCGGGTACATCCACCGCTGCTGGACCCTCTGCTGCTGCTGCACCTTCTTCTTCTGCTGGGCCTTCTTTTGTCCAGCCTCCTGCATTCCGGGATTGGCGCCAGTCAATTAATGAGGAGTGGGATGATGACAGGAAACCCACAGAGTTTGAGCGTCAGATGTGTCGGATTGAAGGTAAGATAGGCAATATCGAGCTAAACCAGAATATGATCTTAATCCAGCAGGAAGAGCTGCAGCAGCTCTTACAAGATCAGAGAGATTCTTTCCAAGCCCAGCTGGATCACGAGATCTTGAGGCGGCAGTGGCTGGAGCAATCCATGTTGGAATTCTGGCGGTATCAGGGGTTTCGCCCTTCACAGCCACCACCTCCACCCTATAAGCCACCTGCCCGTACACCGGCACCTGCACCTGGACCGAAACCTGCTCCAGAGAGTGATGTCTCCGATGATGAGACCAGCAGTGACTAGCCACATTTTAATTTTTATCTTATTTTTTATGTCGTCTTTCATTTTTTTTACTTATTTAATACGCTTTTTAATTTTTCTTCTTTTTAATTGCTTTTGGATTATTATTATTATTTTCTTTAAGCATTATTTCCTTTCTTTATTTATATATTAACCTTGTTTTGAGTGCATTTTAGAATATTGTTTTGATGCAAAACCTCCTTCACCGCACTCTTGGCACCGTACTCATATTCATCCACTCATGGACATAAAAAGGGGCAGTTATTCTCTCTCTTCATTGTTTCGTGTTTTGCGCACACATTGAGGACAATGTGCATCCAAAGTAAGGGGGAGAGGTATACTTTCTTGAATAAATTTCTAACTACTTCATTTTTTTATTTTGATTCATTTGTCTCAATCAATGCCTGCTAAGTGAGCTAAATTGTTATGATAAGTGTGACTTGATGTGACTTCCCTTTATATATTAAACTAATTTGAGATTTCCTAAATGACAAATTCTTGTTGAGGTTAACTTAGTGATTTTGATCAATTGCTGAGGATCGATTGTAATGACTATAGTTAAGTTGTGGATTGATGGAAATTAGAAAATTTCTAGAGTTTAAAACCTTAGTTACATTTTTTAGCATAATATAATTCCGTAGATTCTTGAGTCGAACTTAGTACGACCTTTAAGTTTATGACCCTTGAATAAAAATAACCGAAGCAAATAACTCTAATTAAAGGAGCTTTGAAAATTTTTCCCTGTTCCGCTGATTTTGACTCTCAAATCGAAACAAATGAGTTGGAATCATGAATAGTGCTAGTAGCCATTTGAACGGTGATTCTGGTTGAGTAACCGGGGGTCGGCATCACAAATGTTTACTTTTGCGTCAAAAGGCTAGTATCAGTTCAAACAAGTCGGGCTCCATAAAAAAAAATAATAATTTGAGGGTTAGAGTGCTTAAGAGAAAATTCACGTTTTTCGTACTTTGTTCATGGCATTTGGATTTGCTGGAATTTTATGCTCAATTTTTTAACTCTGGATTTTTAGGTTTTAGGTATGTGAAATTTTTATTTTGAAACTTCTTGATTCAGCTGTTATGATTGTGAATCATTTTTGTTGAGAAAGTGAGGTTATCCGATTCGAGCATTGTCAAAACTTTATTTTTCTTTTTGAATATAGAGAGATTCCGTCATTTCTGCTTATTACAGTAATTTAGTTTGCTTGAGGACAAGCAAAAACTCAAGTGTGGGGGAATTTGATAAGTACACAATTAATGATATTTTATTCTCATTTCTTAATATGATTATTATCCAATTGAGTTTAATTTGTTTGTTCAAAGTGCATTTTAGGATCAATTTTAGAAATTCTCGATAATTTGAGGCTTATGGTCATTTCGGAGGAATTTCGGATGAAAGTAGAAGAAAAGAGCAAAATCTATCAATGGACACGCCCATGAACACGGGCGTGTCAATAGACGTGCCCTTGATACTGCATTCAGTGGCTATGACACGTCCAGTTACATGGGCGTGTCACCAAACGTGCCTTATGTCCAGAATCATAGTAGCTGTTACACGTCCAGTAACACGGGCGTGTCACCAAACGTGCCTTTCATCCAGACTCACAGTAGCTGTGACACGCCTAGTACCACGGGCGTGCCAATGAACGTGCCTTTTATCCAGACTTACAGAGCTGTGACACGCCCAGTAACACGGGCGTGTCAATGGGCGTGCCCTTTATTCAGAATCACAGTGCCTATGACATGCCCAGTGACATGGGCGTGTCAGTGGTCGTGTCACCTGTCGAAAAGTTAGATTCTTTGCACTGATTGGGGAATAAGTGGGGGACAACATCTGTGCCTTTGCCAAAAAGAAAGAACAAGAAAAGGAAAGCTTGCCTAAATCAGGGAAAAGGGTGATGAACCAAAGAAAAGTGGTAGACAATGGATGGGTATGGTGAGTTGGAGGTATGGGCTGGAGATTTGAAGGGAAATAAAAAGAGAAGAGGGGGAGAAGAACAGCAGTTTTTGCTGGGACATTGTTGGAAGCAGAGAACAAATAAGAGGAGGAGGAGCCAGCTGCTGGAGCAAGGAGAAAGGTCTTGAGTTGAGTTTGAAGAAGGATACACATCCTGCACAAGCCCTAAACCAAGAAACAAGAGCTCAAGTGAAGAAATACAGATTCACTGCCATGAATTGTTTGGCTTCTTTTACTCATTTATCTTGCTCTATTTTTCTAGCTTTGAATATGAACTAATTCCTTCTCTATCTAGATGTTGATGAACCCTAGCCAATTTGTATGAATTGAATAATTATATTCAGTTGAATCAATTAATTGAGTTGTTTTATTCTTATGATACTTGATGTTATTTTCAATTGATAATAGCATGCTTATTGATTGGTTGTTATTTTCATATTATTGACTTGAGAAAGCTTGATGTGAATTGAATACTCATAAGGGTTGAGGATTGATTGGGGTACTAGAGATAGACCTACAAGATCCTTTGGTTTATAGTTCTTTGTTCTTAATGCAAGATCTATTTAATTGTATTTGAGAAGAGATTCCAGCACTCTACTTAGTGATTAGGGATTAATCCACTCAAGAGAGGCTTTAATCTAATTTAGAGGAATGCCAATTCAATTCTATTAAATGATTTAGCTGAATTGATTGATCATAAATATTATTAAGGCTAGGGGGATTCAATATCTGGATAGTTCTATTAATATCATTATCAATCCTTTTGTGCACAACATTTAATTCCCTTTTATTTCAGTTATTATTTAGTTGTTTTTAGTTACAAAGCATCACATAACTATTGATTTGCTAAACAACGATTAAGATTTGCACTAGTACTTGGCCTTGTCCCCAGTGGAACGACAACTCACTCACTACTATATTACTTGGGCAACCCGTGCACTTGCGGTATAGCCATAGCATAGCTCGCGAAGTACCAATAAGAAAAAAAGGATTCTTTTCCTAAACTTACTGTTAACATGGTATCAGAGCAGGTTCAGTTCTTATTTATACAGATTACTGCAATCATCATTTACCAATTGTTTTCAACCTTACCAACAAACCTTTCTCAGCCAATTGCTCATCTTCTCAGAATAATATCATCACAAAAGAATCATATAACCTTTCTCAGCCAATTTCTTATCTTCTCAGAAAAATATCATCACAGAAGAATCTGTCCAATCAGTTTCAGCTATGTCAGGAGAGACACCAGTGAGTTCTAGCAGTCAAATAAGATTAGAAACCACACAGGATTCAAATAATCTTGCTGCCCAGTTGATTGATCTCCTCAGAAACGGCCTAAACAACACAACAAGTACAACCAATCAAACATCTCAAAACCAGTCAGAAACTTTGTCAATTTCAATCAAACTAAATGATACAAATTATCCACTATGGGCTCGCTTAATGCGAGTGACAATTGCAAGACGAAGAAGTATTCGACATATCAATGGTGTTCCTCCACCACCGGAGAAAATAGCTCTAGAATATACCGAATGGGGAACAGCAAGATCTTACAGTTTTTTCATGGATCATCAACAATATTGAAGCAAATCTGGTGAGTAATGTTGCTGCCTATCCAACTGCAAAGGCATTATGGGATGCACTGGAAATGACGTATGGGAGTGGAGGAGATGCCTTTCAAACGTTTGAACTGCACATCAAAGCAAATGAATTGAAACAAGGGAATATGACCTTAGAGAAATATTTTAATACCTTGCTAGGGATTTGGCAGGAAATCGATCGGCGGCACCCAAATCCGATGGTTCATACTGTCGATATAGCGATATACAACAAGGAGCGACAAGAGACCCGGCTATTTCAGTTTTTAGCAGGCCTCAATAGCCGCTACGAAACCATCAGAAGAGTGTTGCTTAAGGAGGAACCCTTGCCCACAGTGGAACGGGCATATGCCCAAGTCCAACGAGAAGCTGCACGGAGTGGGATTCTCAATCAAATAAAGGGGGATGACAATCCAACAATTGGCAGTGGGTTAATCGCCAAAAGTCAATCGAAGCAAGGAGATGAACCAACCAGCATTGTTAACGCTGTAAGGGGTCAAGGCAAATTTTGGTCAGAAAACGCCGGAAGGCCGGCGAAGTCATCATTCCGAGAAGACAAATCAAAGCTTTTTTGTACCCATTGTGGGATGAAACGCCACACTAAAGAAAATTGTTTTCTTCTTGTTAGCTATCCAGATTGGTAGGAGGATGGACATAAACGAGGAAGTGCCAGTCAAGGGAAGCCAGTCACCGCTGCGGGCAACCTGGTGGCCACCAGCGACAGAGGTGGCAGCACGCTTGAAGCAGCCAAGGAAGGGGGCTTTGCAGGGATGGAGGCTTGAATGAGGAACGAAGAGATTAGGGAATAAGGTATAGGGCTTGAAAAATTGCTTCCAAGGCCGTCATGTCTTAAACCTGAATTTTTTAGCACTTTTTATTTGAATTTTCCAGAATCAGTCCCTGGTAATTTAAATGATGAGCAATTAAGTACAGGACAATTAAAAAGGTTGCAATCAGATCCCTGTGAAATTGAAAATTACAATTCTCAACAACAAAACAAATTTGGTCCGTTTGGTCAAATCAGGCCCATTACTTGTGCAGTTCAAGAACCAACAATACTGAAAAGCTCGGAGTGGATTTTTGATTGTGGAGTGACTGACACAATGACCCATGATATTAGGGATATTGTTACTCAATCTATACCATGAAAGACCTGTGTTCAAACAGCAAATGGGGGTTTGTCACCTGTAATGGGTGCAGGCACAATAAAAATATCTCCAAATTTAAAAGTGTCAAATTGTCTTTATGTTCCTACTCTTTCCTATAAATTGTTGTCAATCAGTCATGTTACTAAGGAGTTGAATTGTATTGTGCTAATGTATCCAAATTGTTGTATCTTACAGGATATTCAGACGAAGGAGATAATTGGGCGTGGAACTGAGCGGAATGGGCTCTACTACGTGGATGAGGTGGCTCAACAGGGGACTGCGCTACTGGCTCACAGAACGGTGGACCGACAGATTTGGTTGTGGCATCGCCAATTGGGGCACCCATCTCCTGGTTATCTTAATCTTTTATTTCCAAAGTTTAAGCACAATAATTCTATTCCTTGTGAAACATGCATTTTTGCAAAAAGTCATAGAACTACTTTTCATTCAAATAATACTCGAGTAGACTCTGCTTTTCTTTTGATACACTCAGATGTTTGGGGGCTTGCGCCCGACTCACATAATAGTCGTTTCCGATATTTTTTATTGTTTATTGATGACTATTCCTGCATGACCTGGGTTTATTTTTTAAAAAGTAAGTTTGAAGTTCCAGCTAAGTTTCTTTTGTTTTATAAACTGGTTCAAACCCAATTCCAGAAACAAATTCATATTCTTCGATCTGATAATGGAGGAGAGTTTGTCAACCACACTATGAACCAATTTTTCCAAGAAAAAGGACTTATACATCAAACTACTTGTCCTAACTCACCTCAACAAAACGGGGTTACCGAAAGAAAAAACAGAATTATCTTAGAAATTACCTGAGCCCTCATGCTTGAATCACATGTACCCAAAACCTTCTGGCTAGAGGTCGTGGCCACAACCACATACCTACTCAATCGTCTTCCTACCAAAATCCTTGGACTTAAACCACCCATTCAAACTCTGTCTGAACAAACCAAAATCCCGCCAGCCCTCACTCTTACTCCTCGAGTGTTTGGATGTGTTGTCTTCGTTCATATTCCTAAATCCGATAGAACCAAATTCGACCCATGTGTTGTCAAATGTGTTTTTGTGGGATATGGTCCTAATCAGAAAGGGTATTGCTGTTATGATCCAATTTCTCACCGGATGTACACTACTTTGGATTGTAATTTCATCGAAACAGAATACTACTATAAAACCCAGCCTAGTGGTCAGGGGGAGGAAAATACAAATTTAGACCCCCTAAGCTGGGTAATTCGCTCAGCCCATATCATGTCCAACACTATTCCAACAGAGCCAGATAACAGAACCAACGAGCCTGTCTCAGACACTGTAGAAAGGCCCATCGAGCACAGTGATACGACTCAAGTCCCCTTGTCTGAATCTCATAAGGTAACAATTTATCCTAATATAATAGAACTAGATGCTTTCACAATAGATTCTGCTAACATTGATAGGGCAGAAATGGTAAGAGAAGTATGTGAGAATACAGAAAGATATGTTCTTCCTCCACAAAGCAATCGAGGAATTCCACCAAAGAGGTATTCACCAGAATACAAGTCACAAAGATCTCGGTATCCAATAGAAAATGAAGACAGGGGGAGTTTGTCTGCTCCAGCCAAAGCTTTTAATACAGCAATATATACCGAGATAATTCCATAAACAGTAGAGGAAGCTAAAAAAAGCAAAGAATGGTGTCAAGCTATGCAGGTGGAAATGGATGCACTTACGAAAAATGGAACCTGGGAGGAATGTGAACTACCAATAGGAAAGAGACCAGTTGGGTGCAGATGGGTGTTCACAATTAAGCATAAAGCAGATGGCACTGTAGAAAGATATAAGGCGAGACTTGTGGTGAAAGGATACACTCAGACATATGGCATTGATTACTCTGAGACTTTCTCTCCTGTTGCAAAAATAGATACAATCCGAGTTTTGTTCTTAATAGCGGCTAATTTGGAATGGCCTCTACACCAGTTCGATGTTAAAAATGCCTTCTTGCATGGAGATCTGAAAGAAGAGGTGTACATGGAAGCTCCACCTGGTTTTGAGATAGGATTTCAAGGAAGAAAAGTATGTCGGTTGAAGAAGGCTTTGTACGGGTTGAAGCAGTCTCCCAGAGCATGGTTTGGGCGATTCACCTTTGTAATGAAGAGGTATGGTTATAAGCAAAGCAATGCTGATCATACATTATTCCTTAAACGCAGAGGGGAACTAATCACATGTCTGATAATCTATGTTGATGATATGATAATTACGGTTAGTGACAGAGAGGAAGTTGCACAACTCCGGAAGAATCTGTTTACATAGTTTGAAATGAAAGATCTGGGAAACCTAAAGTACTTCCTTGGGATTGAGGTAATGAAATCAAAGAAAGGGATTTATATCTCACAACGAAAATATATCCTGGATCTACTAGTAGAGACAGGCCTGATAGACTGCAAGCCAGCTGAAACTCCAATAATGATGAATCATGGACTTCGAATAATTGAAGGAGCCCCATCAGCTAATCGAGAAAGATATCAACGACTGGTTGGAAAGTTAATTTATTTATCTCATACAAGGCCAGACATTGCATATGCAGTAGGAGTTGTGAGTCAATTTATGCATAGTCCTCAAATGGATCACATGGAAGCAGCTATAAGAATTATACGATATCTCAAAGGGTCACCAGGAAGAGGGATTGTTTTTCAAAATAACGGTCATCTAGAAGTACAAGGATACACGGATGCTGACTGGGCTGAAAATCCAGTTGATAGAAGATCAACGTCAGGCTACTTTACCATGGTGGGAGGAAACTTGGTAACATGGAGAAGTAAAAAACAAAAGGTGGTTGCTTTATCAAGTGCAGAAGCAGAATTTCGTGGCATAACAAAAGGATTGACCGAGATTTTGTGGATTCGAAAACTTATGTCCGAGTTAGGTTTTTCGGTTAAAGACCCATGCAAATTGATGTGTGATAATAAAACTGCAATCAGTATATCCGAGAACCCGGTACAACATGACAGGACAAAACATGTGAAAGTAGACCGACATTTCATCAAAGAAAAATTGGATGAGGGGATCATTGAGTTTCCTTTTGTAAGATCAGAGGACCAACTAGCAGATATCCTAACCAAGACAGTCACTAGCAAGTTTTTTCACAAAGTTTTGTGCAAGTTGGGTATTGAAGATCCCACTGCACAACTTGAGGGGGAGTGTGAGCAGAATCAAAATGAGTAATGTTAGCAGGTAATCAAGCCTGGTCAATATCCTGTAAATTAGCATAAATTAAACACAGTTACTATAATTAGCTCAATGTATCCATTGTATCTATGGACAAATTGTACTTTTGAATATATAAGAAAAAAAGGATTCTTTTCCTAAACTTACTGTTAACAGTATTTTTTCAGTGCTGCAATTCCCTCATCTTTTTTAATTTTTGGATGAAATCTTCTGTCTTTCAATCCTTTTTTCCTTTTTGTATATTTTTTTTACTTTTTTGTTATTGAAACTTTTGTATAAAAATTGCAGCAAAAACAGAGAAAGGTAACAATGGAGTATGCATTTATCCAAGGTGGAATCTCCATAACTACTAGTAGCTTTTGTTCTGCTAAAATTCCATAAACTCATAACAGATTCTTCATTTTTTTTTTTCATGTGTTTCTCATTCCCAAGACTTCTTCCCAGTGCAATTTTTTACGAAGTTACACCTCTTGCTTTCTTTGTGTTTCTTATTCTTTCTTTTTGTTTCACTTTTTTTATGTGTTTTTTGCCATTAATGCTAAAAATTTTCTTTGATCGGAGCTAAAAGAAATGGGTTGACATCTGTTTGTTTGTTTTTTGTATTTTTCTCTTTATGTTGGTGCTATAATTCTTTGTTGCATATATTCTAAAGAAATGGATTTTTGAATATTGAAAGGAAAAAAAAAACAGGTTCACTGGGTAGTTGAAGCATGGGTAAACGCAATTTGCTACTTCAGCACAAAAGGAGCAAGTGTATAAAGAAAAAATAGAGTATATGAAGCTAAGCGGTTACTCGAAGAATTGAAAAAACAAAGTGACAAAAATACATTAAGTACAATGGGCTAATTTCTTACAATCTTAGAGATTAAGCAAAAAAAAAAAAAATCTTACATATACATACATATATATATATATATATAATCTTAGAGATTACACTAAATTTCTAAATAAAAGAAAAAAAAAACCTTGTAGGTAGCCATTGATTTTCAAAAGAACAATCCAATCGTTGTGGTTAAAAATGAATGTTGCACTGAGTACTCCCACCAAACACACTGACAGACTTTAAAAAGTTTCAAGTGTTACTTTCACAAAAATAATTCAGGATTTATGCCAACAATCAATTTCTTTGTATCTTATCGATCTTGAAAAGAAAATATACATATTTCCTTTATATGTGTAAAATGAGAGGTGATAGACTATATATATTATGTACTGAAAAAGATTAGCATGCTGTTAATTATTCTAATACACATTTTCCGATGAGTATGACCGACCCTTTAATAAATTAAATATGTTGATTAATTCATAAAAACTCTATAAATTAATTAAATAAACTTACAAGCTCTTTTTGTAAATGATTAATAAAAAACCAAAAAGAAAGTTCAGAGGCTAAATGATATAAACATAATAAAAAAAAATAATAATATTAATCAATTTACCTGCAAATAAGAGAAACGAGGATGCTTAAGGAAAGTGTGTTTCATGTTGGCCTTAAAGAGATCATAATCGATTGGGATGTTAAAACGAAGAAACACAATTATGCAGACATTAGAATGAGATTCATGAAACATTCGAGTCACTGCACTCAATGGTTGCTTTCCTGTTCCCCCTTTCTCTTCTTTTCTTACTCTGATTGCTTTGAGACTTTCCATATTTGCTTTCTTAAGAACTATAGTTTTTTTTTTTTAAATAAGGGCACAGTATTTTATTTTTTTCTGGAGGTCATAAAAAGGACTAAAATAAAAAAAAAATTGAATTAAATTTGATTAAATTAAATTGAAAATTATGTTTAATTGAACCAATGATTTAGGTTTACATTAATGTTTAATATTTTTAATTGATAAAAAAAATCATTCAATTCAATTAATATGATTAACAACTGTATAGTTAAAGTCTGCAGCTGAGATGGTGTCTTCTGTACCTATTTTATGGGTTTAATAAATAACAGTTAACCGAATGGTGAGCACTGCCCCTCAATAAATTATTTTTTTAGGCCGGCATGCCAGTTTTTTTTTTTTTTTTTTTTTTTTATAATCAAGGACATGCCAGTTAGTAGTTGCCCGAAGTGTTATTGCTGTAACTAATGTGTGTAGACATTATATTACAGAGAGGTTGTATACTGCACGTAACTAATATTCAAAAATTAAATTTAAAGAAAAAAAAACAGTAGTACTTATGATGTTCTGGAGTAATAATTTTAATTCGGTAATAAAAAAAAATTGTATATAATTAATGAAATAATAGATTTTAGTTTAATTAAGAATTAAGTTAATTAATTAACAAAAACACTAGAAATATGCTCGATTTAGGGTTTTTTTATGAATTAAAAAAAATGGATACTAAATAATATAAATGTATGTTTACGCAAAAAATAATATAGTAATATTTACTTATTAATGCTTTATTATATTTCACATTGGGTTTAGTGAGATGAGGATTAATTGGCCTGTTAAAACCCATGAACACAGTTTATGTAGGCAATGGAATGGGATTCATGAAGTACTCGACTCAAGCCACTAGACTCAATGGTTACTGATCTTCTAATCATGTTCCTTATTCTCTTCTTTTATTGCTCTAACATGTTCAAGGCCAATAATGGCTTATTTGGTTTACAAGTTGAACTAGAAAAAGAATAGAATTATTATTTACAAGGACTACTTTATGGGCTATGTATTGACAGTATACCATATAAACTTATGGTGTGTTATATATATACTTTAATATACAAAATGTTATAAATTAAAAGTGAATATTTTTAAAATTAAAAGTTGAAAAGATGACATTTTTAACAAAAAAAAATACTTTTAAAAATATGTTCACTTTTGAAGTATTTTTATATAGCTTAAAATATAAGATATGTCATAAATATAATATATGTTTCATACGTTTAAAAACATGGGTAATTTTTATTTGTTGTCGTTTAAAAATTGATTAATGTCTGTTGTCATTTCTTAAATTTATTTTTTGCATTGACCGTTTCTCAAATTTACATCAATAGTTTATTTATCATTATAACGGTTAACGGTAACTGATGTAGCATCGTTACCTAACATGGTATTAATATCAACTTGCCATATCAATATATATGCTGACATGATATATTATTTGTATGTCACATTAGTATCTACTCTAACACGATGCCATGCCAAAATACCACGTCAGTATTTTAAATTTACTAAGAATATTAGTAATAAGTAATTTTCACTTATCGTCTCTTAATAATTAACTAATACCAATCATTGCCCTTAAGAATTGATCAGCATCCATTGTTCTCTTTGTAGCTTCTTTTTGAACAAATTAGTTTTATTTTGATCATTAACTATTTAAACTAATTAAAGTTTTAATATTTAAATCACATTTCAATTTTGTTAAAATAATTATTTTATATGTATTTGAAATTATATCAACTAAATATTTAATTAGATTCAACTATTATAAAAATAGATAAATAATTATATAATTTATTATTAGTTTTAGTTATTATTATTTTAATTTAGTAAAAATTAAATTAATTTTAATTTATTAAAAATTAAATTAAAATAATAAGGATTAAAATTTATTATAATTTAAAATTAATAATAAATTTTAATTGTTTTTATTATTATTTTAATTTTAATTATAACAAATTAAAATATGATATATTTGATAAAGTTTTTTTCAAATTAGTAAATCTGTAGTATTGAGGGTTTTTTTTTTTAAAATAAATTTGTAAAAAAGTCAAAACTTATGGCAGACTTGTTCAATCCATCAAAAGCTTGTTCAGTTTTGCATTTATATATATATATATATACTTTTTTAAATAATTCTTTCTGTTTTTATATATATTATAATAATATTTTATTATTATTTTAATATACTAATAATTATTAAATTATAATAGATTATTATTATTATTATTTTAATTTAAATTATAATGAATTAAAAATTAAATTAATTATTATTAAATCAAAATAATAATAACTAAAATTAATTGTTTATTTTAATAATTGAATGTGATACATTTGAATATTTAGTTGATATAGTTTTAAATATATATAAAATAATTATTTTAATAAAATTGAGATATGGTTTAAATATTAGAATTTTTAATTTAAATAATTAATAGTTAAGAATTGAATAATTTAAGTAAAAAATAAACTATAGAATAATTAGTTAATTTTTGAGGAGTGATGATGGAGATTAGTCAATTTTTAAAGATTAATAAGTGAAAATTTGCCCATTATTAATGTTATTAATAAATTTGGGAGGATCTAATATTATATTATAATATGGTAACACATCTACACATATGCTGACATAAGAAACTAATAATGTGTCATATCAGTGTGCATGCTGACGTAGCATATCGACATTAATGTTATAGCTCATTTGGTTTACAAGTTGAACTAGAAAAATAATAGATTTATTATTTGTAAGGACTACTTTATCGGCAATGCATTCAAAGTACACTATACATATATTATGTTATATATGTAATTTTCATATACCAAATGTTACAAATTAAAAGTGAATATTTTTAAAATTAAAAATTAAAAAGATAAAATTTTAAAAAAAATACTTCTAAAAATATATTCACTTTTAAAATATTTTTATATAGCCTTAAAATATAAGATAGGTCATAAATATAATTATGCGTTTCGTATATTTAAAAATTATGGACAATTTTTATTCATTGTCCATCAAAATTTAATTAATGTCAATTATCATTATTTAAGTTCATTTTTTGCATTGATTATTTCTTGAATTCTATATCGTTAATCCATGTGTGGTTAAAACTATTAATGATGGTTGGTATGGCATTGTCAACTAACGTGATATTAATGTTAATATGCCACATTAGCTATATGTTGATATAACATATTATTAATATGATGCCGGCATGACACCGTGTCAAAATATCACATCAACACCTTAAATTTATTAAAATATTAGTGATAATAATTTGTATTCATTATCCTCTAAAAATTAGCCTATGCCTATTATTATCCTCAAAAATTGATCAATGTGTAGTCATTTTTCTAGTTTCTTTTTTGCCCAAAATAGTTTAAATATTCAAATTAAAAGTTTTAACTTGAACTACATCTCAATTTTATTAAAATAATTATTTTATTTAGAATTATATCAACTGTATATTAAAATATGTCAAAGTTCAATTATTATACAACTAGATAAATAATTCTATAATTTATCATTAATTTTAGTTATTATTATTTTAATTTAATAATAATTAATTTAATTTTAATTTATTATAAATTAAATTGAAATAATAATAATGAAAATGACTATTAAATATTCAAATTAAAAGTTTTAACTTTTGAATTACATCTCAATTTTATTAAAATAATTATTTTATATATATTTAGAATTATATTTAAACATGTTATGTTCAATTATTATAAAAATAGATAAATATTTATATAATTTTTTATTAATTTTAGTTATTATTATTTTAATTTAATAATAGTTAATTTAATTTTAAATTATTATAAATTAAATTAGAATAATAATAATGAAAATTTATTATAATTTAAAATTAATAATAAGTTTTAATTATTATTTTTATTTTAATTTCAATTATAACAAATTAAAATCTGATATATATGGTAAAGTTTTTTCAAATTGGTAAATTTATAGTATTAAAGGTTTTCACTGGTGTATCTGTAAAAAGTCAAAACTTACAGCAGACTTGTTGGTATGAAGCCTAGCCGATCTAAGGCTTGCTCTGTTTTGTATTTTTTTAATATATATTTTTAATTTTTAAATAATTCGTTTCATTATTAGGTATATTATAATAATGTATTATTATTATTATTATTATTATTATTATTATTATTATTATTATTATTAAATTATAATAAATTATAATTGTTATTATTTTAATTTAAATTATACTAAATTAAAAATTAAATTAATTATTATTAAATTAAACTAATCATATCTAAAATTAATAATAAGTTATTTTAGTAATTATTTATTTTAATAATTGAATGTGATATATTTTAATATTTACTTAATATAGTTCTAAATACATATAAAAATAATTATTTCAACAAAATTGAGATGTAATTTAAATGTTAAAACTTTTAGTTTAAATAGTTAATAGACAAAAATTGACTAACTTAAACATAAAAGACAACAATACACATTAAGCATTAGTCAATTTTGGGGGGAGGGGGTGCGGAGGCAACGATAGAGATTTGTCAATTCTGAAGGAATAATAAGTAAAAATCGCCCATTATTAATATTTTTAACAAATTTGGATGCTGATGTGGCATTCTTTAACTATATTTAATAAATTAATTAAATTGATCAATTAATCAAAAGTCCATAAATTAACTACATTTAATGGTAATTAAGTTCTTTTTTATAAATTAACAAAAAATCAAAAGACAAATATATTTTCAAAGACACTTCAATGGATAATAAAATGTTGTCCAGTAAATAAGAGATATAAATCAACATCCAATAATTTTTTTTATACGCAACATTGACTCTTGTTTTGTTATGTATTTATGACAAATACATTAATAATTAATATGTTGATAAATTATATTAATTATCAATTGGCAACCAAGCCTTTACCTACGGCAGCATTTTTTATGAGTTTAAAAGAAATTTGAAAATAATCACAAAGTTGATGAGGATCTGGAATTATGCTTTCATCAACGGATAAGATGATTTTCATTTTGTTTACATAGCTTACAACATGTATCACCAATGCCTGCAAAATAAAAACAAACAATATACAATTAATATTGTGTCATTTAATTAGTATTCCATCTCTTAAAAAGAATTTCAAAATACAAAAATATTTTACCTTTAAAACTAAATCTATGCAAAGGCCAAAAATATAATATTTTGAAATTCATATGGTGAGAATTTAACTATGTTTAAACTATTTTTTTTAATCCTCATAATGTTCTATTTTTTTTCTCCAAAAAAAAGTCATAAAAATAGATGAATATTATTTCCAATGGAAATAAGAGTTTTAAGTTTAAGATATATATAATTCTCTCTCTCTCGCTCTCTCTCTCTCTAAGCAATGAAATGGTATTACAGATTAATTTTCATTTTATTATTATCAGGTAAACTTTTATATTTTGATAAAAAAAAGAACATATAACCTACACTCATATTAGAAAATATTTAAATAGAAAAAATAATTCCAATTTTGCTCCAATATATTTATACATATATATATATATATATATATCAGACCTTAGCATCATTTGATTCGCATAGTGAAATAGAGATGGGAGGAATAAAATAATTCTTCCATAAAAGTGATATATTTATTTTTAGCTCCTTATAAATCTAGAAAATATTTATTATATATACTAAATTGTTAAGTATTTAAAACTTCAAACAAAATTTATAGTTACAAGTAATATTTACTTACATTAGGTACGCCATAGGCAGTTGGAACTAGATAGGTCAGCGGGTGATCGGCCAAAGAAATTTGTTCTTGAGGACCAGGTACATTTGAAAAACACAATGTAGTTTGAGTTGGAAATCCAAACCTCTGCTCCAAAATAAATAAAACATTCAACATCAAAACATGTAATATTAATATTGATATTCATCCATACTTGAAACTTAATATAAGAGATTGAAATGTACCTTAATCCCACAATATTTAAGAAGAAACTTGTTTCCCAAATAAGCACATTTAGCTTCAAGACTAGCTTTCTTTCTCTCCCCAACAAGCTTAGCATCACGTACGTAGTCTAATGGATCATCTCTTAGAGCAATGGTGAATGGATAAAGAACAAAACTAACCTTGTTTCCCCATTTAGCTTTGCTACCCTTTCTTGTCATATCATCCAAAGCCTGTTTGATTGATTTTATACAGAGACAAAACAAACGCTTAATTATTCTTAATTACTAGAGCATAGTATCTATAAATAAAAAATTAATCATTCATATGAATTTCACTTACATGGATGCCTGAATCTGGTCTTATGTTCACTATAAAAGATGCTCTTAGACGAATATTTTTGGGAAGATAATTTTTGCTAGTTGTTGCTTTTGCTTCTTTCTTATCTGCACTCAATGAATACTCGCATTATTAATTTCAGCATACCATATTAAATTTATCTTTCCAATCTAATCAGAAATTAAAAAAAAATGTTACATAATAATGGAATTGATTAAATAAGTTGTAATTAATCAATGTTTTGGGCACAAATATCATTAAAATGTGTAGCACTGATCATTTGAATAATTGACCTTCACCAATTATAACAACTTATTTCATTTGATTTCCAATAAACTTGATTTTTTTAACAATTTCATCACAAATACATTTATATATTAAAAAAACCAATAAAAAGTAAAGTAATCTAATAATAATAATAATAAATGTCAATAAATGTTTTGTTCACTAATACCTAAATTTTTTTTTATCAATGATAATCATATATAAAGTCTTACCATATTTGTGTTTAAAATTTAGAAGCTCTCCATATCTCTGATTGAGATACTGAGACAGAGCTGCTTGTGTGACTCCCACCATCACATCATTAACAGTCTGAAAAAAAAAACTTTGATTTTAATTAGTGAAAATGAAAATAAATACGCTTATTGTCATGAAAAAGTAATATTTTTGTGATTGTTGCATTTTTATCCAAATTTTTAAATTTTTTTCATAATTATTCCACATTTGAAATTTGTTAGCAATTAGTTTAACTCTTAAGTCAAAAATTAATGACATAGCGTGATGGGGTGAAAAAAAAATATTTATTATCACTCTCAAGAATTTAAAAAAAAAATAACTATATCTATCAATTATTTTTTTTTTTTATATAGCAGTAAGCCAAATAAATAAAAGAATGCAATTAGACTTACAACGCCCATAGCATTCTTCACTAGCTTTACATCATCCAAAGAAATTGCTGTATGAACAAATCTTCTCGGAGCAGAACAAGAATCTGATCCTTTGATTGGCGTTTTCGTATCTTCTAAAAAGAAAAGTGTAAACAGAAGCATTGCCATATCAACAAATGTATTCCAACAAAGTACCATTACCATCCATAACTTGATTATGAATTGCCAAAACCCACTTCCAGAATTATCTGTATTCCTTTTCTTTGCAGTTGGGAATGCTGGAAGTGAGTTTGGATCAGATACTTTTCGAGAAGTAGATAATACAAGAGACATCAGAGAAAGGCCATCTCCCAGGGAATGGTGAACACGAAGAATGCAAACTGATTCAGCTTCAGAAGTTTTAATGTTAAGGAGATGCATATCCCACATTGGTATGGACTTACTGATTTTTGTTTTGCTCATATTAAAAGCATAATCTTCAACAAATTTGTCAGGAGAAACAATATTTGAATGATCAATCTGTGGGACTATTATATGGTTGTCTAAATTTATCTCTGTTTTTACCCACTTCATCTCTCCACCTCTTTTCTCATCCATAACCTGATCATTACCAAGTTTTCAATAAATTAATAATAAAATAAATAAAAATTCTTACATATACATACACATATATATCTTAGGTTATGTTTGGATGGAGGTTGGGGAAGGTATCATAAAGTATTATAAGGGTAGTATTATGTTTGAGAGGAGGTATATGGAGATTTCATAGAGTATGAGAAGGTTTTTTGAGGTTTTTGAAGGGTTAGTTTTAAATAGTTTTCTTTTTTCATATTGAACCTCCAAAATTGATTTTTTTTTTGGAGGTTTTCAATCTTTCTTTCCAAACACAGTATAAACCAATATTCTAATTTACCCTACCTTAATATACCTTACTCTATTTTATTAAAGCTCAAAATATCTCCATCCAAACATAACTTTAGAGATTTTTAAAATATCTTATTGACATCTTAAACTAATTTCTAAATAAAAGGGGAAAAAAACCATTTTAGCTGGCCATTGATTTTCACAAGAACAATCCAATCATTATGGTCAAAAATGAATGTTGCACTGAATATATACTCCCACCAAATAATTTAGGATTTAATTATTCCAAAAATCAATTTCTTTGTATCTTAACGATCTGGAAAAGAAAATATATATATATATATATATATTCTCGAAGAAAATATACATATTAATTATCAACCAATTTCTTTGAACCTCTACATAGATTATCGCATTTTATGATTATACTATATTCTCAAAGATGATTTTTATTAAGATACTTTAGAAAGCTGTAAATTTCTCTAGCAAAGATGAGTTACAATTTGAACATATATAAATAATAATTTTTTTTTAAAAAAAAAAGCATTAGAATTGGAAAATTTCTACAATTTTTTTCTTTTTTTCTTTTTTATAAAAAACTAAAATTATACTCTTGGTCAATTTATATCTCCATTTCCTTTATATGTGTAAAATGAGAGGTGATAGACTATTTGTACTGGAAAAGATTATCATACTGTTGATTATTCTGATGCACAAATTTTCCTATGAGTATGACCGACCCGTTAATAAAAATTAAATAAGTTGATTAATTAATAAAAACTCTATAAATTAATCAAATAAACTTACAAGCTGCTTTTATAAATGATTAAAAAGATAAAAAAGAAAGATCAGAGACTCAATAATATAAAACATTAAAAAAAATCATAATATTAATCAATTTACCTGCAAGCTAGAGAAACGAGGATGTTTAAGAACAGTGTGTTTCATGTTGGCTCTAATGATAAGAGGATTGATTCGAATACCAAAACCAAGAAACACAATTATGTAGACATTAGAATGAGATTCATGGAACATTCGAGCCACTGGACTCAATGGTTGCTCTTCTGTTTCCTCCTCCTCTTCTTTTCTTACTCTAATTGCTTTAAGACTCTCCATATTTGCTTTCTAACTAATTTTCTAAAAAACCATATATATATATATTTAAATAAGGATATATGCGGACAGTAATTTGTTTTTTGTTTTTTCTAAAGCTCATTAAAAAGGTCTAAAATAAAAATAAAAATTAAATTAAATTAAAAAAGAAGAATGTCTTCTGTACCTATTTTATGGGGCTAATAAATACTTCTCGATAAATTCCAATTAGTAGTTGCTCGAAGTGTTATTGCTGTAACTAATATGTGAAAACATTAATTACATATACATACGGACAAAATTTGATTAGTCGATCAGCCAATTGGTTAACCGATTAGTTAATCAGCTTGGTTTATTGATTTTAACTATATATGGTCAATTTCAAATATAAATTTATATAAAATTAATTTTTAATTCGATTAATACTTAACCATTTAATCGATTAATATATATTTCATAAATTTTTATAGATATATCATAATTATTTATGAATATATCATAATAATATATATATTATAATTTTTTATGGTATATCATAATTATTTATGAATTTATTATTAATAAATTTTCATAAATTTTTTTAAATTTTTTATAAATTCTCTTAAATCAATAAAAAAAATATACATATTAATTAAAATTAATTTTTTTAAAATTTTAAATTAAACTGTTAGTTCGCAAATCCAACATATTTTTGTGCTTTAAATCGTCTTAAATTGATGCTGTTTATGATTAAAAATGTGAGTTTTATTTGGTCTCATGCTATTTTGCTAGATAATGTTGGATTTGACAAAAGGAAGCATTTGGAGCTTAATTGAGAGCATTTTTTTAGGAAATGACTTTGAAGCTGGAATTTTGGAGGACGTTTTGAAGCTGTTTGGAGTTACCCTTGCCCAAGGCTAAGTCCCAGGAGCTGCTGGACGGGGCTGTTTACTTACACAGCTGATACGGCATACTTGGATGTCGTTTTGAACTTAATTTTAATGATAGGAAGAAGGTTAAACACTAGTTTTTAAGGATCTTTTTGTAAATATTTTATTAGGCAGTTATTTTTGGATATAATTAGGCGATAGTTGGTGATTTCTCGGGGTACACGTTCTTGGACAACCGAAAAAAAATCACCAACCATCAGGGATTAAAGGCTGATTTTTTTTTTTTTACGCAGAAACGCTGGTTCTTATGATTTTTTTTTGGGGAAGCATTCTTCCATGATTGTTCGTAGCTAATTTCTTCCAATCAGTCGAGAATTAATTCAAGATTGAAGTTCTTAAGGTTGTGAGATTTTATTGTGCTTATTTACTTCTTTATATTTTCATTGCATTCGTGTTTTCTCTGTGGTTTATTGGGGAAATTATCTCCCTTAGTGAATTCTTATTATTTGATTAAACAGGGCCCGTTTTTCATCTAGTAGGAATTTGCATTGCTATTCATTGATACTAAATCCGTAATTGTTTAGTTGATTTGTTTTCTGTAGCAATTGGTATAATCTGATTGTAACCAGGCCTTTGGGTTATATTAAGTGAGAACACGATCTAATTTAAATGAATCTTGCTTTTAGGTTTATTGATTAGGGCAGGGTCTCTCTAGTTTTTATTGCAATTGATTAATTAATTTCTACTGCTTTTGTTAGGATTGTTAATCGATTAGGGGCTTTTCTTAGCGCTTGTCTTGTTTAGCCTATTAAGTTCGGAGAGATTTTTCGGAGATGCTTTTTCAATGATTATAACCTGTCTGTTGTGTTAATTAAAAGAGTTTATTTTTATCGATGATCAACCAATATGAACTTCACATTGCGAATTGTCCTTGACTGAATTCAACTCTCATTGATCAGGTTTTGATTATTAGTTCAACTGTTTAATTTCGTTTACCATAATTAAATTGATAAATCCCCGATTTATTTTGCTTTTGATTTTTTTCCAGTTTACTGTCAGGTCTGGTTGGCCTTGGGCAAGGCTAGTCCCTAGGGTTCGACCCTTCTCATCCTTTCTACAGTTTTTGTTTTACAATTGAGCAGGAATTATTTTGGTGGTTTCGGCAACCATCAATTTTGGCGCCGTTGCCGAGGACTGGCAACAATACTGTTAATTTTGTTTTTGGATGACCAGGTCTGAAAATCAACCGTTGGAGTACGATTCGGAGATAGAGAAGACAGCTCGTAGGTTGAGGAAGGAAGCCAAAGAGAAAAAGTGGGCAGAGGTGACTTCCACTTCTGAATTTCCTACTGAATTTGAAGAGGAAAGCTTGGAACTTGAGGAATCTTCAAGCGAATCTGATAGAGAAGAAGCTATGGCTGACAACCGAACGGTTAGAGAGCTACAAGCTGTCCCTATTGTTCAACAGCCGCTTTGTATTGAATCTGGACTGATTCACCAACTTCCCACCTTTCATGGAATGCAATCCGAGAATCCTCATAACTTTCTGAAAGAGTTCCATGGAGTTTGTTATAGCATGAAGCCACAGGGGGTTGCTGAAGAGCATGTTAAGCTGAGGGCATTCCCGTTCTCACTCAAAGATTGTGCTAAGGAATGGTTACTCAATCTGCCCCCAGGTTCTATAACCACATGGGAACAGATGGCTCGCTCATTTCTGGACAAATATTTCCCTGCATCTAGAGCAGCCATTATTCGGAGAGACATTAGTGGGATAAGCCAAAAGAATTCAGAGAGTCTTCATGATTACTGGGAGAGGTTTAAAAGGCTGTGTGCCAGCTGCCCCCAACACGGAATGTCGGATCAGTCCTTGATTCAATATTTCTATGAAGGTATGCTAGAAATGGAGAGGAAGATGGTTGACGCAGCTAGTGGGGGAGCTCTTGTAAATAAAACTCCCACTCAGGCTAGGGAAATCATCTCAAATATGGCAGCCAATTCACAACAATTTGGTCAAAATGATGGGTCTACACGGAAGCTATGTCAGGTAAGTAACTCTTCCGTAGAGGATAAGCTTTCTAAACTAACTTTTGTGCTTAAGGATGTTGCCGCAGGACTTAGTAAGCGTGTGAGAGCATGTGAAGCGTGTAATTCGCTTGAACATCCGATGGATGCATGTCCGACATGGCAAGTCGATCAAGAGCAAGTTAATGAAATGGGAGGTGTACATGGACAGCCCCAGCGGTCAAATTTTCCCATCTCCAACGCTTATGATGAGAGTTGGAAGAGGCATCCTAACCTCAGTTATGGGAATAGGCAGCAGCAGAGTTACATACAGCCACGGCCACCACCTCCACAACAGCCCCCTAGTTCAAATCGGTTTATGGAGGACATGATTCAATCACTTGCAACAATGCAACAACAGTCCGCAAAAACCATGTTGGAGCTTCAACAAGAGACAAAGAATATGCAACAAGAAGCAAGGAGTTTCCAACAAGAAACTAGGAAAGGAATGCAGCACATGGAGACTCAAATCAGCCAACTAGCTACTTCTTTAAGCAGGCTGGAGACACAGGGGAAGTTGCCTTCTCAAACGATGGTTAATCCAAAAGAAAATGCTAGCGCCATCACATTGAGAAGTGGTAAAGAGCTGAACACATCAGCCCCAAAGAAGGGCAGCCACGCAAGTAAGAAAGAAGCTGAGAAGGAGGTAGAAATTCAGCAAAGTGAGCCCCCAAAGCAAATTGAAGCTCAGCAGCCCCAAACCTTTAGGGTTCAGCCCCCTTTTCCTGAGAGGTTTGCAAGTTCAAGGAAGGAAAAGGAGGAGAAAGACATTTTGGAGATCTTCCGTAAAGTTGAAGTGAATATTCCATTGCTAGAAGCTATCAAGCAAATCCCTCGTTATGCGAAGTTTCTTAAGGAGCTGTGCACGAACAAGAGGAAATTGGCCGGTGAAGAGAAGGTATTGATGCCAGAAAATTGCTCGGCCATGATCCAAAGAAAAGTTTCCTCAAAAGTGTAAGGATCGAGGTATGTTTGCTATCCCTTGTAGAATTGGCAAAGTAGATATTAAAAAAGCTATGTGTGATCTTGGTGCTTCTATTAATGTGATGCCGCTGTCCATTTACTCATCTTTTAAGGGTTGCTCTTTGAAAGAAACCCGTGTTGTAGTTCAATTGGCGGACAGGTCTATAGTATATCCGGTGGGGTTACTAGAAGATGTATTGGTTCAAGTAGGTGAGTTGATCTTTCCTGCTGATTTTTATGTACTTAATATGGAGGATGATAAATCCTCAACATCTGCTGACTTGTTACTTGGGAGACCCTTTCTTCGCACTGCAAGAACAAAGATTGACGCTTATGAAGGGACGTTGACTATGGAATTTGATGGTGAGACCGTTCAATTTAATGTGTATGAAGCCATGAAATATCCATGTGATGTGTCTAGTGTGTGTGGAGTTGACATAATTGACCCTTTAGTTCAAGAAATGTTTGAATTAAATACTACTGATCAGCTTAATGTAGTTCTTTGCAGGGATATAAATTTGGACAGCATTGAGGAACTTGAGGAAAATTTTTCACTTGAGGAAGGCTTACATGAAATTGTGTGTGGAATGGAGGCAAATCAGCCTTTAGGAACTAAACTCAGGCATGTTAGCTTACCTTCTCACCATGAGAAGATTTTACCTTCTGTTTTGCAGGCCCCTAAGTTGGAATTGAAACCGCTGCCCGAGCATTTGAAGTATGCATACTTGGGAGAAGGAGATACATTGCCAGTAATTATCTCTAATAAGCTTAGTCAGGAGGAAGAAGAGGGGCTGATTCATGTTTTAAAAGTGTATAAAGAGGCCATTGGGTGGACGATTGCTGATATTAAAGGATTGAGCCCATCTACTTGCATGCATAAAATTCTTTTGGAGGAGGGCAGCAAACCAAGTAGAGATGCTCAAAGACGTTTGAATCCACCCATGATGGAAGTTGTGAAGAAAGAAATCTCGAAGTTGCTAGATGCGGGTATGATTTACCCAATCTCCGATAGCAAGTGGGTAAGTCCGGTGCAAGTTGTACCAAAGAAGACCGGAATTACGGTGGTCAAGAATGATGAAGGGGAATTAGTGCCTACTAGAGTTCAAAATGGATGGAGAGTATGTATAGACTATAGGAAGTTGAACGCTGCCACTAGGAAGGACCACTTCCCGCTTCCGTTTATTGACCAAATGCTAGAAAGGCTAGCTGGTCGCTCTCACTATTGCTGCCTTGATGGTTTTTCAGGTTTTTTTCAAGTGCCGGTGGCGCCCGAGGACCAAGAAAAGACGACCTTCACCTGCCCGTTTGGTACCTTTGCATACCGTCGGATGCCGTTTGGACTTTGCAACGCGCCTGCGACTTTTCAAAGGTGTATGGTTAGTATTTTTTCAGATTTTGTAGAAGAAATTATTGAGGTGTTCATGGATGACTTTACCGTCTACGGTAATAACTTCAATGAATGCCTAACTAACCTTACAAAAGTTTTAAAACGATGCATAGAGTCTAACTTAGTTTTAAATTATGAAAAATGCCATTTCATGGTAGATCAAGGTTTAATTCTAGGTCATATTGTTTCATCTAGAGGCATTGAGGTCGATAAGGCTAAAATTGATGTTATAAAATCTTTGCCTTACCCCGCAAGTGTGCGGGAAATTCGTTCTTTTCTTGGCCACGCAGGTTTTTATAGGCGCTTCATCAAGGATTTTTCGAAGATCTCCCAACCATTGTGCAAATTGTTACAAAAGGATGTGCCTTTTGAGTTTACTGAAGAGTGTAGGGAAGCGTTTGATAAGTTGAAGAAGGATCTGATTTCTGCACCGATAGTCCAGCCACCAAATTGGGACTATCCTTTTGAGATTATGTGTGATGCGAGTAACTACGCGGTCGGGGCTGTTCTTGGGCAGCGGATTGCGAAGAATCCTCATGTCATATACTATGCCTCAAGAACTTTGGACAGCACTCAATGTAACTACTCCACCACGGAGAAAGAGCTTTTGGCAATCGTGTTTGCCTTAGAGAAGTTTAGGTCATATTTGCTAGGAACAAAGGTGGTAGTTTTTTCTGACCATGCTGCTCTAAAGTATTTGCTCAAGAAAAAGGAGTCAAAGCCACGACTTATTCGCTGGACCCTTCTACTTCAAGAGTTTAACATGGAGATAAAGGATAAAAAAGGGTCTGAGAATTTAGTGGCTGATCACCTAAGCCGTTTGATATTGAATGAGAAACCATCTCCTTTGGATGATGACTTTCCCGATGAACAACTTTTGAGTATTTACCCGTTAGTTCCATGGTATGCTGATATTGTGAATTACTTGGTTACTGGAACTTTACCGGGTAACTTGACAAGAGCAGAGAAAGACAAGATCAAGAGAGATGCTAAGTACTATATATGGGATGATCCTTATTTGTGGAAGTATTGCTCTGACCAAGTTTTAAGGAGATGTGTTACAAGTGTGGAAGTTCCATCAATTATGAAGTTCTGTAATTCTTCAGCATGTTGGGGTCATTTTGGACCTAAGAGGACAGCTCGCAAAGTTTTGGAATGTGGCATTTTCTGGCCATCATTGTTCAGGGATTCTTACATGTACTGTAAGTCTTGCGAGAAATGTCAGAAAACAGGTGGTTTAAGTCATCGAGATCAGATGCCTCTCACTCCTATTTTTGTTTGTGAGATATTTGACATATGGGGCATTGATTTCATGGGGCCATTTCCATCGTCGTGTGGCAATAATTACATTTTACTGGCTGTGGATTATGTCTCAAAGTGGGTAGAAGCCAAAGCTACAAGAGCTGATGATGCTAAAACGGTGGTTAATTTTGTGACAAGTCACATTTTTGCTCGGTTTGGAATTCCAAGAGCAATCATTAGTGATCGGGGTACACATTTCTGCAATAAGGTTATGGAGAACCTTCTGAAGAAATATGGTGTTACACATCGTGTTTCTACTGCTTATCATCCGCAGACGAGTGGACAAGCTGAAATTTCAAACAGAGAAGTGAAGTCCATTCTCGAGAAGATTGTGAGTCCCAACAGAAAAGATTGGAGTTCTAAGCTGGATGACGCTCTGTGGGCCTATAGAACAGCATATAAGACTCCGATTGGTATGTCACCTTATCGGTTAGTCTTTGGAAAACCATGTCACTTGCCAGTTGAAGTGGAGCATCGAGCATATTGGGCAATCAAGCATTGCAATATGAAGATGGATGCAGCTGGAGAGGAAAGAAAGTTACAGCTGCAAGAATTAGAAGAAATTAAGAATGATGCTTATGACAGTGCAAGAATTTACAAAGAAAGGACTAAGGCCTTCCACGACAAAATGGTATCCCGAAAGGAATTCAGAGTCGGTCAGAAAGTCCTTCTTTTTCATTCTAGATTGCGATTATTTCCTGGGAAATTAAGGTCCAGATGGTTAGGACCTTTTGTTGTCACTAATGTTTTTTCTCATGGTGCAGTGGAGATACAAAGTCTTGAAACCAACAAAATTTTTAAGGTCAATGGGCACCGTTTGAAACCATTTTATGAAGGTCTACAGGTTTCTCAGTCTGAGAATTTGGACTTGGAGGAACCAGAGAAGTTCACTTAAGGAGTTCAAGAATGTCTAACCATAGACATTAAACTTTGGTGCTTACTGGGAGGCAACCCAGCATTTGAATTCTTTTTGACATTAATTTTATTTTATTTCATTTATTTACTTATTTTTATTTTATTATTAAAAAAAACGTTCAGTTTTAATTTTAATTTTGGTTTATTTTTATTTTTGAGCAGTGTTTCTTCTTCCTTAGCTTTTGTACTGTAGTTCTGGGTTGAATGGTTAATGGTTGGCCTTTAATGGTGAAGTAGTACAGCTATAGGATTTTATTTGTGTTTTTACCGAATTTAGTTTTGAAAAATAAGAGTTCTATTTTGCGTTTTAAGTTGAGGTGGTGGTCATTTTTATTTCTCATAGCTAATGTTATTTCACTCTTTTCTTTTATTGTCTACAGCTGTGGGGTAATTAAAAATTACCACACCCATATTCCCTCTTCTCACAAAAACCAAACCCTTTCTCTGCTAGGGATTTACCAAGTCCTCCACGCCGTTCTTCATAACCCAAAACGAAAACACCCAGCCCTAAACCTCACAGCCGTCACCTACAGCCAAGCCACGATCAACCTCCATTTTCTCGGTTCCAGCAGAACACTATTCACATCAACTCGCAGTTCAATCATCGCCGTCCACCATCTACTCGAACTCAGTCAGCGAGACATCAACAAAGAGAAGCCCCACACCGCCGTTCGATTTCCACCAAGAACAACCAAATCGCCGTTCAGGCGATTTACTTCCATTTTCACTTCTGGTCACGCCATTCCCAAATCGCAAAGCCTAATGCGATTTAGGCTCCCTCTGTTTCGATTCGAACAGAAATTACATCGCCAAATCTCTTCTCACCGTTCTTGATCAAATTCTGAGGTACACAGTTCATTTATGGAGCTCATTCTCCATTTCTTCTCGATTATCAAGCATCACCAGGTATGCTCTTTACTACTTGAACTGTTTCCTCGGTCTGCTAGAAAAATTGGGTATTGGTGAGCTATACATCTTGAATTCTCAATTTCTGCTGTGAATTGATTCTGGATTACTTTGCTGATTGGGATTATTTTTTCTCCATGATTTAAGTTATACAGGGGAAATTCTAAGATTATTTTGATATTGGTTTGCTGTGTTGATGCAAAATGATTCATAAATTGTTTGGTATGTGTTCATAAATTCTGAGTTAATGCACAAAATCAGATTCCTAGTTGTTAATTTAATTGGTGAAGTGGAATTGGTTTTAATACATTGATGTATTGTGCAAATGCTAGTTAAGTAGTTTTCATGGCAGAACTAATTTGCTGAATTTCTTGTGAGCTTTGATCTCAATTTCAAGTTCCTAGATGTGAAGTTAGATTGTGTTCTAGTTGAACTGCATTAGTTTGGGAAATTGGTTTTGCTTGTTTTGTGTTCTGTGTTTGATTTTCTTGCAGGGATTTTTTATTCTATCTAATGGCAAGAACCAAAACTACCCCAAACCCTCCACCCATGAAATTAGTTTACTGGCAAGAACCTCCACCTGAACCACCACAGCCCAAAACAAACAAACGAAAGCGAAAGACCGCTACTCGAAGGAAATCTAAGCGTAAGCAACCCACTGTTGCTGCATCACAACCACCTCCACCATCTCCAACCGAATCCATACCGTCATCTCCTTTAGCGTCTTCACAGCTAACACCTACGTCTCACCCAACGCAGCCCGAGCCGTCTTTACCTACATCACTTGCCCCAACACATGATTCTCCACCACCAGACACCTTTATCAGATTTGCCTTTGACCAAGATGACCGGGTGATTGTTCACAAAACCACATTGCCAACCAAACTCACTTGGTCATCCTTCATGCAAACACATGCTTTCAACCAACCAGCAGATCATGTTATTGCAGAACAGTCCACGCTGTTGCCCTCTGCTCATGGACAACCACTTGAACACTCTACCTCTGTTCATGAGCAGCAAGCTGAAAGCTCACCTCCCATCCATATGGAGCAATCTGAAGGACAGCACGAAGACCTGCCAGCAGAGACTGTTGCAGACACTAATGAAGCTGAACCAGTTCCGGTCTCTCCTGCGCATGTACAGCAGGCTGCAAGTCAACATGACAACCCTCCAGAGGATGGTCCTGCCACAGAAGATGTAGGGGAACTGAATGTAGAGGTACCAGCTCCTACAACGCAAACGAGAGCGAGGATTTCAAAAGGTAAAAGTACCTATCCACCCACCACAAGAGCGCTTCGTGGACATCTGCATTTCAGAGATAGTGAACACAAGGAGAGGTACAAGTTTTACCAAAATTGTGAGATTATAGTTGCTAAATCTGTGCATGTTGACACTTTAAAAGAGTTGAACTTGTTTGCTGAATATGAAAAATTGGTAGCTAATATAGGATGGCATGCATACTTTTCATTGAATTATCCATCTTATACTGAGTTAACTCGGGAATTTTATACTACCTTCAGATTTAAGCATGATAAAAGAAAATTCAGCATTTCAACTCCATCCATTCACTTTAGGCTTATGGGTAAAATGTTTCATTATTCAATTGATGACTTCAATGTGGCCTTAGAGTTAGTGTGTAGAGAGGAGGTCTTCAGTCCAGAATACATCAATGCCTATTATGACTACCCCACAGATGATTTTAATCAATTAGTTGCATATAGAACATTCACTAAACTTCCGCATGCAGAATTTGATCCTGGCAGGTCTAGAGCTAACTTGATTCATAGTGCTGTTTTGCGTTACATACACCGATTTTTAGCTTATTCTTTTTCTGGTCGCAATAACAATGCTCCTGTTCTTACGAAAGCTGAACTTTTCTTTTTGTGGTGTATGGTTGAGAAAAAGAGAGTGAATTTAGGTTACTGGTTAGCCGATGAGTTTCGGAGAAATATTAGCCATAAAAGCAAAATGTCTTTAGGTTTCATTGTTATAAAAATAGCTTTGCATGAACGCCTCATTTCATTAGATAATGACTTGCACAAAGCTTGTGATATGGAGCCCCTTGATTTAGCTTCTTTGGACTATATGCGTTTATTATGCCACGGGGAAGGTGGTGCTGTGTCTTTTATGCCTGCAGGTCAGCTAGCTGAACCGACGACAAAGGATTCAAGAGGTGCCGCTTCTGCTCCTTCTGCCGCTGCTGCCCCATCCGCTTCCGCACGCGCTACAGCTACACCATCTGATTTAGCAGCCAGAATACAGCTACTAGAACAGCAACAAGCAGACATGCAAGCTATTTTGTAGAGCAACAATGACTTATTGCAGCGCAACAATGACTTAATGCAAACTTTATTGGTACGGCTTGGGGACAGCCGTGCCGACCCCACTTCTCATTAAGGTTTGCCAGTATCTCCTCCAAAACAGGGCAGTTTCTTATACTCTTCTCTTTTACATCATCGTACCTTGAACCCACATTGAGGACAATGTGAGGAATAAGTGTGGGGGAGGTTTGCTATTTTGTGTTATATTTTACTGCTGTTTTTGTTTTTGCTGCTGTGATTTTGGGGCATAAATTGACTGAGATTGCTGTGATTTTGTTGTTTAGCTTATGCTCTTTTATAGGATAGCTTGACTTGATATTTTGACCTTGCCATGTTGCTTTACTGCTGCTATATACTGCTGTCAACCGATTGCTTCCATGTGAATATTGCTTGAAGTTAGTCGATAAAACACTTATCCTATGACAATTTGAGTAAGATTTGGTGTTTGTTTGATACTTTGTGCTAATATTGGGACTTACTCAATGGGTTTATTGTGTCCTTGAACTTGATATAGAGCTTTTAGGATGTCTTGAGAGGAATACTTTGCCTTTATAACTCGGTTGAACATATGTGAGAACTTTGGATGACTAGACTGGTGAGTGAGGGTGCTGACCTGAGATTGACCTGTTGTTTTGAATTTTAGTTGAAGGCTGTTACACTTTGAACTCTTTAAAATATTTGGTGAAACTTAGTTTCTTTCAATAGGTGTTTTTGAGAGCAATTTTTGAAACAAAAATTTATGAAAGCTTCACGAATGCTAGAGCTCTCCTCTCTGTTCCCTTGAGGCGAAATTTTACTTAGGATGGATCTTACTTTGGAAATGATTTAGGCGTTCTTTTGGCCGACATTAGTATCCTTTATATTATCATACCTGGAAGTTACCGTTCTCTAAGCCCCTTCTAGCTCATGTAGTATGCTGAATGCGTACTCTAAATTCATTTCGCAGCCTGCAATATAGCCATATACACCAAAAGCCATTTGCCTACCACCCTTTAAATGAGAAAATGGTCTTATAGGCTTATTGTTTATTTTTGAGCATGCTAAAGTTAGTGTCTCTATAATTAACGTAATTGTTGAGTCTTACTTGCTTTGTACATAGGAAGTCAATGAAATTGTGTCTTTGATTTATTTAGTTTTGTATTATGATTGTAATTAGTCATGTCATTTTGTTGAAAGTATAAAAAAAAAATAAAAAAAAAATAAAAAAAAATAAAAAAGAAAAGAAAAGAGAAAAAAAAAAAAGATGTGTTAACTGTTTTCATAGCAAGTCATCAAGTAGTTTATTTGGATTTAGTTTGTTTTTATGTTAAGTTGTTTAGTTATAGTCAAGTCAGTCATGTTTTTATGCATTGCTCTATTAGTTTGATTGTAAAAGATCTATTTTCTCATTCTTCTTAGCCTTTACGCGATCCCATTCATTTGTAACTTCACCCTAGCCTTACCCAAGCAAAAGACCTATTGATCCTTAGTAACCGTTTGTCCTACATTAGTGGAGAGGGAATTTGGAGGAGAGTATATGGACGTTCATTTGTGTTTTATATTACGAAGCCATAAAAATATGTTTTATTTGTTTTGGGAATTGCTCAATGAAATTCTTGTTGACTCAAACTTCGTAGGTGTGTGTGCGTGATTTGTGAGTCCTTAGTGTAACCTTTTTCAATTGAGATTCAATGGAATGATGTTGATGGTTGGACTTTCATTTGTTATGTTGAGTTGTTTGAGGAACTTATGTGTGTACGGTTGAGTTATGAAGTGAAGTTCGTGGTTTCCTATTAGATTTGATTTTAAGCTTTGGTTCATGCTTGAGGACAAGCATGAGATAAGTGTGGGAGAATTTGTTAGTTCGCAAATCCAACATGTTTTTGTGCTTTAAATCGTCTTAAATTGATGCTGTTTATGATTAAAAATGTGAGTTTTATTTGGTCTCATGCTATTTTGCTAGATAATGTTGGATTTGACAAAAGGAAGCATTTGGAGCTTAATTGAGAGCATTTTTTTAGGAAAGGACTTTGAAGCTGGAATTTTGGAGGACGTTTTGAAGCTGTTTGGAGTTACCCTTGCCCAAGGCTAAGCCCCAGGAGCTGCTGGACGGGGCTGTTTACTTACACAGCTGATACGGCATACTTGGATGTCGTTTTGAACTTAATTTTAATGATAGGAAGAAGGTTAAACACTAGTTTTTAAGGATCTTTTTGTAAATATTTTATTAGGCAGTTATTTTTGGATATAATTAGGCGATAGTTGGTGATTTCTCGGGGTACACGTTCTTGGACAACCGAAAAAAAATCACCAACCATCAGGGATTAAAGGCTGATTTTTTTTTTACGCAGAAACGCTGGTTCTTATGATTTTTTTTTGGGAAGCATTCTTCCATGATTGTTCGTAGCTAATTTCTTCCAATCAGTCGAGAATTAATTCAAGATTGAAGTTCTTAAGGTTGTGAGATTTTATTGTGCTTATTTACTTCTTTATATTTTCATTGCATTCGTGTTTTCTCTGTGGTTTATTGGGGAAATTATCTCCCTTAGTGAATTCTTATTATTTGATTAAACAGGGCCCGTTTTTCATCTAGTAGGAATTTGCATTGCTATTCATTGATACTAAATCCGTAATTATTTAGTTGATTTGTTTTCTGTAGCAATTAGTATAATCTGATTGTAACCAGGCCTTTGGGTTATATTAAGTGAGAACACGATCTAATTTAAATGAATCTTGCTTTTAGGTTTATTGATTAGGGCAGGGTCTCTCTAGTTTTTATTGCAATTGATTAATTAAATTCTACTGCTTTTGTTAGGATTGTTAATCGATTAGGGGCTTTTCTTAGCGCTTGTCTTGTTTAGCCTATTAAGTTCGGAGAGATTTTTCGGAGATGCTTTTTCAATGATTATAACCTGTCTGTTGTGTTAATTAAAAGAGTTTATTTTTATCGATGATCAACCAATATGAACTTCACATTGCGAATTGTCCTTGACTGAATTCAACTCTCATTGATCAGGTTTTGATTATTAGTTCAACTGTTTAATTTCGTTTACCATAATTAAATTGATAAATCCCCGATTTATTTTGGTTTTGATTTTTTTTCCAGTTTACTGTCAGGTCTGGTTGGCCTTGGGCAATGCTAGTCCCTAGGGTTCGACCCTTCTCATCCTTTCTACAGTTTTTGTTTTACAATTGAGCAGGAATTATTTTGGTGGTTTCGGCAACCATCATAAACTATAATAAAATTTTTTATTTTTCTAATAAATTCTATCTAAAATTTTAAATCATTTTAATTTTAATTTCATTTGATTCTATTTCAATTATATTTCAGGATATGAAATTTCAGTTAAATGAGACTTAAAATAAATGATGATAAATCTGAGGGCGTCTTACTAAATGCCATCTCAAATAATATGTGTATCTATTTATAAGCTACATTTTTTTTAATGTAAATTTATTTAGTGCATTTCTAGATTTTTATGTTATGAGTCTTTATTAATTAATTAATAACTTAATTAAAATGAAAGATAAAAAAGAGACTAAAACTTAGTATGATATATTATTTAAAAAAATTACTTTATTAAAAATTGCTTAATTTTATTATATATCTATGCATATGTATATGTTTTTGAAAAATTTAGTTAAAAAAATATGATCTAATACTTTTAACCCCAAAATTAAATTAATCATTTTTATTAAAATTAATATATTTAAATTAAATATAATTTAAATATTATATATTAGGACTGTACATGAAGTCCGTGGCTCGAACAACCCGGCCCGGCCTGAAGAGTTTCGGACCGGGTTGGGCTGGCCCGAACCCATACTAGGGTCGGGCCACGAGTTTCAAAGTCCAATTCGAGCTATGCTCGGGTAGGGCCTAGGATTGAGATAAAAATTCTCGAGCCAGCCCGAGATATTAATTTTTTTATTTTTTTTAAAATTTATATTTTGCTAATTTATTTTTTTTGAAAAATTTAAAATATTATATATAAATATTGATATAATAATTTATATATTATTAGATATAATTTAGTATAATAAATTTTTTAAGTAATATTTATAGGTAAATTTTATTAAAATTTTAAAATAATTCATTATTTTTTTAATTTCAAAAAAATCGGGCTGGCCCGACCCGGCCAGGCTCGAAGTGGCTCAGCCCGACTGGGCTTCGGGTCGGGCCACGGGCTGCATTTTGCAGCCCGAAGAAAAGTCAGGCCGGGTTGACCCCGGCCCGACCCGGCCCGTGTACACTCCTATTATACATTGCCAAAAATTATATATATTTATATATTTCGATATCAAAAGTTTTTAAAAAAATTAAATAATAAGCTCTAAATCTATTTAACTTTCTAAATATTATGCATTATTTAGATATTAATTTTTTTTAAAAAAAGAATTATGGCAAATCCATAGATAATTATGGCAAATCCATAGATAATTATGGTATACCCATAAAAAAAATAAAAAAAAACTTATAAATAATTATGGCATATCCATAAAAATTATGACATATACATAATATTTTTATTTGACTTTGAGTCTTTTTCTACTATTATATATATATATATTTCATAAACTACTATATAACTCTATATAATTTCTACAATTATATACTTTTTTTGAATAAACTATTACATACTTCTATTTAACTTATAATTAATAATTTTTTCATAAATACTTTTCTATCATATATATAATTAATTATTATCATAACTTGATTTATTTGACATGTAATTTGTCCCTTTTTAAATTTCTTCAATGATATATACTACTTAATTTCTTTAATGATATATGCTACATACTTTCTTCAATGACATATAATATATAAATAATTAATTTATTATTATTGCATACTTCTATTTAATTTATAATTAATAAATTTTTCATAAATATTTTTTATCATATATATAATTAATTATTATCATAATTTGATTTATTTGACATGTAATTTATCATTTTTTAACTCCTTCAATTATATATACTACATAATTTTTTCAATGATATATTCTTATTGACCCAATAAAAAAATATTTAATTAATTCTTAATTATTTTAGAACTTATTGATTCGGCATCGTGGTATTCATCTAAAAAAATTAACTAAGCAAGCATATTCGGTTAAGTGGATAATTAATTGAATCGATCGAACTGGTTTGATTAATTAACTGAGCCGACTGGAATTAAAATTTAGTCGGTTTGATAAAAAACTTATGCGTTCAAAATTATCTGTTAATATTCAGTTTGGTTAGTTAATTAACCGACCAACCGATAGCTCACCCTTAATTAGAGATGCTATTACTTTCCTTCTATTTAAATTATTATTTTTATAAAATAATTTTATGTTATTTATATTATTTTTTTGTAAAATTAATAAAAATTAATTAATTTTTTAATTATATTTTTATTATAATTAATAAAGTAAGAGTAAAATATTTTTAATATTAATAAATTAATAAAAAAATATTTTAATTTATTTAAAACAATTTTGTATAATATTAAAAAATTTAATTATATTTTAATAAATATGTATGAGTTAAATGTGATAATTTAAATACAATGAAAATAAATAATATACTGTAGGTAATTAATATTTAAAAATTAAATTTAAAGAAAAAAAAACAGTGGTACTTAGTCCAAGAAGTGTGCATAGATATTTTATGAAGTTCTAGAGCAAAAATTTTAATTGGGTAATAAAAAAAAAGCTGTATATAATTAATGAAATAATGGATTTTAATTTAATTTATAATTAAATTAATTAATTAACCAAAACACTGGAAACATATGCTCGATTTAGGGTTTTTTTTATTTTATGAATTCAACATAAAAAAAAATGGAGACTGAATAATATAAACGTTTGTTATGCAAAAAATAATACAGTATTCACATATAATGCTTTATTATATTTCATATTGGATTTAGCGAGATGATGATTACTTGGAATTCTAAAACCCATGAACACAGTTATGCAGGTAATGGAATGAGATTCATAAAATACTCGGGCCGCTAGGCTTAATGTTTACTGATCTTTCAATCATGCTCCTCCTTCTCTTATTTTATTACTCTAACAGGTTCAAGGCCAATAATGGCTCATTTGGTTTACAGGTTGAACTAGAAAAATAACAGAATTATTACTTATAAGGCCTACTTTATGGGCTATGCATCGAAAGCATACTACACATATGGTGTTTTATATATTTACTTTTGATTTACCAAAACTTACAAATTAACAGTGAACATTTTTTTAAAATTAAAAGTTGAAAAGATAAAATTAAAAAAATGAACACTTCTAAAAATATGTTTACTTTTGAAGTATTTTTATTTAGCTTAAAACATAAGATAGGTCACAAATATAATTGCATGTTTCAAAAATTATGAGTAATTTTCATTCGTTGTCCCTTATAAAATGATTAATGCTCATTGTCGTTCTTTAATTACGTTCATTTTTTGCATTAGTCGTTCCATGAATTCATATTGTTATCTGAAGTATACTCTTTACTCTTTTGCCCCCTGTGTACAAACATATTAAAAGTTAGCATTGAAATGTCTTTGATAAGCATATAAAACGTATGATTTTAAAGAAAAAAGAGGTTCTACTTTTTCTAAGATGCAGTTCTCTGAATTTTGACAAGCTTAGATGTCTACAAAATTACCAGCAACCTATGTTAATGAGCAATAGTATGTTATTTTAGAGTCGTTCCTCAAAGAAAGTTACCAACTTATGTTTGTATCCTCATTTTCGATTTAATAAATTATTACACTTTAGATAGGCACATACTTGGTATGTGATCTAAGACTTCTTTTTGGATAAATTGACTCCTTTCATATGCAAGCTTGTCAGGATTATCACTACTAATATTATCTCAACCTGTTAAGAGTGTAACGGGTCTTTATTAAGCTTGTAATGGGCTCAAATTTGAGGTTTTTATGTTTAGGTGGCCTGAAGATGATATTTTGGAGAATTAACGGTGCTAAATGCCGTTAAAAAGTCTTTCTGATGAAGGTTTATTGTATCAGTTGCCAAGAGATTGTCTTTGTTGCTTTTTCATTGTTTGTTGTTTTCTAACTTTTGTTGTCCCTTGAATGACTGCTTCCTTTTACTCCTAGTGAGTAATTTTGCTTTATGTTACTTTTTTTCCCTCTGAACATGTCCCCTCTTTTGCCCCCAACTGAAGACTATGTCTCAGATCATGTTGGCTTTTATAATATATTTTCCTTTTCTTGCTCTTTCTTCACCTTCACTTTTGAGAAATTTAATTTTTGGTATATTTTTCTTTTATTTCTTCTTACCTTCCTTGTCTTCACTATGGGGTATTCATTTTTTGATACTCCCTCCCTTTTTCCTTCTTTTCCTCTTTGCCTTTACCTTGAGGAATTTTGTCTTTTGCCATATCTTCCTTGTCTCCTTTTGTCTTTTTGCCTTTGAGGATCACAATAATCTTTTTTTTGTGCTTGTTGCTTTTTTTTGGTTTTCTTATCTCTATGGATATCGTGCTTTTATCAATTTTTCAGTGTAACTTAGTCCACTTATTCTCCAAAAATATGGTAGGTTAATGAGGTTCAATTTTTGAAGAAGATAAAACTAAATCACATTTGGCTACAAAGGGCAAACTAGTGATGATAAATGACAAGGGTAGATGTAAGGATTGGGCTCACCAAAAAAGGTGCCTAGATCATATTCTCTCACCTATTTGAGATTTGATATTTCACTTCAATGATCCCTTGTAGACTTATTCTAGTAGGAGTGAAATCTTTGAATCATCTGACCATTATAGGAGCCCTCTCTAAGTTAGCATTCACAATTTTGCTTAATGATAGCGATGAGGGGCATGTCCATAAGTTGATTACTTTCTTTTAAGTGAACCTCAAGACAAATAACACAAGATTGTTAGCCCCAATTTTGTAAGAATTCTTTCGAAATCTGGTCGTATGCATTATTCAATGGACAAGAGATGTTTTTAGAAAGAATGTAAGCACAAAGGGGATAAACATGCATATTTTACACTAGATTTTACATAGAGTAAGGAAACTTCCCTTCTTTGAGTAGGTCCGATATTGATTTGAAAAAAAATGTTGCATTTGGTATGTAGATTGCTACTCTCACATTTGTTTTCAAGCTTCCCTAGAAGAGAAATAAGATAAATCAAAGAATGCCCCCTAAATAAAAGATAAGGAGTCTTCTAAAAAGAAATATCAAATTTGATCATTCAGAGATTGTTGAATTCTATATTTTTTTTCATTGGTGTTTATGAATTCAAAGAAATTAAAGGATGCCCCTTTAAAATAGGCAAATGAAGACTATAAAATTTATCATTCGAAGAATGTCGAATTTAATATTTCTTTCCTTCTTCGATAATTTTTGCAAAAAGCGTTTGATTATATAAAAGGGTGTGCTTTCTCTTTCTTCTTCTTCTTCTTCTTCTTCTCATACTCATATTCTCCCTCTTTTTTTTCTCTCTCTACCATAGTGAATTACAAAGTTACTTCTAACTCCTTGAATAATATTCTTTCTCTTCTATTTTTATTCATTTTTTTTCCATCAATCATAATGAGGAGCAAAAACATTGATCGAACCCTTTGGATTTACACATTCTTTGCACACACTTCAAAGTTTTATGCATCTTTGGTATTGTTGAGGGCTTTCTCCTGCTACCATTCCTCTACTCTTATCGTTGGAGGCTCACCGGAGTGTCACTTAACTTCAACGATAAGTTCTTCCCCCTTCAAAGATTGAATGCTTGTTTATTTGCGGATGCTGACTTTTTCCTTGTTGGTTATTTTACTTTTTCCATATTCGTTGTTCTTAAGCTTTTGAAGATTGTCGAATTCAATACCATAGGAATGTTGAATTCAACAATCTTTCTTAGGCTTGTGTCTCTTACCTCTTTATTGATGTGCCTACTATGGCTTGGATTGTTTACACCTGCAAAAAAAATGCCAGTATTAATTCATATTCACTAGTTTTAAGCTTAAAAAGATTTACCAGAGCTTTTAAGGATTTTATTAAGAGTAGGATCACTATATAGAGGCATTGTCAAACTAATTTAGAAAAAATGTCGAACTTTATAATTATGTCTATCTAGATCGATAATCTATAGGCTACTCTAGTCCTTTGATAATCACATATGTTTGCTTGATACTCTTGCCTTGAATTTATTAAATTCGATAATTCAAAATCTATAGTTCAATAATCGTCCGAGATTAAGCCCGTTGAGCAGTTGTTCGACAATCATCCCCTTTCTTCAATAATTTCATTTTTGTATGATTATTGAATTCGACAATCTAGATTGTCAAATTTGATAATTATTGCTTGTTTCATGAATCTTAAGCAATTTTTCCTTTTTTTTTCCTACACATGCTTTTATTTTTTTTTTCACACCTTCCATCAATTGAATAAATCTTATTAGTCATCATATCATATAAATTTTGAACTAACCTGTTGTTTTATGCGGTTTGATGTCAGCTTCACTTGTACTTTTGGCTACCTATACTAGGCTCGTATATGGTACAAGAGTTTTCCTTGATCAGTGAAAGATATTATGAAGGCATCCGATTTTGGCCCTTTCATTAAGATCCTTCACACTTCAGGCTCAAAAATGGATAGGTGTGCTGTAAAGGCCTTAGTGGAGCATTTGATGGATACTTTATACAGGTCTAAACCTATTACCTTAATCTTATGCCATCCCCCAATGTGAAGGAGGGTTTTCACCATGATTTTCCTCGCTCGAGACCATGGATAAAGCATATGAAGGTTTCAAAGGTTGCAAATGATATCTCTGCCTTGAGATCTTCCCTCCAACAACTTTCTTAGCAAGTGATAAAGAAAATTTGTCAATTGTTGGTTTCTATTAATGATAATGGTACACTTACTTTTTCTTCGTTATTTCAGGTGTATTGGCCTGGTGGGCTCTTAGGGATCAAGAGTGTCACCATTGGTCTGATGCGAAACAGAAGCAGAGCCGTTATTAAAGTGTTGTATGATTTTAGCTAATCCCAGTTCCTCTAAATGGTACTTGGAGGAATAAATTTTCGAGTGGCATCAAGGTCCAGAGAGGCAGTCAGTCCCATTTGACATCCCTCAAATAGTGTTTATCTCAAAATCCATTCAGTAAAGGGATGGGTTAGTCAGAGGTAAGGGGAGGACTGTCGACAATTCATGTTTGAACTAGACAATGCCCCATCAAATTATTTAGATTTTGGGAGGCAGAGATTACTCCCTTTCAAGTTTGCTACTCCTTCTGCAGCTAATCCATCTGCCCCTTAGTCTCATCCTACAAACAAGGTGGCCCATGCAAAAGGAAGAACACAGGTTGGTGTTCTTTTCTTGGGCCTCCTTTTGTTTTCTGATTTTCATGCATAGACCTTAATTTATAATTTTTATAGTCTTTGCCTCACACCTTTCATAGGAGAAAGAGGGCTATTGAAGCCTTTGATAGTGAGGCTTTTACATCACATGCCACTTGGGTTCATTCCTTCTCGGGTCATTCTCAACCACCTGCTCTTGCTTTCTCGGCTTCTATGATTCCAAGCATGCCTAAGTGACCTTCTTAGCCCCTCTTCTTCTTATACCAAGTTGGAGAGGTGCCTACTATGGAGATGCTAGTCCCCATTATTAGTGTAGTATCGAGGAACCCTTCTGACACAACTCATGTAGGTTTTCTTTTGTTTTGCTATTTCCATATAGTGGCTGTCAATGATCAAGTTTGCTTTTGTCTTTCATTTCTAGGTTCATGTCCCCACTCATGGACTTATTTTTATTTAAAAAGGAGACAATAAAATTTTTATTTTTACTTCAAGCTCCTTGGAGAAAGGAAAGGAAGCTTGTACCCTCTAACATACATCAACTATTATTATGGAGTAAACTTTCATCTCAGTGAGAAAAATACACTATACCCGATGTGAGGGTAATCTAATCTAGAAATTGTTAAAAACACAACTTGCATGATAATACTTGATTGAAAGTAATTCTCTTGAAATATATATAAAGAATAAATAGAGCTTAGCATAGAAAACATGGAAAAGTAACTTGCTTGACTTGTAAAAATACTTGTCATGTCACTTGCACTTATACATATAACCTGTATTGATGGTTGTCGAAACCACCAAGATAATTCCTGCTCAACTGTAAAACAAAAACTGTAGAAAGTGTGAGAAGGGTCGAACCCTAGGGACTAGCCTTGCCCAAGGCTAACCAGAACTGACAGTGAACTGAAAATTAAAAGTAAAAGAAAAATGGGGATTTGTGTAATTAATTATGTAAAACGAAATTAAACAGCAAAATTGATAATAAAAACCTGAACAATGGGAGGTGAATTCAGTCAAAGGAAGTTCGCGGTATGAGATTTATTTGGATTGATCATCGGACTAAAAATAATCTTTTAATATCAAATCACAGACAAGTTATAGCCATCGAAAAAGCATCTCCGGCCAATCTTTCCGTTTATAATAGATTAAGCAAGACAAGCGCTATGGATAACCCCTAATTGATTAACAACCCTAATACAAGCGACATAATTTAATTAATCAATTGCAATAAACTCTAGAAAGACCTAGCCCTAATCAACAAACCTAAAAGCAAGATTCGTTTAAATCAGATCATACAATTACTTAATATAACCCGAAAGCCTGGTTACAATCAGATTATATCAATCGCTACAAGCATCAAATCAACTAAAAAATTATGGATTCAGCATCAATGATTAGCTATATGCATCTTATTAATCAATTGATTGATCAGTTCAATAAATTAACAAAACACATTAAGGAATATAGTTTTCCAATAAACTACAGTAAAAGTATGAATGTAATAATCAATTAAAAGCAAATAAGAACATTAAAACTTCACAATCCTGAAGAATCTCAACCTTGAATCAACCTCCAACTGATTAGAGAGTTTAGCCACGCATGGCTAATGAAGAAGACATTGAAAAGTTATGAAAAATGTTCTGAAATTCGTAACTATGCAGAAGGTAGAAGAGAACTCCCGTAAAAAGACCTAAAACACGATTATAATGTCTAAAATTAGGGCCTCACCATAATATTACAAAAGTGCCCTTTAAAATATAATTAATTCTTCTTCCTAAGGCTTAAAATAGGCTCAAAACGACATCCCAAGTCGTAGTTCCAATCATAGAATTAAACCAGCCCCGTTCCAGCAAGATTCGGCATTAGCCTTGGGCAAGGCTAACTCCAGACTGCAGCAAAACGTCCTTCAAAAATTCCACCTTCAAGTCCTTTGCTCATAAATGCTCCAATTAAGCTCCAAATGGTTCCTTTTAGTTAAATCCAACATTCCCTAACCAAAACAATAAAAACCAAATAAATTCTCATATTTAAGCACAAATATCAACATATAAACACAAGATTAGGTACTAAAACTATGTTGGATTTACACACTAACATGTATCTTGCACTTGTAACATGTAAAAGGACTCACATTGGGTCCACACTTGCACTTGTACAATTAGCTCTATTTTGGGTGATGCACAAATACATGCCCCTATCCGTTAGGTTTAATGTACACTATCTAACGATTTACCCTCCATTAGTAGGGTTATTGCTTGTGTACATGACAAATTGAAAACCTTGGAAATCCTGCTTGCAAACATAAATTCTTGAAAAAATAGAATATGATAACTAGTACTAAAAACATGGCAATTTTTTTAAACCAGGCATTTTTAAATTAAACTTGGAAGAAACCTGCTTGAAACATGGCTTGAACTTGTAACTTGATAAAAATGAACATAAACTTGAATCAACACAAAATGAGCTTGAATATAAATCATGAACTTGCACTTGGATATAAAAACATGATTGTTTTAACTTGCACAGTTCAAACATTAGGCATTTGGGTTAAGCTTATACTTGTAATAAAACACTACATCAAGTCAAAACACATTTGAAATGAAATTTGAAATATGATTTAAATAAGGAATTGGCATGATTTATTTCCTCACCTTTTTTCCAAAGCTAGCTCATAGCTTGTCACTTCTAAAGGTTCTTTTCTCTAGAGGCTTGCACCTCCTTTTCTTTGTTTTCTAATACATCATATAAAATTCCAACTTTTTATTTTTATGCTATTTAAGTGTTAATTGTGCTTATATCTAACTCTATTTTAATATTAACATGAGTATAATCATAATTTATCTTTTTTTTTTTCTAATTTAAAACTTGAATTAACTCATATTTTCAAGTTAAAAACCTGATTTATTTTATTTAAATATGTACAATATTTTTGCACTGAATCACTTATATTCCCCACTTTAATTAGCAGATTTTGGTATCTATTATAATTAAATTTAGATAGCATAATTTTTGACATATTTTACTTGAGTCTTTAAGCAAAAACTAATAAGAAATTGATTATAGAATTACAACATTCTCATTTTGTTTAATACTTAGTTAAATAATTAATATAGAGAGTTAGTTAATATGTGGAAGAGAGATATGCATAGTATATACCTAATGTATACATAAGATATACATAGAATATGCATTGGATATATAATATATATATGGTGTATACCTAACATATACTTATTATAAATACTAGATGCATAATATATAATTAAAATATACATGATATGTATACATATATATAAAGATATGTCTAACATATAATAAAGTATATATAATGTATACACTTTCACTAAAAGACAAAGAATGATAAAAAGTCAAAATGTTAAAAAGTTAAATATATTTAATATGAAAAAATAATAAAATAAATAAATAAATTAAAGATATTTATGGATAGGAATAAGAGGGAAATTATTTAAATATTTTAGTAATTATGTGACTTCTAATTAAATATAAATAAGAGGGGCAAAATTGAAAATTAAAGTTTATAAATTCTTCATCTCCTTCTTCTTCCTTCAATATGGCCGAATTCCATATGGAGTGAGGAAGAGAACTTGGCTTCATCAAATACACTAAATTTCTCAAGAATTTTCAAGGTTTTATGGTGATTTTGAAGAGAAATCAAGAATTCAAGTAAGTTTTCTTCAATTTAAGTTTGATTTCTTTAGTTTTTAATGCCTATGTGTAGCTCAGGTAGAGAGAGAAATTAATGATAATTGTTAAAATGAATTTTTTTAATGTTATTTTGATAAGTATATTATAATTTTATTCCTGAAAGTTGAATATGAGTAAATTTTGAAGAAGTTAGGGTTTTAGGTTGGTTGTGTGAAAATTCAGATTTTATAGGAGGTTTCAATAATTGCTATAATGATTTATTTTGATGTTATTTTGGTGTGAAAGTAATAATTTTAAGGTTGGATAGTGAATATGGATGGGTTTTGTTGAAGTTTAAGAGAACTAGTAGTGAAAATTAGGGTTTTGGAGCAATTTTAAATAGAATAAATATAATTAATGTCTAATTTTTAAAATGTCTTAAAATAAGATGCTAATGTTATTCTTGCACTTATAATATAGTTTAAGAGTGAGTAAAGTAGACATGCTTAATTAAAGTGAGGAAGGACAATTGGTGAAATAGAGTTGGAAGGAGATTTTACATTAAATTTTGACATTACCAAGGTTCGTACATACTATGATTATATTTTAAATGAATGTACATGTTTGGAATAATTCATTATGACATACTTTAAATGAATGTTGATGTTCTTTTAAGGTAACATTATGTATATATATGCAATGTGATATGTAGAAATAAGATAAAAGAATTATAATATGTATATGAATACGTGTTATGAGCAATGTGATTATAAATGTGTAATGTGATAGCATAATATGAATAAAATAATGAAAAGGATATTTAAAGAAAATGAGTGTATGGTTGCTGATCATGGTATGAGATGATCACAAGAAATATACGGAAGTTGTGAATGAGAAATAAAGAAAGAACAAAATGATATGTTAAATGGGACGAAAATGAGGAAACTGATATTAATGTGAAGAAAGAGAAAAGAAAATGAAAATATTATTAAATGTGGATAATTTATGTGATACATGTTGCCTTACACAATAACTAGTTCTAAAAAGTTGTATTTGATATTGTTTGGCATGCCGTAAACCTTTGGGTGAGACATGCTGATATCATAAATATGATTACATGGGCGAGATATGCTGGTATCACTGACATGATTACTCCTTCAGCGAGACACACTGGTGTCACTAATATTACTGTGCCTTCGGGGCTAGACACAATGGTATCATGATAGATCAAATCAATATTTCTAGAACTTGGTTATTGTGTAAGGATTTGTTGGGCCCAATGCATGTGTTTATAATATATATAATATATATATTATATATATATATATATGATGATGGTGATGATGAGCATATGAGTATTAAATGAATATTACGATGTAATGGTGAATTTTACAATGTAATGATAATAAATAATTTACAAGACAATGTATGGGTCAATGTGGGTTAGGTTATGTAATATGAAAAATGTGCATTGTGATATTGGATGAATAGTAAATATTATATAACTATGGATTTAAACAGTAAATGAAATAAAAAAAATGGGAAAATTAATATTGTATGTGTTGATTGCATGTTAATTTATAGGACATGAGTATATGCTTTGGTATAGAAAATAGTATTATGTTATCAAAGTATATACCACTAAACTCTCGGACTTAGCACGATAGTGTGTATCGTGCACATATTAGAAGTGTATATTGGCATGGCCATGATTAAAATTAGAGTTTGGAGATTAAGTGTGCCACGAGACCAACTCAGAGGAAATTGCATACATGTATAATTATAGTTTTACGCATTTTGGTTTATGAATATGTAATCACTACATTTGTATATTAAGTGGAGTCCTGGGATTATTATATATATATATAAATATAATTAAGATAAATAATATTTCTAAATATGTGCTATTGAAGGTAAATTTTTATTGTGAGGACTTTGGAGAATCGGGATAATCTATGAAACTAAAAGAATATTAGTAAGTGTAAATTGTTTTTGCAGATTGTGTTGATTTGATTTATTTTTGATAATATTGAAATTATAGATAAAATTCTGATAAAAACATTTTCAAAAAAATTTCTTCTATAAATTTTAAAATTATTTTTAGTATTATAGTAAGAGTTTTTATATATAATTATTGTAGTATCTTTGTATTTTAAATATATATTTTACGTGTACAGAGTATATATATTATACGTTTTTAGGGTATAAGAGAGTTATAAGAATCTCATCCCCTAATTCTTTAACTATAACCCGAAATTTAATTAACAAATTAATAACAATACATATGTTTCCTTTGATTTTCAAGTTACACCGACTTGAAGCTTGTATTAGGTTAATAAAATTTCAAAAAATCTTACTTTAATCTTAATAATTTGGTGTTGGATTCTTAGAGAACATTATCTAATATTCCTATATGTATATAAATATGTGAAATGTTTCTTGATTTTGAAGATTAAGAATTTGAATTTGAATTTGTAATTGAAACCAACACTTGTCAAGCTTAACTCAACACTTGTCTTTATTATGCTTATAAACATAACACTTGTTTATTAATCATAATTTACCTTCCCTCTTTTCTTAACAGGTGAACAATCAACTCACCCACCTTAAGACACTTATTCTTCTGCCATTAATTCTCTAATCATCACCTTAATTTCTCATCATGACTAATCATTACATCTATAATGACTATATGTTTTGTTTGATTCCAACATCATCATTACCTTTTTATTCTTCTTTCATTTCTCTTGCACGTTGTAAGCATATAATCAAGGCTTTAACACTTATCTTCCTTCCCCATCCAAAGCTTAACATTTGGTTCATTGTTAGATTCATAACTTGATGCATGGTTCTTACTCAACTTAGATTACATACACGCGTGTCTACATGTATATTTACACATTTTATCTTAGCCCATGTACATGCATTTCACAATAATTAATCATAGATCATGCACATATATTTCAAGTGATGTTAATATGTGTGCTTGTATAAAATTTTATTCTAGCGTCCAATGTATCCATATGTATATATATATCGAATTAATTCGTATAATCTAAATTGGCTTAACATGTGATAAGAGATTTATTTAACTTTTAATGAAAATTTTATTTTTCAATCTAATTATTATTTTGCGAGAATTTGACCATTATTATTTACTAAATTTTAACTTTAATTCTTAGTTTACTTGTAACATTCTACTCTTTTTAAATTCATAATCCAACTTATTAAGGTAATGATTTTATAATATTCATTACTCAGACTTATATAGGGTATTAAAATTAATCTAATCATTCGAATTTATGAAACCCATTTTTATTCATATAATGTCATTTCATAAGAATTAAATTAAGCAAATCTTATTTTGATTATTAACTAGTTAATCTTAAAAAAATTAATTAGTTTTCTAAGTAGATTTTGCTGTATACTTTGTAGTAGTGACCTACGTCGGGTTGGGGTTTGGGGTATTACAAAAAATTTGAATTAAGGCTAAGTTACTATTTATTTATCAAGCTTTTGTGTTATTATTTTTTTAAATGATGATGATTGACTGTGTGAATAGGATATTTATTTTTATGAAACCTAATATGTGGATCTCGAGAGTGTTGTAGCTAGTTTAGTGCTTTGTATATTATATATACATCAATGACATGCATTTTTACAATTTACAACCATTCATTTTACAGTTTGTAAATAAGAAAAGCGAAATAATCACTTCCTCATTGCATACTATTTGCTTAAAACTATAGTAAAAATAAATTCTTGAAATTGTAGTAGAAAAATTAAAAACTCATAGTGTATTTACCTGACGAATGAGCTCTTAACCGCTGAAAGGTTGTTTGCTTGAGTTCCATAATTTATCAAGTACACTCTGTATAACTAACAAAGTTCAAGTTTTTTTTTTTATTTTTTTTATTTTTTATAATTTCTTCTACCAAAAAATTGTCTTTGAATTTTTTTCTCCCTTTTTTCACGTTCTGCATCTGCTCTCTCTCTCTCTCTCTTGTGTGTGTTTTCTTTCTTCTGTTGTGTTCAATTTCCCTTCTTATAATGGAAACACTTTCTACTTTTTTTATTCTCTTCATTCTTCTTTTTCTAATGTTTTTTCCTAGTTTTGACATTTTTTTTATTAATGTATTACAGGTGCAAAAGCTATTACTGAAGAAAAGAATCCTTCATAGGTAGAATCAAATTTATACACCTCTTTGTTTAGGTTATGAATGTATTTATACTAGGAATGTTAATTTGATTAATTAAATTTGTTTATTTTGTCAAATTAACCTCAGTGTTTGTTTACATTTGTGAAAAAAATATAGATTACTAAAAAAATGTAATTCCATATAAATTACAAATTTAAAACTATACGATACCCAATTATGGAAAAGTCAGAAATTAAATTTGTTCCGTGAATCACTATCACACCAATTTTTTTTTTATTAGTATAGACGAATTTTATGAATTATGAGTTTGCACTTAATACATACATTTAATACCAGCAAAAATTTATTTAGAATTGACATCATTATTTTTATGAATTTAGTTATATATTCGATAAATCCTATTCAAAATTTGCAAAATGATTGTGTTTAGCAAAGTCATAATTTAAAATGAATTTCGTAATTTAATATATAGAATACCAAATATGATAATGATAACAAGTAAATTTTATTTATATTTGAGGTATTATTAAGGCTTGTTATTATATGACTTAACTGATTTTGATGTATTTTTACAGAGAAAATAGTTTGAAAGGGGAAAGAGGGTAAAATGCAGAAAATGGCTGATTGAGAAAAAGTGTAAAGAAAAGGCCTCGAATATCAGCCTTGGGCAAGGCTGGTACCAGTTCAGATATGATACTAGAAGGATAACTTTGACATTTGCAACTGCTTACTTTTTTTGGGATATTTTAAAGTTATAAATTTTAGTCGATGTCAAGAGCTATTTCTAATTTTACATTTCCTTATTAGATTGATATCGATTAAGGATATTTACTATTGTTATTTTTTATTATTTTCCTAATTAGACTTAGAATATGAATCTTTTAGATTCAAGAATATATAAGCCAGATGATTCAGCAACCCTAGCTTACTTCACGTTTTTAGCTACTAGATTATTTTCAATGCATAGAAGTTTTCTTATTAAGCTATGAACAACTAATTTTCAATTTGGTTGAAGGATAATGAAAGTTTAATTCGTAAAGATTGTGACATCTAATCAATTTATCTCTTCTCTTCTTTAATTCTTATTATTCATATACTCTCGATAGGTTATTTATATTATTACTTTGCTATTTGATCAATAGAGTCCATTATTTATTTTAGTTAAACAATATACCACCATTCAAAACTCTTGAATATATAATTATTTTTGATATTTTGATATTAGTGGTAATTAGATATAATACTAATAGAATATATAATCTAATTAAATAAATTACACAGTTGAATTTATTGGTTAGAATCAAGTTCTTCTGATTTCTAAATTTGTTAGTAATTAGTTCCTAAGCACATTTCTATAAATAGATAACTAACACAAATTAATTATAGAATGTTTCTTAATTAATTTACAATTATGAAAGAATTGGTAGTTGCAAGCTTGTTCAATACTAGAACTAATTTATTGAAAATTAGGAGAACAAATCTTTGAGTCAAGGATGAACCTAATAATTGAACTGAAATTATTCCTTCAACTAAATTCACTCTCATTAATAATTTCAAATATTATTTATTGTCTTTAATTTTGTCAATTTATAATTTTTATTTAATTTTCAGAATTATTAGTATTTTAATTTTTGATTTTCGAAAATCATCCATTTTTAATTTTCGTTTTAACTATTTTCTTGGTTCTAAAAGATTTTTAATAGACAAACATTTCCATGTGAATTTAACCTTATTCACTACTATTATAAATTTATTTTTTGTAGGAATATGAATTTAATTTTGGTGTCGAAGATAATTTATTTATAATTTTTTTTTAAAAAATATATCAATAAAATTATTTACCTATTGATTTTTTTGAAATATGATTTAATACTTTTAGTTATTTGAAGTAAGAATTTGAAAAAAGTAGGCAGATATAAGAACTTATGTAAATTTTAAAAATATACATTTTAATTTTTAAATAATCTATAAAATTAGTTTACAAGTTATATTGTGTTACTTAGAATAAATATATTTTTAATTTTAAAAATATTTGAAGTTCGAAAATAAAAATCATATAAAGAATTAAGGATATATTAATAGTTTGAGTTGGGACAAAACTTAAAAATTAAAATAGAAAATTATTAAAAATTAAATAAAAGTGTAAAATGATGGGCACATCAAAATTTGAACGGCACTTAATTTGTAGCTCTAAGGGTAATGAAAAATTTAAATGGGGGGTATCATTGTGCTATGGATCATAGGATTTCCCAGAAAATTATATCGGTACAAAGAGGTATTATTATCTTTATAGAATAAAATAGCGATTGAATTTATAATAAAATTTTAAAATTTTAAATTTATTCGGCAAAAATATAAAATAATTATGTTAAAAATACTTAAGAATTTTTTTATAAAAAAATTCATGCAAAATTAGTAAAAAAAATTAATTTATTCTGGAATTTGTCCAATTTGTGATTAAAAAAAAAAATTAAAGATGCTAATTAAGGTTAAAGATGTTGGATTGAATGTTCACACCAAACATACTTATAGGCTTTAAAAATTTTCAAGTGTTATTCTAAAAAAAACTTAGGGTTTCATTAGAAGCATTCAGAGAACTATAAATTCTTCTTTATTAAATCTGAGTTATAATTTAGCAATGGTTTTCAAAAGCGTTAAAATTTCCAAATTCTACCTTTTTTTTTTTCTTTACATGAATAATTTCTAGTTTATTTAGAATATCTCCATGATTCCTTCAAAAATTAATGAGCACAAAATTAGAAGGAATTGATTTTGGAAATAATTAAGTGGCCCAAAAATTCCTCCAATTTGATTCCCTTTAAATCACTAAAATCACTCTAAAAAATTTAATTAATGGGATTGATTTCTGAAAATTAGTCCATGGAAGATTTTGTGATGGACAAAGTCTATAGAAGGAGCATGGTTTGGGTCCCTAAAACTATTCCAATTATTTATTACACCATCAAATTTTAGAATAGGAATAAAGCTTTAGAAGCTCTCAAATTTTGGTGTTTTCTTCATTCTTCAAGAGAGTTCTTGGATTGTCATTGGGTAGAGGTATATGATCAATTTCTTCTGCTGTATATATATGTTAGTCATTTTGTTTAAGCTTTTTATTATATGCTTATACTTGGTATGAAAGCCTTCTTTTGCCTCTGTCTTGATATATATTTTAATTGAAATAAAACAAAGCAAAATGATAAGTCTAATATATAGAACTCTTATCATTATTAGATATTAGCTACTTTTAACTTGATGATGCTCGTTCATATTTTGATTATAAGACATTAGAAGTTTTAACGTTTGATTTATATTTTGCATGTATAATATATTTTGTTCGAAAATTATTTATAACCAATAAGTCTGTGTTATATTTTATGTCAATTTGTTATGCATACAATGACAATTGGATATTTTAGTGCATTTCTTTTTATATGTTCATATTGCTTATTGTTACATGCAATTTTGTACAAATATTTAAATAAAATTGAATGTCTAGTGATACATATACTTTTATATATTCAAATATCTAAATCACTTAATATATAATTTTACATAATTAAGGTCGGTACAAAGAGGTATTATTATCTTTATAGAATAAAATAACGATTGAATTTATAATAAAATTTTAAATTTATTCGGCGAAAATATAAAATAATTATGTTAAAAATACTTAAGAATTTTTTTATAAAAAAATTCATGCAAAATTAGTAAAAAAAATTAATTTATTCTGGAATTTGTCCAATTTGTGATTAAAAAAAAAATTAAAGATGCTAATTAAGGTTAAAGATGTTGGATTGAATGTTCACACCAAACATACTTATAGGCTTTAAAAATTTTCAAGTGTTATTCTAAAAAAAACTTAGGGTTTCATTAGAAGCATTCAGAGAACTATAAATTCTTCTTTATTAAATCTGAGTTATAATTTAGCAATGGTTTTCAAAAGCGTTAAAATTTCCAAATGCTACCTTTTTTTTTTCTTTACATGGATAATTCTAGTTTATTTAGAATATCTCCATGATTCCTTCAAAAATTAATGAGCACAAAATTAGAAGGAATTGATTTTGGAAATAATTAAGTGGCCCAAAAATTCCTCCAATTTGATTTCCATTAAATCACTAAAATCACTCTAAAAAAATTTAATTAATGGGATTGATTTCTGAAAATTAGTCCATGGAAGATTTTGTGATGGACAAAGTCTATAGAAGGAGCATGGTTTGGGTCCCTAAAACTATTCCAATTATTTATTACACAATCAAATTTTAGAATAGGAATAAAGCTTTAGAAGCTCTCAAATTTTGGTGTTTTCTTCATTCTTCAAGAGAGTTCTTGGATTGTCATTGGGTAGAGGTATATGATCAATTTCTTCTGCTGTATATGTATGTTAGTCCATTTTGTTTAAGCTTTTTATTACATGCTTATACTTGGTACGAAAGCCTTCTTTTGCCTCTGTCTTGATATATATTTTAATTGAAATAAAACAAAGCAAAATGATAAGTCTAATATATAGAACTCTTATCATTATTAGATATTAGCTACTTTTAACTTGATGATGCTCGTTCATATTTTGATTATAAGACATTAGAAGTTTTAACGTTTGGCTTATATTTTGCATCTATAATATATTTTGTTCGAAAATTATTTATAACCAATAAGTCTGTGTTATATTTTATGTCAATTTGTTATGCATACAATGACAATTGGATATTTTAGTGCATTTCTTTTTATATGTTCATATTGCTTATTGTTACATGCAATTTTGTACAAATATTTAAATAAAATTGAATGTCTAGTGATACATATACTTTTATATAATTAGAGTTTAGCCACAACACCTTAATTATGTAAAATTATATATTAAGTGATTTAGATCACGTATCGGTAAATGACATTTGTTGTGATTAATCATATTTTATACAATAAATTTTATCTCAGAAGAATTTTTTTTCTATATTTGTATGATTGATTAGGATAGAATATCAAATTATATTTCTTAATTTACCCACAAGAATTAAAAAGATGAACAAAATTTGACAGTTTTATCATAATGTTATTAGATGAATCTAATTGAATTAAAGTTTTAATTCGCAGGAAAATTTTGTCACTAGATTCATTAAAAAGGATATAATTTGTAATATTCATATTTTAAATATTCAGAAAATAATTAATATGGAGGGATAACTAGTGTGTTGGAAAAGGTGTGTGTAATATATACCTAAGATATACACTAAGTATACATAATATATACACAAAAAATATATAAAGTATACATACATATATACATATTTAAATTGGAAAAGTAAAAATAAATAAATAAATAAAAGTCAAAGTAAGATGGAAAATAATTTATGGTGGGAAATTAAAGTGAAAATATGTAATATTATAATTAATTATTTATTTAATGAAGAGTATTTAAAGGGGGACAAAGATGGAAAATTGAAACTAAAAGTCTTTTTCTTATTCCAACACCTCCATGGCCGAATTTAGAGAGAGAGAGAGAAGGGGATATTTTCTTCATCCAACACATCAAATTTCACTAGAAATCCAAGGGTTTCAAGTTTGTTTTGAAGATTAACCAAGGTTTTAAGTATCTTTCACTTTAAGCTAGTTTTCTTGATTTTTAAGGTTAAGTGATTATTGAGTTAGAGATAGAAATGCTTTAAATTGCAAAAGTGGATAGTTAGGAAGTTATTATGATGAGTATATGTTGATTTGATAGTTAGGTGATGGAAGTGAGCTTATTTTAGTGAAGTTTGAAATATGGAAGTGGTGAAACTAGGGTTTTTGTTGTGTTTTGGTTAGGATTAGATTAATTAATGGTTATTTTGATTAAATTAAGTAAGAATATGATTCTAATTGAAGGATTGGACCTTTGTTTGGTTTAGGAATGGATAAGCATAATTGAAGCTAAAAGCAAAATTTAGGGCTTTTTGAAATTATGGCTGCGAAAATGCTTGTGGTTCGATTTTGAAGCTAAATAAGGTTTTATACATACTTTGACAACATATATTTTTAAAAGTCCATGTTTGGCATAATAATATTGATATTTTGAAAGTTCGTTATTTTGTTTTAAAATGAGGTTATTCATTGATTCTGTGCATTATTTAAAAAATGTGATGTGAATTTTGCTTTGAGTTTTAAACCATTGTGATATGGTGATTGGACACATTTTGGGTAAAACACATTATTGATATCGAGTATAAAGTGCAATATAAAAATTATTTTGGAATGTGATGAAATGTGAAAAATGTGGAAAAATGATGATATGAAATGAGTATGTGAAAATGGGATGTGATATTGTGTGATTAGTTGCCCTGCACAATTACTTGTTCCAAAATATTGAGTTTCGTATTGTGGAGTTAGCATGCCAACTATAAATCATGATTTTTTAAATGCTTTTTGCATGATACACTAGTATCGCTGTTATTATTATGCCTTTGGATGAGGACACTAGTGTTAGACACTTTAGTGTTGAGGAGACTGTCTTCGGGTGAGAATGATACATTAGTATCACATGACATTTGGTCTCCAGTGTTGGACCTTTGGGTCGCGATAGGCTAAATTAATCTTTTTGGAATCTGAATACTGTATAGGGCTTTATTGGGCCCAATGTATACTAATGTGATATGTTTATATGATTTACGAGACTATAAACTGTGATTTGAGCATTGCATTTTCATTTAAAGATGAATGCATTTTATATAAATAAAGAAATATTTGTTTTGAATATTTTATGTTATCAAAGTATGTACCACTAAATTTTTAGCTTAGCACGATTAAGTTGTATTGCGTAGGTGACATGGAAGAGAATGGAAACCCTAACAAATTTGGACAGATATAGGATTGAGATTGTTATTGAAGTGTGAGCCACTTGCCACTAGACCCATATTGCCAGTGTTACTCTACATTGCATGTATATACTTTTTCCCTTTGGATATGTCTTAGAGAAATGGTGGATTTGTAAAAATGGAATTTTAAGAGTGTATTTTATGTAGGTTGAATTATTTTGATTTTGGGATTTATTAAAATTACAGATAAAACTCTGGTGAAGTTTTCCCAAATATTTTTATATAAAATTAATCAAAACAATATTTTAATTATTTTTTTAATTGCTATATACATATATTTATATACCTATTGTATTACATTTTTGAATTATATTTATTTTTGTATGAATGAGAGGGATTCTGCAAATAATTACTGTAGCACTCTTATATTTTATATATGTATTATACGTATATAAAGTATAAGGATGTTACATAATTTGTATTGGCAAAATATGTAATATGTTTGTTAGTCTCAATTTACTTAATGTATGCAACATCCACATTTTTTTAATATACATAAAAATAATTAATACTCACTCCATCCCACTAAGGTTGTCCACTATTATATTTTGGGACGTTCCAAAATAATTGTCCATTTTTATTTATAGAATGTATTTGATGTCTTTTTTTCTATTTTACCCTCTAATAAATTTATACTTTAAACAAGAAATTAATGATAGTTTAAACTATTTTTAAGATAAAATAATATATGAACAAGGGTAAAAAAAGAGAAATACAAATTATCAATGCATTAATTACATTTTCTAAAAATTTGTAGAAAAAGAAAGGTGACATCCTTTTTAAGACAGAGGGAATAACTAGATATGTTAGAAGGAAAATACATAATATAAACATTGGGTATACATAATATATACACTAGATATACATGATATATACACTAGATACTTAATATATATACACAAAGTATACATAATATATACACTTATACATAAATACATATAAAAGTTGGAAAGGTCAATAAATAAATAATTAAATAAATAAAAGTCAAAGGAAGATTGAAATTATTTATGGATAGGAAATTTAGAAAATATGTAATTAATTAATTAATTATTTAATTATTAAAGTATATAAGGAGGGATAAAGTTGAAAATTCATTTAAAAATATCAAAAGCTGCCATCATCTTCTTTCTTATCCATGGATGGCTGAATTTTAGAGTGAAGGGGAGGAGATTTTCTTCTTATAATACACCACAATTCATTGGAAATCCAAAGGTTTTAAGTTGGTTTTGAAGATTAATTAAGGTTTAAGTAAGGATTCCTCATCTTTAAGCTTGGTTTCTTGATTTTTAAATCATGTGAAGATTTGGGTCAGTGATAGAAATGGTTTTAATTGTTAAAGTGGATAGTTATAAAGTTATAATTATGAGTATATGTTGTTTTAGTGGTTAGATGATGAAAGTAAGTTTGTTGGAAGAAGTTTGGAATATGAAAGTTTGTAAAGGTTGTTTTATATAAATAAATTATGAGAATGATTTTAATTGAAGGATTAGACCTTTGTTTGGTTTAGGAGTGGATAAGCATAATTGAAGTGAAAGGCAAAGTTTTGGACTTTTTGAAATTAAAGCTTAGAAAGTGCTTGTGGTTGGATTTTGACGCTAAATAAGGTTTATACATACTTTGTTAACATTTACTTAAAGTGTTTATATTTTGGAATAAACCATTTTGAATCTTTTAAAAATTGTTGTTTTATTTTTAGTGAGGTTAATTATAAAATTTATGCATTATTAACAAGATTGTGATTTGAGCATTGGTTTGAACATAAAAATTATTATTATAGGGTGAATTGTAATATTTTATAAAGTACATTGGTATTATGAAAATAAGGCATAAAGTGATTATGATGATGGAAATTATGTTCTATGTGGATGAGATTATGGAAATGTTATATAATGGTTATGCGAGAAATATGGAAATTGTAGGTTTGAGATGAAAATGTGAACATGGGATACAATGTGTTGTATTTGGTTGTCCTGCCCAATTACTTATTTCATAATATTGAATCTGGTATTGCCAAGTTGGCATGTCAACTATATATTATGACGTTTTATATACCTTTGGGAGAGACACACTGGTGTCGAACACTTCGGTGTCGAGGAGATGACCTTTGGGTGAGAGTGATATACTGGTATCACTTAATACTTGGTCTCCGGTGTCAATGGAGGAGACAATCTTTAGATGAGATATACTAGTATTATATGACACTTAGTCTCCAGTGTCAGACCTTTGGGTCGCGATAGGCCAAGTCAATCTTTCTGGAATTTGAATATTGTGCAGAGATTTATTGGACCAAATGTATGTGATTGTGATATGTTTGTGATATTTATGAGATAATAAATATTACATAAGCATTACATTTTAAGTGAAGCATAATATATTTTGTTCCATGAATACATTGGTTTTAAATATTTTATATTATCAAAGTATGTACCACTAAGCTTTTAGCTTAGTGCGGTGAAATTATATCGCATAAGTGACAAAGTAGATAAGGGAAGTCTTAACAGATCATCACAAGTGTAAGATTGAGGCTATATTGAAGTTAATGTCATTTGCCCCGAGACATGCTTTGATGGTGCTACACTGCATAACATGTATATATATATTGTTTAATGAACTATGGCTATGTGTATATTATAACAATTTCTAAATATGTTTAAATTATATAGTTTGTAATGTTTTGTAAATATACATATAGTTGTACATTATTTGTATGTGTTAAATGTTTCGTAATAAGATGGGAAAATGGTTGATTTGTGAAATTATGAATTTAGGAGTGTATTTTCTAATGTAGGTTGAGTTATGTTGATTTTGGTACTTAATGAAATTACAAATAAAATTTTGGCAAAATGTTTCCAAATATTTTAATATAAATTAATTAAGTTATATTTTAATTATATTTATTTAATTTCTATATACATATATTTAAATGCATATTATATTTATATATTTTTAATTATAATTATTTTTGGCAATAAATATGAGCATTCGTACAGTTAATTACTATAGCACTCTTGTATTCTATATATGTGTTTTACATATACGGGGTATACGTATTGTCCGTATATAGGATATAAAAGTGTTACAATGTAAGAATGTATGTTATTTTTTTTATACAACCATGCAACATGTGACTTATTTTCATATCGAATGTGATATTCCTGAACTAAAAAGAGATAACCAAAAAATATGGAATGAAAGAGTTCTTCTCCAATTAGGGTGGATGGACATCGATTATGCTATCAGGAAAGACAAACCCATAATTGTTGAAACCAGTTCTCCAGAAGATAAGGCTCTTTATGAGTAGTGGGAGCGATCTAATTGCCTTAGTGCAATACTCATTGTGACCACAATCTCTAATTGTATTCGAGGTTCTATCGATTAGTATAAAGATATCAAAGCTATATTGAAGGCTATTGATGAGCAATTTGCAACTTTAGATGAGGCACTTGCTAGCACCCTATTAATGAAGTTTTCATCCTTAAGGCTCACTAGTGTGAGAGGTGTGCATGAGAACATCATGCAAATGAGGGACATTTCAACTCAGTTGAAAACTCTTGAGGTTGAAATGTCTAAATCTTTCCTTGCACACTACAGTTTGAATACCCTTCCACAGTAATATGGACCCTTAAAGATCTCTTATAACACACATAATGAAAAAAGGTCGATTAATGAGCTCTTGACCATATGTACAAGAAGAAGATAGGCTGGCAATGGAAATGGGTAAAAGTGCTATGTTGGCAATACAAGAAGGGACCAAGGAAAAATGCTACCCCAGCATGGAATATAATAGGAAGCAAAGTGTTTCTTTTATAAAAAGAAGGGACACATGAAGAAAGATTTTACTAAATTCCAGAATTGGATTGAGAAGAAAGCTAAAGCAATCTCAATTGTTTGTTATGAATCTAATATAGTTGATGTAAATCATAATACATTGTGAATTGATTCTGGTGCTACAATCCATATTTTAAATACCTTGCAAGATATGCAAAACCTAATGAAACCAGTGGGAAGTGAGTAAAGTATCTTATCTGGAAACAATATTAGTTCACATGTGGAGGCTACTGGAACATGCATTTTAGTACTAAATAATGGCTATGTTCTAGTTTTGGAAAAGACATTTTATATTCCAAGTTTCTCTAGAAATTTGATTTCAATTTCAAGACTTCTGTTATAGTTTTGGAAAAGACAATTTATATTTCAAGTTTCTCTAGAAATTTGATTTCAATTTCAAGACTTGTACCTTTGGGCTATTTCTTTAACTTTTTAAAAAATTTCAATTTATTTTATAAATTTGATCTTGCTGGGAATAGTAAATTGGCAAATGATCTTTGATAGAGTGAAAGTTTGGTTAATATTTTATATAATTCTAACAATGATTTTAATTATTTTGCAATTGAATTTGATGGATTTTATTTATTTGAGTTAGAATTATATTATTTTAGCTTGAAAAAGGCAAAATTAAAGGGTTTTAATGATTAGTGGTGCAAAATTAAAGCAAAATAAGAAAAAATGAAGAAAATACAAGTGTCACGCCCATGGCCCTGGGATTCAAATTGAGTCTCCCACATCAAAATTTGAAGAAAAACAAAAGTTCCAGAAACAAAATGGATACCACGACTGTGGCATTGAACAACCACACCCGTGGGATTCATTTCTCTACTACCTGAGCCAAGAAATGGAAAAAAAGTTAAAATTGGCAGCCTCCATTCAAAAGCCACGAATGTGGTATTCAAAGGGGCAATACTGTGGCCCACTTAGCCACCATTAATAGTTGGAAAATGACTCGAAATAATCCATTCCAACCTAGGCCACAACCATAGCACCTATATGCCATGACTGTGGAGCTGAAATCTATGACTTTTAGCCAAAAAAAATTAAAAATTGAAGATCCAAACAGCTGTAGAAAGTTGTGTTCATGCACCTGTCAGCCTTTCACCACCAAGAAGCTTCCAAGCACTCTATACAAACATCTTTCCTCCAAGAATTCAAGCGTAAAAGTTAGATGAGTTTTAGATGCAAGATAGATTGAAGTTAGGATAGAAATTTAGTTTAGAATATAGTTTGTATTGAGAAAATTCTATTCTTTCTTTTGAGAGGAGTGAAATTAGGGTTCAAGGAAGAGATTCAAGAATCCAAGTGAAATTCTTCTTCAATCAAAAGAACTAGAGTTTGTTCTTTCTTCTTATTTCAATTATGTTTTCAATTAATGTTTGTTATGTTTTCATTCCAATTACGAGGAACTAAATTCTATTTATGGTTGGTCTCTTATATTGAATTTACTATGGAATAATATATGCTTATTTGATTTAATTTAAGTTTATCCTTTATTATTTTGTTATCTTTGATCTTAATGCTTTGATTATCTGGCGAATAATTAATTGAATTGAGATGTTGTGTGAATGAGTGAGAGTGGAAGCATAACATTTGTCCGTGAAGATAACAATCTTAAGTAAGTTTTTCACTTAGAGATAAGATTAAACACTTAAGAGGTTGGTTCAAGATTCTCACAAAACTTAATGAATTGGTTTAATTACTTGTGCTCATGAGAGTAGACATAAGGATTAAATTAGTATTAGTTTTACTACTTGAGAGAGACTAAAGCTTGATTTAGGAGAATCCAATCATTAATCAAAAGAAAATTGAATTAAATCAATACTTTAGAAAAATCATAATAAATCAATAAAGGTGACTTAATCCTAAGCTTTATATTATTAGATTTCATTTCAAGCAACTTATTTTATTAAGTCTAGTTAATTCCTAAAACAAATTGTGCTATCCAAATAATAATTAGTTTAATTGTTTGGTACTTAGAAAAATGCTGCTCGTGGGAATAATACTCTACTTATCACTTTATTACTTGATACGACCTGTACACTTATAGATAGCTAGGCTCGAGCCCTAACAGTCTTTTCTTCATTAATTTACTTGATGCTATGAACATTGTTTTACATATTTACACATGTATTAAACGTAGTATTATGAATGAAGATTCCTCTATATTATGGCATTGTAGATTAGGCCATATCTCCATAAATAAAATTAAAACATTAGTAGATGATGGAGTACTTAATACTTTGGATTTTACTTATTTTGACACTTGTGTGGATTGAATTAAGGAAAAGCAAACCAATAAGTTAAAGAAAGGTGCTAAGAGGAGCACATACATATTATAAATCATACATTCATATATTTGTTCCCCAAATATGGACACATATGGTAAAAAAATACTTCATCTCATTCATTGATGATTACTCATGATATAGATATATCTCACTTGCTTCATAATAAGGATGGCGCATTAGATGCCATTAAGATTTTCAAGGATGAAGTAGGGAGACAATTAGGAAAGCAAATTAAAATTATGAGAACAAATAGATGTGGATAATATTATGATAGATACACTAAGAATGGATAGGCACTAGGTCCATTTCGGAGTTTGATCAAGAACATGGGATAGTTGCCCACCGGTTCTCCAGATCCATATAGAGCGGTAGAAAGAAGAAACCAAACATTGATAGACATGGTGTGGAGAACTCTTGGGCATGTGTGTGTTTACCAAAATTTCTCAAGTGCATAGTAATACAATAAGTAGTAAAATGAGAGTAAGGATGTTGTACCCCACTGAGATGGAATTTGAGTAACCTTAATTCAAAATAGCTATTATCTAGAAATTGATTAATTGAGTAATTTAAACTTATAGTAATCTACTTAACTAAAATTTCAAATTTTAAATTTTAAACAATTAATGATAAGAGTGTAGAATTAGGTTTCATTGGAATTTTTCAAATGGGTAAAACTAATTCTTCTTAGTAAGTCTAAAATGTTGAATTAAAGATACCAACTACCTTAAATTTAATCTTTTTATTTCTCAAGCAAGAAAATTATGATGGCTAGAATTTAAATCCCTATTCTCATGAGAAATAAGCAATACCCAATCAAAAAGCTCAAAGGTACAATAAGCAATATTCAGTTCTCACATGTTATATGATTCAATAGATCAAGTAATTGGCGGTCAATCAATTACAAGCAGTAAGAACAAGAGCAACAAATAAAGGATTAAAGAAATACCTCATTCAATTTATTAAAAGCCCATAATTAGAAATTCAAAATCCACTTAATCCCACTATGGAATTAGTTAGCCATAGAAAAAATAAAACATCAAAACAATAGGATTTTGAAACTAAATAAAATATCTATCAAATCCAAATATCAAACAAATGAAACAATAAAAGAATAATAAAAATGAAAATGAAAGTTTTAAGTCAATCAATTGATTTCAATCTTGCTAAGTGAGTCTTGATCTAAGAAATATCAGTAAAATATATAAAATCTCCAAGCATTCCTTCTTCTCTTCCTTATTTTCTTCTAAATCTAATTTTTAGAGAAAAATGATGAAACTAACATTGGTTGATAATTTCCTCTTAAAATGATGTATTTATATCATGCCAAATATCCTAAAAATGTCCCTAGGGTTTTATGAAGTGTTGCCACCTCAAAATTGTGTAAATTAAGTGGTATAGTCACTCATAGGGGTGTGTTTGATGAAATGACACACCCAAGTTATAATAAAATCTTCTGTTTCATAATTTTTTGAAGATTTACAGCTTTAAAAAGTTTGGCATGGGCTTGTTGAATAATTTGGCATGCCCATGCTCAGCAAATCTCTTTTAGATCTTCTTCAAATTTTCTTCAAAGCTCTGTTTTCATTTACACAGGCATGCCTAGGCATTTAGCATGCCTGTGTTGAGTTTTTTTTTTCTTTTTTAAGTTGGAATTGCTCTTGATGGTGAATCTATGCTATCGCAGTATTACCACAAGTGCACGGGTCGCGCAAGTAATAAAATAGTGAGTAAGATATTATTCCATTAGGGACAAGGTAAAATACTAGTGCAAATTTCAACTGTTGTTTAGCGAATCAATAGTTTTTGTGATTATTAAAATAAATGACGATTTACTTAATAGATTAAAATAAAGAAAAATTGAATATTGTGCAACAAAAGTTAATGATGAGAATACTATCCAGATATTGAATCTCCCTAGCCATGGAAAGTATTTATGAATATCAATTCAATTAAATCAAATAATAGAGCTGAATTGTCATTTTCCTAAATTAGATTAAAACCTCTCTCTAGTTAATTAATCCCTGATCACTAAGTATAATGCTAGGAATCTCTTCTCAAGCATAATTAAATAGATCTTGCAATAAGAACAAGGAACTTTTAACCAAAGGGTCTTGTAAGTCTATCTCTATCACTCCAATCAACCTTCAATCCTTATGAAAATTCTGCTCATATCAAGCTTTCTCAAGTCAATAATATGAAAATTGCAACCAATCAATAAGCATACTATTATTAATTGGAAATAAGAAATTAAGAATCAAAAGGATAAAACAACTCAATCAAATGATTTAATTTAATAAGAACTATTCAATCCATACAATAAAGCTAGGGTTCATCAATATCTAAATAGATAAAATTTATCTCATGTTCATAACCAGAAAACTAAAACAGAGGAAATAAGTAAAAGAATTCAAACAATCCATAATGAACAATTTGTGTTTCTTCACTTCAATCCTCTAATCTTGGATTAAATCTCACATGAATTCGATCTTCACCTTTACTCTTAGCTGCCAAAAACTCTCTTTTTCTTAGGAGGTCAGCTCTGAAAATAAAATTGGATTCCTAATTCGCTCTTTAGCTCAAATTTTATAGCCCAGAGATTTTTTCCTGACAGGCCCTTGGACACGCCCGTATCTGTGGGTGTGTCAATGATGATGTTTCAAACTTTAATGACATGGGCAGTGACACACCCATGTCCTTCGGCGTGTTGTTACTGCTGCAATACTGAGTTAGGGACACGATTAGAGACACGCCCTTGTCAGTGGGCATATCATAGCTTCTATAAGGTAGGAGTAATGGCACGTTTAGTGACACACCCATGTCTGCGGGTGTGTCGAAGCTTCTGAAAAGTAGTTGAATGACATAGCCATGGACACGCCCATGTCACTAGGCTTGTCAACTGAAGAATTTGCCCAAAATAGCTCATTTCCTTGTCTTTCATACGTGATTCCAGCCTAAAAAATCTTAAGGTCCCAACGTGTCAAAAGTTCCTGGAGTCAACCCTAATAAACACTCGAACAAACAAATTAAACTCAATTTGACAATAAATATATTAAGAAATAGGGGTAAAAATATCATCAATTATACACTTATCAAATTCCCCCATACTTAAGTTTTTGCTTGTCCTCAAGCAAACCAAATCACTATAATAGGTAGAAATGAAGGACCCCTCTATATCCAAAGAAAATAAATATTTTTACAATACTTGAATTAGAAAACCCAACATTCTTAACCAAAAATTAAATCTCAAACATGATAGTTGAATTAAGAAGTTTGAAAATAAAAATCTTACAGATCTAAAATCTAAAAATTCAGAGTTAAAAGATTGAGCATAAATTCCAAGAACTCAAAAGTCATGAACGAAGTAAGAAAGTTTAAGTTTTCTCTTAAGTTATTTGACCCCTTCATAAAATGCATTGCATGAAACATTATTATTATTATTTTTTTTCAAAAAGAGTCTGACTTGTTTGAACTGATACTAACTTTTTAACGCGAAGGTAAATATTTGTGATGCTGACCCTCGGTTACTCAGTTAGAATCACCATTCAAATGGTTACTAGCACTATTCATGATTCCAACTCATTTGTTTCAATTCAAGAGTCAAAAAATTTTAAAAGCTCCTAAAAAATTATTTTTATTTATTTATTATTTTTTTAGTAAAGTGGTCAGGAACTTAAGATAATAAAGATGTCATAATAAGTTTGACTCAAGTATCTAAAGAATTGGAATGTGCTAAAAATGTCACTAAGGTTTTAAAATTTAGATGTATAACTCTCATCAATCAACTACCTAATTCAAACTATCACATTCGGTCTTTAGCAATCAATTAAGAAAACTGAGTCAAATTCAACAAGAAATTTTCGTTCGTTAAATCAATCATTATTTTAATAAAAGAGGAACCATTTCACTTCATATTATAATAGCAATCTAGTTTACGTAAACCCAAAAATAAAATCAAAGAAACTAATGAGACAAATGCATCAAATGGCAAGAGTGAAAACAAAAGCTCAATCTATAAATATACCTCTCCCCCACACTTAAGACGCACATTGTCCTTAATGTGTGTAAAATAATAAAAAAAACAAAAGAGAGAGAGAACTCCCCTAACATGTCATGAATCGACATATATGAATATGGTTCCAAAAGCGTTGCGATGTTGATTGAGCTATAGGATAAAAAAATGGACATAAAGAATTGTGAAGGTTCAAAGACATATATAAAAAAATAATAAAAAATATAAATATAAAAATATAAAAATTAAACATATAGTCATCCATAAGAAAATAAAAATAAAAAGAAAAATAAAATAAAATAAATAAAAAATGAGCTAGTCGGTCATGGGTTCGGCACTGGAATCATTACTAGCGCCAGTATCATCACCGTTGGCACTAGCATCAACACTATCATCATCGTTCGAAACATCAACGCGGGGTACTGAAGGTTGGTACGGTGGTGGCATAGGCTGTGGAGGGTTAAATCCCTGAGATCTCCAAAACTCAAGTATAGACTGCTCGAGCTATTGCCTCTTTAGTATCTCGTGATCCAGTTACGCTTGGAAGAATGAGTAGTGCTGCTCCATGGAACGCCGAATCTGATCCTGTTGAGTTAATAATTTATTTTGGTTCAGTTCGATGTTTTTGATTTTTCCTTCTATCCTACATATCTGGCGTTCAAACTCAGTTGGTTTTCGGTCATCATCCCACTCAACATTCACAGAATGATGCCAGTCTCTGAAGGTAGGGGCTAGAGTAAAAGATGGGCCAGCTGAGGAAGAAGGTCTGGCAGTGGTGGACGAGCCAGGGACGTCTGTCTGTGGAGATGGAGTTATGTCAAAAGTGGAAGAAGGAGGAACTGGCTCAAAATTCGTAGGAAGAACTGGCTCAAAATCAGTGGGTGGTGCCTACAAGTCCACCACCTTCTCTAGGTTTAACCATTTCAAAGTATCCATACCCAATAATTTGGAGAGCCCATCCAAAGTCATCGGGAGGCATTCATCCAAAACTCCTAAACTACGAGCAAGTCTCGTGATATACATGCCACCATGCAAGTTACTCGGTGCCCCTTTCTTGGACTGCTCATAGAAAAAGAGCGTGATAGCGTGAGCTACGTTGCAGCGGATCTTCTGGACCATGCAGTTCAAGAAGAATAGCTCCCTCAGGCCAATAACTCATATACTGGTAAGTTAAGTCGCAATGGTGTGAACCAATATATTATGTACCACTCAACGAGGGAAGGACTCAAAATTTGATGCCTTGGATACCTTCGGCTGATACTTGGCGGCATTCGATGCAAACGTGCTCCAAACCCTGGGAGGGATGACATCGTACTCCATAAAATCTACCTCGAAGTTAAGATACTCTTCGGTCTGCACCTCCTTCATAGTAAATAAACCCAAATGCACGCTGAGTTCATTGATGCTCATGTGGAATTGCTGACCTCCCATCCGAAACTTCATCGGCAACTCGATGATGGAGATCTTATTTTTATCAAACTAAAAAGTGCAGAAGAACTTTAGGGTTAACTCTCTGTATGAAGGCTCATTGATGGAGAAGAGTTATTCCCATCCCTGCTGGTTTATCAAATCCCAGACCTTGGTCAGTATGTTGTCTTGCTCCATGGCACCCCAATCCAAAACCCTAGGTGGCGACCAATCCTTGTTCCCTAATAGTTTGAAGTTGAGAATCGAAGGCACTTGTGGCCGGCCATAAATTTTAAGATTGGATGTGTAGCGGGTCGGCTTGAGCTACCTTCACCTCTAGCCAGCTTAGTTGGTAATTTGGACGGCACTTGTTTGCTTGGACCCATGATCTATAAAATAAACAAGAATAGCCTCAAAAATAGAGTACACCAAACAATCAAAGAAGAGCAACACAATAGACCAACCCAACGAAACCAACAATAGAAATGCATTATCAAATAATAAAAATAATATAACTAAACCAAAAAAAGCGATGAACCAATTCTCAACAAGGGCAATTTTTTTAAATCCACACAATAATCAATCTCCATACCAGGCATTGCTCCAATTCAATATCATCCTAGCCCAATGGAACAAAAATAAAGGATTTCAACTCATTATGCATAAACAATCAATAACAGTGTGCCAATGTATGCATCTTAATTCTGGCCATAGAATCTTCAAAAACACAATGAGTAAATCACAACAAATCCACAAAACTAAAAAAAAAAACTCGAAATTCCATAGTCAAAAACTCAAAATCCCTAGAAACTGGCTATGGCAAATGACCAAATCCAAAACAAAATAAAATAGAGTCTCTAAGAATCCAAGAAAATAAAGTAAATTCAACAATCAATAAATCTCAAAGAATATCCAAGCAAATCGCAAGAAATTGAGTGTTGAAATCCCAAAAAAAAAAATCACAAGAAGCAAAATAAAATTTCAAAAGTTAAGAGTATGTACCTAAATAGCGTGAAGACTGCGATAAAATCGAAAGAAAAATGATTAAATCCCCTCCAAATCACAAAATGGGAGTCGAAATCCCCTCTAGGATGAATGGGTATGTGATTTCGAGTGTGGGAGTGTTAAGATTTGATAGAAAATTGAAAAAGAGAGGGGAGAGGAGAGAGGAAATTATGTTTAATTCAAAATTGGGTACCACTTAAAAACCTATAGACACGGCCGTGTCTATGGGGGGTGTCATAACTACTGCTTTTGAACTAGAATGACATGCTCATTGATACGGGAGTGTCAGTAGGTGTGTTGTAGCTATTGTGACTCAATTAAATCAACACGACCAGTGACATGGGCATGTCACTAGGCGTGTGGTTGCTACTATGAATCTCAATTTTAACAAAAAGGACATGACCAATGACACAGGCATATTGTAGCTACTATGGTGCCATCTAAATGACACATCCAGTTACACAGGCGTGTCATTGGTCGTGCCCATGTCATAGCTACTGTCTCTGAAATTAAATGATACGCCCACTAATATGGGCGTGTTTATAAATCAAGCTCAAATTACCCCTCAAAAGAAAATTTTCCTCTATACATTCAAGTGAACTCAAAGCAACACACCACCAACCAATAATAGAAGAATTAAAAACCAATGAAACAAACTAAAAATATTAAAATTAAAGAAACAAATATCAAAAACAAATAAAATAGTGAGTTGTCTCCCACCCAGCACTTCTTTAACATCATATTAGTTGGACATTCAGAATTAGTTCATCTTTAGTCTTGGAGGTATAAAACCTCCTTCAACTCACTCAAGTCCCCCTTAAATACAATTTAAGTCTTTGCCCATTAATCTTAAAAATCTCTTTTTCTAGTGAGTAATTTCGATTGTCCCATAAGAAAAAACTTCTTTGACTGTAAACAGACCAGACCATCTTGATTTTAACTTACCTAAAAAAAGTAGAAGCCTCAAATTGTACAATAATACATGATCTCCAACTTGAAACTCTTTCCGTTCCTTAATGTGAGCATCATGCCATCTCTTAGTCCGCTCCTTATACATCCTTACATTGTCATAAGCTTCTAATCTCCATTCATCTAGCTCATTGATCTGTAATTTCCTCCTGTCACCTGCACTAGCTAGATCAAGGTTAATATGTTTTATAGCCCAATAAGCATTGTTCAATTTTCATAGGTAAATGACAAGCCTTTCCATTTACTAACCTAAATGACATAGTACCCAAGGGAGTTTTGAATGCAGTCCTAAAGGTTTGTAGAGCATTGTCTAATTTCTCAGACCAATCCTTTCGGGATCGCTCTACAGTTTTTTGAAGGATCCTTTTTATTTTTCTATTTATGTTCTCAACTTGGCCACTAGTTTAGGGATGATAAGGAGTAGAAAACCTATGTGTAACACCTAGCCTTTTGAAAACTTTCTCTAGCTGAGAGTTACAAAAGTGAGTACCCCTATCACTTATGATCGCTTTTGGTGTACCAAATCGAGAAAATAACTTTTTCAAAAACCTCATCACTACCCTAGCATCATTCATTGCTAAAGCTTGGGCTTCAGTCCATTTAGAGACATAGTCTATATCTACAAGAATGTATTTGTTACCAAAAGAACTAGGAAATGGTCCCATAAAGTCAATCCCCCATACATCAAAAACTTCACACACTAGAATTCTATTTTGGGTTATCTCATACGAGAGGAGATGTTTCTAGTTCTTTGACAACAATCACAACATTTCACAAAATCTTATCTATCCCTAAACAGCGTGGGCCAATAACATCCTGATTCTAGCACCTTTTGAGCAATCCTATTGGCTCCCATATGACTACCAGCTGGTCCAGCATGACAATGACGAAGAATATTCAATGTTTATATCCATGCCACAACGCCGTATCACGTGGTCCTTACATATCCTAAACAAGAAAGGATCCTCTCAGAAGTAATATTTCAAGTCAGAAAAGAATTTCTTTTTCTCTTGATACGTCATATATTTAGGGAGTTCCCTAGCAACCAAGTAATTAGCAAAATCTGCAAACCAAGGCACTTCAAAAGTTGAAACACTTACCTCACTTACCATGGCGTAAAGCTACTCATCAGGAAAATGATCATCAGTGTTCCCTTCTTCTAACTTCTCCAAGGTTGGGTTCTCTAAGTGAGAAAGGTGGTCTGGTACCAGATTTTTAGCTCCCTTTTTATCTTGAATCTTCAAATCAAATTTCTGCAATAAACCCAACAAATTAGCCTAGGCTTTACATCTATTTTGGCAAATAAATACCTCAAAGCCGAGTAGTCCGTATACACAATCACTTTGGATAAGATCAGATATGATCTAAACTTGTCAAAAGCAAAAACCATCGCTAGAAGTTCTTTCTCTGTAGTTGTGTAAATGGCTTTGGCTGCGTTCAACATTTTGCTTGCATAATAAATGGGCTAAAAATGCTTCTCTTTGCATTGACCCAAAACTGCCCCCACTGCAATATCACTTGCATCACACATCTATTCGAATGGGAAATTCCAATCGGGAGCTACCATGATTAGAGCATGGGCCAATTTCTCCTTAAGAGTTGTGAAAGATCTTAAACATTCCTCGTCAAAAACAAAATCAATATCCTTCTTAAGGAGTCTTGTTAGAAGACTAGCTATCTTAGAAAAGTCGCATATAAACCTCTGATAGAAGCCTGCATGTCCCAAAAAGCTTTTGATGGCCTTGACTGATGTGGGGGAGGGGGGGTAGTTTTTCAATGGTTTCCACCTTAGCTCGATCCACCTCAATACCCTTACTTGAAATCTTTTGTCCCAACATGATTCCTTCTTGAACCATGAAATGACATTTTTTCCAATTAAGTACCAGGTTTGTTTCCTCACATCTTATCAAGACCCCTCAAGGTTTTTCAAACAACCTTCAAACGAGCTGCCATAAACTGAGAAATCATCCATGACCACCTCTATAATATCCTCAATAAGCTCATCGAAGATTGCCACCATGCACCATTGAAAAGTTGCAGGTGCGTTGCATAATTCAAATGACATCCTTCGATATGCGAATGTCCCATATGGATAGGTGAATGTAGTTTTCTCTTGGTCTTCCGGGGCAACAGGAATTTGGAAGTAGCCTGAAAGGCCATCCAAAAAGCATTAGTACTCATGCCCAGATAATCTCTCCAACATCTAATCAATGAAGGGAAAAGGAAAATGGTCCTTCCAAGTTGCATCATTTAACTTCCGATAGTCGATGCAAACCCTCCAACCGGTAGCTGTTCTTGTTGGAATTAGCTCATTATTTTCATTGGGAACCACCATCGTCCCTCCTTTCTTTGGTACTACCTGAAATGGGCTCACCCAAGAGCTATCCAAAATTGGATATATAATTCTGCATCAAGTAGCTTAATTACTTCAGCTTTAACTGCTTTTTTCATCTTAGGTTTTAGTCTTCGTTGTGGTTGCACCATTGGCTTGAATTCATCCTGCATCAGTATTTTGTGAGTGCAATAGGATGGACTAATACCCTTGATACCTGCTATCTTCCAAGCTATAACTTGCTTATTCTTTTGTAACAACTCAATGAGTTTTACCTTCTACTCAGAAGATAGGTGGAAACTCAAAATAATTGGTAATTTATTCTCCTCTCCTAAGAATCCATACTCAAGATGATTCAGAAGGTTTTTTAAGTTCTAAATTGTGTAGATCTATCACAGATGGTCGCGGCTTTTGTTCTTTTGGCATTTCAATGGTTTCATATGCCCAACTCTTAAATGATTTACTTGCTTCAAGATAAGCAAGCTGCTCCAGTGCTTCTTGATCCTCAATATTATCCTGCAATAAATACAACTCAAGGGGATCCATGGAAACAAATGCTCAATGATATCATTACATGAATCCACCTCATTGAGTGTAAAGTGGGTGCTTCATAGCATAATATATATTAAAAATAACTTTCTCGCTTCCCACTCTTAAGGTTAATGTGCCATCATGGACATCGATAAGTGCATAGGCTGTATTAAAAAATGGCCTACCAAGGATAAGCGAAACATCTGCATCCTCATCTACATTAATGACAACAAAATCATTGGGAAAATGAAATCTCTGACTTTTAGCAACACATCCTCTATAATACTATGAGGGTGAATTACTGACTTATCAACAAGTTGAATGGTCATGAGTGTTGGTTTAGGTTCTCCGACACCTAACTCTTTAAACATCTTATAGGGCATAACATTTATGCTAGCCCCCAAGTCAGCCAATGCACTTTGAACTTCAAGATTACCTATCTAGAATAATAAAACTACCAGGATCTTTTAATTTCTTAAGCAACCTCTTCTACAAAATTGCTGAACTCTTTTTTGACAATTGCACCAAAGATACTTCCTCAAGTTTCCTTTTGGTAGAAAGGATATCTTTCAAAATTTTAACATATTTGGACATCTGCGATAAAGGTTCAGCAAATGAAATATTAATGTGCAGTTGTTTAAAGAGTTCAAAGAACTTTCCGAACTGAGCATCCATCATGTCCTTGTTCAACCTTGCTGGATATGGCACTTGAGGTCAGTATTGCTTCACTACTGGACTGGGTTCTTGAGGTTGATTACCTTTCTCATTTTGCACTGTAGCCTTCTCACCCGAAACGACAGTAGGGTTATCTTCTTCTTTCTGTGTCTCAACCTCTTTTGCTTGTGACTCAGCCTCTTTTTTAACCACACCACCCTTAATTTCCTTTCCACTCCTTAGAGCAATTGCCTTCAACTGCTCCTTCGGGTTTGCCTTAGTATTGCTAGGTCATCTCCCTTGTGGTCGTTCACTGAGTAACTTGGCAATTTGCCCCACCTGATTTTCTAAATTATGAATAGAGGATTGCTGATTTCTAAGGGTAGTCTCTGTTGATTGAAATCTAGTTTCTGAAGCTGCTATAAACTTCTTTATCATGTCCTCTAAATTACTCTTTCTTAGAGGGGTGGCTTGCTGATGTTGAGGTTGCTGAAATCCTGGGGGAGGCCTTGGATTATTCTGATTATTCTAGGAGAAATTAGGATGATTTCTCCACCTTGGATTATATGTATTGCTATAGGGGTTGTTCTGCTATTTCCTAGGAATGTTTTCAACATAATCCACCTGCTCCTGTCTAGCAAACATATTGCCACTTTGGCAATCTTGACTTTGATGTCCACCCCACACCATTCACAAGACATCACTTGCATTCATTTTCCTGAAGATGAAGCTAAAGAATTAATCTTTTTATTCATTGCTTCCAACTGTGTTGTTAATGCCACCACGAGATCTAATTGATGTGAACCAGTGACCCTCAGTTTTTCTTGTTCCCTTGGAGTTTTCCATTGATAATTGGTAAGGGCCATATCTTCAATCAAATCCCTTAAAATGATGTATTTATATCATGCTAAATATCCTAAAAATGTCCCTAGGGTTTCATGGAGTGTTGCCACCTCAAAATTGTGCAAATTAAGTGGTATAGTCACTCATGGGGTGTGTTTGATGAAATGACACACCCAATTTATAATAAAATCTTCTATTTTGCAATTTTTTGAAGATTTATAGCTTCAAAAATTTTGGCATGGGCATGTTGAATAATTTGGCATGCCCATGCTCAGCAAATCTCTTCTAGATCTTCTTCAAATTTTCTTCAAAGCTCTGTTTTCATTTACACAGGCATGCCTAGGCATTTAGTATGCCCGTGTTGAGTTTTTTTTTCTTTTTTACTTTGAAATTGCTCTTGATGACGAATCTATGTTATCACAATATTACCACAAGTGCACGAGTCGAGCAAGTAATAAAATAGTGAGTAAGATATCATTCCACTGGAGATAAAGTCAAGTACTAGTGTAAATTTTAACTATTGTTTAACGAATAAATTGGTCAAGTACTACATAAAATTTAATTTATTTCTCAACTCTTCAAAATCTGCCAGATTTTTACTTTCTCTAGTAGTCTCTCTTTCCTAATTTTTTCTCAGTACTAAATCTCCATTAAAAATTATAAATTTAAACATAAGTCTTAGGCATATACATAAACTTATATTTAAAGTTTCATATTTTTCTAAGTTCTTTTACTATGTTTAAAATTATATTTTTCAAACCTACATACTAAGTTTTTACAATAACTTTGCTGGCATTACCTATTTTCTAATTTTATTTAGGCTACAAACCTTTATAAAAATTCATGCAATTTTAATCATAAAACACAAACATATATAGGAACTTGTATCTAAAATATTAGAATTTATATGCTCATTTACCTTGTTTTTAAATTATATTTACTTAACCTTACATATTCTAGTTTTACTGTCACTATTCTGCAGTTTCTACTTTTGATTTTATTTTTATAATTAGACCTTTATTAAAATTTATGCAATTTTAACCATATGTCTTATACATATTATGACCTTATATGTAAAATTTCATATTTTTCTGGGTTATTTTACTATGGTTTCCAATTGAGTTTCTTAAACCTTAAAATTTTGGCTCTACTGACATTGTCAAGTCATGACAGCTTGTGTTCTTCTTTTTTTTTTCATAGTAAATCATCTTTAAAAAATTATGAAATTTTTTTACACCAACTACTAATACATATATAACCAACTACTAATACATGTATAAATACCCAAGTAAAATTTCATACTCATTGAACCTTTCTATATTAGTCTAAAAATTTGGACAAAACACTTCACATAATAGAAACATAAATTCCAGCATACATCATGTATATACTTTATAGTTTTATTTTATATCTTAAATCAATTATTTGCTTTAGATCATTTATCAATTAAATCTTGTTGAATATAAATCATAATCTATAAGTTAATTTTCCTTTAAAATTTATCTTTCTAAAGTTTTTAAATTAAGGATCTTTGGAACACTGACCAACGCACTTATTTACAACTACAAATTGATCCATATTCAATTCTTACCTCCCTTAGCTCTATTTTCAATTCTTTCTTAAATAATTCAAATATTTAGTCTATTGCAGTTAATTATAATGTTAAAGTTTAATAAACTTCTATAAGATCCTTAATTATAATTATAATGTTAATTATAATGTTAAAGTTTAATCAAATAAAATCCAAATAATAACAAATACAGTTAATCCCTTTCAAAAGTAAATCCATAATCAATTTCTCTATCACATAGTTCCATATTCAAGTTTAAACCCTAAATTTGCTAAAACTCTAAACTAATTCTTTAATGGTTCAAAGGTTGTTCTAAACTTAATTTTAAGTTAGAAAACTATGTAAGCACGCTTGATATCTGACAAAAATTAATTAATAATCAATTTATTCAATCAAAGAATTCCATACTCAATTCTTTGCACAAAATTTCAATCAATATAGTTCAACTAGCTTCCATAATGTTACACCTCAAAGGTGCATACTGTTCATCCTAAGGAAATCCCACATTGGATAAGTGTAGGGTGAGAAAGCAGTACATAAGAGTGGGTACGCTTTTATTTGTACAACGCATTTTGGGCCTAGAGGTAAGTCTGGGCTTGAGAATAAAATTGTAAAGGGGAAAAGGCTGGGTCATAACCTTAAAGCGAACAATATTGTACAAGTCGAGCTATTACAACTTGGTGTCAGAGCCAAGCCTTATTCCTTTGGCCGGTGGTGGGGTAAACCTCAGCGAGAATACTGAGTCCCAAAGGGAGGGAGAATTGTTACACTCCAAAGGCGTGTACTATTTTTAATTAGGAAAATCCCACATCAAATAAGTGCAGGGTGAGGAAGCAGTCAATAAGGATGGGCACACTTTGACTTATACAACATATTTTGGGTCTGGAGGCAAGTCTGAGCCTGAGAATAAAACTATGAGGGGGAAAAGGTAGGTTATAACTCTAAAGCAGACAATATTGTACAAGCCGGGCTATTACACATAAGCATTAAAAATCAAAAGAAAACTAAAAAATAACAAACTATTAATACACAAGCACAAACCTCTTTCAAAATAACTTCTTCCTTTCACTTTTCTCACTTCCCTTTGATCATATGATGATAATCTTAGTAATTCTCACATAAACTAGTGAATTCCTATGAAAATTTTAAGTTACGAGTGAAGATCTTTGTGTTTACATGTATGGTGATGGAAGAAGGAAGAAGAAGAGGGATATGGTGGTAGGAAAAAGGTGTGAAACATTGGAAAGAAGAATAAAGAAAAATCTAGAAATAAAAAATTACTTATATGCCATTTAGGATTTTGATACTATAAGATGATCTCACCACAATTTATGTGATAACCGTTTTCTTAAATTTATTCTAATCTACCTGTTAATTTCATAAAATCATAAAAATAAATTCTTTTGTTAATTTAAAACTCTATCATCCATTTCTTGTATCCTAATTTCAAGAATAATCCAATTCCAGGGTCAAAAGAGCTTTTTTTTTTTTTGTAAAATTTTACCACTTGAAGATTATTTATTTATTTATTTTAAGAGTGAACGAACCCTATTTCTATCAATTCTAAATATCCAAACCACACATAACATCATAATCATTCCAACATTTACTTATATATGCATATAATATAGAAAATTATTGCTTAAAATTTCCATACATTACATTCATTGCAATCATGCTATGCATATCAATCCGCATAGAACCTGCAGCAGCTTCAATGGAAAAACATCAATACCTGAAGCCCTAGCAATATGAGTGATGTATCTTCTAATAAGAATACTCCTTTTTAAATATTTAAGCACCATGTTGATTTTTATAGCAAACCGTACCCTAACATTATAATTCAATTGTCTAACCATACAATACAACAAGAATAATTCAAAACTATTGACTATTCCAGTGTTATCTCCCCCTCCTAAATAAAGAATGAGCTAAAACTTGATGAATATATTTATGAACAATATTTTTCAAATAAGAAGCCTTATACACTCTAGAGTTGTATTCATTAGTTCCTCCCAACATCTCCCAAGTTTCTTATTCTTCGTATTCTGGATCCTTGTCAAATGGCCTGCAATTCCCCTTAATCCCAAAAACTTCATTCAACATATCTATGGTAAGTTTGAAATTATGATTTGCTAACCTAAAAGAGATTAACCTCGAGACTCTATAAAGCATAGCATGAGGAGTATATGAATATGAACTCAAAAACTAACTTATAGTAACTAGGTTACTGAATCATCACAAAGTTACCTAGATTAATTGCATTAGACAAATCCATCACCTCATTATACCACTTTAAGTTTTGCAAAGTAGTTGTATCAATATATCTAGAAGGAATATACTTTGTGCTTATTGTGAATAACATACCTCTTTCTTTAATCATCATTCTTAAATATAATAGGAGAAAACCAGTTTACTGGAAGTGGAGTTGGTGACCTTCTAATAGGTGAAGACAGAGAGTCCCTTTGGTGCTTTGGTGATGAGGAAGCCAAAAAATGTGATGGTGAAGAAGATAAAATAAGTTTTCCTTCTGGGTCCTTGATGGAGGTGGAGAAGCACCCCTTGATGAGTATTCACCTTTCCTCTTATGATTTTTCTTCTAATGAGCAATGGACTTCATTCTTAGAGGCATTGTTAATTGAAACTTAAAGAAAACCCAACACAAAAAAAAAAATTTAATTGAAGAAAAACACTTGTAATCTTTAAAATCCCAAAACACAAAACTGCTACATCAAGAAAATCTTCAAATTCCATGAATAAGATTCTCAAAAGCAATGGAATTCTCCAAAGATTAAGCAAAAATTTTAAAAACCGAAACATTCTTCCAACTCTAGTAAAATCTCCAAAACACCTAAAAATTCTTGACAAATCTTCAAAAATGTTGATATTTGTTATGTTTAATGGATGGAAAATGGTTTTTAATGGAATGGGTAAGTAAGTTTTGAAGGAAATTGAGTGATTTTGAGAGAAAATTGAAGAGAAAATCAAATTTTGGGAGAAAAGGAAGAGGAATGGCGTGAGGAGAGAGAGAATATAATGGGTATGGTAGTTAGGTTTTTAAAAATTTAAGAAGTGGAGTTCTATCTATAACAGCTCAACATGGGCAGGCTGAGCCAATTTGACATGCCCATGTTTGGCAATTCGGGGCTATTTTTTTATTTTTGAATTTCTTTGAAAGATATAATGCATTTTCCCAGCACAAGCATGTTGAATCTGGTTAACATACCCATGCCCAAATTTTCAAGGATGTCAGATTTTGCAAATTTTTAAATTAGGTGAAAGGTAACTAATTTTTCTAGCACTGACGTGTTTAATCATCCCAGCATGCCCATGCTTAAATATTTGCATCTGTGAAAAATTTCCCATTTAATGTTTTTAAGAAATAAAATGAAAATTTTAACCATGGGCATATAAAGAAGATTTAACATGACTGTGCTTAAATATTCTTCACTGCATCTTGAATTTTTATGCTTTAAAAACCTATAATTAATGGAATAAATCAAAGACATATTTAAACAATAATAATTATTAGAATTCAAATTAACTCTATCTAATTGATGAAAAATGCTCAAAACACGTGGATTGGCTGTTAAAAGAGATGATTCAAAGTATGAGAAAGGTGACCATTCAGACAGTCATCAGCTGGCAAAAGATGGGCAAAACTTCTCTGTCTAGGTACTAACATTTGACCATTTGAGAATTTTCAAATGGAGCAACCATCCTCGACACGTATACGACCACCCAACCTTCTTGAGCGACCGTCCTCCATGCTTAGACGACCGCTACCTGTGCAAAATTTATTGTAATTGTTACAACTAGTCAAATGTAATTGGAGCCCACCTAAGACATTGTTAGTAATGGCTAGTTGAACCAAATTGGCTATAAATATCCCAAGAAACTTCATTTACAACGTAGTGTATGTTTTTGTAATAGCCAAGGTTAACAACTTTAACTTTTTGCATTAAAACCCTCTATATAATTGTTAAGTTTTGGGTGTTAGCATTAAACACCATTGTAAGTTTGATTGTGAGCTTAGAAACAATTAGTTTTTATAGTAAGCCTGGAAAACTCTTATTAGGGTTGTGAGGAGATTCTAAACCTTGTAAAAGTTTAGTGTGAGCTTTTGAAAAATACCAAGTTAGAGTTGAGCTTGTAAAAAAACTTAAGATTAGTGGAACCTTAACAAGTTGTTAAGGTAGTAGATGTACGAGTGAGGTAATTCGAATCACTATAAATTCTTTGTGTTTTTTCTTCTTTACTTTACTCTTTTCTTGCTTAGTTTGCCTTTAATTTTTATAATTTACCATTACTTCTTCAAAACAATCAATTCACACTGCCATCTTGGGACAATAATTGGTATCAGATCCTAGAAATTTCATAAAGCCTTGTTGCAAAATTTGATCCACTATGGCAACCATTCCTCTGTCCAATACCTTTAGACCCTTAATTTTGGCTTAGTATAAATTTTATTCTAATTAAAAATTTTGAAGCAAGTTTGGTTTCAATCTTAAATGCTCAAGTTAAATTTAATTCAATTTTGGAGGCCCTAATTAAAAAGGAAAAACCAATTCTTATTTAATTCAAAAGCTAAACAGACCCAAATTGAAATGAGATTGGCCATTTTTCATGGCCAATTCGTTATGAGCATGGCTTAACTTGAGCATACTTTTATTGGCTTGTAAACCCCAACAACCTACCCTGAGTTGTTGTGATACTTATAACAAGTTTGATGATCACTAATGTACTAAGGACTAAAGAATTTCGAGGATGTATAGTCAAGACCGTAACGATAGTTGAAGTTTACCTGAATTGGACTTAATATCTCAAATCTATAAAGGCACCGAAGGGTCTATCCTCATTGAAGCATACTTACTCTTATCCACTTATCCATAATGGTACAAACAAGACAACTCTCTTAGAGCTAAAGGAAAAAAACCAAAAAAAGAAAAATAAAAAATAAAAAAGAAGAAGAAAAATAAGAGAAAAAGAAAAGAAAAGAAAAGAAAATCCAAAAAGAGCTGTTAACCCAAAAGGCCAATTCAGAAAGCCAACAAAGTTTTTCTTACTTGAAGCATCAGAAGACTTTCACTTAGTTTACGAGGATAAATTGAGTTGAATTGGTCTAGCCTAGCTAAAGACTCAAATAAAATCAAAGAAACAAGGGAAAGATCATCTTTATTTTATCCAACATAACTCCAACTCCGTAATCTTGAAAGTTTTGATACTTGATATTCCAAAGGGAAAATGATAGAATGATGGTCTTGAGTTTTTGCAAAAGGAAAAGATCAAGAATTTTGCTAAATGATGGAAAAACATTCAAGCTCTATTTTTCTTTTCATGAAGCCAGACGCCTAGAAAAATGGTGCCCAGATTTTAAGAATGCTTTTAAAAACAGACACCCTATGAAGCAAACATGAAGCAAATATGGAAACATGGTGCATGGAACGCCCATTGCTTGAGGAAGATCCAGTCACTTTACAAAAATGGAGATGCATATTTGTGCAAATAATAAGACAAAACACAAACATCAACCAGAGCCTGCATGGGAGCAAAATCATTGGTTTGAGCCTACACAGGGGGCAAAACTTCCTCTCTTCAATTCTTAATTTTATGCTGTATAAAATATTTTTAGACTCACTTATAATATTTTGCCATATAGGGGGGCAAAGAGAGGATATGAGGACTAGCTAAAAAATAGTAAATTTATTTGCAAAAGAAAGAGCTAAAAGAAAGGGACTCCCAAATGAATGCAAATGCAAATGACAAAAGATAAGGATAAAGGTCCAAGAATAGAAGATCAAAGTTGAAATTGAGGAAAAACAAAGGTCCATCCTCAAGAGTGAGGAATCAAGATGAAGATCAGTCCAACTAAAAGACATAAAGTCAATACATGATCAAAAGTCCAAGGATAAAGATCTATTTTTAAAGGGTAAAGACCCATTCTCCAAAGGATAAAGATCCATTTTTGAAGGGTAAAGGCCCAATCTCCAAATGATAAAGATGCATTTTTTAAAGGTAAAGACTCAATATCCAAAGGATAAAGATCTATTTTTGAAGGGTAAAGACCCAATCTTCAAAGGATAAAGATCCATCTTAAAGGGTCAAGATCCACAATCCAATAAAGAATGGAACAACTGGCTAGAAGAAAGCCAAAGTTTGCAGATGACAAAAGGTCACCATAATCCATTAAAGAATGAAACTAGAGGCTAGAAGAAAGCCGTAATTCTCAAGTGACAAAAAGGTCAACCAAGCTAGAAGAGCTGAAGCTGATCTGTTTTTTGTTGAAGCATCCAGTCTTAGGTTGATAACCCTAATCCAGTTTTGGGTCAAGCACTCTAATCCAGTCTTGGGTCGAGAACTCTAATCCAGTCTTCCAGTCTTGGGTCAAGCATCCTAATCCAATTTTGGGTCAAGAACCCTAATCTAGTTTTGGGTAGAGCAACCTAATCAGATCTCGGGTTAAGCACCCAATTCAAATCTAGTATCGAGTTGAGAACCCAAATTCAGTCTCTGGTCGAGCACCCAAAATCAAATCCAGCATTGGGTCTAAGTATCCAAATTAAGTCTTGGGTTGAGAGATCAAATCTAGTCTAGGGTCGAAAACCCAAATCCAATCTCAAGTCTAGAACCCAATCTAGTCTCAGATCGAGAACCCAATTCCAGTCACGGGTCAAGAATCCAAATCCAATCTTGGGTCCAGAACCTAATCTAGTCTCAGGTCCAAAACCTAATCTAGTCATGGGTCTAGAACCTAAATCCAATCTTTGGTCTAGAATCCAAACCAATTCAAGTCGCTTGGTAGTTTTCATTGGTCGGATATCAGTACTCAATGGTTCTCACCATAGGCTATCCATCCTTTTGATTTCTATTAGTTTGTCTCTCTATTTTATTTTGCAGATTCTTGGTATAAAATTCATAAGCTATATCATTACTTTTCACTCTCTTTTAATAAAGTCTTAGATCTTTCAAGTAGGGGATAAAACTGTAGACCCTTAATTTTGACTCAGTATAGATTTTATTCTAATTTAAAATGTTGAATCAAGTTTGGTTTCAATCTTAAAGGCCCAAAGTTAAATTTAATTCAATTTTGGAGGCACAAATCAAGTCTGGACCTAATTAAAAAGCAAAAACCAATTCTGGTTTGATTCAAAAGCTAAACCGACCTAAAATGAAGGTGATTGGCCATTTTTTAGGGCCAATTCGTTATGGGCATGGCTCATAACGAATTGGACTTGAATAAATTCAATATGATCCACCACATATAGAATTTAACATGAATAAATTTGATATGAGGTTTGGTCATTACGAATTTGGACATCCAATTTGACATGGCCCTTAATTTCGGCTTAATTCAATATCCTAAAATGGTTTTTAAGGCAGTCTCCTAATAGGTTTAGGATTAGTGAGCATCATTAAGCCCTAATTTTACCTATAAATACAAAGAAACATAGAGAAGAGAGACAACAACAATTAAGAAAGGAACAGGTAGCATCAGTTAAGCAACGGATAGCAACTGCGGGCAAGCAGACACAATAATTAATAAAAAACAAAAGATGGAGAGCAAAAGCAGCAGCAGCAAAAATAATTAAGCAGAGAGAGGTAGAGTTGATCCTCATATCATTGAAACCCCCACAAAAAATTAAATTGAGCCAGGCCATTTAAGAAGCAGCAGATGTGGTTCAATCGTATAAATTGGTGTAGCCAACAACACAGGTTCTATTTTATTTAACTCATCCAATTTAATTTAATTGATTACTATTAATTCATTGTAACAACTTAATTGTCTACTACTAATAATTAATTGCATCTTTAATCAATAATTTATGATTGGGAATTTATTACAGTAAAGCTATAGGCTTAGGTTTTAGAGTAACAAAAATATTGATTGTATGTTTTAGCCGAGTTTTTATGCAAATCCAAAACCCAAATTTATAACATGATACTTTAGCTTTAGGATTAAACTTATCTTTGAATTTTAAAATCCTCACCTTGTTTTCAAAAACCCTAATATTGTTTTCAAAACCCTAAAACCTAGTTTTTACCTTAAAATCCCAATTTCCATCCATAAACCCTAATCTTATTTTCAAGACCATAAAAACCCTAATTTTCAAACAAAAACTCTAATTTCCAAATTAAAACCCTAATTTCCTTTAAGAACCCTAGTTTTCATTTAAAAATCCTAATCATGTTTTCTAAAGTATAAAACCCTAATTTTGCCTTAAAGTTCTAAAGTTCCATCCTGAAATCCTAAAAACCTTAAATTTATATATATGATGTTTTATTGAAATTTAGATTTGATTGTTTTATGTATGTGATGAATGATTTATTTTATTTAATTTATAATGGGTGATTTGCTTTTAATTATTGTGAATGTTTGAATGGTTTAATTTATTTGGTTAATTATTTTAATATTTATTATTTTGATTTCAAGGATGTAGGAGGTATGTTTCCACTTTGTGGGTACCTCATTAGTTAAATATAATTTAATTTGTTTTGAGTTTTGAGATTAATGTAAAGGATATGTTTTCACCAATTAGTGGGTGTCCTATTTTATTTTACTTGTATTTTGGACTTTGGACATTGTAAGGGTATGTTTTTATTTTATATGGGTGCCCATTTTATTGTTTTATTTGGACTTATTTTGATTTTAATACAATAATTATTTATCTCAGTAATTTTATGTAGTATGGATGATATTATAATATTTAAGAATTGGTAATATTTATACCTGAAAAGGAGGTCGGTTTCAATAAATCGAGCATTATAGGGGTGCTAGGTCATTCTCACATTCCCCATACGTATCCAACTTTTCAAACCCATTAGGGGTTGAGGATTGCTTAGAAATCAAGTCATCCACCTCTTTATTTTTTCTGGTCCATCTGGGTGGCGACTCCATTTTCCTTGGATTTAGGCCCTTGTTCTCTAAGGCCCTGAGCCTAACAGTGCCAAAGTCATAAAACTCATTCCACATGGAAGTGGGGGCGAAAACCCCCACTCACAATACCCTAACCTCCTTATCTCATGTAAATCTTAATTTCTATCTTAAACCTTACTTTGATGGAATAGATTTCTCTTATTAGAAACATAAGATGTATTTGTTCCTTGATAGTGAGGGAATCAAGCTTTGGAAATATGTGGAAAATGGGTGGAAATTTCCTATTCATGAGGTTGATGGTGTGCAAGTGCCTCTCCCTAGAGAGAAGTGGACCAATGCTCAAGAGAGGGTCTTCTACAAGAATAATAGGGAAGCATCCATTTTAGTGAACTCCTTGACTAGAGATAAAGGTGGAAGAGTTCAACATCTTAATTGTGCATATAACATTTATAAAACTTTTGAGAATTATCATGAGAGTACCATCCAAGTGAGGTTCACCAAGACTCAAATGCTTGTGCATGAGTATAAACTTTTGAAAATGAAGCCCAATGAAATGTCACTGAAATGACAAATCAGTTAGTTGATGTTGTCAATGACTTAAAGAAATATGGAAAATTATATGATCAAGATGATGTCAATAGCAAGATATTGAGAGCACTTAGAGCAAAGAAAACTTTAAATCAAAAGTTTCTTCAATTGAAGAAGCTCATGACATTATTACATTAAGGACCGATAAGCTAGTTAAAAAATCCTCACATTCAAATTGTACACCAAAAAGGAAGATGACAAGGGTGAGAAGGACAAGAGGAAAGCAATAGCTCTCAAAGCCACCTAAGAAGTTGAGAGCTCAAGTGAAAAAGAAAGTGATGATGAAGAAATGGCCATGCTATCTAGAAGAGTTAGTGAATGGAAAAGAAAGAGGAGATGGCAAACAAATAAAGATAATTCTTCCAAATCCTCCTTCAAAGACAAAGAAAAGAAAAATGAAATAAAATGCTATAAATGTGGCAAGTCGGGTCACATCAAAACAAATTGCTTGAAATTGAAGAGCAAAAGAAATGGGATAAGGAAAAGAAGAAACTCTCAAGGACACATGGGATGATGACTCCTTAAGTGAAGAAGAAGAGGAGAAAGAGCAAGAAATTGCAAATCTTTGTCTCATGGCTATTGTGATGATGATGATCACACCAATGAGGTAGGTACTCAATTCTTAACTTCTAATGCATATAGTGATAATGTTGATGATGTTTTGGATGCAATGATTTAGTTGAGCATATGAATCTAAGAGTCCAAAAATATTTTTCTAAAATGAAGTTCCATAAGGAAAAGTGCTCTAAGCTACAAAAGGACTTTATTTATTTAAATAATTCTACTTTAGAATTAAAGATTTCAAATGAACAATTAATAAAATCATTAGATGAAATGTCAAAATATTCACCTAGCTGAGAAAGAATTTCTAAGGAAAATGACAATCTGAAAGAAGTAATAAATGAACTAAAGAATTCTATTTCAAAATTTTATAAAGATAAGGAAGCCTTGGATAAATTAATTAGTGCCCAAAGGTCACCTTCCTCCAAGTATGGCTTGCGATTCAATGGGTCTTCTACTACTACATCCAATGTATCAATATTTGTTAAAGCATATACAACTCAAACCACTAGTGTTGAGGTTGCAAAAAATACAAATGGACACACTAAGCCTAAAAGTCATAAAAAGACTAGTCAAGGCTCATTAAGCCCTAGAACTAAGATTCCAAGAGTAAACTATATATATATGTACACAAAGCATGAACACAACCACAAGTATGCACATAGACAATCCTATCTCATACACACTTGTAATTGTCAATTTAACATTTCAAAGTTCAATAGAAAAATGATGCAAAAATATAAAACCTTGTATCAATGTCAATATTGCATGAAATATCATCATAAAAGTACATATTGCTACATTAGGAAGGCTCACCTCAAATTAGAGAATCCTTCTACAAATAACCCCTAAGAACCCAAACTCATTTGGGTACCTAAAAGAAGATAAATCCTATTGTCTTGTAGGTTTGCCTAAAGTCTACTATCAATGAAAGTGTTTAGCTTATAGATAGTGGATGCTTAAGGCATATGATCGGTAATGCAAAACTTTTTACAACTCTTACTTACAAGCAAAGAGGTAATGTGACATTTGAAAATAATGCTAAAGGAAAAATTATAAGCATTAGTTCTATTAGTATGCTTAGTAAGAATTTGATTTATGATGTTAGTTAGTTGATGGATTAAAACATAACTTGCTTAGTGTTAGTCAATTGTGTAACAAAGGTTATAATGTCAATTTTAATTCTGAAGGATGCAAAATTACCACTTCTAGTAGTGAACTTGCATTCAATGGAAGTAGAATTAGCAATACTTATAAAATTGACCCACACTCTAATAATACCTTTGAATGTTTAGTCACTATTAGTAATGATGCTTAGCTTTGGAATAGAAGATTAGGACATGCTAATATGGATCAATTACAATATCTATGCAAAGAAGAACTTATAGATGGTTTTTCTGAATTAAAATTTAATAAAGATAAAATTTATGAACCTTGTCAATTTGAAAAATAACATAAGAGCTTATTCAAAACTAAAAATTTTGTAAGTACAACTAGACCTCTAGAACTAATACATTTAGATTTGTTTGGACTAATTAGAGTTACTAGTCTAGGAAGTAAGTTATATGCATTTGTGCTTGTTGATATTTACTTAAAGTTTACATGGATTAATTTCTTAGTTCAAAAGAATGAGGCTTTAATCAATTCAAAATTTTTGCAAAAAGAGTTCAAAATGAAAAAGGCTATATGATCAAATTTATTAGAAGTAATCATAGTAAAATATTTGAAAATGGTAACATTGAAAATTTTTGCAATGAACTTGGAATTTCTCATAATTTTTTAGCTCCTAGAACACCACAACAAAATGGTGTGGTTGAAAGAAAAAATAGAACTTTGTTAGAAATGGCTAGAACAATACTCAATGAGTATAATTTGCCTTCTTACTTTTGGGCAAAAGCCATTAATACCATTTGTTATATTGCAAATTATGTGTTTAAAAGACCTTTGATAAACAAAACTTCTTATAAGATATGAAATAGAAGAAAACCCAAAATATCATACCTTAGAGTGTTTGGATGCAAATGCTTCATATTAAATACCAAGGACAACCTTGAAAAATTCACATCCAAATCGGATGAAGGTATATTCTTAAGGTATTCATCTTCTAATAAAGTATATAGAGTATTTAATTGAATTTTAGTACTTGAGAAATCAATGCATGTTATCTTTGATGAGTCCTCTAAGCTTAATCATGGGAAATGTAGTGTTCTTGATGATTTTCTATGTACATTTGAAGAACATGAGATAAACAATGATTCAAAGGGAAATAATGATGAGCTAGAACAAATTGTGAAATAAGAAGAAACTCAAGAACTACTTAAAGATTGGCATTATCAAAAGTATCAACCAAAAGAATTCATCATTGGTAACACTTCAAAGGGAGTTATATTAGAAGCAATCATTGAGACATTTTCTCCTATTGCTATATTAGAAGCAATTAGAATTTTACTTGGAATTACATGTCACATGAATTTAAAATTTTTTTAAATGGATGTCAAAAAGTACATTTCTAAATGGCTTTACTAATGAGGAAATCTATGTTGAACAGCCTCCAGGTTTTGAAGATTATAAATTTCCAAATCATGTTTTTAAATTAACCAAGGCATTGTATGGTTTAAAACAATCTATAAGAGCTTGGTATGATAGACTTAGTGCATATTTGTTGGAAAATGATTTGACAAAAGGAAATGTTGATACTACACTATTTGTCAAAAAGAAATTGTATAACATTTTAATTGTACATATCTATATTGATGACATTATATTTCGTACTACTAATTAACCTTTTTGTAAAGAGTTTGCTTCCTGTATGACTAGAGAATTTGAGTATGATGGGTAAAATCAAATTCTTTCTTAGTCTACAAATCAAGCAATGCAAGGATGGTATCTTCATCAACCAATCTAAATACATAATGGAACTTCTCAAAAAATTTGGCATGAATGATTGCAAAGAAAGAAAGACTCCAATGAGTGCATCCTTGAAGATAGACAAAGATGAATTTGGTAAGAAAATAAATGAGAAGAAATATCAAAATATCATCATATCTCTACTTTACTTAACCACTTCTACACCTAATATAATGTATAGTGTTTGTTTGTGTGCTAGATTTCAATCATGCCCTAAAGAATCATATTTGAATGCCACCAAAAGGATTTTAAAATATTTAAATGGAATATTACATTTAGGACTTTGGTATCCTAGAATTACATTATTTGACATTTTAGGTATTTCAGATACAGATTATGCCGGTAGCCTATTGGATAGAAAGAGCATGATCGCTGCACCATTTTCTCAGTGATTACCTAGTTTCTTAGTTTAGCAAGAAATAATTCTTAGTTGCTCTATCTACTGCAGAAGCTGAATATGTTGCGGCTTATTTTTATTGCACACAAGTTCTATGAATGCAATAATATTATGGTAAAATATTTGATCACATTCCTATTAAATGTGATAATATAAGTGCCATTAATCTATCTCAAAATTCGATCTAACATTATAGGTCTAGACATATAGATATTAGGCATCATTTCTTAAGAGACAATGTTCAAAATGAAAATGTTGTTTTAGAATTCATAGACACTCAAAATCAACTTGCTGATATCTTTACAAAACTATTGAATGAAGATAGACTAAATTTCCTTAATCATAATATAGGAATGATTGATGGAAGCTCTTTGAATGAATAATCTTATGCATTTAACATATTGTGTCCAAAAAATTGGTGTTTGTGCAAGAACTTATAAATTTAAATAATAAAAACCATCAAATTTGATCACAATGTATAAAAAATTCCTCATTTCCTTTATGTTATTATTTGGTGTGGTCACCCAGAACCCTCTAATGATCGCAAGTTACCTGGCTCGTTATATCCCATATAAACCTTCTAGGAGCAGTCGCACAAATGGCCTAGATGGTTGCCAAAATTTGAAAAGTCTCTACCATTACAGGTTTCTTACCAAGTCGTAAGCATCCCATCATAACAGATGGTCACTTCATGCTCTTTTGCGTGGTCCTTAGGTTAGAAGGCAGTCCCACCTGTTACCCTTTGTATAAAATTTTGAACCAATAACTCCTCTAACAACTAGAAATGGCTGGTTTTTTCACTTTCTACCTATTTATACCCACAAAATTCAGTTACCATACTTCTTTTATCACTCTAATCTTATAAACATCACTTATAATCACAAACTCATCTTAAAACCCTCCTACACCGAAACCTACTCTGCTTTTCTTTCATTCTTCTCCACCTTGCTTATGGCACCTAAGAAGAAGACTTCTTCTAAAGGGAAAGGGAAGAAACCTGTTGGTACTGTAATTAGAGAATAAGCTCCTCCTTCTCTCCCACAACCTATAAGAGGAGAGAAAATCCACAAGCCTCATCACTAAACCATTGAAGAAGACATTAGATATGTTATGCTTAAGAGTAAGAAAATGGAAGGAAAAAAAGGCCCCTATAGGGGTATGCTTATTGCTTTCAATATTAAGAATGAAGTAGATAGGTATCTAGATGTCCATGGGTGGAAAAAATTTGTTTACCCAGATGAGGTTTGTTATCCTAGCCTAGGAGAGAGTTTTTGATGTCTCTTCAAATAGAAAAGAGTGAAAATTATGCATTAGGTTGGTATGGAATTAGATTTAAGCTTTTTAATCAATATAGTGCCTTAACCCTAAGAGATTTTGCGAGTATTTGGAGTTTCTCAACTAAAGGAGCCATTACCTACAATGATACAACTTTTTCTAACCAAACTCTCTCTTCCTTTTGGTAAGAAATTTTTGTAGAAACCTATTTTGTTAGGGAGTCAAAAGCTATACACATTAAATATCTCTCCCTTTGGATGCTCCATAGGATCATAACCTATACTATCCACCAACGGGTTGATGGAAATGAGAAAGTGACTAAGAGAGACTTAATCCTTTTCTATGCCTTTACTCACGACATTCCCATTAACACACCTAAATTCTTGATAGATACCCTCTATCACCATGCCGCAATAAGGTCATGAACCTTCTTTCTTTCCCCATATATTACTCAAATGGCTAGGCATATGAATATGCTAAATGATCTCAAGCTTGCTACTTTGAGAAATCCTTTTGATCTTACCTCTATTGCTATCATAATGGAATATCTAGAACATACTGAGTGTTTGAGAAAGATTGATGGTACATATGTGTATCTTTTTTTTTAGAGCAAAGGTGTAGTAGATAGACACAAGAAAAGGCCTAGGCATACCATTAAAGGAGAAAGTGAAATCATGGAAGTAGCTGTGGAAATGCCACAAAAGCCCTCTTCCTCAAAATCTAGCAAAATTGGGTCTCCTACCAAACTCATCCTCAAAGCCATTAAATATCTTCAAAATCAATTATCTCACTTCAAAAGGGATATGTCTAAGATTTTTTTAGAAATTGAATAGAAAGATAGATCTTCTATCCCACATGCATCATGATTTGTATGAGATGCAAGGTAAATTGAAATTGCCTAAATGTGATCTCTAAGAGTAGGATGTGAGTGATCATGAAGAAAGTCCTTTTGAAGTAGAATCCCTTGAAGAGGATGCTAGCTTAAGCTCTAGTGAGAAGCCTCCTCTTGACAAGGGCAAGGTCCCAATGGAAGAAGAGGAACCAGAGAATGTGCATTCTGACTAGTTTCTTTTTGTTCTTTCTCTTCAATGTTGTTTTGAATGTAATAATTTTTTTTTATTTCTTTTATATTTAATGAAATGATTTTTTTTTCAAGTATGAACCTCTTTTATGAATGAACTTCTTCTATTGTTAATGGATGAACATTTATGTTTCTTTTGCCTTTGTCAAAGGGGGAGAAATTTTGGAGAAAATATAGAAAGATTGAAAGAAATTGACTGAAATTAAATAAAAATAAATATAAATTTAAGCTTTGCAAGACAAATGATAAACCTAGAATGACTATCAAACATTACACTTAAAACACAATCTTGAAATCTAGAAATAAGATTAAAGGTGCATAATTATACAAATATCTTGAATAAGCATAAGTTTAGGGGGAGATTATATGGAGAGATTGCTAGCCAACAACTTCAATTTACATTATTTTTAATTATCTTACATCTCCATTTAATTTGATTGCCAAAGTCAAAAGGGGGAGATTGTTAGCCAAATACTCTTGATTTTGATCTTTAGCACTCAAATTGAATGAAGAACTTCCACATAACATATCTGCGACCGTCCATTTTCATGTGCGACCGTCTGTACATCTCTAAGCTAAAATCATAAGAATTGCCAGTAGCATTTGTGATCACAAGTGTGCCCAAAAGTTCGACGTGAGTCATCCAATTTGACCGCTATTCAAAAGAAGGGTGACCGCAACTTTCATATTTTGGCAGTAGCTCCATTTGATAAATAAAATAATGACACGTGGATTGAACGTTAAAAGAGATTATTCAAAGTATGAGAAGGGTGACCGTCCTTGATCCCTGGGGGATTGTCCAGACAGTCACAGGCTAGCAAAAGATGTGTAAAACTTCTCTGTTTGGACACTAACATTTGACCGTTGGAGAATTTTCAAATGGAACGACCGTCCTCGACAAGTACATGACCACCAAACCTTCTTGAGTGACTATCCTCTATGCTTAGACTACCGTTACTTGTGAAAAATTTATTATAATTATTATAGCTAGTCAAATGTTATTGGAGCCCACCTAAAACATTGTGAGTAACAGCTAGTTGAACCAAATTGGCTATAAATATCCCAAGAAACATCATTTACAAAGTAGCGTAAGTTTTTGTAATAGCCAAGGTCAACAACTTTAACTTTTTTGCATTAAAACCCTCTATATACTTGTTAAGTAATGGATTTTAGCATTAAACACCATTGTAAGTTTGAATGTGAGCTTAGAAACACTTTGGTTTTAGAGTAAGTCTAGGAAAACTCTTATTACGGTTATGAGGAGATTCTCAAACCTTGTAAAGATTTGGTGTGAGCTTGTGAAAATATCAAGTTAGAGTTGAACTTGTAAAAAAACTCTAGATTAGTGGAACCTTAATAATTTGTGAAGGAAGTAGATGTAGGATTGAGGTAATCTGAACCACTATAAATTTTTTGTATTTGTTCTTCTTTACTCTACTCTTTTCTTGCTTAGTTTGCATTTAATTTTTATAATTTACCATCACTTCTTCAAAATAACTAATTCACCCCCCTCTCGGTTGCCATCTAGGGACAACAATATTCAAGACCATAATATTTTTTAGAGTTCGTTGAAACTCAAAATTAACTTGTGGATATTTTCACAAAACCATTAAATGAAGAATGAATGAATTTTATAAAAAAAAAATCCCAGGATGCTTGATGGGAACACCTTAAATTGAAATTTGCATTCTCTTGACATATACATTACATGCAAACACATTTCATTGTTAATTTCTTTTGATTGCTCAATTGTTTGTGATTTTGTGTTTCTTTTTAATTGTTTTGTTTTGTTTAGATGAATTTGAGAAAGTACAAGATAACTAGTTCTTACATAAGCAAATTTATCAACAAAATTCATTTGATCTTACACATGTTGTCCACCAAAGTCAAAAACTTTATTTTGAAACTTATTTCTTTTAATTTTCTATAACTTTAAGTCATTAATGGTCATGCCAACCCTGATAGTAGTCACTAGAAGCTTGACTTGATAAAATTAAATCAATTAGCCTGCTAGTGGTTTCACCTTTTGGTAGAATGGTCACAAGAATTCGAAACATCTCGACCATTATAAGTTGTTAGAGTAGTGCAAACATGCCTTCCAAGCAAATGATTGCACCATGTAGTTTCATGGTAGCACCTAGCCTAAAGGATGGACGCACTTGGTAATTTCTGCAAAAAAAACTTATGTCCATTAGAACCCTATAATTTTTTATCTTTTTATCCCTCTAACAGTCATAAACAACTACTTTTTGGTTTTTCCCCTATATATACATCAGTTTTAGTTTTTATTGATGTTTAATGACTTTAAAGCTTCCTCCAATCTCAACCAAAGTAATTTCTCTGGTCACAACCTTTCTTTAAAAACCTTCATTCTCCTTCTTAAAATGCCAACCAAAAAGAAGATTTCCTCTAAAGACAAAGGTAAGAAACCACTAGCATTGTGATTAGAGAAAGGGAGGGCACCTCTGTTGTCCCAATATGGCAACCAATAGGGGGGTGAATTTGTTGTTTTGGAGAAGTTATAGTAAATAAAAATTTAAAAAAAAAGCAAAGTAAGATAAGAGTATAATAGAGAGAAACAAGCATAAAGAATTTATAGTGGTTTGAATTACCGCAATCCTACATCCACTTCCTTAATAACTTGTTAAGGTTCCACTAATCTTGAGTTTTTACAAGCTCAACTCCTAAACTTTTACATGTTTTAAGTATAATCCTTACAACCCAATAAGATTTTTCCAAGCTTACTCTATAACCTAAGTGTTTCAAAGCTCACACTCAAACTTACAATGGTGTTTAATACTCACACCCAATACTCAATGATTACAATTAGAAATTTTGATGCAAGGAAATGAAAGATGTTTATCTTACCAAATACAATTACAATCTTTTGTAAAAATGAGGTTTCTTGTATTTATAGCCTTTAAAACTTTAACTAGCCATTTGAAATAGGAACCAACATGTTTGATTCTAGTCCCCCAATTAAATCACTTTATAGAAAAAGTTCATGGTCAGACTACCATTAGTCCGGTTGGCTCAGGCTCGGCATGGTCGGACTAATCATTTGTCCAATCAGCTCACCCCATTTTTCTGACAAAAGTTCTTCAATAGCTAGTATACATGGCATCCACCAATTGAGTGACTAAGTAATGACTATATTATTTGAATCCCATTTCACATGTATGGTTGAAATGTCTTCAGTCCGGTTGGACTGCTCATGGTATGCTAAGATTTTAGGAGTAGTAGTGACCGTGAACTCTACTGAAACTTTGTTGGATTTTTTGCTCTAGCTCTATCCAGTCGGACTGCATCAGGTTCGGGCATTCCAAGCATGATATGCTGAAATATTTGAAGTACCAGGGACCGTGAGCTCTACTGGATATTTTAATGATTTAGCTCGATCTTAGTATGGTCAGACTTCTCGATGGTCTGGTTAAGATATGTAGTCCATTCACAACATAGGAGTGTCATGGAGCATGAACGCTACTCGATATTTTGGCTGACGCTCAGTCTACTTAGTTTGTGCTTGTTCCACTCAGCTCGTGCTCTATTTGGTCGTACCATTCTCTAGTCTAGTCAGCTCAATTTTGGAACATTCATGCTCTTGTCATCTTATTCGTGGAACTCTCATCAGCTTGGTGTTAGTGCGCTCGGACTGTCAGAAGGTCCGATCAGGCTCGGTAAGCTACGCTCATTATGGTCATACTTTAGCCCGGTATGGTCAGCTTTTTCTTAAGTTCGGTCAGCCGAGATTTTTTTTTTGGTCTGGCTCTTTGAGATTTCTTCAAAAATTAAAGTCCTGTAAAATATAGCTTGATGCAAATATTAGTCCTATTCAGTTTGATTGCCTAAGATTAAAATAGAGACCAATTGATTAGCTAACAATCTCCCCCTTTTTTACTTTAGCAATTAAATGGAATTGATTTTAAAATGAACTATAAAAGTTTTCATGTCTTAATAGTGTTCTCCCCCTTAACATATGCTCTTCCTTCGACAAAAGAAAATTGAAATAATTTACTTAATCATATAACCATATTCTTTAGTATTTACTTTCTCTTAGTATATGCTATTAATAATAATGCAATATTAATCAATTCTAGTTCAAATGCAAATTCTCTCCCCCCTTTTGACAAAGATAAAAAGTATGTTGATGCAAACATGCAAACATGTAGTAATAAACTAAACTTTTATTAAGATGAAGCAATTGAAAAGTAAACTTTTATGTATGATTAGGGGCCAACAAAAGATATAGATAGCATACAAAAGATAAAAAAGGAAAGGAAAGTTAAGGTAGTGGGGAATATGGAGGATAGTCAAAATCATGCATCACATAATCCGGATGGACCGATCACTTTTTAACATAATGGTTAAAAGATTTTGAAGGATATCTATTGGACCATGTCTCAATGTGCTCAGTTGAGTGAGATGACTTATGTTCCATTAGACCAGAGCATAATCCAACCAGACTGAGCAAATTTATAAAAAAAATTACAGATCTCAATTTGTGGCCTTAATGCATGATTAAAATAGATGTGAATGAGGAATTAGATCATGTAAAATTTATACATATTATCAAGCAATTCTAATTCCATCATTGATATGCACAATCTAACCAATCAACAAAATGTATTTTAATTCAAAGTACTTTCATCAATCATCCCTATATGTTGTTTTATAAAATTCAATCTTTCTTCATTCAAGGGTTTTGTAAAGATGTCAGCAAGTTGATTTTGAGTGTTAATGAATTCTAAGACAACATTTTAATGTTAAACATTATCTCTCAAGAAATGATGCCTAATGTCTATATGTTTTGAATTAGAATGGTGGATTGGATTTTTTGATAAATTAATGGCACTTATATTATTACATTTAATAGGAATATGATTAAATATTTTACCATAATCTAGCAATTATTGCTTCATCCATAGAACTTATGTGCAATAAAAATATACAGCAACATATACGGCTTCCACAATAGATAGAGCAACCAACACTTGTTTCTTGCTAAACTAGGCAATCACCAAGAAATGGTATGTAACAGTCGTGCTTTTTCTATCTAATAAGCTACTAGCATAATCTGCATTTGAAAAACCTAAAATGTCAAATGATGTATTTCTAGGATACCAAAGTCCTAAATGCGATGTTCCACTTAAATATTTTAAAATTCTTTTGATTGCATTTAAGTGTGATTCTTTAGGGCATGATTGAAATCTAGTATAAAAAAATACTATATATTATATCAGGTCTTGAAGCAGTAAGATAAAGAATGGATCTGGTAAAACCTCGATATTTCTTCTCATATACTTTCTTACCAAATTCATCTTTGTTCATTTTCAAGGATGTGATCATTAGAGTCTTGCTTGCTTTTTAACCATCCATGCCAAACTTCATGAGAAGTTTCTTTGTATATTTGGATTGGTTGATGAAGATACTATCCTTACATTACTTTACTTGTAGACCAAGAAAGAATTTGAGTTCCCCCATCATGCTCATTTCAAATTCCTTAGTAATACAAGAAGCAAACTCTTTGCACAAAGATACATTAGTGGCACCAAATATAATGTCATTAGCATAAATTTGTACAATTAAGATGTTATGCAATTTCTTTTTAAAAAAAGTGTAGTATTAACTTTACCTTTTGTAAAACCATTATCCAACAAATAAGTACTAAGTCTACCATACCAAGCTCTTGGAGCTTGTTTCAATTCATATAGTGCCTTGGTTAATTTAAAAAAAAAAATAATTTCAAAATTGATAATCTTTAAAAATTGGAGGTTGTTCAATATAAACTTCCTCATTAGTAAAGCCATTTAAAATTGCACTTTTGACATCCATTTGAAAAAGTATAAATTCATGTGACATACAAATGCAAGTAAAATTCTAATTACTTCTAATCTAGCAATATAAGCAAATGTCTTATCACAATCAATGCATTCCTCTTGGTTATAGCCTTTGGCTAACAATCTAGCTTTATTTCTAGTGATGAGACCATCTTCATCAAATTTATTCCTATACACCCATTTACAACTAATATTTGGATGATACTTAGGTCTAAGGACAAGTTGCCACACATTGTTTCTCTCAAATTGGTTGAGTTCATCTTGTACGGCAATCACCCAACATTCATCACTAAGAGCCTCATCAATAGTCCTTAGCTCAATTTGAGAAATAAAAGTTATATTAGAATCTAAATATTTAACCTTGGATATGGTAGTTACACCTTTGAAGTGTCACCAATGATAAGTTCTTTTGGATGATCCTTTTGATAATGCCAATCTTTGGGTAATTATTGAGTCTCTTCTTTTTTCATAATTTGTTCTAGCTCATCATTGTCTACTTTTGGAACATTATTTAATTCAAGCTTTTCAAATGTACCTACAAAATTATCAATAACACTACCTTTCTTATGATCAAGTTTAAAGGATTCATCAAAGATAACATGTATTGATTCCTCAACTACTAGAGTCCTTCTATTAAATGCTCTATATGCTTTACTAGAAGATGAATAATCTAAGAATATATCTTTATCCGATTTGGATGAGAATTTTCCAAGGTTGTCCTTGATATTTAATATGAAACATTTGTATTCCAAATACTCTAAGGTATGGTATTTTGGGTTTTCTTCCATTCCAAAGCTTATAAGAAGTCTTGCTTATCAAAGATCTTTTGAACACATGATTTGCAATATAATAAGTTGTATTAACAACTTCTACCCAAAAGTAAGAATTTAAGTTATGCTCATTGAGCATTGTTCATTTAAGTTATACTCATTGAGCATTGTTCTAGCCATTTTTACCAATGTTCTATTTTTCCTTTTAACCACACCATTTTATTGTGGTGTTTTAGGAGCTAACAAGTTATGTGAAATTTCAAGTTCATTGCAAAAATTTTAAAAGTTTTAATTTTCAAATTCTTTTCCATGATCACTTCTAATAGATTTGATCACATAGCCTTTTTGTTTTGAACTCTTTTGGCAAAAATTTTAAAATGATTAAAAGCTTCATTCTTTTGAGCTAAGAAATTAACTCATGTAAATCTTGAGCAATCATCAACAAGTATAAATGCATATAATTTACCATATAGTCTAGCAACTCTATTTGGTCCAAATAAATCTGAATGCATTAGTTCTAGAGGTCTAGATGTACTTACAAAATTCTTAGTTTTGAAAGAACTCTTATGTTGTTTTCTAAATTGACAAGGTTCACAAATTTTATTTTTATTGAATTTCATTTTAGAAAGATCATATATAAGTTCTTCTTTGCATAAACATTGCAATTGATCCATATTAGCATGTCCTAATATTCTATGTCATAGCCAAGCATCATTACTAATAGTGACTAAACATTTAAAGACATTAGTAGAGCACAGGTCAATTTTATATGTGTTGCCAATTCTACTTCCATTGAATATAAGCTCACCACTAGAAGAGGTAATTTTGCATCCTTTAGAATTAAAATTGATATTATATCCTTTGTCACACAATTGACTAAAACTAAACAAGTTATATTTTAATCCATTAACCAACTAAACATCATCAATCATGTTCTTACCAAGCATACTAATAGAACCAATGCCTATAATGTTTCCTTTAGGATTATTCTAAAATGTCACATTACCTCATTACTTATAAGCAAGGGTTGTGAAAATTTTTGCATTACCAATCATGTGCCTTGAGCATTCACTATCTACAAGCCAAACACTCTAATTGATAGTAGACTTTATGCATACCTACATGACAATAAGATTTATCTTTTTTTAGGTACCCAAATGAACTTGGGTCCTTGGGGACTAGCAATAGATGGATCCTCTAATTTGAGGTGAGCCTTGCTAATGTAGCAATATGTACTTATATGACCAAATTTCATGTAATATTGATATTGATATACGGTTCTATATTTTTCATTATTTTTCTATTTAATTTAAGTTGGCAATTACAAGTGTGCTTTGTGGTTGTGTTCAAGCTTTGTGTACATGTATGCATAATTTGCTATTGGAATCTTAGTTCTAAAGCCTAGTGAGCCTTGAGTAGTCTTTTTAGGACTTTTAGGCTTAGTGTGTATATTTTTATTTTTTTTACAACTTCAACACTAGAGATTTGAGTTGTAGAGGCTTTAACAAATGTTAGTGCATTGTATATAGTAGTAGAAGAGTCATTGAACCCTAAAACATACTTGGAGGAAGGTGACCTTTGAATACTAATCAGTGAATCTAAGGCTTCCTTACCTTTATTAAACTTAGAAATAGAGTTTTTTAGTTCATTTATTTCTCCTTTTAAAATATCATTTCCTTAAAAATTTTCTCTAAGCTAGATGAATTTCTAGAATTTCATCAATAGATTTCAACAATTATTCATTTGATGTCTTTAATTCTAAAGTAGAATTTTTTTTAAAAAAATAAAGTATTTTTCTATCTTAGAGCTTTTTTCTTTATAGAATTTAATCTTAGAGAAATATTTTTGGACTCTTAAGTTCATATGCTCAACTAAATTACTATCATCCAAAGCATCATGAACATTATCACTCTATGTTTTAAAATTTAAGGATAGAGTACTTACCTCATTGGTATGATCATCATCATCTCCAACAGCCATAAGATAAAGATTTGCAATGCCTTGCTCTTCCTCCTCTTCTTCTTTACTTGAGAAGTCATCATCCCATGTGACTTTGAGAGATTTCTTCTTTTCTTTATCCTATTTCTTCTTATTCTTCATCTTGAAGCAATCCATTTTGATACAACCCATCTTGCCACATTCATAGCATTTTTTTTTTTCATTCTTCTTCTCCTTTTCTTTGAAAGAGGATTTTGATGAATTACCTTTATTTGCTTGCCATCTCCTCTTTCTTTTCCATTCACTTACTCTTTTAGATAGCATGGTCATTTCTTCTTCATCATCATTATCTTCTTCACTTAAGCTCTCACTATCTTTGGTGACTTTAAGAGCAATTGCTTTCCTCTTATCCTTCTCACCTTTGTCATCTTTTTTTGGTGTGTAATTCGAAGGTAAGAAGTTTTCTAACTAGCTCATCGATCCTTGGTGTGCTAAGGTCATGAGCTTCTTCAATTGAAGAGACCTTTGATTCAAAGTTCTTCTTGGCTCTAAGTGCTCTCAATATTTTGCTATTGACGTCACATTGATCATACAATTTTCCATATTTCTTCAATTCATTAACAATAGCAAGTAACTGATTTGTCATTTCAAAGATATTTTTGTTAGGCTTCATTTTGAAAAGTTCATACTCATGCACAAGCATTTGAGTCTTGGTAAACCTCAATTGGGTGGTACCCGCATGATAATTCTCAAGATTTTTCCGAATGCTATATGCATAAATAAAATGTTGAACTCTTCCTCCTTCTTCTCTAGACAAAGAGTTTATCAAGATGGAGGCTGCTCTATTACTCTTGTAGAGAGTCCTTTCTTGAGCATCGGACCATTTTTCTCTAAGGAGAGGCACTTGATCACCATCAACCTCATGAGTATGAGATTTTCACTCATTTTCCACATATTTTCAAGGCTTAACTCCTTCACTATCAAGGAAAAATACATCTTATGTTTCCAATAAGAATATTATGTTCCATCAAAGTAAGTTTTAAGATTGGAATTTAGATTTCCATGAGATGAAGAGGTTAGACTGGAAGTATTGGATGGAGGAATGACTGCCATGGTGAATCAAATTTTATAATTAAGCTTCCTCAAATTTTGAGGCTCTGACACCAATTGTTATCCCATGACGACAACCAAGATGAGGGTGAATTAGTTATTTTGGAGAAGTGATAGTAAATAAAAACTAAAAATATCAAAGCAAGAGAAGAGCATAATATTAAAAAAAAAACAGAAAATTTAAAGTGTTTCATATTACCTCAATCCTACGTCCACTTCTTTAATAACTTGTTAAGGTTCCACTAATCTTGAGTTTTTACAAGCTCAACTCCAACTTGGCATTTTCATAAGCTCACATCAAACTTTTACACGATGTGAGTATAATCCTCATAGCCCAACAAGAGTTTTCTCATGCTCACTCTAAAACCTAAGTGTTTCAAAATTCACACACAAATTTACAATAGTGTTTGACGCTCACACCCAACACTCAATGATTACAATTAGAAATTTTGATGCAAGAAAATGAAAGATGTTTATCTTAGCAATTACAATCACAATCTTCTGTAAAAATGAGATTTCTTGTGGTATTTATAGCCTTCAAGACTTCAACTAACCATTTGAGATGAGAGCCAACATGTTTGATTTTTATCTCCCACTTAAATCACTTTTCAGAGCAAGTTCATGGTCGGACTGCCATTAGTCCAATCAGCTTAGGCTTGGCATGGTTGGACTAAACATTTGTCTGGTTGGGCTCGCCATTTTTTTGACAAAAGTTCTTCAGTGGCTAGCACACATGGCATTCACCAATTAAGTGGATAAGTAATGACTATAATATTTGAATCTCATTTCACTAGTATGGTCTGAATGTCTTCGGTCCAGTTGGACTTCTCATGGTATGATGAGATTTTAGGAGTACTGGTGACCGTGAACTCTACTGGAGCTTTATTGGATTTTTGGCTCTAGCTCAGTCTGGTTGGACTGCATTAGGTCTAGACGTGCCAGGCATGGTATGTTAAAATATTCAGAGTACCATAGAGAGTGAGCTCTATTGAATGTTTTGAGGATTTAGCTCGATCTTCGTATGATTGGACTTCTCAATGGTCTGGTAGGGATATGTAGTCTGTTCACAACATAAGAGTCTCATGGAGCATGAACTCTTTTGGGTCGAGCCCGATATGCTCAGCTCGTGCTCTATTTGGTTGTACCATACTCTAGTTCAATCAGCTCAATTTTAGAATGTTCGTTCTCTTGTCACCTCGTTCATGGAAAGCTCGTTAGCTCGATGCTGGTGTGCTCAGAATATTAGCAAGTTCGGTCAGGCTCGGTAAGCTACGCTTGGTATGATCATACTGTAGCTTGATATGGTCAGCCTGGTTTTTGGTCCGGTTGGCTTGGATTTTGGTTCGGTCGGGCTTTTTGAGATTTCTTCAAAAATTAAAGTCTTGCAAAATGTAACTTTATGCAAATATTAGTCTTATTCAATGTATTTTCTAAGATCAAAATAGAGACCAATTATTTGGCTAACAACCTCCATCTCCTTCTCAACCTAGAAGAGGTGAGAAAATTCACAAACCTCACTATGGAACCCCTGAAGAGGATGTGAGGTATGCTATGCTTAAGAAGAAAATGATGGAAACTACTAAAAGTCCCTTTGGAGGTATTTTGATAGCTTCAGGTATTATAGATGAAATTGATAGATATCTTGATGTCCTAGGATGAAAGAGGTTTGTATACCCTAATGAAGTGGGATATCCAAGTCTTAGTATAGAATTCTCGATCTCTAAAAATTAAAAGGAGCCACAATGCTGCAATAGGGTGGTATGGGGTTAGGTTTAAGTTATTTGATAGATATCTCTCTATGATCCTTAAAGATTTTGCTGGGATTTAGGGATTTCAAACTAAGGTAGCCACAACTTACAATGATCTCATGTTTTTTTACCAAATTCTTTTTGCTTTTTGGAAAGAAATTTCATTTGAGACCTCTTTAGTTAAAGAATCCAAATATAGATATTAAGTCCCTTATTCATTGGATGCTTCATAGGATAATAACCTATGCAATTCGATAAAGGGTAGATGGAGATGATAAGGTCGCCAATAAAGACCTCGTCTTTTTCTATACCATGACCAATGATATAAAAATCAACACCACCAAGTTTTTGATAGAAACCTTTCACCACCATGCCACAAAGAAATTTAGAATCTTCTTTCTCTCCAAACAAATCACTCAAATTACAAATAATAAAAATATGCTCAGTGACCTTAACCTTGCCTCTTTGAGAAATCCATTTGACCACACCTCAAATGCCATCATAATAGACTACCTAGAGCATACAAATTGTGTAAGGAAAGTTGATGGAAATTATGTGTATCTATTTAGAAGCAAGGGAGTGGTTGAGATAGAATGGAAAAGACCAAGGTTTACACTTGTGAAAGGGGAAAAAGAAGGATAAAATGTATAAATTGCAATGGAAATGCCTAAAAGACCCTTGCCATCTCATATAGGCAAGAGTTCTTCAACTAATCTTATCCTCAAAGCTATCAAGTCCTTTCAAAAGCAAATCTCACATTTCAAGAGATATTTTTTAAAGATATTTAAAAATCTTAATCAGAGGATTGATCTTATATCTTACCTACACCAAGACATTCTTAACATCCAAGGCAAAATAGAAATGCCTCAATGTGATTTACAAGAGTGGGATGAGAGCGAGTATGAAGAGAGTCCTTTTGAGGAAGACTCTATACAAGTTAAAGAAGAGAGCTCTAGTGGTAAAGAACAAGTCACCCAAGCTCCTCAAGATAAAGGCAAAACTCCTATGGTTGAAGAAGAGGTTGTAGAAAATGATTCTGATTAAAAACTTATTAGCCACTTCCATGAGCGATTGTCCCTTTTTGTTTCTTCTTTATTTTTCTTTGTCTTTTGACTTCCTCTTAGCATGATCATCTCTTTTTGGTGGATGCTTAAGTGTAGTGATCATACATTGTCTTTGTGTTTATGCTTGTTTATAAATGAAATGTTCAATGTTTATTTACTTCTCATTATATTTATATTTATTTCTTTTTGCCTTTGTCAAAGGAGGAGAAGATATGCAATAAGATATTTAAGATATGTAATTAATAGTTAACCATTCAAAATCAAATGTTAACCATTCAAAATAAAACTCCAAGTGAGCAATGAACTTAAACATGACTTAACCATATAACTCCTTACATATGCTCTTATTCACACTTAAGCCTAACTTTGATAAAAATTTTATAAATAAGTACATCAAGACTTAAATCATAATTTAAGGGGGAGTTGCATAGGTTGAGGGGGAGTTCATACACTTTAGCTTGATGAAATTTTATTTACCTAAATTCTTTAGCTTTGTGTTTAAGTTTTATTTTTATTTCAATTTGATTACCAAAGTAAAAAAGGAGGAGATTGTTAGCCAAAAGGATGGCACAAATAAACTTTATTTTGATCTTTAGCACTCAAATTGAAAGGTATTTTAACTTGGATTTTAAGTGTCTTTGTTATAGGAATAACAACCTCAAAATTGTCAGAACAAGGCATTTGTAGCGACCATCCACAAGCAAGGAGCGACCACCCTATAAGTTAAGAAAAAGAAAAAGAATCATAGTAGAGTTCATGGTGACAGGTGGGACCTAATGGGCGATTGCTACACAAGCAGATGCAACCATCCCTAAGAAGGGCGAATGCACCTAAAAATGGAAAATTCTCTAAACTCACAATAGAGGATGCAGTCATTGGTGCGATGAAGAGATGGGGCATTAGACAATCATGAGAGACTACATACGAAGAAGGTGAGACCGTATCTCACTCTTAAAGCATAAATCAAAAAGTTTGACAACAGAGGGCGACCGCTATTCAGACAAAGGGCAACCGCACCTTTTTAATTTTTTATGAATTTTCTCTCCACCAATAACATCTTGATAAGTGGCATAATGGCTTTGAGGGAAATTTCAAAATGCATGAGGTGCGACTTCGTGTCAGCCAAGGGCGACCGGTAGTGTCACAAAGTTTGGCGTGCAATGTTTTGTACCGACCTATCAGAGCCACATATACTAGCCATTGGAACTAGTCAGTACACACAAATTCAAGACTCGCAACCATTCAAAGATAGTGGACAACTGCTAAGCCATGAAGCGTGACCACATTAACAAGGTAGGCAACTGCACATCTCCTCTAACAACATTTAATGCAAGAGATTTGGTTGGTGAAAAGCTTGATCTTCCTCTGCTCAACTCCAATGGGAATTTTTTATGAAGATAGCTATAAATACATAACCAACCACCATTTAAAGAGAATTTTGAGTAATTATTAATCAACCTCTTGCAATTTTATTTCTTATTATGCATTGTATTAAATTTACTCATTTATTACTTAGTGAGTATTGGGTGTGAGCGCTAAACTCCAAATATTAGAATTGGTTTAAGAGTGAGCCAAAGGCGAAACTCTTGTTTGGGTTGTGAAGATACATACCTTGTAAAAGTTCGGTGTCATCTTTTGAAAACACCAAGTTAAGATTTAACTTGAAAAACCAAGTATAGTGGAATACTCAACTTGTTGAGGATTGGATGTAGGATTGGCTTGATCCGAATCACTATAAACATTGTATATTCAGTCTCTTAACCCTATTCTTTTCTTTAATTTTAAAATTTTTAATTTGTCCTAAATCACCAAATCAACCAATTCACCCCCATTTTGGTTGTCAAGTGGATCAACATGATGAGATACATACAAGGAATGAAAGATTGCATGCTTACATACAGACGAACCGATAATTTGGAAGTGATTGGGTATTCATATTTAAAGTTTGCTAGCTATGTTGATTCACAAAAATCAACATTTGGATATATTTTCATGTTTGTTGGTAGAGCCGTATCTTGGAGAAGTGCAAAGAAATCATTGATTGCTACTTCCACTATGGAAGCTGAGTTTGTATCTTGTTTTGATGTTTCCTCGCATGGTGTATGAATAAAGAGTTTTATTTCAGGGCTTAGAATTGTAGACTCAAGCCATTGAGAATTTTCTATGATAATTCAGTTGCAATCTTTATGGCTAAGAATAATAAAAATGATAGTCGAAGCAAACAAATTGGCATTAAATACATAGCCATAAGAGAAAGTGTCAAGGACAAAACAATTTTCATTGAACACATAAATATTGAATTGATGTTTGTTGATTCTTTGACTAAAGGCATGCCACCATTCAAATTCAAGGATCATGTAGACTGAATAGGACTTGGTTTTTTAGTATGATTTCATTGTATGAACCAATATTGCAACAAAACTTTTTTTTATTTTTGATGTTTTCTCATATTTGATTTGTGTGCATAATTAAGTTTGGAGAAATATCATTTAAGTTTGAACCTAGAATAAACGTAAGGTTTGTTCATTAAGTTATTTGGACTAAATTTAAGATACATAATGCATTGCAAAACATGGAAAATAATACTTGCTCTAAGAATACCTATCTCTACGATTCTTATATATTTATCTTACTATGAGAAATCATGAATTTTTGGACCAAGTGGGAGAATATTAGAATATCTCCATGATTCCTTCCAAAATTAATGAGAACGCAATTGGAAGGAATCGATTATAGAAACAACTAAGTGACCCAAAAATTCCTTCAAATTGATTCCCATTAGATCACTAAAATCACTATAAAAACTTAATTAATGGGATTGATTTCTGAAAATTAGTCCAAAATTCCTTAATTAATGGAATTATTTTGGAAGATTTTGTGATGGATGTACAATGTCTATAAAATGAGCATGGTTTTGGTCCCTAAAGCCATTCTAATTATTTGTTGCACCATCAAATTTAGAATAAGAATAAGGCTTTAGAAGCTCTCAAATTTTGATGTTTTCTTCGTTCTTCAAGAGAGTTCTTGAAATGTCAAATGGCTAGAGGTATGTGATAATTTTCTTCCGTTGCATATATATTGTTAATCCATTTTGTTTAAGATTTTTATTCTATGCTTATAGTTTATACTTCTATTTTATTATATTATAAATAATTAGGTGATAGACTAATCTATATACTGAAAAGATTACCATAATCTTCATTATAATTCTGATACACAATTTTCTATGTGATCGTTTAATAAATTAATTAAGTTGATCAATTAACCAAAAGTCCATAACTTTTTTTGAATATTATAATTGGGGGATTGGGGAATCGACCATAGGTCACCTAGGATAGGTGCACTTAAAATATCTCAGCGTGTAATCAAAAGTCCATAAATTAACTACATTTAATTGTAATTAAGTTCTTTTTTATAAATTAAAAAAAATCAAAAGACAAATACATTTTCAAAGACACTTCAATGAATAACAAAATTTAGATAATGAATAACAAAATTTAGTCCAATAAATAAGAGATCATATAATTCAACATACAATAAAAGTTTTTTTTAAGCACCGACACTGACTCTTGTTTTGTAATGTATTTATGACAAATACAATAATACTTAATATGTTGACAAATTATATTAATTATCAATTGGCAACCAAGCCTTTACCAACGGCAGCATTTTTTATGAGCTTAAAAGAAATTTGAAAATAATCACAAAGTTGATGAGGATCTGGAATTATGCTTTCATCAACAGATAAGATGATTTTCATTTTGTTTACATAGCTTACAACATGTATCACCAATGCCTGCAAAATAAAAACAAATATATACAATTAATGTTGTTACATTTAATTAGTATTCCATCTCTTGAAAAGAATTTCAAAATACAAAAATATTTTACCTTTAAAACTAAATCTATGCAAAGGCCAAAAATATAATATTTTGAAATTCATATGGTGAGAATTTAACTATGTTTAAACTTTTTTTTTTAATCCTCATAATGTTCTATATTTTTTCTCCAAAAAAAAGTCATAAAAATAGATGAATATTATTTCCAATGGAAATAAGAGTTTTAATTTTAAGATACATATAATTCTCTCCCTCTCTCTCTCTAAGCAATGAAATGGTATTACAGATTAATTTTCATTTTATTATTATCAGGTAAACTTTCATATTTTGATAAAAAAAAAAAAAAAAGAACATATAACCTACACTCATGTTAGAAGATTTTTAAATAGAAAAAAAATAATTCTAATTTTGCTCTAATAAATATTAAAAATCAGACCATATAACCTACAATCATGTTAAGTATTTAAAACCTACACTCATGTTAAGTATTGATAGTCATAAATAATATTTACTCACATTAGGTACGCCATAGGCAGTTGGAACTAGAAAGGTGAGCGGATGATCGGCAAAAGAAATTTGTTCTTGAGGACCAGGTACATTTGAAAAACACAATGTTGTTTGAGTTGGAAATCCAAACCTCTGCTCCAAAATAAATAAAGCATTCAACATTAAAACATGTAATATTAATATTGATATTCATCCATACTTGAAAAATAGTAATAATAATAATAATAATAATAATAAAGAATGAAACTTAATATAAGAGATTGAAATGTACCTTAATCCCACAATATTTAAGAAGAAACTTGTTTCCCAAATAAGCACCTTTAGCTTCGAGACTAGCTTTCTTTCTCTCCCCAACAAGCTTAGCATCACGTACGTAGTCTAATGGATCATCTCTTAGAGCAATGGTGAATGGATAAAGAACAAAACTAACCTTGTTTCCCCATTTAGCTTTGCTACCCTTTCTTGTCATATAATCCAAAGCCTGTTTGATTGATTTTATACAGAGACAAAACAAACGCTTAATTATTCTTAATTACTAGAGCATAGTATCTATAAATAAAAAATTAATCATTCATATGAATTTCACTTACATGGATGCCTGAATCTGGTCTTATGTTCACTATAAAAGATGCTCTTAGACGAATATTTTTAGGAAGATTATTTTTGCTAGTTGTTGCTTTTGCTTCTTTCTTATCTGCACTCAATGAATACTCGCATTATTAATTTCAGCATACCATATTAAATTTATCTTTCCAATCTAATCAGAAATTAAAAAAAAAAAGTTACATAATAATGGAATTGATTAAATAAGTTGTAATTAATCAATGTTTTGGGCACAAATATCATTAAAATGTATAGCACTGATCATTTGAATAATTGACCTTCACCAATTATAACAACTTATTTCATTTGATTTCCAATAAACTTGATTTTTTAACAGTTTCATCACAAATACATTTATATATTTAAAAAACCAATAAAAAGTAAAGTAATCTAATAATAATAATAATAAATGTCAATAAGATTGTGTTTTTCAAAACTTAAAAGCTGGTCAAAACTGATTATAAGCAGTTTTTAGATTATAAGTTATTTATTTAAGTGTTTTCGAAAACTTAAATAGTAAATTATAATATGATTTTAATAAGTTTTTTAAAAGTTAGGTTTTGTTACTTTTTTTTAAACACTTATTTTTTAAGCAGTTTTGACCAAGTAAAAGACCATATTATCCCTACCTAATCTTCAATATTTAAAATTTGCCCACCCTATACACTTTAGTTCCTATCAAAATTCTTTTACGTTTATTATTATTATTATTATTATTATTATTAAATAAATTTTATTTTATTATTATTATTATTATTATTATTATTGCAAAATAAATTTTGAATTGATATTTAAAAAATTATTTTTATACAATAAATAAATTCAGGGACAGTTTGGTCATTTTGACAATTTCTGTAATTAAAAACTGATTATAAGCTGATTTTACAAAAACACTTAACTGATTATAAACTGATTATCAGCTGATTATTAACTAGTTTACAGAAACGTTTAACTGCTTATTTTTAATCTGATTATAATCTAAAAATCACTTATTCACAATAAGCTGAAAAACTCCAGTTTTAAGAAACACCATCTAAATATTTTGTTCACTAATACCTAAATTTTTTTTTTTATCAATGATAATCATATATAAAGTCTTACCATATTTGTGTTTAAAATTCAGAAGCTCTCCATATCTCTGATTGAGATACTGAGACAGAGCTGCTTGTGTGACTCCCACCATCACATCATTAACAGTCTGAAAAAAAAAACTTTGATTTTAATTAGTGAAAATGAAAATAAAAACGCTTATTGTCATGAAAAAGTAATATTTTTGTGATAGTTGCATTTTTATCCAAATTTTTAAATTTTTTTCATAATTCTTCCACATTTGAAATTTGTTAGCAATTAGTTTAACTCTTAAGTCAAAAATTAATGACATAGCGTGATGGGGTGAAAAAAAAAATATTTATTATCACTCTCAAGAATTTAAAAAAAAAAATTAACTATATCTATCAATTAATTTTTTTTATAGCAGTAAACCAAATAAATAAAAGAATGCAATTAGACTTACAACGCCCATAGCATTCTTCACTAGCTTTACATCATCCAAAGAAATTGCTGTATGAACAAATCTTCTCGGAGCAGAACAAGAATCTGATCCTTTAATTGGCGTTTTCGTATCTTCTAAAAAGAAAAGTGTAAACAGAAGCATTGCAATATCAACAAATGTATTCCAACTAAGTACCATTACCATCCATAACTTGATTATGAATTGCCAAAACCCACTTCCAGAATTCCCTGTATTCCTTTTCTTTGCAGTTGGGAATGCTGGAAGTGAGTTTGGATCAGATACTTTGCGAGAAGTAGATAATACAAGAGACATCAGAGAAAGGCCATCTCCCAGCGAATGGTGAACACGAAGAATGCAAACTGATTCAGCTTCAGAAGTTTTAATGTTAAGGAGATGCATATCCCACATTGGTATAGACTTGCTGATTCTTGTTTTGCTCATGTTAAAAGCATAATCTTCAACAAATTTGTCAGGAGATTCTATGTTTGAATGATCAATCTCTGGGACAATTATATGGTTGTCTAAATTTATCTCTGTTTTCACCCATTTCATCTCTCCACCTCTTTTCTCATCCACAACCTGATTATTACCAAGTTTGCACTTATTTAGTAATTATCTTAAGAGTTGTAGTAGAAATTACTAAAATGATTAATTTAAAAAAAATTGAGCTGCTATAGATTCAACTATGTTCAAAGAAAAAAAAAGACATAGGAACAAGTTAAATTATATGAAAAATAATTTTTAGAGAAATTTCGAAATTTTACTACATGTTGGATTGTAGCTCCGTTCAGTTAAGCATTTTCATTGTGAAATAGCTTGTTCTCATCTATAAATTATGCTTTCAAAATTAAATTTACAATGCGGAACAAATAGCTCTAATTTTTATGGAGTAATTTTACAGAAAATTACTCTAATGATAATTTGATAATTATTGTCAAAAGTTAAAAGCTGCAAACTGAGTGTTTTAGGAAGTCTAACCCAGTAGAAAATGGGCTAACAAGTTAAAATATTGCTTTTGTCACATTTAGGCCAAATTTCATCATTTAAGCCTTCGTAAAATATTTTTTTTATGACAGTTTAAGGTAGATTTTTATTTTTTTATTTATTTTTTGTTGGAATCTCGGTTCGAGATGTAGTTTGGACATTTTGTCTATCTCGTTAAATATTATCTTTTTATGTTTGTAAATCCTTTTATTTTGACAATTTATTGCCTTTTTGAAATTTTTTTTTATTTAAAATTAGAGTTCTTGTAACCCTAATACTATAAAATGCTATCAGTTTTGAGAATTACTAATATTCAGACATAAAAACTTTTCTCTTTTTTATATCTATTTTTCTAAATATTCTTAGACAAAACATATTATAGTACAGTTCCGCCCCCCCTTGCCTATTTATTATTGCCTTTCTAAATATATGATTATGTTTCTTAGGGATAAAAAATTCTGCATCATATTCTTTAATAAGTGCATATATACATACACACACACATACATATATATATATATATGATATATATATATATATGATATTTAAATACCCTTCTAGCCGGCCATTAATTTTGACGAGTACAATCTAATCAATATTCATTAAGGTTGCATTGAGTATTCCCACCATGCAAACTAATTGACTTATAAAACTTTTGAAGTGCTACTCCCACAAAAAAAAAAAAAAGGTTTGGTTTGAAAACGGAAAACAATTTTTTTTAATGTCCGTTAGTACTTATTTCTAGCGTTTTATAATTATACTATATTCTCAAAAATGAATTTTATTAAGATTTAGTTTGCTAGCAAGAAGCGTCCGTTATTTTCGCTTAAATTTTAAATTTGAGCGTGGTCCTCCGATCCATATATAATGTATATATATATAAAAAAAAAAGATAAATTTATCATAAGATTCTTTAGAAAATTGAAAATTCGTCTCTAGTAAAGATGAGTTACACCAAAAAAAAGAAAAAAAAAAGATGAGTTACAATCCAACATGTAGTAAAATTTCCAAAACGAATTAAAATTGGAAAATTTCTACTTCTTTTTCTTTTTTTATTATGAAAAGTTAAAAATATACTCAATTATTTACTGAGAGGTAATGTTGATTATTCTGATAAAAATTTTCCTATGAACATGACTTAGACAAACCCTTTAATAAATTAATTAAGTTGATTAATTAATCAAAACTCTATAAACAATTCAATAAACTTATAAATCCTTTTAATAAAGAATAAAACAAATCGAAAAGAGAGATTAAATTATATAGACATTTAAAAAAAAGGTTTCTTATATTAACTTACCTGCAAACTAGAGAAACGAGGATGTTTAAGAACAGTGTGTTTCATGCTGGCTCTAAGGATATGAGGACTGACTGGTATACTAAAACCAAGAAACACAACTATGTAGACATTAGAATGAGATTCATGAAGCATTCGAGCCACTGGACTCAATGGTTGCTCTTCTGTTCCCTCCTCCTCTTCTTCTTTTCTTACTCTAATGGGTTTAAGACCTTTCATCTTTGCTTTCTAACTATTTTTCTAAAAAAACTATAGTTTTGTTTTTAAATTTTTCCTGGGCTAATGGATGACTATTCTTTACCTTCTCTATATATAATAGAAGCTACCACTAGAACTTATAATTCAAATGGTGAGCCTGTCATCTAAGCGTGCATACGGTTAATTGTTAAATCCTGATTGAATTTGTATTTAAGTTTTAAATATGTATTTTACATTTTGTTGTTGTAATTATAATTATATAATTTGATTTTTTAATTCTATAGGTACAAAATTTATTAAATTTTTATATTCATATATAATAAAATATTAAAAATTAAAAATATTAATTAATCATTTTATTCAATTAACTGATAATTAATTAACAACTTATTTATAACTAAGTTTCAATCTAAAATTTCAAACCAAAAAAAATTATTTGTAGTTTTTTGTCCGTACCGGTTCTTTTAATTGAGCAATTAATTGTACATGTTAGTACATTACAATTAATAGTTGCAACTTGCACGAAGTGCTGTTGCTGTGATTAATATGCGTAGATATCGGGTTCTTTATGTAATTAATATCTGGAGCATATTGCGCACGTAATTAATTTTTTTAAAAAATTGTCCAATAATCAATTCTAGTAGACATAAATATTTATATAGTTATGGAGCCAAAATTTTAATTGGGTGAGTTAAAAAAATTACACATAATCAATAAAATAACATATTTTATATAAATTAATAATTAATTTGATCATCAGAACACTAAAAACTTACTGGATTTGGATTTTTTTTTTTTTATAAATTCAAGATGAAAAGATGGAGAATAAATGATATATGTGCATGTTTACAAAGAAAAAAAAAACAATATTCACATGTTAATGCTTTGGGAGATCATATTTCATGTTGGCTGCAATGAGATGAGGATTAATTGGAATATTAATTATATAGGCAATGGAATAAGATTACTAACTAAACTTCAAAGGAAAAAATATGTTATCTGTATTTGAACTTTTTTATTTTTGCTAATTTAGTGTCTTTTTTTTTTGTCAACTTAGTGTATGAACTTCATTTATTAATAATAAGTTGGTTGCTTCGATCGATTTCGTCCTAAATAGCATACTAACTCCTACTTGTGAGGCCTAATTTCCATTTAAAATTTTGCATGACAGATTGTGAATAGTTAGATGACCAAAATATCTTGTTGGTTCTTAAGTCGAGTCCGTTTATGACAAATGTATAAGACATGTGGAGCCCAAAATATCTAAAAAATGATTAGGTATTATATTTGGATAATATTTGAAGAGTGTGAATAGGATTAGGAATCCCATTTCTATTTTGACTTTGATTCTAGATACACTCCTATACAAGGGGATGAAAAAAATCATAATCTAGGTTTAGCCAAAGTTTTTAGAACAAGATATCTCAAGGAAGAGAAAAGAACTTGTTTTCTCTCTATAGTTTTTCCCTCTATAATTCTCTATAAATTTCTTCTCCCACAAAAAATCTTCTTTTAATGAGTAAGACTGCAATTGTGAAATTATTTTGTTCTTAGACTGTGTACACAAAAGTTTTTTCTTTCATTGATGATTGCTTTTACGATCGGTTGCATAAGCTTCTATGGGCACCAACAGAGATAATATATAATCCTTATTTTAATATATAGGCATGTTATAACATTGGTATCAAAAACATTGGCTTGTATTCCATTAATTTTATCGATTGGTTTTTTTATTAATCATATGTTTTTAATCATGATCATATTGACATGTTTGAGCTCAAAAAACTCTACGTTTATGCTAATTTTTGCTTGATATTATTATACCAATAGAAAGTATACATGTAGAGCTTTAAAATGATATATTATTTGCTTAAATCGAAGTTAAATTAGACAGGTTATAATCTTCTAAAGTTGGTCACTCAAAACTTGTAGAATTAATTTTTTATGGATTAAAATTAATTGTAATCAACCTATTGTTATACTTAAAACACTAGGTATTAGTGTTCGATTTTGACTAAATGATTCAAGCAACGGATAAACCTAATGATGAAAACATGTTAAGTCTTTCAGTTTGGTTTGTTTTCTTGTTAAAATTAATAGAATAGTCAAGTAGGGTTAGTGGAGTGAAAACCAGCTTAATGGTAGTAAACACAACTTGAAAAATCCTAAAAATGGTCCAAAATGCCAAGGAAACGGCTTATAAGCATGAAAGTACAAGCTCACTAGATAGACCTGTCATGCGGTGGTACTAACTGTTGCATGGAGGTTCTGAGGTCTTGTGCACAGAAGCTTCAAAGAACTGATGTGCAGTGATTCCTTCCTGTCGAGCAGAGGTTCTTTGACACAATAGGCATTAGATAACTTTCTCAATATTTTAAAGATTCTTTAATTTTTTGTTTTGATTCTACCATATTTATTTCTTTAAAACACACCCTAAACTAATCATGAAGCATTCTAAAGGTAACCCTAAGCCTATAAATATATCTCAAACCAAAATTTGAAGGATCCCAACTTGAATTAGCTAAGAAATACCTATTGTTCTTTAAGGAAACCAAAGATTTCATTTTTGCCAAGAAGTGCAGTAGCTATTTCACCTTAAAGAACCTCTTCCAATCCATTAATCTTGGTGATTGAAGCAAGAAGGAGTGTTTTTGATCAATCATTAGAGTTGTTCTCCATCCAAGTTAGCTCAACGTTAAGAAAATCATCAAGAATAAGGAGCAAAGTGTGGTTTAGCATACCAAGCACCTAAAGGTCATTGTGTTAGCTGCCTTTGAGGTAGGTAAATCAAACCATTAAGCTTGTTTTGTCCATTTTGTGAGTTTTAAGCATGAGAATACATCTAGATTGGAAGTATATAAATTGAATGTGGTAAACTTGCAGGTTTAAAATTCTACAAATCATCTTTTATAAAATCTTGATAAGTTTATGTAACACCCGTAGTCTCATTAGAATTAATTTAACAAGGTGTATGAAGGATATGCAAGATATATATCTAATGCATACACAAGATATACATAGTGTATACATGATATACACCTCAAATATACCTAACATAAACATGATATATACCTTTTCAAATAATAAAAGTCAAATGATGAATAGTAAAAAGTTAAAAAATAATAAAAAAAGAATAAAGAATAAAGAATAAAATAAATCAAAATTAAAAATAATTTTGAATAGTGAAAGATGAAGGAATTTGAATATTTATTAATTAATTAATTAATTAAATTATTTTTAAAATATATATATGGTAATGAAAAAAAGAGAAAATAAAAGTCAAAATTCATTTTTATCTTCTTCTTCTTTTTCTCTTCACTTGCACAATTTTTATGGGAGCTTAAGGAGATTTTAGCTCTTTTAAATACTCAAGATTTCATCATATTTTCAAGGATTAAGAGTGGTTTTGAACAATTTCTATGTAATAGGTAAGGATTTTCTTTTTTTTAAGAGTTTCTTTTAATTTATGATTATTTAGAATTTCCATCTTTGATGAAGCATTTTTTAATTCATAAAATAGCTTTGAATGATATTGTTTTGATGTTAAAGCAAAGATTTAAGGTTTGGATGGTTGATTTAGATGGCTTTGGTGGGAGTTCGGATGAAGTAGTGATGAGATTTAGGGTTTTGGTGGGAAATTGTAAAGAATAGATGTAAATTATATTTAATTTGATAAATTGTGTTTGAATGAGATTTTAATGGTATAATTTAGTTTAAAACTTGATTTGGAATTAATTAGAATATTCTAAAATTAAAGGATGTTGGGGCAATTAATGGAAATTGAGTAGAATTAATGTAATTGAAGTTTGACTATTTAAAATAGCTTAAAATAAGATACTTATGATATATTTGAACTTATAATTTGATTTAGGATTGGATAGAGAATACTTGCCCAACCAAGATTTTTAAGGGCTTTTGGAAATTAAAGGTTGGAGGTGGAACTAGACTTGGGTTTTTGGCACAATAGAGGTTAGTGCATACTTTGATAATTATTGTTTTTATTACATTGGTGTTGGACATAACACTTTGAAAATTGATGAAGGTGTTATGTTATTTACATATTGGTTTTTATTTGTAAAGTGCATTATTTGATGTGTTGATGTGTGAAAGACATAAATTGTATAATGTCAGGGCATTATTAAATGGCTAGTCACATTGATAAGTATAATTTGTAAATAATGTGTTTTATATATGTGTGAGATGTGGTGTTAGGCCACATAATGAATGTGGTCAAGACACATGTGTTATATGTGTAGAAAATGTGCAAATTAAGAAAAGTGATGAAAAAGTATTGAAAAATAAATAATGATGGAATCAGTTATATTAAAGTAATAAGGTATATGGAATGTGTGTTATCTTGTACAGTATCATATTCCAGAGAATTATTTTTTATGCTATTGATATAATTTGCCTTCGAGCTAGAAGCTGGGTGTCATTTATGATATGATGTGCCTACAAGTTAGATACTAAGTGTCACAATTGATAATGTTATTTGCCTTTAGGGCTAGACACAAAGATGTCAACAGGGGGACAGATAAGACACTTACATTCCCAATGTCGCAATAGACCACAACAATGTTTTTGGAACCTAAATATTGTATATGATTATTTGGGTCCAATGCAAGTGAATGTAAAGGGTGATTGTTTTAAATGAGTAATGATGTATTACTGCATAATGTATTTCATGTTGGAAAGAAAGCATAATGTATTATTTTAAATATGTTTTTATTATCAAAGTATGTACCTCTAAGTTTAGTGCGATTTGTTCATCGTACAAGTGGCAAGTGAGAGACCGATAGTCTAGAAGTTTATTGGTTCGCTACCAAACCAGTGTCATTGCATAGTATGTAAATATGTATTTTTGTTTAATCTTATGATGTTTGTATAAGTTATAGTTTATATAAAAATGTTGGCACTTAAAATGCTTATAATATGTTTAAGTACGTTTCATATATATATATATAAATGTTCATGAGGATTTTATAATTTGGGTTGTGTAGATGATATTGGAGAATGGGATAAATGAATGAGAATATATATATATTGAAAGTGTAAATTTTTATGCAGGTTGAATGTATTTAATTTTAGAAATGTCTAAATTACAAATAAAATTCTGGCAAATATTTTTTAGAGATTTTCCTTTAAAATTTGTATTTTAGCAATTAATTACTAATATAAATTTGTTATTTTATTTAAAAAATTATATTTTAATGGTTAAACTATTTTTATAAAATTAAGGTAAATATGATAACATTCTTGTATTCTGTATACATATTATATATATCCGAGGTATATGTATTATGCGTATATAGGGTATAAAGGTGTTACAGTTTAGTTGAGTAAATCTTTAATATATTAGTTGTAATTAACCATGATGTGTTCATGAAAAGATGAGATAACCTAAGTGGCATAATTGAATTGATGATTATGCTTTCGACTATGTCATCTTTACATTTTTTAATTATAAAATAAATTAACATAACTACGCGTTGATTTATAATGAATTTGAATCTTTATGATTGTTACTATAATATTTTCCATGAATAGCATACATTTTGTTTATTTTATATTTGTTATATATATATATATATATATATAACAACTGTCATTAGATTTGCATTTTTAAAAGAGCTCCTCGGCAACTACAATGAATGGTGCATATAGATTACTTGACCTAATGACTAGTAGTTTGGCCATCATTGAACTCAGTACAGAAAATAGGATTTAATCCTCGTGTCAATGCACCATTCGAGATATATATTCTCGGTCTACACCGAGTGCCGATTCCTCGTATTTCTGGCCTGCTAACACTAGGGTAGAGGATTCCTTAATTAATTTTGACAGCATAAATTATTCCAACCCCCCTAAAAACTCCACCAGACTCCGCCCGATTGGCTAGATTGATCAATGGATTTGGGGTTGCCCAAACCCTAGCATGTGACCTAATCCAATAGGTCAACCCCATGCAAAATGACTAGATGTTTTGCTACGGGTGGCACATCTTTTTGGAGAAGCCAGCTAGCTCCTCCTGGCAAGTCAAGTGCTCCCACGTGGCAGTGCCTAGTTGGCCAAAACAGACTTGTTTAGCCTTTTCTGGACCTCATTTTTTAATCATTTTTTCACATATCGAATCCAAATTATTTTTTTGGATTTTTGGTGAATTTTATTTATTTTTGGGCACTATAAATTTAATTTTTTTATTTAAATACTATTTTTAACTGAAATTTTTTAGTTAAGAAAAATCATTTTTCTCTTGGAAAAATTGTTTCTGCCCTTGAAATTTTTTTAATTATGTAAAACATGTTATGTATATATTTTTGTACCAATTTAAATAAAATTTATATTCTTTATTTAATTTTAATTATATTACTATGTATAATTATTATTTCTGACCTTTTTCCTGTGAAAAGTTATAGAAAATGACATTTATTGTTGGACTCCCATAGTGGCATATACAACTAAGCATAAGGCTAGACTTAGAGCAAAAATGAGGATTCTAAAAGATCGTATGAGAAAAATGAGAATGCATTCTAATAACTGCATTCATGTTTGAAATTTTCTTATATAACACATCATGTATCTTTATGAAATTTTTTAAGAAATAATATGGTTGGGTGAGTTTAAAACTAATATGTCATTATATATGACCATGAGAGAATCCTTTGTATAGCCATCCATGCATGAGTTACTATATAAGATATGGGATAAAGGATATAATAAATACGGGGTCCTAATTATATCTTTTCTTAAGACTTGGTGTAATAAAGGGATGACTTTTAAAAAATTAATAATGGAAAGTGGGATGACCCTTCAAAGTAGGAGGGAACTTATGGTTGAGAGATTAAATTCAAAGGGCCTTATTCATGAACTACCAATTGACTTAGAGCATGATCTTTGGAATTTAGCTCCAATTAGAAGATTGTTTACTAATAATGGCCAAGCTAGTTTTAACGTGCTAGGTTCTTTTTTTTAAGAATATTTGGCAGACTTATTAGGCTATTATTATTATTATTATTATTATTATTATTATTATTATTACTACTACTACTACTACTACTACTATTAATGTTTATGGTTATTAGACTATTAATTTTTCTTTTATTTATTAATGGAATATGCATCTTTATTTACTATTTTATAGATGCATGACATTCATTATATTTTATAATTATTCAACAAACAGTATATACTTGTTTTGAATAATTAATTGATATCTTTACTTGATAATTCCGTATAGTCGAGACAATGATTAGAAACTTAGTGGCCTTTTAACTTGAGATTATATACATGTTAATATTAATGCATAAATTGGTTGTGAAAATATAGTAACATGTAAATTGTTGCATTAATAAAACGTGTATATGCATTGTCTCTATAGATATCTTTTTTCCTTTTTCAACTTGCTATCATGTCTTCTGCTTCCAAAAACATTATTGCAAAGTTGAACAAAGGTGACAAGTTATCTCGGAAAAACTATGAAATCTAGAACATAAAAATACAGTACGTGCTAGAAGAGCAAGAGGCATTGGAACCTCTTAACACAATTATGGAATAACCAGACTAAGATGGGACCTCGACTCAACATAGGCATGATAGAGATGCCAACAGTGTTTGGAAAATAAAAATACTCTTGTTAAGATGGCATTACTCGATGTGATGGATAACAACATTATAAAGGAATTTTGTAGCTTTGAGTATACCGAGGACTTGTGAGATGCTCTTAAGTAGAAGATTTGTGGGATTTTCTTAACCAAGATACGCTCACTTACAATTAAGTTCGACACTTGCAAGAAGCCTACTGAACACTCAATGAGGAAACATCTCAGAGATATGTCCAACATAATGAGTGAGCTTCATAATGTTGGTCATGTGTTAACCAGGAAGAAGAAAATTCATGCAGATATCCATTCCTTACATGAAAGTTGAGAGCATATGTGCATCCACTTGACTCACAACTTCTTAATTAAGACCTTTGCTGACGTTGCTCATCATGTGGAGTTAGAGGCCAATAGGCTTGCTACTGTGCAACCAAGTACGAAAATGCATTTAATTCAAGCCACTTCAAATGGGAGTCGTGGCACAAATTGCAAGTTTGATAATAGTAAAGCCAAGGGTAAAGGAAATGAGGGTTAAACCAACAAGAAACCTAAGCAAAACAAGATAAGTGTCCTAAGAAAAGAAACATTGTGAAGGGCAAATGTTTCAATTGTAGCAATTAAAGCAGTATACTAAGGATTGCACTACACTTGAAAAGGTACAATCCCTTAACTATGAAGCAGACACAAGGAACATCTTTAAGCTATGAAGGATGTTGATCAATTTGTCAATGAAGACTTCATAAAGTATGATCTCAAGTATTTCTATAAACGCTACATAAGTGAGTGTGATAATATAGATAACATCTTAGCAGAGACATTCAATGAATACATATGCAAGGTTAGGTTAATGCCAATAGTTAACATGTTACATCACATAAGGACTGCTCTTATGGAGACACTCAGAATAAAAGAGGAAGAATTTTTGCAATTAGATGACAGTATAGGGAAAAATTAGGAAAAAATTGGAGAAAAACAAGTGGGATATAAGAAAATATCTTCCTAAGCCAGGAAAGGAAACAAGTTCCAAGTTGTAGTTGGTGAAGATGGCTTTGTAGTTAACTTAGTTAATTGGACTTATTCATGTAGGTCTTGGAATATAATTGGTATTCCTTGATGTCATGCATTGAATTGCATACATTTTATGAAGAAGGGTGGAGTATATTATATTGATAATATGTTAAAGAAACCTACATTTCTGGGTACCTATAAAGCAACTTTAGAGCCAGTTATAGTACAAAAATGTGGCCAAGGGTGAAGGGAGACAACATTTTACCCCTACTTATAAACAAATGCTAGGGAGAAAAAAATGAAGAAAAAAAAAGTGATCAAATGAAGGATAAAAATCCAAATAATATGTCTAGACATGGTTTACCTCTCACCATTAAGAAGCCAACAAAGTACTTGTAAGTAATATGGTGTCAGAATCAATTGGTATATCTTTTATAATAGCTATGTTAACTCATAAGTTTCTATATCATCTAGGCTAGAAGGGGAAGACCACCTAAATCTAAAGCATAGGGAACCCAAGAATCTAGATAACCAAATATTGGTAATGGACAAAGTGGTAACCAATAAGTGGCAACACATGCAACTTCAAATCAATAAGCTAGGGATGTGAATAATTATGCTTTTAGGCATAAGAGGGTTGATTATTATAATACAAGACTAATAGCAAAAGAAATGAGACTAGTATGTGCAATATAAATAAGTAATGATATGCAAGATGTTGATCTCTAGCATATAAGTATGTATATATTCATAATCTATATATTTTCAAATGCAGGAAAGGCAAGGACATGGTATAGGAATTTTTTAGGATTCTGGTAACATAACTTGCATATATATGAGACAACAAATGTACGTTGATGATTATAAATTAGAAAAAATATTTTTTTCTTAATTTCAATTACTCATTACATTAGATGGTGTTGAGATCCAAAAATGCATAATTTATAAGTGGCACCAATGCAACTGCCACAACTATCAAAAAATTGGAAAATCCAAGCTAAAATGGGCAAGGGGGTAAAGCACGCCCAAAAAAAATCAAATAATCTCACACAAAGAGGAACTTTAAAACAACCACTGTCACTTGAAACTATTGGTTGCTCATCAGGTGGAGTTAGATTTTCCTCACAAGGAGAAGGAAATAACCCGGTGTGAATTCTAGCAAGAAGAGCTCAATCATTGAATGTATTATTAAACAAAAGTAATTAGTAATGTGAAAAATGAGTTAACAAGGAGCAAGAGATGGCAATGGGCTTGAGCTACTTAGTTTTCTATTTATCTATTTACACATTGTATACTTCAAGCCAACAAAATAGATAACTTAGTTTAATTGTCATTTTAATTATGTGCTTAGTTTATGGCACATGCGGTATGACATTTTTGTTGGAAGAAATATTTATTTTGACTGAAATACCATAGATGTTTTTGATGAATCATTGTTTAACTCATTATTTCATTTAATTCTTTATGAGTCTTTTATATGGTTTGATTATTGAAATTTTGTTATTGTGTTATGAATGGAGGAGAATCTTGTATGTTTGTTGATGTGAATGATTTTAGGTGGTGGGGGTTGTAAAATTGAATTTGGTTTAGCTCTTGTAGGTTTGTTGATGTGAATGATTTCAGGTATGGAGAGTTGTTAAATTGACTCTGGTTTGACTCGTTTATGTTTGTTGTTGTGAATGATTGCAAGAGTTGATGGTTGTTTTTCGAGTATAGTCTTGTATGTTTGCTAATGTGAATTATTGCAAGTGTGGAGGATTATTAAATTGAGTCTAGTTTGACTCTTGCATGTTTGCTACTATGAATGATTGCAGGTGATGATGTTGTTATTTGTCTGATTAGCATTAGCTTATTGGTTGGTTATAGAGCTTGGTTAGTTTAGCTAACACAGGGCAAAGTTTTCCTTGTATTGAATCAAGTTTTGTGTTATGGTTTATATATTTTGTTACAATATTGTATAATGTGAAATCAAGTTCATTTGTGACAGCACACTAATTAAGAAACAACCTTAAGTTGTAAATAAAACATTACATTTCATTGCATAAGACATAGAGGTATATACATTACTGCTAGTGAAGAAGCTCAAGTTGCCAAAAAAACATACACTTTCACAACATCAACTAATAATTACAACAAAAGTATTAACAAGAAAATCCTATCTTTTAACACTCTTTGTTAAAGCAATAACACTTCAGGGCAATGCAAGAATGTTTGTTTAGGTCTTGTTACACATCCAACCTGTAGCTATGCCAAACACAAGAGAGAGAAAGGCAACCATTTTCTTTCACCTCCATTTGTGCCATTTTATTCTCTAGCACCTTCTTTTCATTCAAAACATATGTTTTTTCTATCTCCAACTTCAACACCATAGTTTCAATGATACCAAATGCTCTAATAGAGGTATCAGCCTCAACCTCAATTCTCTGAACGAGCTCCTGCATGCTCCGAACTTCCTCCTTCAAGGCTTTAATCCTGGTAACAAAAAAATAAGCGACATCCTTATCTCTTAAGATGTATTCAAGATCTAACCACTTAAAAAGTTTACAATCATTCTCCTTCTAGTATAGGCATCTCAAGAATTCGCTTGTTGGATTGCTTTGGCTTAGTGAGGTGTAGCAATATGCTCTTTTTTCATGCTCGGTGTTGGAGTTCATTATAGCTTCGATGGTCGCACCTTCCATTGCGAATAAATGGACTTACAGAACAAACAGCATGCAACAATTAATGTTATTTAGGGTTTCAATAATCAATAAGAGTGTGAGTTACGAGTTTGAATGTCATGAACAATGTGAGAGATAGCTTAAGCAAATCGAAGAAGGAGAGAGCTTAGGGTTATTGCAAAACTTATTGAAGGAAAGCATGCTTAGGGTTATTGCAGATCGAAGAAGTTGGATACAAAACAGTGAGTTTTAGGTTATTAAGATGAATAGGAAAAAGCTTGCCTCATAGGATTGCTATATAGGCTCGGAATTTATCCAAGCCTAGGCTTTGATTGATTTGATGCAAAAATAAAAGGTATTACACTAATTGGATCAAATTAAAATATAGGATTAGACTAAGAAAAGTCATATTTTTGTAGTTTTTTTAGATGTTTGGCCAATTTCAAATTAAGATATTAACAAAATAAATTTAAGTAAATTATTTATTGTATCTAAACCATACAGTGAGGACGCAAGCCTACTCTGCAGGAGTTGTGCCTTCATATGCACACTCGCAACCATGAAGGTCAAATATTTGTTAACCAAAGATCGAGAGAAATGAATATAAGTTATTAAATTATCAATTAATGCACATTATTTTAATTCATTTACTTTTTAAATATGTATCATTAATTATTATTTTTCTTTTTATTTTTTTTAGGATTGCTTGGTTTAGATGTTGTGAGAGGAGCTCTTCCCAAATAATGAGGTCATCAATCAGTCTCAGTCTATGAGGCTGTTGGTGGAGCCACGGGGGGATGCATATATAATCTCGGTTCACAAACATCTAGGTTCCATGGCTTCCCAACTGGGACCTTCATATCGGCTAGGAATTCTTATTTTGCCCAGGCTGAGTATCAAAGGGAGATTAAGATGATGCAATTACCAATTCAAGTAGCAGATAAAAAAACAGATTGACCAGCAATAGAAATAGCAAATGCAAACATAGTTTGAGCAGCAAACGTAGCTAATGCAACAATGGCTACAAGATCAAATGGCATCACTTCATCCTGGCCATCCAGCAATAGGGACAATGCACCATCCTCTGTCTCCCCTCCCCCTGTTCACGTTAATGCATTTTATGATAATTTTATATTATATATTTTTTATAATGTTTATTTTATTTGTATATACATTTTATTTATATATATATATATATAGATTATATTTCTATTATTTTTTCAAATTGACTTCAAATGTTAAAACAAAAGTTTTACGAAAATGTCGCCGAATGAGCGACATTTTTTAAAATTCACAGCTAAACTTTTAGCAACAGCGTTTTCCCAACTTCTATTCTCATGTTCAGATGTCGGTAGAAACAATTAGCAATGGATTTTTTAAGACTAATTACGTCATTAATAATGAAAAATCTTGTAGTGTTTCACGAGACTAAATAAGATATAGAAGAATTAAGTTTCATAACTTTTATATAAGAAAATCAGTTACAAATAAAATTAATTAAATTATTTAAAAATTAAATATTTAATTTAATCAAATTAATTATATGTACACCTCCAGAACTCCAACTTCTACTTCTAGTACTCTTTCAAACTTGCTTCTAACACTATTTTTTTGATAGGGCAAAAGTAAAAAAATATAACCAAATTAATAAACTATTTAAAAAAACTATAAATTAAACTATCTGCCTAATAAACAAAAATAAAAAAGACATTTGTTATAAGAAAAACATTACAGTGATTATAGAAATAAATAAGTAAACCCTACACCATCTGTCAATAGAAAAGTCCTACATAGCAGTTAGCAGTTGTTTGTTGAGCATTTAGTATGTGGAGCGCTTCCACATAGTACAACATTTAATGCATCTGCTGTTGATCAAATTATGTTAGATTTTTAATAATGCAGTTATGCAGCTTATGCCACTTATGCTAATAATCATACATTTTAGCTATCAAACTTTGTTGATTTGTAATTACAAATTAAGTAATGAAGTTTTAATTCTAAAAAAAAAAAAAAGGTTGATCTTTTGCTCCTTGATCTCTAGCATCGGCTCTGTACATCAATTGAATACAAAACAACATTAAAATATATTTGATATTACTGTTTAAATTGCTATTATTTTATTGGAAATATGGATAATAAGTCATAAATATTTTTTTTAAATAAATTTCGTAAATTGTAATTATAAAAATTTAGATCACCTAATCAATACCTTAATTAAAGTTATTTTTCTTAAAAGTACCTAATATTATAATTTTCTAGAAAAATAATGCCAACTTAATTGAATGCCCAACATATATATATATATATGATTAATAATATAATATAATATGATTAATAATACTGCATAAATATTAACTTACTGCATAAATATTAACTTTTATATTTAATTAATCATCATATAAAAAATTTCAAATAGTGGGTGCTAAATTAAAATCTACAAGTAATTTGCGTACATGGGTTTTTTATAGGTTCGTAAGTATTAGAATTCACTTATAAAACAATTATCTAATATTACACCTAATACTCGCTCACTTATAAGATTCTTTTTTTTTTATCAGAACTTATAAGACCTTTATATATTTTATTATATACCTATATATATATATATATATATGTATAAAAATCAATTATATACGTGTGCAATGCAATAAATAATATAAAAAATAATTAAATTTTAATAATTTGTTATTTTTATTTTTACTATTTTTACAGAAGAATGTCTAATTTTCTTTTCTTTTCTTTTTTTTATTTTCTTTCAATTGAAGGTCATTGACCAGTTTCAAGTCAAAATTGCGCACCACGTCAACCAGCCATACAATTCAGCATACTATTATGGTCCACGTAAAATAAATTTTAGAAACCATATATCAGAAAACACCTTAGAAATCAGTAATTCTTGAAATTTATATTTTTTTTTTGTCTTTTGATTTTTTTAATTTTTTTTTCTTTCAAAATATTCTTTTAGTTTTTAAAAAGCATTTTTCACTAATATTCTTTTTTAGTGAATATATATATATATATATATCATACTAAATTTATAGTAATTAATATCATATTGCTCCACATATCTCCCTATAATCTCGCAACATATTACATTTTTTGAATAATAATAATAATATTTTTTATATATTAAGTTAAAAAATATTTAAATTAATGTTTAAGTTCAATTTTTCAAATTAAAATTCTTTAAATAAATTCATAATAATAATACTTTCATTATATATTAAATTAAAAATATTCAAATTAATATTTAAGTTTTAATTTTAAATTTAAAATCCTCTAGATAAATTTCAAATTAAAAGGAATTGAAATTAAGGTTTAAGTTTTAATTTTTAAATTAAAATCTTAATATTTATAAAAAAAATTAATGTTTAAATTTCAATTTTCAAATTAAAATCATAAAGATAATTTCTATATTAAATTAAAATCTCTTAGATAAATTTCAAACAAAAAAAAATAAAAATCAATGTTTATAAAAAAATATTTAGTTTTTCAATTTCAAATTAAAATCTTCATGTTTATAGAAAAAATAATGTTTAAGTTTTAATTTTGGAATAGATTTAAAATTCTTTAGATAAATTTAAAATATATATAATTAATGTTTATAAAAAATATGAAAGTTCTAATTTTCAAATTAAAATCTTAATGTTTATAAAAAATTTAATGTTTAAGTTTCAATTTTCAAATTAAAATCTTAATGTTTATATAAAAAAAAAGTGGAAGGTATAAATAAGCCTCAAAGTTTTCCCGTAGATACAGGTTGAAGCTTAATATTTATTTTAGCTCATTTATACTTAAAATTTGCTAAAAATTGATAAATTCACCCATCAAATAATTTTTTTTTCTTCTTATTAACCCTTTAACACCAAATTTTTATTTCCCTTTCTAAAATAATAACTCCTCGAATAAAAATCCCTAAATTTCTAATAATTCTCATCTCCCTATCGTCACCACCACTTTTTCATCTCCATCGTAATAACTTTCTAACTAGTTTATCACTCCTGTTGCCGCCGCCGCCGCCAAGGCATGCTCTACAAGAGAATACTTCAAAATAGCATCCGTAAAACCCATTTGAAAAAATCTGATAATTCCTACTCAATTCACTTATAACCCTTATATATTATATACATACAACATATATTATGTATACTTAAAATATATATATATATATACAAATTACAAAATTGTTACCGAAACTAGCTATAGAAAAACTCTTACTTGATAATATAAAATACAATTTTATAAATATATATACCGCAATTGAATAAGTGTAATAAGAATATAATTTTATTAATTTATAAAATAAAATCTCTAGTAAAAATTTGTCGAAATTTTATCTATAATTTCAATAATTTTTAAAATCAAAATCACATAACCTGCAATTAAAAAGCACTCTCAAATATTTAACATCACAAAATTCAATATTTCCTCTAACATTATCAAATATAACTTAATTATATTTACAAAACTTTATAATATTACAATTATATATACATATTTACAAACTTTTATAGTGTACTTTATATATAATATACTTGAACAAAATTCTTTTATATATCGTGCATTAAGAACCACCAACTATGCATCAATACATAGATTATGAGAACATCTACATTTCAATACATTATATAACCTTATCATTTTTCCATAAAACAACATTCTTTAAGTTTAAAATAATATATAAATTATGTTTTTATCAATAGTGCATAAAAAAAAATGGATAATGTCACTTTAAAGAATAACGCTGTTCTTTAAAGCATGCTAAGTAATTAATGCCAATATAGATATACCATTCATATTACCCTTCCTATACATTAACTAACCCTCCCTGTTACTTATTTCATTATATTTAAAACTGTGGATGTTACATCACTCATTTGATAAGAACCCAAATTAATTTCTTGCTCTTCTTGATTTTGATTTCTTTCTTTTTGTTGTTGTTACTGTAGTTTTTCTTTTTTGGGCTTATGCCACTACTGATACAGTTATTTTCTTCAATGCACTTTGTTTTTTATGGACTTGAAATTTGAGGTGAATTTGAAATCAAGATTATTTTTCAAAAAATCGATTTGGGATGTTGATTAAGGAGACACATGTTTGAAGTTTATTTGGGTGATTCTTCTGGTGGCCGTTCATTTTTCAATCGAACGGTTACAAAGAACAGAAGAAGAGGAAGAAGAATCCACAGAGAAGCTCAGATAAATAAACTGCAAAAAGAGAGAGAGAGAGAGAGAGATTGAGATATAGAGAGAGAGGCTTGCAAAAGACAAATAACAAGGTTTTTAAATACAGAGGAAGAAGAGTTCACAAAGAATAAACACATATAAGAAAAGATTTAGAGAAATAGAGAAACTGAGTTTTTGTTATATTCTAGGATAATATCGATAAGTGATTTCTACTGTTTGTAGGGGATTTTACTTGTTTTCTTAAGCAATTTCATATTTGTTCATGGATTTTAATTTCTTTTCAACGGCAGTCTAGATATATTTCAAAGGATTTGCTTTTGATTTCCCTGTTATACTCATAGATTTGTTCTTGATATTGAGCCTTTTCATTTCTTGAATTAACAGATTCTGAAAATTTTTGAAGTAGAAAGGGAAGAAGATCGGTGGACAATGAACCAATTTATTATTTTAATTTTTATTATTTAAAAATATTTTTTTAAAAATTTATATTAATTTTTAGGTCTCATTTTTTTATTTTATTATTAAAATAAATAAGCAGGTCTCAATTATTCTCCATACATTAACAGAGCTAAGGTCACCATTAAATAGGGGCGAAAATGTTAGCTTTCAGCAAATTTTGGGCATGAACGAGCTAAAATAAACATTAAATTTCAATATTAAAATAAAATAACGTTCGCCCATTAAAAAATAATGTTAAATTTTCAATGTTCTAGTTAAAAATATAAATTTTAAATTAAATTAAAATCATTTAGATAAATTTCAAACTAAAAAAATATTAAAAAAATTAATGTAATCATCAAATTAAAATCCTATAGATAAATTATAAATTAAATTAGAATCCTTCGGATAAATTTCATAAAAAAGGGTAAAAATTTCAATTTTCAAATTAAAATCTTCATGTTTATAAAAAATAATGTTTAAGTTTATTTTTAAATTAAAGTCATATAGATAAATTCTAAATTAAACTAAAATTTAATTTTCAAATTAAGACTAAAATTATCAATGCTATATTTTCCATGCAATTTCAGTTACTATATTTGCTATGCAATTTCAGTTATACTTCTTGCTCATGATATCAAGTTCGTAACTTCATATTACTTTTTGTTTAATTTAAAATATATATTTATTAATAAATTAAAAAATACATCTTTAAGCTACATACAAAATTATATAATTTTAAAGTGCACAAAATGTACATAATTACTTTAATTATTAAATATCTCTGAACTTTTTAACACAAATAATAAATAATAGTAATGTATAGTGGGTAATATGATTTTAATACGACACTAATTTCATTCTGTCATATGTCATTTTTTATATGAAAATGATGTTTTTATTAGACAAAGAAAAATAATATTTAAAAGAAAAATAATATTCATTATAAAAGGATAAACCTCCATTAGAGAAGAACACATGATCTTCAAATAAGAAATGATAAAACTTTATAATAAAAATTTAAATTTTATTCAATTTTATTTTAAAAGATAAAAAAATATAAAAATAAGAGCAAATACTAAATTCCATATCTATATTGATATGTAAAATTATTTTGAGAATAAATTATAAATAAAAATATATAAAACTAAAAAGAGAGCAACATAAAAATAAAAAAGGAATATAAAAATAAGAATAAATACTAAAATTTATATTAATATAAAAATTATTTTGAGAATAAAAAAAATATAAATTTAAAAAATAACAATACAGTGATGATAATCCCACCTTCAAATTAGGAGAAGGAAAAAGCCTATGAAAATTAAGAAAAAAAAATGCGGCTAGAATTTTAACTTCATGCTACTTTTGTTTTCTCTGCAATGCAAGAAGTACGAAGCTTATCCTGAAGCCAGTAGGAATGCAATCCAATTTAGCTCATCATTGGTAGAACCAATGCAAAAGATAAATGCATTCCTTATTGCACAATTTTTCTTTTTAAAAAAAATTTGGGTTAATTGTACAAATTTTTAGTAGTATAGTTTACTATTATAGGCAATTGACTTAGCTTTAAAGAAATTTATTTCATTTATGAAAGAATATTGTATAAGTGAAATAAAAAAAATAAAAAGAATTGGCGAGGCTTGTTTTCTCATCTTGCTGTTTGATATTGTAATAAAGAAATGTTATTTTGATGAAATATCTATTTACTATATTCTTTACTTTTATTATTTTTTAATTTTCATTTAATGCTTATTTTTAATTAATATCCTATAAAAATTCATACAATATTGCTATTTGAATTACCAATAAATATTTCTTAGTGATAATTTAGTGTTTTTAAACAGATTATTTAGCTATGTTCATTATGAAATTAGGTACTTTGAGAATAAGTGCAATTACAAAATCATGCATAAAATTTAAATGATATTTTATTCTTCAAGAAACTAACGTTTTGTTTTTGTTTTTTAAATTGAAACTGAGAACTCACAATACAAGCATTTCTTAACTAAAATTCATATTAATATTGTTTCAGAATATAAAATTATAAGGTACATAATACTATTTTATTTTATCGTATAAAATTGTGGAGTCTTAGAAATAATGATATTTATTATGCTAAAACATGTTATAATAAACCTATTAACAATTTATTTGATTTTCTTATGTAGAGAATTAACATGTCACTGTGATATTGAAATTTTATATTTCTTTATCATTGGAAGTAACATATTGGTGTTTTTATTGGATGTTTGAGACTCTACTTGTACCTTATTTACGTCACTTACCAATTTTTTAGCATATGCTTTCTTATTATAACTAAATGATTAAAAAAATTGAAAAAAAAGTATTGGAATTGCTGTTTTACCTATTTATACTTTTTATTAAACTTTGAACAGGTTAACCCAATTATAATATGGTCAAAATTTTTCGCAAAAATGATCAAGAAATAGAAATCCTCATTGTTGGTCAAGATGATCAAATAACTAATAGTATTGATAATATGATATTTTAAAAAAGTGATTCACAATATAGAACAACAAGTTATGTAATATTGTTTAATTTTATCATATAAAAATATGAAGTATTAGAAATAATGATATTTATTCTACTGATGAATGTTATAATAAACATATTAACCATTTATTTGGTATTGTGAATTAAATTGTCTAATTTTTATGCAAAGAACTAACATGTCAATATGAAGCTTTTTTTTGTTTACTCTACGTCATGGTAAGTAACATACTAGTATTCAAAGTGAAAGTTCAAATATCCGCCTGTAATTTTTTATGTTATTTTCTAATATTTGCATAATTTCGTATTTTTCATAAATTATTAAAATATTGAAATAAATTGTTATTTTGATACCTATCCATACTTTTATTCACCCTCAGAATAGGTTAAATAAAATAATATGGTCAAAGTTATTCACATAATGATAAAGAAATCATATATGTTGCCACATTATTTTTTTTGTATTCAATTTGATTGTGGAAGGATGCGATTGGGGTTCTATGTGATAAGAAAATACCTCTGATAGTGAAAGGTAAATTCTATAGGACGGTTGTTAGACCTGCGATGCTCTATGGTAGTGAGTGTTGGACACCAACGGGATAACATTTGCATAAGATGAGTGTGGCAGAAATGAGGATGCTAAGATGAATGTGTGGACATACCAGACTGGACAAAATTAAGAATATTCATATTCGACAAAAAGTCCAAGTAGCGGATGTCGGAGATAAGGTGAGGGAAGGAAGACTTAGATGGTATGGGCATATTTTAAGAAGACCTCCTAATGCTGCGGTTCATTTGTTGATTGAGGGGGCTAGAGGTCGTGGCAGACCTAGAACTGTGTGGAAAGAGGTGATAGCAAGAGACTTACGTGCCTTAGATCTTGATGCAGATTTAATTAATGACAGACTTGAATAGAGACGTAAAATCCGTGTCTTGGAAGGGGCCTAAGGCTGGAGTATCTTTTTTGGTGTCTTTTGAGCTTGAGAATCTATACAGCCGACCCCAACTTGTTTGGAATTAAGGCTTAGTTGTTGTTGTTGTTATTCAATTTGACTGGAGGTCTAGCCTAATATATATTTTTTTAATACTAAACTACCTTTAAATTGATATCTTATATTATTTTTTTATAATAAACGGAAGAAATTCAATAATTAACAGAACAGCTTTGGCAAACCAAAGCCAGAGTTACAGAAAACAACCCAGGATTAACAAGCTCAACTAGGATTAACAAGATCAAACCACCCAACCCAAGATTAACAAGCATGTAACCAATAAACAAAAACCCATTACAAATCAACGGCCCAATAAATAGATTAAAAGGAGAAGCTATACATTTCCACAAAAATGGCCTTAGAACCGAAGCAGCGACTGACAAAACTCCAGGGGTAGGAAAACGCAACAAAGAACTAGAGAAAGTATAGAGGATGGAAGCTTATCTTCTGGAATGTGTTCTTCAGTGACTCATATATTTCTACCATTAAAGACTGAAACTACTGAAGCAGTACCCATATTTTCTTTTCTTCTTCTTTTGCAGATGCAGAACCACTACTCCTACAGATGGATCAATATGAAACTTACCTCACCTATCCTATGTGTCTCCATAACACAGATAATAAAATGCCCAAATCTTCCAAAGAGCCAAATAACTCCTCACACACACATTCTCCCGAAGACCATCAAATAGGCCATTACAGATCCACATTTACAGATACAAATAGGCCATGAAAATCCACCCAAAAAAGAAACCTTAGATTAAGCGGTACGGTTGAAGCAGAAACATCAACCTTGGAAAAAGAACACAAATCTGTTGCTGCCACCAGAAACATCAACCACCTGAAGAGGCAGCAGAGACGCCGGACCGAAAGCCTAGCTCCACAGACAACCAAAATCTTAACTAGAGATCCAACAACGGGGAGAAGCCGCAAGGAACCAACAGCCACCATGGTAGAACTCCTATGCTGAAAGAGACGCTAACTGGAGACAACTACAAAAGAAACTTCACCAGTAGACAGGCGAGAACCCATGAGATAGAACCCATGGGATATAACAAAACTGCAACATCTAAGATCGGTGGAGATCCAGATCTAAGATCAAAGACTAAACCTTCCTAGACAAAGAGCTCATAAAAGGAGAAGAAAGACCTCTGATATGGGCTGATTTATTCAAAAGCAAAGAAATAACTCTAAGATTAGAAGACATACTACTAAGAAATAGGAATATTTTGGGCAGCCGCCGACCAAGAGACCGACGGCAGTCCAAATCCAGCAGCCACGCTCTTAACCCTAGCGAGAAAAGTTTGAGAGAATAATAGCTTTTAGTTTTTTACAATGGATAAATCGACAACTCAATTACAAAAAAAAAATAAAAATAAAAAAATCTTAGTTGTCTGTAGCCAACACCAAAACAAAAATCTGTATAATAAGCAACATCTTACTTATTTTGTTTTTGATGAAAATTCTCAATAATATTACAAAATAATCAAAATAGTTCTCATAATGTATTTAAATATTAAAGACATCAATTCATGATAAAACTAAAGCAAAAAATAATTTGAATATAAATACGATTTTCAATAAAAATAGGGTTGTAATCGAATCGAGTCGAGTTTTGAAAAGCTCAAGCTCGGCTCATTATAAAGTCGAGTTCGAACTCGAATCAAGACCGAGTTTAGTATGAACTTATATCGAGCCTGTTCATATATCATATATCTCGAGATTGAACTCGAGCTTTATTTAAATAAGTTAAAAAAGCTCAATAAACTTATTTTAATTTTAATTTTTCATTCATTTTTTCTAAATTTTCATAAAAGATATACTAAAATTTATATTTTTATAAAAGATAAATAATATAATTATATATTAATAAAAATAAAATATTATATTACTATAATTTTATATTTTACTATAAATTACTAAGCTATTTTATATTGTCTATTATTTAATTTATTTATCACATATATCATATATTATTAAATTATATAAATTAAGTTAGTCAAAAAATTAATATATTTACATACATAGTTTGATATATATAAATTTAATTATATATTTTTTTAATCAAATACACTAAATGAGTTAGCTTACGAGCTTAACTAACGAGCTTTTTAAATGAGCTAGCTCGCGAGCTAACGAGCCGAGTATTTCATAGCTTGAGCTTGGCTCATTTAATAAATGAGCAGTTCGAGCTCGAACCTGAACGAGCTTTTACCAAGTTGAGATTCAAGCCGAGTTCGAGTAGCTTGGCTCATTTACAGCCCTAAATAAAAATATAGAAAATAGTTTATTTAGTTATAGAGTTGTAGACTTTTTAAATAATACAATTTAATTTTGGCTTAACTACTTCTATTTCCAAATTTGACCTTGATTTCATACAGTTTTCCGTTTTAATATTTTATTATGTTTATGTTATTTTACTTTGTTATTTTTTTATTTAATCTTGATCATCCTTTTATATTTTGAAAGGCCTACATTTGTATTATTTATAATTGAAATTTATTCTTATTTTAAAAAAATAAATTAAAATCATAAAATCTAATATTGAATTCCAATCAACTTATATCATATTTTTATAATTTTTAATAACTCTCGCAACATTGCCTAGATGATTTCCTAATATTCTTTTAATTTAAATTTTATATAATTTTCATAAATTTAAACAATAAATTTTTCATAAAATTCAAATGTATAAATTTAAAACTATTGGTTACTTTTTTTTAATTCAAAATAATCTTTTAATATTTTTAGGTGAAAATATTCTTCTAATTTAAAATTTAAAAGAAAATAACGAATTATTTTATAATATTAAAATTTAATTAAGTTATTTATTAATTTAAATATAAGATCTTGGAATAGATATTAAAATTTTTTCATTGACTCGACAAATTTATTTAAATTCTTCAGGTTATCTAATATGTTTAATAATCATTAATTTATAAAAAGAATATCTTCTAATTTAGTAAATTTAAGTTGAAAAATTATTTTCAATTAAAAATTAAAAATATTATAAATGAAAAAATTGATTAATGATTTTAGATTCGTTGTTTGATTTTTAAAGAAAGTTTATTGTTTTAATTTATGAATATTAAATAAAATTTAAATTACAAAAAAGAATTAAAAAATATTTTAATGAAATAATTAAAATAATCAAGAGGCGAAAAAAAAAATTTCCAAATCACTAAACTTTGAGAGTTTTTCTAAGCGTGGTTAGTAAAATTCATATGACAACGAATTCATGGTGTTATGCTTAGTGTGATGGATGGAATAACGATTTATATTATGTAACTTACCCTTGTGAGATTCCAGTGGGAAATTCACATGACTGTTGACTGAAAAATAAAAATATGTACTAAGATTTGAGATTGGTTTTTCTTTTTTAATTATAATATTAAAAGAAAATAAAAAATAAAATTATAAATTTTTGCAACTACCAAAATTTAATATTTTTGAAGCTATTTATTATAATATAATAAATATTTTTTATTTTTAAATTATTAAATATTATACTCCATAAAAAAAATTTATTTTATTTCAAGTGTTAGATTTTAAAATTTTAAGAAAGTATTAATTAAAAAATTTTAATATTTTTTTAGTATTTAATAAAAAAAATTAAAGTGAAAAAGATGAGAAAAATTATTTAACTAAATTATGATAAAATTTTTATAAAATTTATAATAAATAATTATTATTTTAATTTATGCACATTATTTTTATATATGAGATTTAAAATAAAATAAAGGAAGGAATATAATAATTAGAATTTTTCACTAAAATAGTAGTTGTCCACTTGAATGCTAGTTTGTTGATGTGGACAGTTTACAACTCACATGCGTTGGCTGTGGACAGAAATGGAAAGAAGAAAAAATCTACCTTACCAAACAAATTTATTTAGAAGCTGTGCAGACCCTGAAAATTAGTACGAAAGCACAGACATCAATATTAATCGCCAACGCTCTACTTAAAGAGTTGTTGTAAATATGAAGGTTGATGTTTATTTTTATTTATTTATTTATTTATTTTGTGCTATTCGTGGGATTCTTTAGTTTGGAAGCCTACCAATAACTTAATCCACCTGTCTACTAAAAATAAAACATAAATTAGCTATTAAACTTTTAATGGTTATTTCATAGCTAATATTTGATTTTTATATTAAATGCTAGAGTCAATTATAATTTTTAAACTCAAAAATTAATTTTCATAAAAAATCATATTATTATAATTTAAAATAATTGCGAAACTATTTAATATCAATTCAAAAATGAATACAACTATATTTTAATGTATAGAGATTTTAATGTTTATGTGCATTCATATAATTAATTTTAAATATAAATTCAAATGTATAGTTATTTGTTAATTTTCTTATGTGTAAAGGAAAAAAATATTAATGACATAATAAAAATTGTCATGAAATTGAAAATAAAATTTTTTATGAATATAAGAAAATGAAAAATAAAAACTAATATTTTGAGAAATAATTGGGAGAAGAATTTTGCATTTCTCACTTTTGTTGTGTATCCAACAATATTTACAATCTTCTCTATTTATAAAGTTGGAATTTGGATTTAAAATAAAGTAGATGAAACTTAAAAGTCATAAGTTTCACTATTAAATATTATCTTAAATAGATTGTTACATTTTCAATAATTAAGAGAAACATCTATTTTCTTTTTAATTCATAATACTCCCCTTTTGATATTTCTCTATTAAAAATATGCCTAATTAAAATTTTAATAGATCAATCCCAATGAGAAAAAATCTAGTGAAGGAAAATAATATAATATTCTCAACAAAGTGCATATATATTTTCCTCTCTTTCTTATATTAACAAATATCTCTAAGTCGATACATGAAAATTTTATAAACTAGCTTTTCAAATTTCATAGATAAAACTTTTGTTAATAAATCCATCAAATTTTCACTCGAACGAATTTGGTGAATGTCTATTTCACTTTTTCTTCTAGAGTTTATGAGTGAAGAAGAACTTTGATGATATATATTTGGTTCTATCACCTTTGATATAACCTTCTTTAATTTGAGCAATACACATAGCATTATCTTCGTATAAAATTATTAAACTCTTTAGTTGATGAGAAATTAAATGTGTTAAGAAATATGTTGAACTAATAATCATAACCATACACATTCACGACTTGCTTCATGAATTGCGATAATTTGTGCATGATTTGAAGCTATAGTAGCAATCGTTTGCTTTGTTGAGTGTCAAGATATAACAATGCTACCATATATAAACAAATATCATGTTTATATCATCCTTTATGTGGATTAGATAAATATCCAGCATCCGCAAAATCCAATTAATTTGAAATTTTATTGCTTTGAATAAAATAATTCCAAATCAGTAATTCCATAAAGATAACAAAATATATGTTTAACTCCATTTCATTATCTTCGTGTTGGTGTATAACTATCTCTCTAATAAATTAACTGAAAAAGCTATATTTGGTCTTATATAGTTAGATAGATACATTAATTGACCAATTGCACTAAGATATGATACTCAACCAAGAATATCTTCATTATCTTTTTTAGGATGAAATGGATTTTTTTAACATCAATAGATCGAACAAATTGGAGAATTCAATGGGTGTGTTTTATCCATATTAAATCATTTCAACACTTTTTTTGTATAGGTCTATTTGTGCATAAAAATTCATTTGATAAATGTTCAACTTATAGACTGAGATAAAATTTTGTTTTTCCAAGATTTTTCAGTCCAAATTCTTTCTTTGAATGTGTTATAGCCTTTTAAGCTCTTCATAAGTCCTAATAATATTTAAATCATTGACATACACTACAACAATGGCAAATCCATATTTTTATTTTTTTAATAAAAAATACATGGGCTAATAGAATTATTTACATGTCCTTGCTTTAATAAATATTTACTGAGACGATTAAAGCAGAATCGTCTGGATTGTTTTAGCCCATGTAAAGATCTTCACAACTTAATTGATTATTTTTCTCCAGGTAATGAATTAAATGTTTCATGTATTTTTAGTCCTTTAAGGACTTTCATATAAATATAACCATAAAGTGGTCCATATAAATAAGTTGTCACAACCTCCATAAGATGCATGTGGAGTCCTTCAGAAATTGTCAAACTTACTAAAAAATCTAAGAGTTATTACTTCCACCACAAGAGAATATATTTCTTCATAATTAATTCCAGGTCTCTACAAGAAACCTTGAGCTACAATTCATGTATTGTATTTTACAATCTCATTGTTTGCATTTCACTTTCAAACAAACACCTAGTTATAATCAATAGATTTTATGTTTTAAGGTTTTAGGACTATAGGTCCAAAAACTTCTTATTTTACATGCAAATTTAATTCTGCCTAGATAACATCTTTTTATTTGGCTAATTACTTTGATATCGACATTGTTTAATGGATTTTGGTTTAAGATAATCCCTTTCATTTAGTATATCAATAGCTACTGCATATGCATTTTTTTATTTTTTTTTATGAATAATGGCTTAATTTTGATTCCATCTCTCTCTTGTATAAACAAAGCTTGTTGAAATCTCTTTATTTTCAAGATTTTCCATAATTTCATCATTTTTAGGTAATTGTTCCTCTGCTGGTGGCATTCACTCAATTGTGTCTACTATTTATTTATGTATCATCATATCTTTTGGTATGTTAATTTCAGAATTGCCAACTTATTTATTTTGCTCTCTTTTCTTTCATGGATTTTTATCTTTGGAATCGATCAACCTATCACGCTTTTGGCATATACTAGACACATCCACTAGGATATTGATAGATTTTTCATTTGTAATATCAATTTGAGGAGGAGCATTTGATACTGGTACATGTGATTCAGTTACCCTTTTTGCATAAGCAAATGCATATGTTAACTGATGTATAATTTTTTGCAAATGAATAATTTTTTTAACTTCAAGATCACTTTTATTCATTCGGAGGTCATAATAAGATATTGATAATGCATTCCATGAAATGTCTTGTTTTTCTAAATTTCTTTTTCTCTCTCTAATGCTAGGAACACAGTCTCATCAAATTGACAATAAATAAATTGTGTTATAAAAATATCACTTGTCATTAGTTTAAGATATCTTATAATTGATGGTGATTCAAAACCAACATAAATTTTTAGTTGCCTTTGTGGGCCTATTTTTGTACATTGTATGGAGTAATTAGAACATATATCGTGCAACCAAAAATTCACAAATGAGAAATATTAGACTCATGATTAGATATAAGTTGTAATGGGGAGAATTCATGATAGGCAATTGGTCTAATTTTGATTAGTATTGCTGCATGCAACATAGCATATTCTTAAGTAGAACTAGGTAGTTTTGTTCTTAAAAGTAATGATCTAGCAATTGATTGCAACTGTTTTATAAAAGATTTTACTAAACCATTTTGTTTATGAGTGTGAGTCACAAGATGCTAAACTACAATCCAAATTGATAAATAATAATCATTAAATGGATGGGATATAAATTCTCTTGCATTATTAAGATAAATTTTCTTAATTATATAATTTGGAAATTATGCTCGTAATTGAATGATTTGTGCATAGTCTTACAAATGAAACATTGCAGGTAGAGATAATAAACAAACATGTGACCATCTTGTAGAAGCATCTATTAATACCATAAAACATCAAAAGGACCACAAGATGGGATAATAAGCCCACATATATCTCCATGAATTCATTCTAAAAATTGAGGAGATTTAAATTCAATTTTATGTTGAGATGGCCTAGTAATCAGTTTCCCATGTGCACAAGCAATACATTAAAATTCACTTGATAAAAGAATCTTCTGGTTCTTTAGAGGGTGCACATATGACTGTTCTATAATTCTTCTCATCATTATAGCACCAAGATAACCTAAGTGGTCATGCCATAGAATAAAATTCTTTGAGTCAATTAATTTTTGGTTAATTGTAACATTAGATTCTATTGGATTTATATATGTGTAATAAAATCCAAAAGAAAATGTAGGGAATATTTCCATTATATTTTTCTTTCCTAAGATTGTAGATGTAATATAGAGATATTCTCTGCTACTTTCATTATTAGTCTAGATATGATAACCATTGAGACGTATATCACTAAAACTTAGGAGATTTCTTTTTGGATTTACTAGATACCAATGCATTATTTATATTGGGAAATATAATATGGACACTTTTGGAACCTTTAATTAAATTTACAACACCAAAAATTGTATTAACATTAGCTTTAGCTAATTGAAGATAAGAAAAATATACTTTGTCTTTTAAAATAGTGTGAGTTGTTACATTATCTGCCAGATATAAGTCTCCACCAACACCAAGTAAGTGCCTGGATCTTTTCATTCTTTCTTCAAAATAAAAATATCATAAATGAGTTTCATAATATTTTACTTTAGTATATTTCTATAAAATACATAGGGATAAAATTAAAAATAAAACACACTTGGATTTTAAAATTCACACTTGAAAAGCAAACAAAAAAAAACATGTAATATGAAATAAGACACACTTGAACAACATTAATCAAGATGGAAATTTTCATCAAACATCATATTATCAACATTTCCATTAATATTCTCAAAGAAGTCTAAAACATCTAGGTTTGTAAAATCCATTGGATTATTATATTCAAGGTAATTGGTCTCCATACCTTTTCCTTTTCTTTTTAGAGAAGCTTGGTAGTTATCCACAAGGTATATAGATGTATGACGGGTATGTATCAATGTTCTTTCATGTCGCATCTATAACAAAAATTTTCTTTATTTTTATCTTGCAAATTCTTTCCTTTCTCATTTTCTCACTATGATCATTGGTCCTTCTAAAATTGATATTGTGGTGACTATTAGAGTTTTGATCATCATTAAGGTTGTCACCTCTACCACACCCATGACCTCAACCATGGCCACGACCATGCTTGTGATCATGACCTCAACCTCAACTATAATAATAATTTTAACCATGCTCAGACTTGTTTGACATTACAACAGTCACTTCAGGTAATGGTTGATACCCAATTGATTGTGATTGATGATTTTTTATCAAAAGTTTATTATTTTGCTCAACAACAAGAAGATATGATATCAATTTAGAATAATTTGTAAAACCTCACTCTCGATATTGCTGCTACAATAGGAAATTTTAGATATGAAAAGTAGAAAAAATCCTCTTTGACAAGTTTTAATCAGTAATCTTCTCACCACATAATTTTAATTGAGAAGTAATCTTAAAGACGGTAGAGTTATATTTACTAACAGTGTTGAAATCTTACAATCACAAGTGCATTTAATCATAGTGAGATTTTGGGAGAATTTCTTTTTTTGATTATCAGATCTTTCTTTTTCAAAGTTCAAAAGTATCATTTACTAGTAGATATTCAGCCTTTGATCTTTCATGGAAATGATGACGAAGGAATATCATTGTTTTTACTCAATCCTGTAGGAATGCTTCATTTCCCACTTGAATTATATTTTCAAGATTCATAGCATCAAGATGAATCTTAACATCAATGGTCTATGGTAGTATGTCAAGTGCAACAAACTCAAACTTTATAAGGTTTAACATCATATAGAACACTAAATAAGTAAAATTATAATAAATTACTAATATATTACTTTTAATTATAAATTAATAATTATATTATATAAAAGTAATTGTAAATTGCATATAATAAGATCAAGTTAGATTTTATTAAAAATTGAATTATATAATAATTTTCACATTAATATATATGTGCAAATAAGAGAAATATATAATTAAATTAGAACAAATATACATAATCAGCGTACTAAAATATAATAATTACCTAGATACAATAAAATGCATATGGAGAATGAAATAGAGAATGGATTGCCAAATGACAATAAAAACTAAAAATTTATAAAATGCGTAAAAATTTTATAAAATTAAGAAAAATAAAATTTATAAAATGTATATGTATTAAATCTCCATTTAGATATAGACCACTTCCTTAAATAAATTTCAAGATGCGTATGAAAATATTACAGTAATTAGCAAGTAATTAAATTCTAGTAGTGCATATGTATATAATATTGGAAAGAATTATTGTATAAGTCATAGAAATACAACCTTAAAAATGAAAATTATCTCATAAGAAAAAAATGCAACAATTAATATAACCACTTTTTTAGTATCATAACATGAGAAATTTCATGCAAATATGTACTATAAACACAACATATGAGATGAAAAATAAATACAGTAACATATGATTTTCAATATTAGTATGAACAATATATTTGTATCAATTACCTTTAATGAATTAAAAAAAATTAAAACTAACCTAAAATAGGTGATATAGAGTAAAATCATGCTGATAATATGTTATGAAATTGAGGATAAAATTTAATATGAATATAAGGAAATGAGGAATAAAAACTAGATATCTTTGATAAACAATTGAGAAAAAAAATTGTATTTTTCACTTTTGTTGTTTATCCAACATATTTACAACCTTGTCTATTTATAAAGTTGGAATTTGACATTAGAATAAAGTAGATGAAACTTAAAAGTCATAAGTTTCACTGCTAAATATTATCTTAAATGGATTGTTACATTTACATCAATTAAGAGAAACAACCATTTTCTATTTAATTCATAACAAATTTGTTATAATATATTGTTAGCATTTTAGGCATTGGAGCCTAAATTATATACTACGTGATTGGAAAAGTGCTACACCTAACTATGGCGGAAAACTAGTTAATTGGGCTTGCTTATTCAGACTCATTGATTTTGATCCATGCCCAATTAAATATTAACTTTAATTGGGCAAAAGTCGGTTTAGTTAAAATTTAAGCCAATACTATGTGAACTTATTTCTATTTAAAATGGCAGTTCAAATCAATTTTCATTTAGAATATTTTTTAACTAACATATAATTAATAATATTTTTCATGAGATTCACTCATAAATTTTATGTAATATTTATCAAGTTAAAGCAAATAATATTAATTATTAAAAAATAATAACAAATAATATTATTATTAACATTAATAAATAATAATATTATTAATAGAAATAACAATTGGATTCAAGATTAGTGCATTTTGGATTTAAAAATAATTGGAGTCAATAAAATGGGTTCTTGCTCAAGTTTTTCCCAAACTAATAATAATTTAAGGTGGAAAGTCACAAAAATCATTTTCAAACAAAACAAAAAATTAAACCTAAGCTTACGGAATTGATTGGAGAGTGTACTCGACATTTTCTTGTGAGGCTTAACCCAAATGAGGATTTTGGCTCCCTCAGTGGGTTGGATTGGTGCTCGAGTAAGACATCACAGTTAGCGACTCTACTGGACTTATTTTCAAAATGAAAATCAATTACACTTTTAATTTTTTCAAGTAAGACTAGCTTGGCCTTTAATCAAACTTTCTCTTTTCATGTATTGTTTTTGCATAGGATTTCTTACCCTTCAGCTTAATTTTTAGGAAAATTGTAGACAAATAAATTGGCACCTTGTGTAATTTTAAAAAGAATTATTGAGCTCGATAATCCTAAATTGTTGAACTCGATAATTATCAAACTTGTCAAAGTTACACGATGGATAATTAGTGAGTTGAACAAGATTAACTATGTGGGATAAAATTGTCAAACTTGACAATTCCTTAATTGTCGAACTTGATAATTCTAACTCACAGATAGTTGTCACTTGCCTATAAAAGGCAAGCGCAGTGCATCATTTAGGGATCTAAAAAAGAACCAATAAGAAGCATCCTAAAGTAGAAAAAGTGTTTAATTGTCAGTTAACATAAGATCTTGAGGAATCAATTAATAAAAAGCCAAAGAAGATCACTCAAAATAGGTGTTTCTTATTGATCAAAATCCTGGGCAACTAATTGGTGAGGTATTCCTATACTTAGTTAATGACTTGCAACTTTGTTTGAATGGTGCAAATCAACATAACATATCAGAATATACATAAATGATTGAAATAACACTAATGTTACTTATAAAAGATGAATAAATGGATTACAAGACATTCTTTACTAATAAAAGATAATAAACTTTAAAAGAATCCAAAAGATTCAAGTTTTGACATAAGAAAAAAAGGGGTTACTAGATATTAGGTGGATAGAAAATTGAAAGCCAATGCATAAATCATTTATAAGTTAAAGGATTTTTTAATTATAATGAATGAACTTAGAAAATTGTTTCTTGTTGCTTGAAGTTTTTATAGCTCGATAGTTTTAAACTATCGAACTCTAAATTTTTCATTAGTTTACTCATAAATCTTTATATTTTTTAGAAACACGTTATTCAGAAATGGTTTTTGTAAAGTTTTATGATAGGGCTAAGGTTTTAACATGTAAATAAGGAAAGGATAGTTGAAGGGAGTAGAATAACATGAATTAGGGCTTTAATAATTCAAAAATTCAAAAAAATAAAAGGTAAGATATAAAACATTACTTTTAAGTGTTTGGAGATTGTTGAGCTCGATACTCTAAAACATTACTTTATAATCCAATAGACGCTAGAACAAAGAAACTATAAAGTTATTTTAATATACCTTAGGTACTGTCGTACTCGATATTCTTCAGACTATCGACCTTGATAATTTAGGTTGAATTTTACTTTCCTTATTTCCTTTTTTCTAGTTATTTATTTATGTTTTTATGTTGCTTTAAATTTCTTTTTTTCCTTACTTTTGCTATTATTATTATGTCCATACTTCATGTTATCATCACATTCATTCACACATATTACATCTTTTCGTAGATCTGATATAAACAAGCTCATGATGTAATCTTCTCTTTTTTAGATGAATGTATAGGATTTATCGAAAGCTATGTAATTAATTAATTTACTTTCCTATTTAAATAAATGTAAGAGCATGTTTCCACCATGGTGGGTGCTCAATCATTATTTTTGTAATACATACATCATATGTGTCATATTATAATGTATGGTTGTTATATGTATTGCAATGAATGATTTATTTACTGAAAAAATTATTAGTGTGTAATATTCCAAATCGCTCTAATTTACTAATATATGGATCATAGAGGAGGCCGATTCTTCTAAGCTAAGCAAATGTAAGTAGTAAGAGTATTTCTTGTTGTTCCCATGCATACCTAACTTCTTGAACCTAGGAAGGCATTAGTGATTTTTCGTGGAATTAAGAGTATACTACCCCCCCCCCCCCCCACTATTTCTTAGTCCAAAATCGAGTGGTGGCTCCATTCTCACTGGCCTTAGCCTTTTGGATCTCTGCAGTAAAAAACTTAACAGTGCTAAGGTCTCAAAACCAATGACCTACCAGGGGCACAACCTAACTAGGTGTCACACCCCATTTTTAGAAGTGTGACGGTCCTAGGGTCCAGGTAGGCTTAAGGCCACCAGGCACCACGTAGAACCCAATTAATTTATGAATTTATACAAATTAATTATTACACTAGTAAATTATAACTTTATTTTAAAACTTTATTATTTACTCATAATAACACATGTATTTTTTTATATTATATATTATTTACAAATATTTTCTTTATTTATTACATTATGGTTTATTTCTATAATTTATCAAGCTATTCACAATATTACTATGGAGCAACTAGAGTATAGCACAAACATTATTATTAAATTACATATGATAGTATTGACTAATTACATTATTCTCAAGCTTCTTGCTGGAAGAAGAAATCAAGAAGCTGATGGTCCTGGGTCACCTCTACCTGAAACCACAGATGATGGGATGAGTCGTCAACTCAGTGAAATTACAGTGTCACAAGGGTAGAATATGCAATAACGATATTTCAAGGATCAATGATAATAAATAAATAAGGCGGCTGCACAATAAAGATATAACAATGAAATTTAATTCACAAGAAAGACCCACAATAATTGGACCAAAATCACAAAAGCAAATTATATAATATGACAGATAACACATAGCAATAACACTGAAGACAATATATCATTATTCCAATGCTATCACACATCACATTCACATAAGGGTAGCTTCTACCCTACAAATCACAAACTTCTATGTGCACATAGCCTGATGGTATAGCCCCCATCAAGTTGGGATTCTATCACATTGGCTAATCAAATGTCTTGGTATGATCACATAGGCCAAGAGGCCATATTGGTTTTCACAATTCACAAATACAGAATCACAAACAATAAATGATATCATATGGCTTAAATATCAACAATGGTTAAATTTTCATCAAAGAATTCCAAAAGTGACAAAGCAAGGGTTGGACACTATAACTCACCTTGAATATGCAAATTTGATTCCTCTAAGTTATTGATAATAATTGATTGATTTGATGGCAATACCCGACCTACATTCACATCCACATATAAATCACACATTTAGGTTTATTTTGTTTAATTTATCATTTTTTTATCGTAATTATTTATTAGGAACCTATGCCCTATTTTAATATCTTAATATTTCTTAAAATTTATTTTATAATTATGAATTCAAATTTTACAAATTATATTATAATAGGGTTATATAATAGAGTAAGTTCAAATATGTGTTATATGCCTATAACAATGTACATCGGTTTCTTTATGTTATTTAATTTACTTATTTATTAAATTAATATTTATACTTTTGAGAATATTAAATACACATACTAGAGATTATATTCATCTATAATATGCTAATATTTATGACCAAATCAAATATATTTTATTATGCTCAATTCAGTCCTACATCAACAAAATACCTAAATTCCAGCATTTGAGTAGTTTGTATTCATTTAATTATATATTAATTTATTTAAATTAATTTTCCCTGAAATTTTACCAGCATATTCCCAACATTATATATGACCTCTCTGTAAATTTTCACAATTTATAGAGTTTATTTATATAGGTAAATAATTTAAACACAGCAGCAAAATCTCAATGGTATTCATTCAGACTATTAAAATGAGCAGCTTGTGTTTATTTATTTATTTACTCACTCATCTTCCTTCATCATTTTGACTTGGCCTTTTACCACCACCTTTCCAAAATCCAAATAAACCTTTTTGTATTTTTTGATTAATTTTAAAGCTCGTTTTCATATTAAAATAAATAAAACACAGTAGCTAATTTATTGAGAATTCAAGCTGTAATATTTAGACAGATTTGAGTGTTAGGGTTTTTAGCTTCATTCCTTTCAATTTCTTTCAATACAAATCGATTTCTAACATCCTAAATACTTAATTAATATGTACAAATGATAATTTTTACCTCAGATTCAATAAATAATAGATTTAAAATTAGAAAAACAAAATAAAAGATTAAGATTCAGAATTTTCAGATTCTTACCTTTAGGAGTTCTTTTGCCTTCTTTGCCTTTATATCTCTTTGTTGATTTAATTTTTTTACTTTGGATCACTTCTAAACATAAGAAACTAGCTTAGGAATGGTTTTTAGCTGCTGGAAAATGAGAGAGGGTCGTGATAAAGAAGAGGTGTTCTTGATAGTAACAAGAAAAGAGAAAGAAGAAAAGATAAGACCAAAATAATTTCTATCATCTTTTAGTCAAACATTTTCCAGCACCTATTACTATTCAAAATAGATGAGTTACCCACTTATTTTGGTAGAAAATTGGCTGAGAATTAAGTGAGTGAAATGTCCATTTTGCCCCTCGATCTTATACATTTCTTTTATTAACTCAAATGCCCTTTTAGTCATTTTACACCGTAACTTGTTATCTACACTTGTAATTAATTTCTTTAAAATTGTTTTCACTTCTAATTTTAAATTTTAATTTATCTTATATGGTTTTAATGTATATTATTATATTAAGATATTATTAATTAAGTTATAATATATTTCAAGTATAATACCCTAAGATTTTTATAACACATAAATTTCACTTCTACGGGTTCACATAGCTAAAGTATTTTAAAATTTACATTTCCATGACTTTAGTAACACATAAATTTTACTTCTTTGTATATGAATGATTTCTTTATCACTCTAATAGGTCATTTTGTTTCTCTAATAGTTTATATACAAATATAATTAATTATTTAATAACTTACAGTTAATTGATTTGATTCACAGTTGTAGAGTTTTCAATTCAGATACTTTAAAGTTTTTGTTTATTACTTTGGCACATTATAATTTTATTTCAATCAAAGATTTTTTCTCACTTTATTCATTCATTTGTACAACATTTAAGCTACTAGATTTTAGGGTATTACATTCTCTCCCCCTAATTAAAATTTGTCCTCGAATTTTTTTTTAAAGTAATCACCCACTAAAAAGTTGAGGATATCTATCTAACATCTCAGACTCAGTTTCCCAAGTATATTCTTCTACTGATTGACTTTGCCACAAAACTTTTACCATAGGAATATTCTTATTTCTAAGTCTTTTAACTTGCTTATCAACTATAGCTACTGGTACTTCCTGATAGGTCAAATCTTGCTGCAAGTCTACCGGTGAAGCTTGTAAAACATGGGATGGATCAGAAACATATTTTCAAAGCATCGAAATATGGAACACTGGATGCACTTGTTCCATATTGGGTGGTAGTGTCAAACGGTATGATACTGATCCCACTCTTTCTAAGATCTCAAATGGACCAATGTACCTTAGTGAGAGCTTTCCTTTCTTACCAAATCTTATGACTCCCTTCATTGGTGACACTTTCAAAAATACATGCTCACCAATACTAAATTGAACATCTTTTCTTTTAGGATCTGCATAGCTCTTCTGGCGGCTAAAAGCTATCTTCAAACGTTCTTGAATTAATGCTACTTTCTCTATGGTTTCTTGAATAAGTTCTGGGCCTTCTATATGTCTTTCACCAATTTCATTCCAACATATAAGGGATCTGCACTTCCTTCCATATAATGCTTCATAGGGTGCCATATGTATGGTTGAATGGTAGCTATTATTATAGGCAAATTCAATCAATGGCAAATGCTTGTCCCAAGTACCTCCAAAATCCAAAATGCACAATCTCAACATATCTTCTAAGGTTTGAATAGTTCTTTCTGTTTGCCCATCTGTTTGAGGATGAAATGCAGTGCTGAAATCTAACTTTGTTCCCAATGCCTCTTGTAACTTCTGCCAGAATCTGGAGGTGAATTGTGTTCCCCTGTCAGAAATTATGGAAATAGGCACTCCATGTAAACTTATTATCTTATTTAAGTATAATTGTGCATATTGGGACACAGAATAGGTGGTTTTCACAGGAAGAAAATGAGCAGATTTTGTCAACCTATCAACAATCACCCATATAGAATCATGTCCTGTAGATGTTCTAGGTAATCCAACCACAAAATCCATAGTAATCCTCTCCCATTTCCATTCTGGAAGTGGTAACTGTTGTAATAGCTCAGATGGTTTCTGATGTTCAAATTTCACCTGTTGGCATGTTAAACACCTTGCTACAAATTCTGTAATATCTTTCTTCATACCAGTCCACCAATAAACATCTTTCAAATCATGATACATTTTGGTAGTTCCAGGATGTGCATTGTAGTTTGCATAATGAGCCTCCTTCATTATCTGTTTCTTTAGAACATCTACTGCTGGTACACAAAGTCGATTGCCACATTTTAATACACCTTCATCAATTACAAAGTCAGAGGTCTTGCCTGTAGCAATGTCTTCTTTTATTCTCACCAACTGTGGATCTTCATCTTGTAGTGTCTTACTTTGATCAATCAGTAATGGTTTGACAGTGAATTGGGCTATCAATGCTCCATTATCTGATAAATCAAATCGTATCCCCAAGCCATATAAGTTTTGAACCTCTTTTACTAATGGTCATCGACTTACATGAATGTGTGCTAAACTCCCCAAAGATTTCCTGCTTAAAGCATCTGCTACCACATTAGCTTTGCCGGGATGATATAAGATCTCACAATCATAATCCTTAAGTAGCTCCATCCATCTATGTTGCCTGAGATTTAGATCTTTCTATTGAAAGATGTATTTGAGGCTTTTATGATCTGTGAAAATCTCACATTTCTCACCATATAAATAGTGTCTCCAAATCATCAGAGCAAATATAACAGCAGCCATTTCCAAATCATGAGTAGGATAATTAACCTCATGCTTTCTCAGTTGTCTAGAGGCATAGGCAATCACCCTATCATTCTACATTAAAACACAGCCAAGTCCCACTCTGGATGCATCACAATACACTGTAAATTTACCTCCTTCAGTTGGTAGTGCAAGAATAGGTGCAGACGTTAAATATTCCTTCAATCTGCAGAAGCTTTCCTCACATTTGCTGTCCCAATCAAACTTTACCCCTTTATGAAGCAATCTAGTAATTGGTGTAGCGATTTTAGAAAAGTCTTTTACAAATTTCCTATAATAACCAGCCAATCCCAGAAAATTCCTTATTTCTGCAATATTTGTAGGTCGAGGCCAACCAGCTACTGCTTCACTTTTCTTAGGATCCACTTGTAACCCTTCACTAGTGATCACATGTACTAAGAAAGATATTTTCTCTTGCCAAAATTCACACTTAGACAATTTAGCAAATAAATGATTTTCCCTCAGCGTCTGCAATGCTATCCTTAAGTGCTCTTCATGTTCAGTCTGACTTTTAGAATAAATCAGTATATCATCTATAAAAACAACCACAAATTTATCCAAGTATGACTTGAAAACTCGATTCATCAGATCCATAAATGCTGCAGGTGCATTAGTGAGACCAAAAGGTAGTACCAAAAACTCATAATGGCCATATCTAGTTCGAAATGCAGTTTTAGGTACATCTTCCTTCTTGATTCTCAATTGATGGTACCCAAAACGAAGATCTATCTTAGAAAAATAACTTTCCCCTTGTAATTGATCAAACAAATCATCAATTATAGGCAGAGGATATTTGTTCTTTATAGTCACCCTATTCAACTGTCTGTAGTCTATACACATTCGAAGTGAACCATCCTTTTTCTTGACAAATAATACTGGTGCACCCCAGGGTGAATTGCTAGGCCTAATGAAGCCTTTATCCAGAAGATCTTGTAATTGTGCTTTCAACTCCTTCAACTCAGTTGGAGCCATTCTGTATGGAGGGATAGAAATAGGTGTTGTACCAGGTAGTAAATCTATACTAAACTCTATTTCCCTTTCTAGAGGTAAAGTGGTCAGATCATTAGGGAATACATCAGGAAACTCTCGTACTGCAGGTATTTGATCCAAACTAGGGAATGAAACACTAGTGTCTCTGACATGGGCCAAATACCCTATACATCCCTTTCTTAATAATCTTTTAGCACTAATTGTTGAGATCAAACTATTTAACACTTCACTCCTATCCCCTTGAAATTCAAAAATTTCCCCTGATGAACTATGAAATATTACCCTCTTACCATTACAATCTAAGGTGGCCAAATACTTAGACAGCCAATCCATTCCCAAAATAACATCAAACTCTAATACTAGTAATTCTATCAAATCAGCTCTCAAGATTTTATCATCAATCACTACCTCACAAGAAGGGTATACATTTTTAACAACAATTTCTTCCTCTAAAGGAGTAAACACAGTGAGAGGTATATCAAGCAGTTTGGAAGGTACATGTAATTTAGAAGCAAAATAGGTAGACACAAAAGAATGAGTTGCTCCTGAATCAAATAACACCCTTCCTTTAACAGATTGAATGGAAATGATACCTGTAATAGCTGCATTTGATGCTTGTGCCTCCTGAGGTGATAAGGTATACACTCTTCCTCTACCTCTACCAGATGGTGACTGTACTTCAGGTCTCTCAATAACACTGCCTCTTCCAGAACCTCTTCCAAATCCACTAGATCTATGACCCCTTTCCATCTGCATGGTGGTCTGAGATGTTTGTGGTCTTGTTTCTACTACAATCAAAGGACAATCTTTAATCATATGATCTTTTTGCCCACATTTAAAGCATGCCCTAGTCTCCCTATAACATTGCCCTCTATGCATCTTCCCACAAGTCTGACATGGAGTACGTATAGGAGGCCTCTGAACATTAGTACTGAAAAATTCATGAGTAATAGTCCCAGATGACCTTCCAGTAGGTGGTCTAGGTGGAAGTCTCATTAAAGATCTAGGTGGGTTGATTTGTGACATAGATTGTGATTGTCTCCTGGCGCTAGATGTTCCTACTTCTTCCTTGCCTCTTTGTCTTATAAAGCTTTCAGTTCTAGCCTTCTTCTTCTGTTCTTGGGCTTCCATCTCTCTATTTTCTATTATTCTTGCTTTGTCCACCAATTTAGAGTAAGAATCATAATCATGAGCAGCCAAAATCATGTACAGTGAATTAACTAATCCTCTTTTGAATCGATGTACTCTTGCTGCTTCATTTGGTACTAGAGCAGGTACATACTTACTCAACTGATTAAACTGTCTTGCATATTCAGATATTGTCATACTAGGTGTTTGTACTAACCTCTCAAACTCTAAAGCCTTGGCTTGCCTAACACTTTCAGGTAAAAACTCTTGCAATGCCATTTCTGCAAATTGCTCCCAAGTCAAAAGAACATTTTCTTTCAATATTCCAGCCACAACTCTCTTGTACCATTCTTTCGCATCACCTCTCATTTGGTACTCTGCAAATTCAATTGCTTTCTTGTCTGGACAACGAAGTATTTGAGTTTTTGCTTCCATTTTCTCTAAAAACTCTATAGGATCTTCTTCCCCTTTATAGATTGGAGGACTAAGTTTAAAAAATCCAGCTAATAATTTTCTTTCTTCATTTGATTCCATCAATGGTGGTGGAGGTGGAGGAACATGGAATTCAGGGATAGGAGCCTGTTGTTGTTGTTGTCTTTGTTGTATCATCATTTCCATCATCAACTCATAATTTTGCTGTAATTGTTCAAGTCTTTCCATCATTCCAGTTATTCTGTCTTCAGCTGCCTGTGGTTCTGGGAGAGGAGCCCTTACATTCTCAACTCATTATACTGATTCCTCAGAAGGAGCAGCTCCCTCAGATCTAATTACCTTAGGTCTTCTTCGGTTTTCCATATCTAACTATAAGAGAGAAAAGAATTATTTAATTAGCGTATGAATTAACGCAGATCTAGATAACAACGAAAACAAGACATGACAGAATAATCCTAAGCTCCATAGTATTCTTACACATTTATACTTACGAACATTTAACCTATATATTATTATAAACCTAAGCTCTGATACCACCTCTGTCGCACCCCATTTTTAGAAGTGTGACGGTCCTAGGGTCCAGGTAGGCTTAAGGCCACCAGGCACCACGTAGAATCCAATTAATTTATGAATTTATACAAATTAATTATTACACTAGTAAATTATAACTTTATTTTAAAACTTTATTATTTACTCATAATAACACATGTATTTTTTTATATTATATATTATTTACAAATATTTTCTTTATTTATTACATTATGGTTTATTTCCATAATTTATCAAGCTATTCACAATATTACTATGGAGCAACTAGAGTATAGCACAAACATTATTATTTAATTACATATGATAGTATTGACTAATTACATTATTCTTAAGCTTCTTGTTGGAAGAAGAAATCAAGAAGCTGATGGTCCTGGGTCACCTCTACCTGAAACCACAAATGATGGGGTGACTCGTAAACTCAGTGAAATTACAGTGTCACAAGGGTAGAATATGAAATAACGATATTTCAAGGATCAAGGATAATAAATAAATAAGGCGGCTGCACAATAAAGGTATAACAATGAAATTTAATTCACAAGAAAGACCCACAATAATTGGACCAAAATCACAAAAGCAAATTATATAATATGACAGATAACACATAGCAATAACACTGAAGACAATATATCATTATTCCAGTGCTATCACACATCACATTCACATAAGGGTAGCTTCTACCCTATAAATCACAAACTTCTATGTGCACATAGCCTGATGGTATAGCCCCCATCAAGTTGAGATTCTGTCACATTGGCTAATCAAATGGCTTGGTATGATCACATAGGCCAAGAGGCCACATTGGTTTTCACAATTCACAAATACATAATCACAAACAATAAATGATATCATATGGCTTAAATATCAACAATGGTTAAATTTTCATCAAAGAATTCCAAAAGTGACAAAGCAAGGGTTGGACACTATAACTCACCTTGAATATGCAAATTTGATTCCTCTAAGTTATTGATAATAATTGATTGATTTGATGGCAATATCCGACCTACATTCACATCCACATATAAATCACACATTTAGGTTTATTTTGTTTAATTTATCATTTTTTTGTCGTAATTATTTTTTAGGAACCTATGCCCTATTTTAATATCTTAATATATCTTAAAATTTATTTTATAATTATGAATTCAAATTTTACAAATTATATTATAATAGGGTTATATAATAGAGTAAGTTTAAATATGTGTCATATGCCTATAACAATGTACATTGGTTTCTTTATGTTATTTAATTTACTTATTTATTAAATTAATATTTATACTTTTGAGAATATTAAATACACATACTAGAGATTATATTCATCTATAATATGCTAATATTTATGACCAAATCAAATATATTTTATTATGCTCAATTCAGTCCTACATCAACAAAATACCTAAATTCCAGCATTTGAGTAGTTTGTATTCATTTAATTATATATTAATTTATTTACACTAATTTTCCCTGAAATTTTACCAGAATATTCCCAACATTATATATGACCTCTCTATAAATTTTCACAATTTATAGAGTTTATTTATATTAGTAAATAATTTAAACACAGCAGCAAAATCTCAATGGTATTCATTCAGACTATTAAAATGAGCAGCTTGTGTTTATTTATTTACTCACTCATCTTCCTTCATCATTTTGACTTGGCCTTTTACCACTACCTTTCCAAAATCCAAATAAACCTTTCTGTAATTTTTGATTAAATTTAAAGCTCGTTTTCATATTAAAATAAATAAAACACAGTAGCTAATTTATTGAGAATTCAAGCTGTAATATTTAGACAAATTTGAGTGTTAGGGATTTTAGCTTCATTCCTTTCAATTTCTTTCAATACAAATCGATTTCTAACATCCTAAATACTTAATTAATATGTAAAAATGATAATTTTTAGCTCAGATTCAATAAATAATAGATTTAAAATTAGAAAAACAAAATAAAAGATTAAGATTCAGAATTTTCAGATTCTTACCTTTAGGAGTTCTTTTGCCTTCTTTGCCTTTATATCTCTTTGTTGATTTAATTTTTTACTTTGGATCACTTTTAAACATAAGAAACTAGCCTAGGAATGGTTTTTAGCTGCTGGAAAATGAGAGAGGGTCGTGATAAAGAAGATGTGTTCTTGATAGTAACAAGAAAAGAGAAAGAAGAAAAGATAAGACCAAAATAATTTCTATCATCTTTTAGTCAACATTTTCCAGCACCTATTAATATTCAAAATAGATGAGTTACCCACTTATTTTGGCAGAAAATTGGATTAGAATTAAGTGAGTGAAATGTCCATTTTTCCCTTGATCTTATACATTTCTATTATTAACTCAAATGCCCTTTTAGTCATTTTACACCGTAACTTGTTATCTACACTTGTAATTAATTTCTTTAAAATTTTTTTCACTTCTAATTTTAAATTTTAATTTATCTTATATGGTTTTAATGTATATTATTATATTAAGATATTATTAATTAAGTTATAATCTATTTCAAGTATAATACCCTAAGATTTTTATACATATGGGTTCACATAGCTAAAGTATTTTAAAATTTACATTTCCATGACTTTAGTAACACATAAATTTTACTTCTTTGTATATGAATGATTTCTTTATCACTCTAATAGGTCATTTTGTTTCTCTAATAGTTTATATACAAATATAATTAATTATTTAATAACTTACAGTTAATTGATTTGATTCACAGTTGTAGAGTTTTCAATTCAGATACTTTAAAGTTTTTGTTTATTACTTTGGCACATTATAATTTTATTTCAATTAAAGATTTTTTTCTCACTTTATTCATTCGTTTGTACAACATTTATGCTACTAGATTTTAGGGTATTACACTAGGCATCCACATTGGCAACTCCACTAGGGATATTTAAGAAGTTGATTCCAATGAGTCACATATTAGTTTATTATTAACTATTTGGAATGTTATACCTTTGCAAACCTCTTCTAAAAAGGCCAAGTTATGTCGAGCTGAATAGTTATGCAAGATTATCAAGGATTGCAATATATGGGTCAGGTGTATTGAACTTATTAAAATTTTGTCACATGGGAACTAATTACTGAATTTGACATTAATTATTGTCGAGATTAATAATTATGGTCTTTTGATAGAAGCTACTGCCTATAAAAGGCAGCCTCCTTCACCTAAAAAGGGGGTTCGAATCTCAGCCAATGAGAATGCACTTTTCCAACCAAAACAAACCAATAGTATTTTTGATAAGTGAACTATAAAAGACAATCAATCAAAGAGATCACTAAAAGCAGGAAATTTCTTTGGATCAAGTACCCTTGGCAACAAGGTTTCCAATCCTCAATAGGTACCTCTTCAACTCCTTATAAACTAATTATTAAGCCTTTAATCACTAACAAATTGCTTAATATAACTAAATTACACATGATCGAAGTGAAAGTATATTGAACTAATCACCTATAATCTGATTTTGGGATAGAAATCACATTTTAAAAGGTTAAAAAGATAAAACTTTTTTAAAACTTAAAAAGAATTTCAAGACTTTAATGCTTCCTTAAGTATCTACATAAGATAAAGATGACTGAAAGTAAGTGGAAGCAATTTGAAAAAGGGGTTTTGAGCATATTTTTACAAGAAACAAACTTAAAAGGCTTTTTCTTTAAGTTCTAAGAAATTATTATCGAGCTCGATAGCTTTTACTATAGAACTTGACAATTCTTATTGAAATAATTTGTCTACCTTGATTTAATTCAATAATCTTATGGATAATCAAACTTGATAATCATTGGATTATCGAGCTCGATAATTCTTAGTGATCTTCTTCTTCAAATCTATTTATTTTTTGTCCTTTATATGTTATTATTTTATTATGTTATTTTTATCTCACATGCATTGTCAGCATAATCATACATACTCTTTTAGATTTAAAGTATATAGGAATTGATGCAAATTTCTTTTTTAGACCAATGAATAGGATTTATCCAAGTCATGTAAATAATTAATTTTATTCCATTGTTTGTCTTTAAAGGATTGCAAGGGCATGTTTCCACCCCAGTGGTGCCCATAGGGTATTTTTATAAAATCATGCATCAAATGCTACATTTTATATCCTATTTTGTGATGAATGTTTTATTTATGAAAAACGATAGCTATTTAACATTCCAAGGAATCCCTATTTACTAATATTTGAATCATAGAGGAGGTCGATCCTTTCAGATAGGGCAAATGTAAATAAAAGGAAAAGGACCACTTCCCTTCTTATTATTCTCATACATACCTAACTTTTCAAACACAAAAAGGAGGGGTTAGGGATTCCTCGTGGAATACCTTTTGTTATTTTTCCCAGCCTAAAATCAATTGGTGACTCTATTCTCTTAGGACTTAGCTTATTGGATTCCTGAGGTTGAGAACTTAACAGTGCCAAGGCCATAAAAATTATTTTTTCTCCAAAACCAAAAAATGAGCATTTCAGACCAGGTGCTCACAATGGTGACTCCACTGAGGACTCTAAAAGAGAAGTTGATTCTATTGATTCTTATAAGTTTATTGTTAATTATTGGGGATGTTAAATTTTGCATTACAATAGTTGCATGATGTGCATGTGTTAGGATGGCACAAATTACCTGTGTTATCTGGTGTGAGGGATACCATATACTTCACTTAAGATATGGTGATCAAATATTGCATAACTACTCGTATGCCTCGTACCCTCAGGTATATCTTATTATGGGAACCTAAGCCTTTTACTAGACTGAAGCACATGCAAGATATGCAACAACTTCCCTAAGATTACCCTAAGGCTTATTCATCAATGAACCCTTGATTTTTTCTTAATATAGACCCATCTCTTGTTTAACTTTTGAGCAAACTATGGGTCTATCTTTAAAAATTAAGGGGATTGTTAATCATAGAATCCTTGTTGTATGTTTTAAAGTGGTAAACTTCCCATTTGTATAACCTAAGCATTATCAATCCATTTTTTAGAAAACCATTCTTTAAAATAAATTATTTTAATCAAGGTAATACAAAATAGTTAAGTTCAAAGAGAGCTTTATGGTCACAATACAGGAAAAATCCCCTGATGTTGATTTCTATAATGCCAAAAATCCTAGGAAAAGAGATTCACCTTGAAATCATGTGCAAGAATAATAAGGGAGAAAGATTTAATAGTACAAGGAAACCCTTTCTTCAAGTAAGTATCTCTTATTTATATTTCATGTCCATCCATCCCATTAAACATTTCATCTATTTTCTAGCTTTTAGACTTGGATCGTATTAGTATAAAAGCGACTAATGACACCATCTCTGGAGATACCATGTCTTTAGGAAATTCAGTTGAATACACTTCAGGCACTATGGAAGAAGAGAGAATCAAGGATTTGATAGGCTCTATGGTTGCTAAACTAAAAAATCAAGTGTCCCTGGTAATAAAGATGCTACAAAACATGAGGGCATCTACCAAAACTGCATAGTGGTATACTAGTAACAACAAAAAGAAAGAGAAAAAGATAATTAAGAAAGAATATGATGATGGTGATGATGAGATGTATGATGGCTTAGGAGAAGAATATGATAGGGAAAAACCAAAGAATGATGGGCTCAAAAAGGAAGTTTCTGATTTTAAAAAGGTCATATATGAAAGAATGGAGAATCTAGAGAAAAGGTATCAGGCCCCTATCGATGAATTAACTGAGTTGGATAAGATATTTTAAGAAGAAGAAGTCCTGCCTCCAAAGTTTAAAATGCCAGACATCTTTAAATTCAATAGAACTAGTGACTTGGAGATTCATTTGACCTAGTATGTGACTATTTTGAAGACTACTCCAGTGACAAATGAACATATACTAAAATGGTTCTGATTATGTCTAGTTGGGAATGTCACTCACTAGTACAAGTCTATCAATGTTATCACCAAGGAAAATTAGAAGCTACTTCGTACTTCCTTTATCAAACAATATGGATACAACATTAACATGGAAATTTCTCTAATTGAGATGGAATTAATAAGATAGAAGCAAGATGAAAATTTTGCCGATTGCATGAAGAGGTGGAGAGGTAAGGTTGCACTTGTCTGAGATAGGCCTTCAGAATGAGATAAAATATGATTGATCATAAAAGGGTTAAACCTTAAGAAGAATATGAATTATGCCTTGATAAGAAGTTTCCATGATCTTTATGATTTAAGAATATACATTAAAGAAGCTGAGAAAGAGGAACCCAGATACACGGCCTAGAAGAAGAATAGCTATCAAAGTGGTTCAACTAACAAAAAGACCTCCAAGATCAATGCAATAGTCACACAAAGATAATTTTTTACACCCCAATCCTAGGTGTTCAATTACCTAAAAAGCCAATGCCTCCTCCTACCCTTAGAACTAAAACCTCTGCCATCCCAACTACTACCAAATTGGAACGCTAATGCTTTCTGCCAATTCCACCAAATGCCCGAACATGATATTGACTGTTGCATGCCCCTTAAACATGAAATTTAGAATCTCATTGATAGCAAAAAAATCCCTAAACCCACTAAGCCAAACACCAAATGTAACCCTTTGCCCAAGTATAACAATACACCTCTACATACCATAAATCTTATTGAGACTAGATTGGATGAGAAAATTGTAATGACCTCTTTTTAAGACATAGAAGAAGGAGATCCATATAAAATGATGGGGGTCTTCATGATGAATAATTTATGGGATGTAGTCAACATAAAGAAAACTATGCCTTTAAATGAGGAGTCCTTTTGAGTTAAGATGGATGAGGAAGCCATAGTACAAAATACAAGGTCTGGGAGACCTTATGCTTAAGGAGCAGAAGAAGATAAAGGAAAGAAGGTTGAAGAAAATAAAGGGAAAAATATAGAGATTAAGAAAGAAAAAGAGATGGAGGATGATACTGCTTTGAAGCAATTGAAGACAATATAAGCAAGTGTGAGAATTTGAGATTTACTAATTTCTTCACACAGGCATAGGGAAGCTCTGGTTAAAGCCCTATCCAATATGCAAATTTTATCTCTTGTAACACCTAGAGAGTTGATTGAGATAATGGCGACAAAGGAGTGTAAGAGTGTGTTGCCTAAGGACATGTCCCGAGTTATCACTTATTCTTATGAAGAATTGCTAAAAGATGAAAGAAATCACATCCGTCCCTTGTCTCGACCATTAATGTTTGTCCAGTTAAAATATTATTGAAACTATTTCTGACCACCATTGATTTGACTCTAATTGAAATGGTCATCAAAGCTTATGACAACGCAAAAAGGCCTGCATTAGGGACATTCTTTATATTTGTCATTATAGACCAATTGTGTTAGTTGTTGAATTTGTGGTGCTTGACATTTCAACTATATTTGCTCTACTTTTAGGGCAATTTCGGGCACACAATGCCTCCATCCAAAGCATCGACTAAGGTCTTAGGGGGCTCATCATTCATTTGGCCTGAGTGTTGCTACCTTAGGCCCTCGATGGCCAGTGCTCTTCTAGGTAGAAGCATGCCATCATACTTTTGGGTTCTGGAGAGGGTGACTAATGTTCACCAAGATGAGAATGAGATCAAACAATACTAGGTCCCAAACATTCCATATGACCCCCTTCCAAAAGATGTAAGTGAGGTCACTTGCTTATTTCATTTCAACCATTTTGTCTTGACTCTAACTATTTTACCTTGTATTTTCCTAAGGACTGGATATGCAATACTTAATGGCAAGGTACACAGGATGGAGTTTGCACTATCACACATGTTGAGTCGCTCTTCAATTAATGAGGTTGATATCGATGGTGAGGATGGCTTATGCTAGAGACACTCAAGGCGTGGACAATGCTGATCGTCTTTAGGATCTTTTACCTTTTTCCCATGGTTAGTTATAAGGGTGTGCAGGGAAAGGGAAAAACTCTATTCGACGCCAACCGAGCTATAACTACCTTTGACTGACTCTCATAAAGTTTGGTTTCGATCAAGTCCACACAGGTTAGTCCAGATTGGGCATCTTGCTTTTTTTGACTTGAGTATTTAGAAAATAAAGAATTATAGATTGCAAAAAAATGGATTTTTTTAAAAGAAGAAAAAAAACGGTGAATCTCACAATACCCGGTAATATAAACAAATATTTTAAAAAATACAAACTATAATAAAAAAAAATAAAATATCTTACATCTATAGTAACTAAAAACCCAAAAAATAAAAAATTTGCAAACTCAATATCAAGAACTAAAAGAAAGAAATAAAATAAAAACCTAAAATAAATTTAAAAAAAAACAAATTTACAAAATCCCCTGACTTTCAAACAGATCTACACCAAAATATATTTAAACAAAATAATTACCATTTTGTACATAATAAAACAAAATCATAACAGATTTAAAATTTAAACTACAGATTTATACAAAAAATAAAATCAAAATCCAAATGGCCAGATCTAAAAAATTAATAAAATATTTCTACAAATCTAAAATCAAGCATAAAACTAAACAAAATCACACAAAAAATAATAAATTTAAAAATGTTAGAAAACTCATTGAGAGTGGTACAAGAGATTTCGTTTGACAACTAATAGACAGAGAGAGTGAGAAGGTATCATCTTTGAGTTGTGATTCATGAGAGATAGAGCTAGACTTAGAGTCTCTAAGTGTTTAAGAGAGTGAGACATGAGTGATCAGAGAAGCAAAGAAAAGCTTAAAAGAGAAGAGAGAAAAGACTAGAAAGAGGAGAGAAAGAATTTCTAAATGCTTGTCTGTGCGTGAGTGAAAAAAAAGTGTAAAAAGTATATATATTATAATATATATGTGTAATGGTCGGCCAGTTTTGGGTTATGGCAAAATAAAAATAACAGAACCGACTGACCACCCAAAACCAATTTAAATAAAATTTTACAAGCCGCCCTAGACCATAATTTATTGAAGAATCGACCGAATCACTGTTAAACATGTGGGTCCAGTGGGTTCGATAAGATCCTTCTAATTTGCACAACCCTAGTTAATTGTGCAGATGCTTTACAAACATATTTATGAATTCTTAAGCTACTTATTAATGCTACAAATTCTATGAATTCTATAAATGTTATGATGTTATTTTTAACTTTGTTTTTATGCATGTTAAAAATAAAGAAATTTAATTTCTTTGATAATTTTTGTAATTTTTTATTTTTTCCATTTATTATTTGTGAGTGGATCGAATAGAGTTGCCACTCAGTAAAGATAAAAAATACATATCTCAAAAGGTAGGTTGACTTAAGAGATAAACCTTAATGAAGAGGGTCAGCCCAATTCTTTATATTGGGTTCGATGATGACACACTACTAGTCACTAGACTGAGTATATCTATATAGACCATTCATCTTGCATTTACCAAGAAGATTTTTCTATAATATAAGTATAATGACAGTTGTATAGATAACAATAAATATATAGAACAAACAATTATGTAAGCATGATCATGGCAATAATATTATCAAATCACGTTACTATAAAAAGGCTAACTATTATTGAATATTATAACTATGACATTATATAAAGGGAATTAACACTAAAGTTTATCATGAAGATTTCTTCATACAATATTTCAATCATATTTTAAAGCTAAAACTACCAGGAATCACAATAAATATGCATGGGAAAGCATATTCATTAATATCTCAACCTATCATGCCAAATCTAGGTTATTTCGTCCTTCCATGTGAACAAAATATTTGAAATCAACTTATGGAAGATGCTAGTCAATAAAAATATCCTTAGAAAACTAATTTAAATTTGATAAAACAAGATTATAAGTTAGGTTTCACCAAAGTAATTTTATGACCTTTTCGATTTTAGTTGATTTTCATGCTTAAATTCATAAAATTAATGAAACAAGTATGAACGGTTGGATAACTAAACTAAAAATGATGAACACAACCGGTATGTGGAGGTTTTGGGGGGCTAAACCAACTAAAGTTTCTTGACCTTTTAGGTTCCAAATTGTTTCTTGAAAGGTTGACACCAAAGGATCACTTTAAATCACCGACAATATCTTCTTCCTTTACTTGTAGCTAATTGAAATTGAATTTAAGTGAGTGTTTATTGTTTAAAGCTACTAGATTTGATGATGAAGTATAAAACTTTTAGTGTTTCAAGTGATCTTTCTTCAAAAGTCCCAAAAAGAATCCTCTAAAAACATGTTTTAGGACTTATTTATAGGCCTAAAGTTTTTAGGGTTCCATTAAAAAGCTTTCTAAATAGATAAGGATAGATTTTGAGGAAACAAATTAGATAAATTCAAGTTAAAAAAGGTAGAGTCCTATAAAATCTCAAATTAGATTTTCTGTTTTATCTAACATAAACCATCAATGCAGATATTTGAAGCATCCATGCAAATGTTCCCTGCAGGCTGGCGCTAAGCCTTATGTAAAATTGGCATAGATCTTTTGCCTGGGCCAGGAGATATTCACACGGATGGTCATTCAGGGTTCAAGTAGAATCTCTACACTTGGGGTATTTATTTGGTGTTTTGATCCATTCCTTAAGGTTTTTGGGCAATGTTCATCACAATTAGGTCCATTTTTAGCCAATTAAACTTATTCTATTATATCTATGAATTTAATTTAAAAAACAAACTAAAATAAAAGAGCAACTTGGTCTCATCATTGAGTTATAAGTTGTGCAAGTCATTTGGTCAAAATTAGACACTAATAGTTTACCCTCACTTTAATAGGATTCAACCAAAGTTCACTTTTTGAATTCCATTAAAGTATGTGGAGAAAAAAATAATTTCAATTAATAAAAACCAATTTTGACAAAACAATTCCCACAACAATTTCCAACCATTAAGAATTAGCAAGGTGAAATGTAATACGTGAACTTGGCATTCACTCCTTCCAGCCACTTGAGGTTGCAAGGTATGGCACTTGGGACCACTGTCTACATAACCATTCAAGTTTCTAACCACGTCTTGACCACTTAAGATCGAGGCTTTGGCCTTTTAGGATTTGGAGAGCCTATAAAAAATGGGGTGGACTACTTGGGATCTAGACTCCAAGCCACTTAAGGCCTGTAAAGTCAAAACACATCAATGGACCACTCAAATTTTGAGTTCCTAGACAATCAAGGCTTGTAGAACCAAAGCACATCTATGGACCACTCAGGATTCGAGTTCCTAGCCACTTAGGCCTTGCAAAACCAAAACACGTCTATAAACCACTTGAGATCTAGGTTCCTAGTCACATGGGGCTTGTAAAACAAAAACATATTTATAGACTAATAGGGATCTAGGTTCCTAGCCAGTCAGGGCTTGCAGAACTAAAACATATCTATAAACACACGGGATTTAAGTTCCTAGCCACTCATAAAGCCTATAGATCCAAAACACATATATGGACCACTCATGATCTGGGTTCCTAGTCACTTAGGGCTCATAAAACCAAAACACATCAATGGACGACTCAAGAATCAAGTTCCTAACCACTTGGGGATTGCAGCACCAAAAGCAGATGTAGAGAATCAAGTTTAGAATACTTAACTGGTCATTTGGAGACCATTCGTGGTAGTTGCTTTCAAGACATGCTTCTCAGGGTGATTTCCTTAACGTGTTGGGGCGATTTCCTTAATGTGGTGGGGCCTCTTCATGGCCCAGCCTTTATTACTTAACTTCTCGTTCATGATGATTATGCTTCTTAAAGATGTTTCATTGATCTTTCTCATCATTTGGGCCTATCAAACCCATACCTATATATACCCTTTTCAGGAGTTCATTTCTTCACATTTCTTAATACATTCCTTATTACTTTCTCTTAAATTTCCAATCTTCTAATGGTTGAAACATCAGCTGCTCTTGAATTTGCTTTTAGAGACATAATGGATTGTGTAGGTGCTCCTCCTAACATCCATTTCTTTGATGAAATCCTATGGAATATGAGTGAGCACATCTCCTCAAAGGCTTAAATTTTTATAAGTTTATAGAAAACCTTAACTTTCATGTTTTTTTTCCATTTATTTCACTTCAATCAGACCTTATGCATGTCAAATCACCTTTAGAAATCATCTCATTGGGTTAAAATCTTCAAATCTTTAGAAAACATTTGAATAAGTTATTAGTGTGTAATTTTGTGCCTACTATCATGAAACATCAACACAGATGTTCCAACTATCCGTGCAATGACCCTTCGAAGCATCCATGTAGATATCTCATATTTCCTCTCAGTTGTATCAGTATAACTCACTTTTTTACACTTTTTCTCTTCTACTTATTTGGATCTAAATTTCAGAATTAAGTTTCAAGAAATTTATTGAGGCTCTGATACTAATTGTTTTCCCTTTAGGCAACTAGTAAATTGGTATTTTTCAAGTTTAAAGAATATAATGAAATTCTTTGGAAAATAAAAAGAGATAGGAAAAGAAGAATCAACGCAAAGAATTTATAGTGGTTCAGATTAAACTAATCTTACATCCACTTCTCAACAAAAAGTTAAGTATTCCACTAGCTTAGGTTTTTACAAGTTAAACCTTAACTTGGTGTTTTGCCAGCTCATGCCAAACTTTTACAAAGGTTTGAGAATCCTCATAACCTAGCAAGAGTTTTTCCCATTAGTCTCACTCTCTAACCAACTCACTTACATTGGTGTTTAATACTCACACCCAATAATCAATAAATAATCAATAAAACTTTATGAACATTATGAATGTCGCAAACTCTATTGTAATCAAAAGTGATTTTTGCCTTCATCAATCTTGCGGTCACACTAGCCTTTGGTGAGGTCTTAAGACTTGGTTCAGTGCCCATCTCCACGGCCACATCTGTGATCGTGAGCTCTACTGTGATTCTGGAAATCTTTAGCCTTCAAGTGCAGTCGCACCATATCTTGAGTGGTTGCATTATCTTGTTGCTTGATCACTCTATTGGTCACAAGGAAGACCATGAACCTTACTGTGTTATCATTTCTTTTCTCAGCATATAGTGTGGTCGTACTCGTACTAGGAACAGTCACAAGATGTGTCTTGTGTAGACAACTTAAAGGCATTTTGAACCTAAGGCAAAACACTTAGAAAAAAAGTTAAATACTTTCAATTTGAGTGCAAAAGACCAAAATAGAGTATGCATGCCAAGGATTGACAAATTAGGTAACTCTTTATGGCGAACTATTAACTCCTTAAGTAACTCTCATTAGCTTGACAAAATTTTCCAATTTCTTCTTACTTCTTCTGAATACCTACTCATTTACTCATCTTGTTCCATATACAAATATGGATCCATGAGAAGCTACTATTGTTAGAGCCAATATTAGATCTTGTCAATTACAGTCTCAACTACTTTCCTCATAGACCTCTTTTTTGGTATTTTGATTCTGTGCTTACATGGGCTGGTTTCTCAATGAGGATGCCTGATGATACCATGCAGTTCGTTTTCCCTTGGTGGAAAATCTAATGGATTTTTTTAGCTTTCAGGATATTTTCTCAATTATTTCAATTTTTTTACATAATATGTTTTTATATTAATTTTGTATGTTTGGGTTCGAGTACAAGATTATAGCTTTGCTTGTTCTTGGGTAAAGGTGAAGGAAACAACTCAAAAGCAAATAGCAACGTTATTAGCAGTGGTAATGGCGGTGGTACAGGAGATCAAAAAGGGAAGAAGAAGGATTTGCCTTCATTACTCCTTCATTATCTACTCAATGTAAAGCAATAAACTTGGAAATTATTGGTAAGTTATTTGAATACTTTGAAAATATGTTGAATTTGAGATGCATGGCAGATTTTGATATCTTTACCATATAAAATAACGAACTTGGAAATTACTCGTAATTGATTTGAGTATCTTGAAAACTTGCTGAACTTTAAATTTGACATTAATTTTGATATCTTTTCCATATAAAGTAATGAACTTAGAAATTACTGATAATGGATTTATTATGATTGTTTGGTGTTGTGTGCAGTATTAGAATATGAAACGAAAGAGAGGAAACAAGAAGCCTCAAGAGAAATAATTATTTGGTTGCTGAGAAAATGAAAAAAAACTAAAGAAAATTGAAGAATTTGAATTTTTATAAATTTAAAAGGGCCAATGTGTACCTTTGCAAAAACTTAAGGGATTTATTTGTATCTTTGCCTATAAACAAGCTATTTAATTGGAAAAGACCCTCGATAAAGTCACCATCCAACTAGGGGCTTAAATAGTTTATTTTGTAAAAAAAAAATGTATATAATTGAGCCCCAAAATATTTAAGTGTCAACTTGTCCTTGTGTGAAAATTACATGGACTTATCTACATCTTTTCCCTTATTTAATTAATAATACAAAGCATTTCATGAATAAGTTAAGGGTAAAAAATAAAATAATGCGAAGTAATTCATAGCTTATCATTACTAATAATATAAAATTATATTATTTTACCCTAGTAATGTGTCTGTTAGAAACCTGAACAAGTTAGTAGGCCTAAGCTAACTTGGAAAAAAAATAGTTTAGCATGATCTTATAACCTTATATCTCTCTAAGGATGTAGTTCATAATTACTCCAAGTAGAAAAAGAGAATTCATATAACTGACCCCAATTAACTTGAGATTAAGACTGAGTTGAGTTGAGTTGTATATAATTATAATTAATAGTTAAATTATATATATAATTATTAATTTGTTACCTAATTAAAATAATTTTATAATTTGACCTAAAAATAAGTAAATATATAATCAATTTTTTTATATATCCAAAATCTGTTGTTTGGACAAAATATAATTTTTATGAATATTATTTCTTAAAAAATTTATTTTTATGAATATTTTAAATTTTATATGAATTTATTTTTATGGATATTATAATTTTTTTTTCACAAATATGATTAGTGGTTAAATTTTTTCTTAAATTTTTTTTGTTATGTAAGTTAATATAGGCTTAGGCTAATAGGAAAATTGAATCTAAAAATAGGTGGAGCAAACTTATAGATTCACTATAGGTTCAAGTTCACAAAATTATTAAACCTGAGATACAAGTTCAAATTCAGTAAAAGTCAACAATTCAAATTTCTGAACCGTAAACTAAAGCAAAGGAAGATTAAAGTTAATATGATAGGATTAATTAATTATATTCTCCAATAAATAAAATTTGGCATAATTTTACAATATATGTAATATTTAAAATTTTCATTTATAATAGAAAAAATAAATTAATAGGTTACATGAATCTCATTATTAAAAAAAAAAACCTAAGATCATGACATAAAGGAAAGTTTATATCTTATTCATGATTTTTTTTCTTACAAGAAAATAATATTTTTTTTTGATAAATTTGATTCCAACAAATGTTTCAAAATGATTTTAACATTAATGAGAATAATAATTTTTTAAAGAGAATAAAATTCTCACTTATAATAACAAGCTATCTAACCATAAACTAGAGATTATATTGCGACTAATTAAGAGTTTATACATAAACATAAATCTCTAATCTATCTATAAGCTCAATATTATAATGTAGTTGACTCCTAACTCTAACAATATCACTTCCTACAACACAATTCAAAGTACTAATTCTAACTGAATAAAAAGAGTGTTTGGTAATATTTAGGTAATGTTTGATTTAGTAATATGAGATTAGATTTTTCAATAATTTTATAATTTAAAAATTACATTATTTATACTATTTAGTATATTCATTATTTAAATTTTCAATTTTATGAAATACCTTCTAAGTATTATTTACACCAGATGTGCAAACTATCAATATAATAATAAGACATGAAGGCAAAATTCATTGACAAATAACTTGGTGTATTTCAAACTATATATTAGTTATGATGTGGTGATTCTTCATTCTCCTTGCATATGTATGTAAGATAATATTAATAAATATATTAGTTCTCATTGTCTAGATCTTTGGAGTGAGATCGGTGTTTCTTCTCATTGTCCAAACCATGGGTTTTATTTCTTTAACCACTCCTTGTATCAGATTTGTTGTTTAATAAACTCTTTCTTCACTAAATCTATTTATTACTTCTCGGGTACACTTCCATCTCATCAAATGCTATGGGTACCCTAGCTTGGAATTGTCAAGGCTTTGAGAGACCTTGACAATGAGGATCCTTAAAGAAAATATCGTTTGAAACAACCCAAATATAGTCTTATTATCGAAGATAAAGCAAAATGAGATTTTTATGGAGTCCCACTAGAGAAATTAGGCTATGATGTTGGTGTGTACATGAAGCTATGTGGAAAAGCTAATGGACTTGCCTTATGGTGGATAGGTGACATAAAAATTCAAATTATATGAAAAAGACTTTAATTATATACATACAACTATTTAGAATCCTAATTTGGGTTTTATGTAATTATTTTTTGTGTATGGTTATCTCTACAAGCAAGGGAAGAAGGAGATTTTTGAGAAATTGACCTATTTGAATCCTAGGATGGAACCACATTCCATAGGCTTATATGGAAGACTTTAATCAAATTGTCTTATGCAAAGAGAAAAGAGGAGTGGGCCCTGTAAATCACTACTGGTGACGTTGGTTGGTTTTGTAATCTAAGGTTCCAGGGGCTTAGGTTTACATGGGAAAACAAGTAGGAAGGGGTTTTCAATATTCAACAATGATTGGATCAAACTCTAGTTAACTTAGAGTGGCAAATGAAATTCCAAAAAGCGTATCTAATCCATTGAATAGGATCTAAACACAAATAATTGGTCTTGGTTCTTGATCATATATCATCAAGAGGAGGAATGAGTTTAGATTTGAACTCAAGTGGATGCAAACTAGAGATATTGTGTTCAATTATTACCAAATTTCAGAATCAAGTTAATCATAGAGATTTTGATGCAACCAGGCCAAGTCCTTCCTAAGATGTCACCGATCACGGTACTTCTACTGCACCAGCATGCTTAACCGAAAAGAACACCAACTCAGACCCATAGACATATCATGATGCAAGCATGACAATGGAATCCATGGAGAGAAATGATGGAACTCAAAGATTAAAGATTCGTTATAGACCAATTAAAAGACAAAGAACCAAGAAGATAAAGGACGCTTTACAAGCTTTTGTGAAAAGATTCATGGATACAAATATGGAGCCATATAGACTAAGTAGGATGCAAAGAGAAGTTGATTATTTTGTTGGAGGCTATGGATGATGAAGGCTAGTTAGGATTTATAGACCCATAATTTTGACCCAATTTGGTATGATCCTAATTTAAGAATGCCAAAATAAGTTCAATCTGATTTTAAAATATTTAAACCTAGTATAAGATTTTTAAATAAGTTGGTTCGGGTTAAAAAGGCAAAAATTCAATTGCAAAACCCTAAATCAAGTTGGTTAGGCCCAAATTAAGAGTTTACGATCCAAAAATTAAAAATACAACACTAATTCGAGTCGGGGCAGCCCAGGGACATGTGGCATGAAGGGTAAACATGAACCTAGGCTATTTTTTAGTTTTGGCCGCTTATTCCTGATTTAGCTAGGATTAGTTGTTAAACATGAATCCAGTTTAGGATTAACGTAGTAGTTGCCTATAAATATAAGCTTAAAAAGCAAAGCAGAGGATCGATAATCTTTGGCAAGGAAAGCAACATTAGACAACCAGCATTAATAAACAATATTTAACAACCAACATTCATCAACCAACAAAGGCAGTGATCACTGTCTTTGATCTTCACTCGGCCAGAAATAAATCTTGATGTATGCAGTAGCTTGGAGTCAATAATCAATTTGGTGGAGCCTTCAATGCAGATTTTGTGTCTTAATCTTAAATTTGCTTAAACATTCAATTGTCATATCATTTTTGTTTTTACAGGTTTTGATTTGTTTGCTTTTGTTATCAGTTTGATCTAGTAATCTAAATTGATAAACCATAATTATATATTATGTTCATTATTGTTTCCTCCAATAGCTCAAAATTCAGAGAATCCCAAACCCTAATCTGTCTTAAAACCCTAAATTATTTTCTTAATCATCAAAATCCTAACTTATTTTCCAAAACTTTAAACCATCTTCTTAATTCCCTAAACCATAATCTTCTTTATAGTTTCTAAAAACCCTAATCTTAACTGTTCCCATAATATTAAAAACTCTAAATTGTCTTCTTAAATCCTAAGATAAAATATGTTTTCCAAAATATCAAAAATCCTAAACTATTTTATTAATTCTCAAAACCATGACTCCGAAGGCTTAATTCCTAAAACCCAATCCAGCAAATTCTAATCTTGTAAACCCTAGTTTTCCTAAATCCTAATTCTTAAAACATCAAAACCTTAAGACCAGTTCATCAACATCCTAAAGCCCTAATCCAGTGAACCTAAAACCCTAATCTAGCAAATTTAAAATCCTAACTCCTAATTCAGTAACCATAATCTCCAGAACCTAAAATTTAAATTCCAAATCCCTAACCTTTATTTTATTTACTTAGTGATTTAAATTCCAGTTTTAATTGTTTATTTGGTTTGATATTCGTTATATGATAGATGGTTTATTTTACTTATGATAGATGTTTTGTTTTAATTATAGCACTTGAATTATAAAAGGCAAGTTTTCACTTTGTGGGTGCCTCATTTTTAATATGTAATTTAGTTTTATCATTTAAAGATTTTGGGATCGATGTAAATGACACTTTTCTACCTTTTGGTGAGTACCCTATTTAGTTTTAGATATTAAACAATATAAGGACATGTTTCCATCCTCGAATGGATGTCCATTTTTTTGCTTTGTTTGAACATTATTTTGATTATTAATGAAATAATCCTTTTATTGCAAATTTCTCATGTAGCACAGATTTTATCATAATAATTACGAATTCTATAATATTTAGATATGAAAAGGAGGTAGGTTCCAATAAATCAGGCATTGTAGGGGTGCTGGATCATTCTCACCTTCCCCACACATAACCAACTTTTCGAACCCATTAGGGGGTTGGGGATTCTTTAGGAATTGAGTCATCCACCTGTAGACCCTTAATTTTTGACCCAATCCGGTCCAATATATTTTATGTAGTCTAAAATAATTTTTATTGCCTAATTGGTCATAAATATTTTTATTAAATAATTTTTGCTTTAGTATCTAATTTTTTTTTTAAAAAATAAAAATAAACAAATAAAAATAAAAATCGAAGTCAGAAAAATCGGGTATAAAAAAATCGTCGCGCGAGCCCGTGGGCACGGGCACGTGGGCATTTCTCCCGCAGAAAATTCCTGCGGGTGAAATCACTGTGCTATTTCGCACGCAGAAATTTTCTGCCTGCGAAATAGCTTACGGGCCCGCCCCGCGGGCGCTGCCGCAAATTTCTGCGGCAGAATTTTTTTCGACATCGCATTTTTTTCGAAACCTAATCCAATTAGGTTTTGGTTTCTTTTTTTTTTATTAATATTATTTACCTTAATTAATTAGGAATAAACAACCTCAAACCACTATAAATAAGGACCCAAGGCAATTAATTTGAGGGGAGGCAAAAATCCAAGAGTAGTTTGGAAAATTTGAAACCAAATCAAGGAAGGAAAAGAAGAAATTCAATTCAACTCTTTTCTAGAACAGCAGCAGCACGATTTAGAGGATTCAAAGGCAAAAAAGTCTTGTCTTTGGAGCTAGTTCATCCAAGAAGAATTGTTTTTGGAGAAATCATCAAAAGAAGGTATGTGTTAATTAATTTTCTTTAATTATTTTTTTTACACAGTAGCAAATCTATGAAATCAAAATTAAAAATCTTTGGACTTTAATTTAGTTTTTCTAAAGTAAAAAAAAAAAAAACCTTATTTCGTTGATTTATCTTCCAAAAGGCTTAAAATTGTTATTTTTTCTTCTTAAAAACCTTAAAACTCTAATTGAACATATTTTTCAACAAAACTAAGATGTAAATTCTGCTTCTTTTAAAATTTTAAAGTAGGTTCTATTTCATTCAAAAAGCCTTAAAAAACATCTTTTCTACTTATAAAAACTTTAATTTATTTATTTAAATTCATAAAACTTCGTGAAATTATCAAATTGATTTCTAAAAGCCTAAAAATTATTCACCACCCGTGACCCTACTTCTAAATCCTAAAATCCAAATTCAACTTTCAAAATTCAAAATAATGAACACTAACCCTTTTAAAACCTTAAACCCTAATTTTTATGAACCCTAATCCTTTTAAAACATTAAAAAACATAAAAACCTAAAAACCTAAAATTTACACAGTAGCTTAGGAACCCAATAACCAAAAATCACAAATTAAAGTATTTTAAAGTGTTTAAAACCCTAGTTTCATGATATCATCATTCAAACCTTAATTTTGTTAATCAAAGAGTCTTACCAACCCTTTAAAACATAAAACCCCTAATTTATTTTAATTACATAAAAAGTCACAGTAGCCATAATTGGACTTTTATTTGCTTTATTCAATTCCATACTTGATTGTACTTTGATTTATTATGCTTTAATTTATTTAATTTCAATACTTGATTTAGTTAATTTATCATGGATGGATGTTTATTTTCTATTTTGATTAATAGCTTTGATGAATGATTTATTTATGATGAATGATTATTTACTTTTATCAATTAATTTAGATTTCCAAAAGTTGTAAGAGGTATGTTTCCACTTGGTGGGTACCTCATTGGTTAAACATCATGTAATTTAATTTGCTTTTCTATTTTAGAATCTATGTAAAGGGCATGTTTCTACCTTTTGGTGGGTGTCCTATTTAGGCATGTGATGTAAGGACAGGTTTCCATCCTTGGATGGGTGTCCATTTATTTGCTTTGTTTGGACATTGCTTTGATTTTAATATATTGATGCTTTCTTTTAATTATTGTGTGTAGTATGGATAATGTTATTATACTTAAGAATTTTATAATATTAAGACCTGTAAAGGAGGTCGGTTCCAATGAACCGGGCGTTGTGGGGTGCTGGGCCATTTCTCACCTTCCCCACACGTACCCAACTTTCCGAACCCATTAGGGGGTTGGGGATTCCTTAGGAATCAAGTCATCCACCCCTTTCTTTTTCCCGGCCCGTCCGGGTTGCAACTCCATTTTCTCCGAACTTAGGTCCATGTTCTTTAAGGCCCCGAGCCTAAACAGTGCTGAAGTCGCAAGAACCATTCCACCGGGAGTGAGGGCGGAAATCTCCGCTCACAGTGGCGACTCCACTGGGGATAAGAGAAGTTGATTCCGTTGGTCTTTATATTATTCTATTCTTTCTTATAATGATATTATCCATTGCATCATATTAGTTTGCATCGAGTGCATGAGTTAGGACGCCCGTATTACCCATGTTGTGTTATGTAAAGGATACCATACTTTCACTCAAGGTATGGAGATTGAGCATGGCATAACCACTCATAGCCTCGTACCATTTGGTATACACTTGCTATGGGAACCTAAGCCTTTTAACCCAAAGACTAAAGCTCATGTAACTGGCCTAGTTACTTTCCTTAGGTTTTACCCCAAATGCATGTTGTTTGACTATGGTTGATTTATTTTGGCTTAAATCATAGCTTATTTGGTTTGTTCTTTTTCTAATATGACCTAAGTATATTGTAAGCTCAAAATAAATTTTTCTTTAAAATCCAAAAGACCAAAGCTATTTTTCAAAACTTTTCAAAATGGTCTTTGGACATAAGACTTTTCTAAAAACAAATCAAAAATTCTTTGGCCCATGGCCCAAATACTAAGCCCAAAATCCATTTTTCTAAAATCTTTTACAATGGGCTTAGAAACAAAACTATTTTCACCCAACATTTTCTTACAAAGAGCTTGCAAAAATATTTAGGTCAATTATGAAATACCAAAAATCAATTGTGGGCCTAGTTTACACTAAGAATAAATTAACCATGGGCTTGTTTTTGGCATGAATCATTAGTTACCTTTTTCAAGTGAGAAATCTATTTATTTCGTTTTAATCCAGCATAGCATAAAAGCAACTTTAGTTGGATAAATGGATTAAAACCTAATTAATGGGAATTATCATGGATTGATTTCCATTTTCGAAAATACAACTATTGGTTGAAACGTCCGAGGGAATTATTCGAAAGCAATATACCCCATGTTGGTATTTTGTTAACTATATACCTAGGAAAAGAGACTCGCCATTCGTGTATGGATGTTATAAGGTTGGAAGGAACTTCCTATTTTTATCTGTTAATTGTTTATGCATACATGCATGCATGCATACATTTGCATCTCATATCATTGATCCTCTCTGGCTCACAGCCCTGGATTATGAAAGTTCAAAAGCTTACGACAATCCGACTTACGCCGGAGACGAAGTGTCTAGCAACGACTCAATCAATTGCTCACCAAAAACAATGGAACCTGAACAAATCCAAAGAATGGTGGATGAGGCCCTCAACGCCAAGATGGAAGAAATAAAAGAGGCCATGGCTGAGACCATAAAGAATCAACTAGTTGCAATTTTAGAAAACAATGCCGAAGCATCTGCTAGCATCAAGAAAGTCAAGGGGAAGGCTAAAATTGATGAAGTAGCTTTTAATGATGAAAGGGTGATCATTGATGATGATGATGATTGGGCTCAATACTACCAAGAGGTTTAAGAAAAGAAGAAAGAACCGAAGGCTGTTGAGAAGGCAACTATTGAAAAGATCGAGACATCCGATGTTGAAAAGATGATTGCTGATTTAGAAAAGAAATTTGAGAAGAAGCTGAAAACTGAAGAGAAGTCTGAGATCGACAAACTATTTGAATAAGATGAAGAGGTCCCTTATAAATTCAAGATGCCTTCCTTTGCTAAGTACAATGGCACCAAAAATCCTCATCTCCATGTGAAGCAGTATATCACTGCCATGCAATCTGCCCGAGCTACTAAGGCTCAAACCTTAAGGTACTTTATGCTCTCATTGGACCATGTTGTCCAAAAATGGTTCAATACCTTAGATGATGGAACACAAAAGAGTTGGGATCTACTTTACAAAACCTTCATCCAACAATATGGATATAATGTTGAGTTAGAAGTTACCTTAATGGAAGTGGAGTCCATTAGGCAAAGGCCAAATGAGAATTTTGTAGACTATGTGAAGCGATGGAGAAATAAGGCTGCTTTGCTCAAGAAGAGGCCCGATGAATCTGATCAAATAAGGATGATTGTGAGAGGGGTGTTACCTAATCTTCATGAGAGGATGTCTCATACACTCATCCGCGATTTCAAAGATCTTCTCCAAGCTGGTCTACAAATTAAAGAGTGGGAAAGGGAGAAGAATCGCTTTTCAATAAGAAGGAATGAGAAAGGGAACAACCAGCCTAACAATCAAAGCACACAAAAAGAAGTTGATGTTAATGTAACCGGTCAAGCAAATAGAAGACAGTTTTCAGATCTGGGGAAGCCTTGTCTTGGGCCTTCGATAAGCTATAAAAGAAAGGGTTGTTACAACCATTGGCTCCTCGACCTTTACCTAGTCCATTACCCCAAAATTTGACACTAAGGCTTTTTGTCAATTTCATCAGACTCAAGGATATGAGACTGATAGGTGTACCCGATTAAGGCATGAGATCCAAGATTTGATTGATAGTGGTAAGCTACCCGAGCCGGATAAGCCCAATACCAAGGACAACCCTTTGCCTAAATTTGGAAGAGTGCCACCACCAGCAACCTTTATGGTGGGAAAAGGATTGGAAGAAGATTTTGTTTTATCCTCTTTTCAAGATGGGAATGTTGAAGATGTGAAAGGAAAAGAAGCCTAACTCAATGAACTTTCCTTAGCTTGAATGTTGCTTTTCAATCTTACTTTATTTAATATTTTGAAACTATTGTGTTTTCCAAATTTAAAGTTGTTTGAATAAATTACTTTCATCAAAATTTTTGTTGGTCTTTGTTCATTTTGGTGCTCGACCAATGAGGAATCTAGCTTGATAATTCATAAATTAATATATTTATGCATCATGACTTGAATGACTTTACTAGGTGAGGGAATGGCTCAATAGCATTGAGTTGTGTATACTTACTTAGAGAGGGCTCCTGCATAATTACCTTTGTCTGGGTCCTAGTCAGTCTTAGAACATGCTTTGACAAATTTTCAAGGCGAAATCAAACTCTACTTATTTAAGAGAGAAATTATCTAGGCATTGTTTGGTTAGCCAACAACTAGTATCCACCCAATTAAATATCAATCCCTAGTTGTCCCTTCGAGCCTTCATAAAATTTTAGCTTTCTTTTCATTGGCTTACAAACCCAAATAACCTACCTGAGCTATTGTGATACTTTTGACAAGTCTTATGATCACTAAGATGAATAGGCAAGAAGATCAAAGAAAGCAATGATTAGTCAAGATCATGAGGATAGTTGAAGTTTCAAGACCATAAAGATAGTTGATGTTTTCAAGTCCATAAGGGTAGTTGAAGTTTTCAAGACCATAAGGGTAGTTGAAGTTCACTTAATATCTCTAATATATCAAGACAACATTAGAGTAACAAATGGTTTATCCCTGTTAATGAAGATTTATGTTACTCCCCTCATCCATTATTGGAAGCCCTAGTTGGTACAAACAAGAAAACTCAGTTTGAGCTAAAAAAAAAGGAAAACAAAAAAAGACAAAAGAAAAGAAAAAGACAAAAAAAAAAAGAGAGAGACGAAAAAGAAAAAGAAAACCCTAAATGGTTCAAAAAGCCAACTGAGTTCTCTTTTACCTAAGACAACAAATGACTTCTATTTGGTTTATAAGGACGTTTTGACTTGAATTGGTCCAATCCAACTAAAGATTCGATCAAAATCAAAGAAAAAGGGAGAAAGACTGTTCTTGAAAATTCTATACTTGACAGTCCTACAAGGAAGATGGACAAAATGATAGAATGCTCAAAGAAAGGGAAGAATAAGAAAAATAAAATAGGAAGGGAAAAGAGGAAAAGAAACGAATTTGGGTCTTAAACTTTTTGCAAGGGCAAAGATTGTCCTAATCAAGATCCAAATTAATGCCAAGAAGATAGAAAGAACTTGGAAGACTAGGAAGATTGCTCCCAGCTGCCTAAAGTTCAAACAAGAAATTTGTAGTGTGAAGGTTTGTCCATTGTGTCACACCAGCTCCTATCTCAAAATGGCCTTCACTTAAACCTGTGTCCCTTATAGACCACATTTCAAGCCTATCAAAGACCTGTTGATCTCTCTTGATAGGTAGAGTCTATTAGTGGAGATAGTTTGATAAGCATGCATATGAGATAGACAATATTTAAACTCAAATGAGACTTTTGGCCAAGTAATGTGTATGTACCTATCTGAAGTGCAACAGTTCTTGCTTAAATAGAAATGATTCCCGAGTTTAGTACGGTAACTAGGGTTATCATGTTGTAGATATGTTAATTTGGAAAATCAAGTCCTGAGGTACATTGACATTAATTTGGCAAAGCTAGCATTTGATTTCAAAATTAAAATTCAAAAAAATCAAATAAAAAATGTTTGTCATACAAAGCCTTCAAGTTAAGGGAAGTATGTTGAAACTCCAAAGGACATATTGGGCAAAGGGAATGATTATTGGCAAGGTCATGAAGAAGCTATCAACCGACATGCTGAAGCATAGTTGGAAATAGATACATCCCTGACTCTGCTGCTTAGGGTCTCCGCCACTCATGTTTTCAACATCTTAAAGATAAAAGCCAAATGCAAAGGTTTTGATCATTTCAATGCGAGACTTGAACGAGCGTCAAAAAGGAACCAATGAGAACACTTCTGCTAATCACCTCGGTTTGTGAGTCGATGGAACGACTGTAAGTATTATTCATGAATATCATGCATACATGAGCATATTACATCGCACTTTCTTGTCTTAATGAACATCAAACACCTTACGAATTAAAGAATCAAAAGAAGATATTGAATCAAGGGGGCATGGAAAGCCTATTCGCTTGTGAAAGCCCCAGTCACTTTGCAAAGAGAAGAAATGTGTGCTTATGCAAAGAACTAGACAAGAAAAACATCAATCAAAGCTTGCATGAAAGAAAAAATCCTTGGGGGCCAAGGAGAGGATATAAGATCCAATCAAAATTGGAAAAAAAGGAAAATCAGTTGCAAGGGAAAAGTGGTTAAAGTGCAAAAACTCCCTTGGAAAATCAAAACAAGGAAAGAAGAACATGGATCAAGCAAGACATGGCCAAGCCAAATCAAGTTTGGCCGTTTCACCTCAAAGGAAATCTTGGCAGAACATGACTCGGGCAGGAGACACGGCTAAGCCACTGGCCGTGTCTCACCTAAAGGGCAAAGCCAAGAAAGACCAAGCAAAGAGAGAAGGGAAGCGATAGGTGACACTAGCAGGCGACACGGTCAAGCCACTGGCCGTGTCACATGACACGGCCACAAGCTTGGCCGTGTCCCATCCTAAGCCAAGAATAAAGAAGAACCAAAGAAAAAACATAGAAGCTGACACACCAGGGGACACGGCCAAGCCACTGGCCGTGTCACTCCCATCTTCAAAGGACAAAGAAGACCCGATCTCAAAGGATAAAGATCCATTTTCAAGGGTGAAGACCCGATCTCAAAGGATGAAGATCCATTTTCAAGGGTGAAGACCTGATCTCAAAGGATGAAGATCCATTTTCAAGGGTGAAGACCCGATCTCAAAGGATGAAGATCCATTTTTAAGGGTGAAGACCCGATCTCAAAGCATAAAACAGCTGGAGCAGTCAGACTTCTCAAGTGATAAAAGGTCAGTCAAACTCAATCTCGAGTCCAAGTACATAAGCTCAGGTCCAAGTACCCATTCTCGAGTCTAAGTACCCAAATCAAATCAATCTCAGGTCCAAGTACCCAATCCCGAGTCCAAGTACCTAAATTAAATCAATCTCAGGTCCAAGTACCTAAATCAAATCAATCTCGGGTCCAAGTAACCAATAGCGGGTCCAAAATTCAAATTTTCCTTAGGTCCAAAACCTAGAATTATCCTTGAACCCGAACCGGGTCCAGAACCCAAATTTTCCTTAGGTCCAGAACCTAGAATCTCCCTTGAGTCTAGAACTCGAACCGGGTCCAGAACCCAAATTTTCCTTAGGTCCAGAACCTAGAATTATCTTTGAGTCCAGAACTCGAACTGGGTCCAGAACCCAAATTTTCTTTAGGTCAAGAACCTAGAATTATCTTTGAGTCCAGAACCCAAATTTTCCTTAGGTCCAGAACCTAGAATCTCCCTTGAGTCCAGAACTCGAACCGGGTCCAGAACCTAAATTTTCCTTAGGTCCAGAACCTAGAATTATCTTTGGGTCCAGAACTCGAACTGGGTCCAGAACCCAAATTTTCTTTAGGTCGAGAACCTAGAATTATCTTTGAGTCCAGAATCCAAAATTTCCTTAGGTCCAGAACCTAGAATCTCCCTTAAGTCCAGAACTCGAACATGGTCTAGAACCCAAATTTTCCTTAAGTCCAGAACCTAGAATTATCCTTGAGTCCAGAACTCGAACTGGGTCTAGAACCCAAATTTTTCTTAGATCCAGAACCTAGAATTATCCTTGAGTCCAGAACTCGAACCGGGTCCAGAACCCAAATTTTCCTTAGGTCCAGAACCTAAAATTATCCTTGAGTCCAGAACTCGAACCGGGTCCAGAACCTAAAATTATCCTTGAGTCCAGAACTTGAACCGGGTCCAGAACCCAAAACCTCAACCGTTTCATCAAAAATTAAGTCTTATTGCTTTTCACTCTCTTTCACTAAGGTTTCAGATCATTCAAGCGGTGGGCAAACTGTAGACCCTTAATTTTTGACCAAATCCGGTCCAATACGTTTTATTTAGTCTAAAATAATTTTTGTTGTCTAATTGGTCCAAAATAATTTTTATTAAATAATTTTTGCTTTAGTATCTAATTGTTTTTAATAAAAATAGAAATAAACAAATAAAAATAAAAATAAAAATCGGAGTCGGAGTCGGAGTTGGAAAAATCGGCGACGAAAAATCGTCGCGCGGGCTCGTGGTCACGGGCCTGTGGGCACTTCTCCCACAGGAAATTCCTACGACCAAAATCACTGTGCTATTTCGCACGCAGAAATTTTCTGCCTGCGAAATAGCTTACGGGCCCGCTCCGCGCGCGCTGCAGCAGATTTCTGCGGCAGAATTTTTTTCGGCAGCGCAAATTTTTCGAAACCTAATCCAATTAGGTTTTGGTTTCTTTTTTTTATTAATATTACTTACCTTAATTATTAAGAATAAACAACCTCAAACCACTATAAATAAGGACCCAAGGCAATTAAGTTGAGGGGAGGCAAAAATCCAAGAGTAGTTTGGAAAATTTGAAACCAAATCAAGGAAGGAAAAGAAGAAATTCAATTCAACTCTTTTCTAGAACAACAGCAGCACGATTTAGAGGATTCAAAGGCAAAAAAGGCTTGTCTTTGGAGCTAGTTCATCCAAGAAGAATTGTTTTTGGAGAAATCTTCAAAAGAAGGTATGTGTTAATTAATTTTCTTTAATTGTTTTTTTTACACAGTAGCAAATCTATGAAATCAAAATTAAAAACCTTTGAACTTTAATTTAGTTTTTCTAAAGCAAAAAAAAAGCCTTATTTCGTTGGTTTATCTTCCAAAAGGCTTAAAATTGTTATTTTTTCTTCTTAAAAAATTGAACATATTTTTCAACAAAACTAAGATGTAAATTCTGCTTCTTTTAAAATTTTAAAGTAGGTTCTATTTCATTCAAAAAGCCTTAAAAATATCTTTTCTACTTATAAAAACTTTAATTTATTTATTTAAATTCATAAAATTTCATAAAATTATCAAATTGATTTCTAAAACCCTAAAAATTATTCATCACCCGTGACCCTACTTCTAAATCCTAAAATCCAAATTCAACTTCCAAAATTCAAAATAATGAACACTAACCCTTTTAAAACTTTAAACCCTAATTTTTATGAACCCTAATCCTTTTAAAATATTAAAAAACATGAAAACCTAAATTTTATACAGTAGCTTAGGAACCCAATAACCAAAAATCACAAATTAAAGTATTTTAAAGTGTTTAAAACCCTAGTTTCATGATATCATCATTGACACCTTAATTTTGTTAATCAAAGAGTCTTACCAACCCTTTAAAACATAAAACCCTAATTTATTTTAATTCCATAAAAAGTCACAGTAGGCATAATTGGACTTTTATTTGCTTTATTCAATTCCATACTTGATTATGCTTTGATTTATTATGCTTTAATTTATTTAATTTCAATACTTGATTTATTTAATTTATCATGGATGGATGTTTATTTTCTATTTTGATTAATAGCTTTGATGAATGATTTATTTATGATGAATGATTATTTACTTTTATCAATTAATTTAGATTTCCAAAAGTTGTAAGAGGTATGTTTCCACTTGGTGGGTACCTCATTAGTTAAACATCATGTAATTTAATTTGCTTTTCTATTTTAGAACCTATGTAAAGGGCATGTTTCTACCTTTTGGTGGGTGCCCTATTTAGGCATGTGATGTAAGGACAGGTTTCCATCCTTGGATGGGTGTCCATTTATTTGCTTTGTTTGGACATTACTTTGATTTTAATATATTGATGCTTTCTTTTAATTATTGTGTGTAGTATGGATAATGTTATTATACTTAAGAATTTTATAATATTAAGACCTATAAAAGAGGCCAGTTCCAATGAACCGGGCGTTGTGGGGGTGCTGGGTCATTTCTCACCTTCCCCACACGTACCCAACTTTCCGAACCCATTAAGGGGTTGGGGATTCCTTAGGAATCGAGTCATCCACCCCTTTCTTTTTTCCGGCCCGTCCGGGTGGCGACTCCATTTTCTCCAGACTTAGGTCCGTGTTCTCTAAGGCCCCGAGCCTAAATAATACCGAAGTCGCAAGAACCATTCCACAGGTAGTGAGGGCGAAAATCCCCGCTCACACCACCCCTTTCTTTTTCCTGGTTGGTCTGGGTGGAGACTCCATTTTATCAGGGTTTAGGCCCATATTTTCTAAGGCCCTTAGCCTAACAGTGCCGAAGTTGCAAGAATCGTTCTACATGGGAGTGAGGGCAAAAATTTTCGCTCACAGTGCTGACTCCACTGGGGATAAGAGAAGTTAATTCCATTGGTCTTTATATTATTTTGTTCTTTCTTATTATGATATTATCCATTGCATCATTTAGATTGCATTTGAGTGTGTGAGTTAGGTCGCCCGTGTTATCCATGTTGTGTTATGTAAGGGATACATACTTTCACTCAAGGTATGGAGATCGAGCATGGCATAACCACTTATATCCTTGTACCTTTGGATATACTTGCTATGGGAACCTAAGCTTTTCAACCCAAAGACTCAAGCTCATGTATGTAGCCTAGCTACTTTCCGTAGGTTAGAACCCAAATTTTTGCTCTTTGACTACGGTTGATATATCTTGGTTTAAATTATGACTTATTTGGTTTATTGTTTTCCTAATATGACCTAGTTACATTGTAAGCCCAAAATAAATTTATTCTTTTAAATCCAAAAGGACCAAAATATTTTCACAACTTTTCAAGACAATCTTTTTTTATAATGGGTCAAAAATCTTTCCATCTCATGGCCCAAAGTCAAAGCCCAAAATCTATTTTCCAATAAATCTTTTTATGGGCTTTGAAATAAAAAAAAATCAATGGGCTTATAAGTAGTTAGATCAATTATGGAATGCTTAAAATTAATTATGGGCCTAGTTTACACTAAGACCTATTTATCACGGGCTTGTTTTGAAGTATGAATCAATAATTATTTTTCTAAAATAAGAAATCCATTTATGATAAATCTTTTTTTATTTAGTTTAATCCAATATAGCATAAAAGCTATCTTTTTGTTGGACCAATGGATTAAGATTTAATTAAAGGGAGTTATCATGGACCGACTTTTAAATTTGAAAATACAACTATTGGTTAAACCGTCCAAGAGAATTATTCGAAAATAAGAAGCCTCATGTTGGTATTTTGTTGGCCATATACCTAGGAAAAGAGATTTTCCATTCGTGTGTGGGTGATATAAGGTTCAAAGGGACGTTCCTACTCTTTTTGTTTGCATACTTATGCATCCATGCATTCATGCATGCATATATTGCATCTCATATTATTGATCCCTTCTGGCTCACAGCCCTGAAGGACAGCAGTTCAAGAGCCTATGACAACCTAATCTATGCTAGCGACATAGAATCCAGCAATGACTCAGTCACCTTTTCACCAACAGCAATGAATCCCAAGCAAGTTCAAAAATTGGTGGATGATGCACTCAATGTCAAGATGGAAGAACTAAAGGGGGTCCTGGCTGAGACCATGAAAAGCCAACTGGCTGTGATGTTTGGGAATGTTAAGGTAGGTGAAGCATCTGCTAGTAACAATAAGCAGAATGACAAGGGTAAGGCTAAGGTAGGTGAAGTAGCCTTCGATGATGACAAGATGATTACGGATGATGATGAATGCTGGGCTCAGTACTTTCAAGATCCTCAAGATGAGAAGAAATAGTCGAACATTGTGGAGCAAGCAACTGTTGAAAAGATCTAAACTTCTGATATGGAAAAGATGATTGCAGACTTGGAGAAGAAGTTTGAGAAGAAGCTGAAAACTGAAGAAATGTCCGAGATAGACAAACTTTTTGAACAAGATGATGAGGTCCCATATAAGTTCAAGATGTCATCCTTTGCCAAGTTTGATGAAACTGGCAACCCTCATCTTCATGTAAAGCAGTATATCACAGCTATGTTGTCTGCTCGAGCTCCTAAAGCTCAAACTCTAAGGTACTTTATGTTGTCATTGGATCCGATTGTGCAGAATTGGTTCAACACCTTAGAGGATAGCACTCAAAATAGTTGGAATCTATTGTACAAGGCCTTCATCCAATAATATGGGTACAATGCTGAATTGGAGGTCTCTTTGATGGAAGTTGAGGCAATAAGGCAAAGATAAAAATGAAAGCATTGTTGATTATGTGAAGAGATGGAGAAACAAGGATGCATTGCTCAAGAAAATGCCTGATGAATCTGATCAGATTAGGATGATTATGAGGGGAGTGCTGCCTAGTCTATGTGAGAGGATGTCCCACACTCTTATTAGAGATTTCAAGGACCTTCTTCAAGCTAGTTTACAAATTAAAGAGTGGGAGAGGGAGAAGAACCGCTTTTCTATAAGAAGAAATGAGAAAGGAAATTATCAGTCTGGAAATCAGGGCACGCAAAAGGCGATTGATATTAATACAACTAGCCAAGCGAATAGAAGATAGTTTTCAGATCTAGGGAAACCTTTGTCTTGGATTTTCAACAAGCTACAGAAGAAAGGGCTATTACAGCCATTAGCTCCTCAACCTTTGTCAAATCCTCTACCATCCAGCTTTGATGTTAATGCCTTCTGTCAATTCCATCAATTGCAAGGGCACGAAAAAGATAGATGTGTTCGCTTAAGGCACGAGATCCAAGATTTGATCAATAATGGCAAGCTGCCCAAGCCCGATAAACCCAATACTAAAAGCAATCCATTATCTAAGTTTGGAAGAGTGCTACCTCCAGTGACATTCATGATAGAAGGAGGATTGATGAAAAGTTTTTTCATGATAGAAGGAGGATTGATGAAAAGTTTTATCTTATCATCCTTTCAAGATATAGATGGTGGAATTGTGGATTAGGATGTGATGGTGGTTGCCCCTAACATGTCTAAGTAGATTCAACAACTTCCTTAGGCTTGAGTGTTACTTATTTTATTTCTGCTTTCTTTGATACTTTTGGAATAATTATATTTTAAAAATTAAGATTGTTTGAATAAATTACTTTTTTTAAATTCATGTTGGTCTTTATTCATTTTTGGTGTTCAATTGATGACGAATTTAGCTTGATATTCATAAATTAATATATCTATGCATCATGATCTGAATAACTTTACTAGGTGAGGGAGTTGTTCTTTAGCATTGAATTGTGTATGCTTACTTAGAGAGGGCTCCTTTATAATTATGAATGTCTAGGTCCCAGTCAATCTTAGAACATGCTTTGACGAACTTTCGAGGCAAAATTGAACTTTGCTTATTTAAGGGAGAGATGATCTAGGCATTGTTTGGTTTGCCAATAACTAGTATCCACCCTATTTAGTATCAATCCCTAGTTGTTTGTTTGAGCCTTCATAAGATTTTAGATTGCTTTAATTGGCTTGTAAGCCCCAACAACCTGTCCTGAGCTGTTATGATACTTATGGCAAGTCTGATGATTACTAAGGAATGAAAGGGAAAGAAGATCAAAGAAAGGAATGCATAGTCAACATAATAAGGATAGTCAAAATTTACCTGAATTGGACTTAATATTTCAGATCTATCAAGAAGATGAAAGATCCATTCTCACTCAAGCAGACTCACTCTAAGTAGACCCACTCTACTCCACTCATCCATAGTCAGAAGAACAAAATGGTACAAACAAGATAACTCTCTTAGAACTAGGACCAAAACAAAGAATAAAAAGAAAAAAAAATGAAAAATGAAAAATGAAAAGGAAAAAGGGAAAAAAGAGAAAATAAAATAAAATAAAATCCTAAAAGAACAGTTTAGAAAGCCAATAAAGTTCTTCTTACCTGAAGCACCAAGAGACTTCAACTTAAGTTACGAGCCCAACCAAAGAAAATTAGAGAAACAAGAGAAAGACCATCATATCCAACATTACTCCAAATCTGCAATCTTGAAAATCTTGGTACATGATATTCCAAATGACAGAATAATAGTCTTAAGTTTTTGAGGAAAAGATCAAGAATTCTGCCAAATAATGGAAGAACATTCAAGCTTTGTTCATGAAGCCAGATAACAAGACGCTTTGAAGAAGGAGATGGTGCCAGAATTTAAGAATATCTCCAACAGCATATAGTTCCATCAACGGAGTTTGCATTGTGAGGGTTTGTCTATAGTGTCACATTCGCTCTAATTTGAAGATGGCCTTCACTTAACCCGTGCCCCTTGTAGACCCCATGTCAAGCCTATTAAAGATATGTTGATCTCTCTTGGTAGGTGGAGTGTATTAGTAGAGATTGTTTGAATAAGCATGCATATGAGATAGAAAATATTCAAACTCAATGTCCTTTGGCTAAATAATGTGTATGTGCCTATCTGAAGTGCAACAGTTCTTGCTTAAATGAAAATGATTCCTAAGTTTAGTATGGTAACTAGGGTTGTCATGTTATAGATATGTTAATTTGGGAAAATCAAGTCCTGAGGTACAATGACACTAACTTGACAAGGCCAAAATATGATTTTATGATCTTAAAAAAATGTGTTTTTTCATACAAAGCCTCTAAGTTTAGGGAAGTGTGTTGAACTATCGAACCTTGTAAGACATATTGAGAAATATATGGCTAATGAGAGGACAGTTTGCAAGGTCATGGATGTTTCTCATGTCTCTACGCTGCTGGGGCCCCCTTACTCATACTCTATACATCTAGAAGTTAAAAGCCATAAATGTAAAGTCTGTTGCCATTCCAATGCAAGACCTACATGGATATCTTGAAAGTACCAATGGAAGTGTTTCGGCCTACCATCTTGGTCTGTGAGTCAATAGGACTGCCATAAGTATTATTCATATATATCATGCATACATAAGCATATCACAATGCATTTTTTGCCTATTCTTTGTCAGAATTAACAATAGATGACCTATAAAGCAAACATAAAGCAGATATAGAATCAGGGGGGCATGGAAAGCATATTACTAGAGGAAGATCTAGTCACCTTACAAAAATAAAGATGTGTGCTTGTGCAAAGAACCATACAAGATATAGACACTAGTCAGAGCCTGCATTGATGGCAAAGCGAGGGTGGCTAGAAGAAGGCCCACACTCTTAAATGGTAGAAGGTCAGTCCAGCTAAAAGAGCTGAAGTCGATCCAATTAGAAGAGTTGAAATGAATCCATTGAAGAATGAAACAGGTGGCTAGAAGAAAGTCCGCTCTCTCAAATAATAAAAGATCAATACTAGCTAGAAGAGCTAAAGTCAGTCCAGCTAGAAGAGCTAAAACCCAGCCTATATTAGATCTGTTGAGGCATCCTGACGGCACAATTACCCAGCCTATATTGGATTTGTTGAAGTATCCTGAAGGCACAATCACCTAGCCTATATTGGATTTGTTGAAGTATCCTGACGGCACAACTTTTCTTAATATGATTAAAATATCCAAGTTTATTTTTAGTAAGATATTAGAGTCGCTCACTATCCTACCAAGATATCGGAGTCACTTGGTAGATTTTATTGGGATATTAAAGTCGCTAGATGATTATTTTGATTTACCAAGATATTAGAGTCGCTTGGTAGATTTCATCGGGATATTAGAGTCGCTCGATGATTATTTTGATTTACCAAGATATTAGAGTCTCTTGGTGAATTTCATCGGGATATTAGAGTTGCCCATTGACCCGTTGAGATATTAAAGTCACTCAATGGTTTTGTCACTTCTTTTTATCAGGGTATTAGAGTCGTTTGATGAACTTATTGGGATATTAGAGTTACCCAAAATAATCTCAGGTCTAGAACCCAAAATCATTTTTTGAGTCCAAAACTAACCTCAAGTCCAGAACCCAAACCAACTTAGGTCTAGAACCCCATAACTCATCTCGGTTTCAGAACTTAAAATTATTTTTTGAGTCTAGAACTCAAACCGGGTCTACACCCAAACCACCTCGGGTCTAGAATCTAAATTATTTTTTGAGTCCAGAACTTAAACCGAGTCCAAAACCTAAACCATCTCAAGTCCAGAACTCAAATTTTTTTGAGTTCAGAACTCGAACCGGGTCCAGAACCCAAATCACCTGGGGTCTAGAACACAAATCCTTTTTTTAGTCCAAAACTCGAATCGAGTCCAAAACCCATTTTGGTCAAAATTAACTTAAAAGTCATGTTGCTTTTCACTCTCTGAATCAATTCAAAATCATTCAAGCAGAGAGTAAATTGTAAACCCTTAATTTTGACCCCAATTTAGTACGATCCTAATTTAAGAATTTCAAAATAAGTTCAATCCGACTTTAAAATATTTAAACCTAGTTTATGATTTTTAAATAAGTCAGTTTGGGTTAAAAAGGTATAAATTCAATTCCAAAACCCTAAATCAAGTTGGTTAGGCCCAAATTAAGAGTTTACGGTCCAAAAATTAAAAAATGTGACATTGATTTGAGTTGGGGTAGCCCAAGGACATGGAGTTATGGCTCATGTTGACCTAGAAGGGCCCAGTTCCAGGTCAACATGAGCTAAGGCTCATGTCGAGCTAGTTTTTCAGGGCGACATGAGCAAGGCCTCATGTCGATCTGGCACTCTAGGTTGACATGAACCTAGGTTATTTTTTAGTTTTGGCCTCTAATTCCTGATTTATCTAGGATTAATAGTTAAACACGGATCCAATTTAGGGTTAATGTAGTATTTGCCTATAAATATAAGCTTAAAAAGCAAAGGATCGGCAATCTTTGGCAAGGAAAGCAACATTAGACAACCAGCACTAATAAATAATATTCAACAACCAACATTCATCAACCAACAAATGCAGTGATCACTGTCTTTGATCTTTGCTTGGCCAGAAACAAATATTGATGTAGGTAGTAGCTTGGAGTCAATAAAATTAAGGTTTGGGATTTGGAAAGATCAAAGAACTTGGCAATGGTTAATCACTTCGAAGTAGATAATTCAATGGTTCACTATAACAAAGTTAATCACTTTGAAGTAGATAATTCAATGGTTCACTTTCATAGGTAGAAATTGGGTCAAGAACTTGGCAAGGATCTTATTTGGCTTTCAAAGGAGTCATTTCCAAGTATAAAGGCGAGAGGGTCTTTTTTTCATATACTAAGGGTTAGCGTTATATCATTCCCTCCCTCTTTTTAATAGGTTTGTTCTCGAACCTGAAGCAATATGGCCAAACTCAAAAAATAAGCTCCGATACCAAATGATATGGTTGGGCCAAGTTCTTCCTAGGAGGTCACCAATCCTGGTACTTCCCTTACACCAACACATTTAACTAGAAAAGAATGTTAACCATTTATACCAAAAACTTAAGCTTTTAATAGAGGCGCATCAATTTCCTTTATCTAGATCAAACACAGGCTCACTAGTCTCCTTCAACTTTGTGTGCCACCTAGTTGAACCTACCCATAATCCTCAGACCCTTGGACATATCAGATTTTCATCAAGATTTTGGCAACAAATTGCACCAAACAACTAAATAATCTTTTGAATGGAGTAGAAAAAGCAATTAAAATGCTAGGAAGAGAATTGACCAAGCTGCTAAAGAATTGGAAAACCTATATGCTCACCCATACACAACTAACTTCCATGTAGGAGGAAAAAGATTGTTGGAAGAATTAGAGTTAGCTTAGAAGATAGAGGAGCAACATTGGTATCAAAGGTCAAAATTTAGATGGCTACAAGTTGGGGATAAGAACACAAAGTTCTTTCATGCCTTAGATGTACAATGTAGATAAATGTACTTAATTGTGAAACTTAAAAATTCCCAAGGCATATGAATTAAGGGAGAAAACAAAATCAAAGCAAAGGTAATTAATTTCTTTAAAGATCTCTATTCTACTTGGCAAACTGATCTCCTTGATCAAATGCTTAGTTATATTCCAAAATTGGTGTTTAGCCATTGTAATGATATCTTATGCAATATTCCTTCAGAAGCTAAAATTAGGGCAACAACATTCAGTTGGATTAATATCTTATAGGGACCATATTGATAAGCTCCAATTAATGCAATATTGTACTTAATTGTGAAACTTCTGAAGGAATTAGATATTGCATTAATGACAATATTGTACAATTAATGGAATGGTTCAAGGAATAAGATATTATTGCTAACATCTTTTTTCAATATGGTCTAAGTGCATCAATATGGTCCAAGGAATAAGATATTATTCCTAGCATCTTTTTTACTAACATTCACTTGAGCAAATGGGTTCCCTAGCATCTTTTTTCAATCTTATTGGAATAATATGAAGTTGGAACTTATCAATATGGTCTAGACATTTTTCTCCAATGCTAGTCTTCCTCCAAGTTTGAACTAAACCAATATTGTACTTATTCCAAAGATATCTTTTCTAGAATCTATCTTTCACTTTTGCCTAATTGGGCTATGCAATTTTAGTTACAAGATTATATCCAAAATTACTGTAAGTAGGCTAAAGCCTTATATGCATCCTCTAATTAATCAATCACAAGGGGTTTTCATTCCAGGTAGAGTTTATCCATAATAACATCCTTTTTCCATGAAATTTTCCATAAAATTAAAACTAATCCTTCCAAGAAGCTTATATTAGACATGAACAAAGTATACAATAGAGTTGAGTGGTCTTTTCTAGAAAATGTACTTAGGACTACGTGTTTTAGTGATTATGCTATGTTATTAATGATACAGTTTGTTACAATTGCAAGTTATTCTATGAAAATTAATGGTTTCCTAATAGAGTCCTATCAACCATCTCTAGGGCTTAGACGAAGGGATCCCCTCTCCCATATTTGTTTCTATTAGTTACAAATGCTCTATCAACTCTCCTTGATCAAGCCTTGGTAAATAATAAAATCAAAGGATTTCAGTTTATCAGGCCATCCCCTAAATACATATATGTTGTATGCAGATGGCACCATTGTATATAGTTGAGCCTCATTTATACAGTTGAGCCTCAGTAAATGAAGCAGTTGTGATTACACAAATCATAAAACTGTATGGGCCTAAAACCATAAACTTGGAAAAATCCAATGTAGGTTTAGTAAGCTTACCCCTCAGGATATTAGGAATGTTATCATTAATTTGTTGGGAATTAAGGAAATGTCAAGATATGATAAATACTTAGGCATTCCTACTAATTGGGGCAAATTAAAACATGAAGCATGCTACTTCATCTTGGATAGAGTTAGAGCTAAAACACAAACATGGAAACATAGGTTGTTAGCATATTCAAGGAAAAAGGTTATGATCAAGGCTTTCATTAAAGCCATGCTCACACACTTTATGTCTTGTTTTAAGATTCCTAAAACCCTCTGTTATAAAATAAATAGCATCATCTCCTCTCTCCAGTGGAGTTAAAACTAAAAAGACAAAGGACTATATTGGAAAAAGTAGGAAGTGTTAACTATATCAAAATACAAAAGCGGTTTAGGCTTTAAGAATTTTAAACTCTTTAATGTGGTTTTATTCCTTAAACAATTTTGGAAACTTATGGTGGGAACTAATTGTGTTTGGTATAATACTATAAAGTCTCTTTACTTTCCTAACAATTATTTTCAAGAGGCAAAATTAGGGGGCGAGCCTTCATGGAGTTGAAGGAACATAATTTCTGTGAGAAACTCTATCCAAGGGGATCTAGATGGTTCATAAGGAAGAGAAACTAGATACGCATTTGGTTAGACCTATAGGTCCTAGACTTGCTACAACCTAATCTTTTATCTCTGCTAAGCCTAATAATATGAATTTATTGGGTATATGATCTCTTTGATAACCAAGGTATGTGGAATCTAAGTTTGTTATCTTCTATTTTAACAAGAAGAAAAGTTGATGCTATTATGAACATTCCTATTGCTAGTGTGAATTGCCCTAACAAACTGATATGGCATCCAAATAAGGTTTGAAAGCTAACTATTAAGTCTGTCTATCATTACCTATGCAGTTTATGGAATTTTTCTACTAATTCTAGGGGTGGAAACTCCATTAACAATAGCATGAGATGGTACATGATTTGAAAGTTGAGGATCCCCCCCTAAATTACATTATTTTATGTGGCGTATTTGTGTGAATGCTCTGCCTGTTTGTGTGGACCTTTACAAAAGGGAACCTTTCTAAGTCTAAAACCTACCCCATGCAATATAGCAGATATTACAAATGTGCATTTGTTTTTGTTTTTTTTTATCACTCATGCGCCGCCTGGCTCTCTTCTAATATTGGTTTAAATCCTATGGCTTATAACACTTTTTCTCTTATAAGTTGGTGGCCTGATTTGTTGGAAATTTTGAAATGTTATAATAAGCACAATATCTTGGCTAAAATAGCTTGCCCATGCTAGAGTTTGTGGAAAGCAAGAAATGAGTTTTGATTCAAGGGCACCATACCATATCCTATTTTCATAGTTAGAAGAGCTTTTTGTATGCTTGTTGAGTTCCTTGATGCACATCAGGATAGCGAATCTCTTTCTAACACTTCCTTAGTAAATGTTTGTTCAATTTCAAAACTCCTAGTCAGTGAAAGATGGACTCCTCCTCCTTCCAATTGGTTGAAGATTAATTCCAATGCAAACTTTTCTTAAAGACTCCAAATTAGTAGGGACAACCATGATTGTGATAAATTCTTTGGGCAAGATTATGAATGGAGTCGCTTATTTGATTCATTCCTATTCGCCTTTAAGAAATGAAGCTAAAGCCCTGCTTAAGGTTGTCCAAAGAGTTGTTAATCTTAACCTGGTTTTTTGTATTTTTTTTTTATCAAATAATTTGCAACTCATCCAAGCAATAACTCTAAAGATTTTTGTTCTTTTGAGATTGATGCTATAGCTCTTCAGATTGAGCAGTTGGCAAGAAGTTCTTATGACTATAGATTTATTTTTGTGAAGAGAACTTGTAATCGAATTGTTGACTAGTTAGCTTTGTCTGTTCAAGTCTGGTTTAAAGACCATATTGGCTCTGTAATCCTCCTAATCAGCTGCTGAAACTGCTCACTATGGATGTATCTTCTTCTTAGTTTTATTAATATATATTCAGCTCAAAAAAAAAAGATGAAAGCAGAAAATAAAAAATATAAACATTATAGGTGTTTTTTTTTTTTTTTTTTTGTAAACTATCAGTTCGGAAACAAACCGGATAGAGTTACAAGAACCGTAAAATTTTCAATACCAAGATTTACGTTATAGATGCTTTTTAATTTAAGTGAACAAGGTAAAAATATGTTTAGAATGAAGGTAATGATTTTTCAGTGTACATAAAGGAATTTTAAATATGAGAATTTAGATTGTATAATTTGCAAGATTAATATTGGTTGATGAGGGAAGAAAAGTAAAACTTCCTTGACAAATTTTTTAAAACTGAAATTATATTTTATTATTTACTGTAGAATGCAAATTTTGGCCTTTTAATTACTTTATGGTTACCGGCGTATTGGAGGATGTAAGTTTCTCAATCAGATGTTGCTACAGATTTATTTTTTCAAACGAAAATATAATTTTTCAAACAAAACCCAAAAAAAAAACACAAATCCTTCAAATTCCTCTTCATGATTTTATTGGATTTGACAAGTAATGCCAAACAGTTTTGAGATTGAATATTGAATTTTTAAAGAAAAAAAAAACTAGCCTTTTTTAATATGAAAACTCTGGAAAATTGTTGAAACATAAAGATTACTGAATAAACAATGACTTTAATTTCTAATAAGATAAAATATGTAGGAGATTGGGAATTATATCAGTGGATTAACATGTTAACAGTAACCACATAAGATTGACTTTGATTTTGATTAATTGATGCCTTTATTTTAATAAGAGCGACGAAACTGGTATTTCCCTTCTTCTTCGGCATCCGGCTGCTCCACTTCTCACTTCTCAGTCTCACATTCCCACGTCTCTGTTCTTCGCCTTAGAACGTGTGTTACTGCTTATGGACTTGCTGGGCTTTCTTGTGTTTTTAAAGGTCAAACAGTTTGCAGTTATATAGTCAAAATAAAATTGTTGTTTTACTTTTTACAATTTTACATTGATTCACCAATGCGAGTTTCGATTCAGTTTAACCAAATCCAACCATATCCATTTTTACAATACACCAAACAAATAATATGCAATTCTCATACTGATGTTGGGTAATTGAATATTTCACCAATTGATAATGTATAATTCATATAACAATAATTTAAAAAAAAAAAAAAAACTTAAAACAATAATTTTTTATAAAATATGACTTTTAATTTATATATTACAAAAATAAAGTTATAACTTTTGTATAATTAATTGTCAATTATTTCAATTTTCAAACTGAACCAACGAGTTCAAATTGGAGAAAAAAGGAACAGAGAGAGAGAACTGTATTTATATGTTATAATAAAAAATTACTTAAATGAATGAAAATATCTATATTATATCAATTTAATTATGTTTGTCAAATCTAACATAATAAAATAATCTCATCCCTACTTATTTATATCAAATTCAAATCCTTTCATTTGAATAATTACCAATCCAAATTACAACATTCTAATCACATTTCAATTTTATTATATATATATATATATATATAACAAACATTAGAATGCTGTTCATAAATGCCAAACATGACTAGAAAGATACTTTCTACTACCAAGAGGAAAGTAAATAAGTACAGTAAAGCATATTTGATTTTAAAATAAATCGACAATAACAGGATTATCGAAATAAATTGATCTGAAAATGCATACACATATAAAAACAAGTTCATGCACAAAAGAAAAATCTAAAGCACTCGAATTTACTTACAGAGCATAGTAAAACATTATAACTTACACATCTTCACATCATGCTTCCTCTTAATATCAATTCCACAACAATGTGATTTTCATCTCAAAGTCATAACAGGCCATGGATTCACCCCAGCTGCTGGCAGCAAAGGCCTAACAATGGGGACCCGTCTCACCACTGAAAATGCTTCATTGAGACGTGCAGCACGACTCATGAACTGAGACACCTTCTGCTTACAAAAATCAAAAGTGGAACTCAAAATGTATATAAATGAAAGAAATGAAAAAATAAGACTAATATGTCATATTTCAACTTTTGGTATAATCAATTTCTAAATTCCCATCGAAACAAGTTAATTTGCAAGAGAGTTCAGGTTTTTTGCAATAAGCTCAAACAGAAAAAACCACATTTATAAAAATAAAATAAAACAAAAAATCAAGTGTAAGATATAGTTTTAAATGGATACTTGGACATCTGCTAGGATACTAACTGAAACAAAAAACGAACTGAAAAATTACTTCCTGCAAAACCTATATACAAGTCCTGAGACCTATCTTATTCATTTTGAACAAAACAATATTAAAATATTGGAAAAGAAGAGACCTTTTGAAAGCAAAAGGATCCTCTTGTTATGTGAGTTTTTCATAGGCATCAACGGCACAGATGCATTATGTCACAAAAGATACTTGGGGCCTAAGAGCATGACAAAGGCATGCAATTGAGGAATGTGAGGCGCATATATGGTAACATGAATAGTATACTTGTCTATCACATTTCAATCAAAGTTTTCAAACCCGGCTCAATCATTGAATTGATGAAGGCAAAGGGTCACAGGTTAGAGCTTCAACCAGGGTCCATCCAGGGTTTAAGCATATTGTACAAGTATATGCAAAATTAATAATTTTAACACATAAGCATTATTCACAAAGATTGTGAGCCCGAAGCCAGAATTAATCTTTCAAACAAAAGTTTAAGATATGAGCACATTAAAAGCAGCAAATCTAATACAGAATAAGGGATTTTAGAGTTGCTTTTCTCCTAAAGGCTAAAAATGGAAAGAAAAAAAAAAAAAAGAGAACCTTGAGAGGATTATACTAACATCCCTTATGTTCAACTATGAGGAAAACCTATTATCAAATCCTTCACTCTCAATTGGATACAAGTGCAGAAACAAAATTGAGAAATAGAAATCAAACTCTTTGATGACTAGAATATTTATTCAGAGAGAGAGAGAGAGAGAAGTTAGTGCAGAACATATATGATGCTACTGATCAGCTTTAATAAGATTGAAAGTCAAGCAACCAAGTAGAACAAAAAGTTAAAAATGACAAAGGTATTGAAGTCCTCAACAGTGATGAATATCACTCAATTGTACTGCATGTTTGCAATTCACAAACAGCAAATGAAGGTGTTTAACCCATTCTGTCAAATATTTATCAATAAGTTATCCTGCCATTTAGACTTGACTTCCTAAAGACAAATTACACAAATCAAGACTCCAGAACATGTAAAGGCAACTACTGACGATTTTCAGCTCCAAAATTGCAGGGCTTCAGCTGATTTGTCATGTTAAATATATCCACCAGGGCGGCATAGACATGCAGGCCATTGTTAAGCTAATTCATAATGAATAATGGCAACTGGCAAGCCTTTAGTAGAGGTTTTAAATCAGATCTATATAGTTCCTACAACTAAAGTAGTGAAAAGTCCGAGTCCTATTAGTTTGTTTCATGCATTATATAAGCTTGTGTCCAAAATCTTAGCTAACCATCTTAAGCCTCCTGTAAATGGCATCATTTTTGAGTCCCCAAGTGCCTTTATTACCAAGCAGACTTACTATGGATAATATCCTCATTGCTTATGCATGTTCCCATTATATGAGGAAAGAGAAGAGTAGCTGCTCATAGGACATGTCTAGGCATATAATAGGATGGAATGGGTATTCTTGCTGAAAATCATTCATAGACTGTTTTATGAGGGATGGGTTGCTAGTAAATTGGGTTTTGCTGAGAAATGGGATCGCTTTAGTGGTGATGTGTGGGTCGACTGTGACTTACTACATTCATGTTAATGCCTCCCCAGTTGGCTATATCCATCTGATAAGGGAACCCATGCCTATGTACCTGTATGCAGAGAATTTTTCAGGTCTAGGCCAAGCCAAACAAAGAAAGCAGTCTCAGTAAAGTGGAACTTTGTGGTAGACCACCAACAGTATTACTTGGGCTAACCTATGCTATCAGGAAAACAATAAAAGTCATTTTCAACTAAGAAAATTACATGGAAAATAACTCCAAAGTGGACAGATATTGTTGTGGAGGTTATAATTGTTGCAAGGAAGTTGCAAAGGAGGTTTTTATTCAATATGTAGCCAAGCAATTTCTAGTTATATGATGTCCTTCTTTCACTCCTCAAAAACTTTATGATATAATTAAATCTATAAAATTTAGGTTTGGAAGGGTGAAAAGGAGAATAAACAGAAAATTAGTTAGCTAAGACGGAAGCCTGAAAGAAAATATGTGCACCCAAAAAAGATGGATGACTAGATTTCCGTGATTAGCATTCCTTTTGCGGTTCAAAATATATATATATCCTTAATTTAGCCAGTGTCTTTGATTCCTTTATTTCCCTAACTGCTAATGTTGTGTTCACTCCATGTTATATGCACTACAATACATGTTTATCAAGGAATTTAATGAAGCAAGGCATAAGGTGTGGAAGACAAAGAATATTAATATTTTGAGTGATAAGTAGATTTCCTTTCCAGTTGATTTTGAGAAATCCTCAAGATTCCTCTTGACTTCCAGGCACCTAATGATAATAATCGTGAGATATGAAGGATGTGTTATCCTCAATTTCAATGGAACTAGTGCTGTCAATGATTTCTCCCTTCATATCAGAATATGAACCATTTCCATTGGGGCTTAGCCATCAAAAATTTAAAATAGGTTTTGAGAATTACTTGGTCCATAACCTTGACTATTCTCTCATATTCTTTTCCTGATTTTACTGCAGATACAATCCATATGCTTTCACAGATTCCTTTTTCTGATACCAAATAATTCTGTGGAAGCAACTTTTCTTCTCCTAACTTGGGCCACGTCATCACGGATCTACTCAATAAATCCTTGCTAGGCCAATTGAGTAGCTAGACACCAAAACCTTGTACACGTCATGTTCTGGCAGTGGTAATTCCATAATTCATTTTTATTTCATCAAGACAAAAGGCCAGTTCAAAAACAGGAGGAAGGAGAGAGAAGAAAAAAGAGGCAGGTGCTCCAACAAATATTTTAGCTCAAATGCCAAGGAGGATGAAGGAAGGAAATGGGCACACGCTGAGAAAAAGCTACCCTGAGTCCTTTGAACAGTTAAGTACACACAAGGAAGAAGAAGTCATATCACAAAGATATGACAACATCGAAAACCAGTATATAGAATGTTATGATTTAATGTTTAGTATTAAATTGCGAATTAAAACAAGTGCAGCAGATATCAGCAGATAAATATATGCAATCTTGACAAGAAACCTAAAGCAGAACACTGTAAGATAACTCGCATTGAATACTCACAATTAGCACTTAAACAAATTTTACCATTTCATCATCACTTGAAATAGCCAAATTAAATTTTAAAAAAATTACTTACCTTATCATCCACAGTAACCTTAAGTGGCAAGCCCCTTGTCTTGCGCTTCATCTTGTACAATCTCTGTCCCAGGATAACAAAACCCATAAAAGCTGCAGCCATAGAGAAAGTCCAAACAGGATTGATCCTGAAAACACAATATTTCAACAAGTCAAAAGGGACCTTCCACCATACTACCTTCCTCTTTTCCTTGTCAGTTTCTAGTTTCTTTTCTCCACCTGCAGCAACGTTCAAATTTTCCTCGTTTGAGGCATCTCCAACGTTGGATTCACCCAAAATCTCAGAACCCTCATTCACCTTCCCAACATCCCCAAGAACCAGATTATCACCGCCTGACCAGAACTTGCTATGGTTTTCGCCAAATTCATCAAAACCCGCCTGTATTTTCACATTCTCCTCAAAACCTATTTCATTTTTGCCTTCCAAGTTACAAAAACCACCCTCACTACACTCAAATTTCCCATCTTTCCCATCCTTACCGTCAACATCTCCAACATCAAAACCCACTTCAATTTTCACATTATCCACAAAATCTAATTCATTTCTCACGTCAAAATCCCCAAATTTACGCTCATCCGAGCGATCACTACCCGAATCAGACCAAAATTCACCAGGATTCATTCTCTGATAAGGAGGTTCCGGCCTAGGATCAATCCAACTAGGATTATCAGACTCAACAGAACCCTCTTCACTGACATCAAGAACAGCAGTTTTAGAATATCTATTATCATTTTCAAGAGAGAAATAATCCAACCTGAGTACACCTTCAGATTCAGCTTCAATTTCATCAAAATTCCTGGAATTATTAACCGAATTGGAATTGGGAGAGTTATTGAGGTCGGTATCGGAGCTTACTAAAAGCTCCCAGTCTTGAAACTCAATTGAAGCCTCTCCTTCCATGATCGTTGAATTGAAGAATCACAACACAAGTGAAGAAAAAGAAGAAGAAGAAAGAAGCTCTCTCGACCATACAGAGACCCAAAACCAAAATGAAAAAAAATAAAAAATTAAATTAAATTAAATATTAATTAAATATATAATAAAAAAGAAAGATTAAAAAGAGGCTGGTGAGGTTAGTTTTCGATAGGTCCCTCACTCTCTTCCAACTGAATTTTTCCATTTTTCCATTATTTTAGATTTTTTTCCCTTTTTCTTTTATTTTTAGGTCTCTCAACATATCTACATATTCTTTTTTTTTAACTGAATATCTGCATATTTCCGTCTATCTAAAGATAAAGTTGGTAAATTAGATATATAGTGCTCCAAATTTTATTTAATTTATTTAGTCATTTAATAATTTTTTACTTTTTTATTATATTTGACTTTTTAAATTATATAATACTTTTAATGTGATTTTATATGTATGTTTATGTTGATCCATGTGGCAAGTGGTGGTGTACTAAAGTGTACTAGATTTGTTCTTTTTTAAATTAAAAAAAATAAGGGAAAAGGACAAAAAAAATCTAGAGAAGCAAATTTTGGTTTTTTTTAACAAACAGTAAGATTATATTAGATTAAGGATGAATAGAATCCAAGTACAGCAACTGAGATCGAGTTCTAGGGGACACAATAATTAGTCCACCCTAAATTTTCTTCTAACAACAGAAGCAGCTATCCAGTCTGCCGCTTAATTATATCGTCTATTGCTAAATATAAAGTAACAATCAGTAATAGATCCAACCATCCTTCTAATCCTCCTAACATTAGCATCTATCTCATAGGGGCATAATTCAGGATGATTCACAGCATCAATGAGGATTTTGCAATCAGATTCGAAGTTGCATTTCTGCAATATGAGATCTACCACCCTTTGCACCGCCAAGAGTAGAGCATGAGATTCATTTTGTATAGAGGATGAGTATGAAGTAAAAGTGCAGGCAGCGCCATCAACCAGTTAACCTTCAAAATCTCTCACAACAATGGCTAGACCTGCTGATCGATTATTGTAAATGAAGGTGGCATCTGAATTCACTTTCAGCCATCCAAAGGGAGGTGGAGACCATCTAGACGCAATGACTGTTTTTCTTTCAAGGAGTGGAGCACTTTGATCAGAAACAGAATGATCAGCTTCTACTTGAAGAGTTGCAACAAAATCATAAAATAGCTTGTTTACTTTCTGTACAGAAGCACTAGGATTAGGGGATTGACCTTTAAAGTAAAATTCATTACGTGCTTTCCAGATTACCCAGCAGCAGCAAACTAACTTGGTGAGAAAAGGTTCTGGGCCTTTTAGATTCAAAGCTTCTAACGTCTATTCCCGCCAATCAACAAAAGAAGAGGCATTAATATTGGAAGGGAGTATTCCAACATTAGCTGCAAACCAAGTGGATCTCGCATGATTACAATGAAAAATTAAATGCATATCAGTTTCTTCACAATAACCACAAAGGGGGCATTTATCTGTCTTAGATAAGTTTCTCTTGTGCAAATTAGCCAACGTTGGTAAAGCACCCACACAAATCCTCCAAATGAAATACTGTAATTTGGGAGGGGTTTTTAATTTCCAGATACTGTACCATAATTGAGAATTAGAGTTAGAGGAACCATTCACAAGATTGAAAGAACTCCCATTATTATATAAAAATTGATAAACAGATTTGGTTGATAGTTTTCCATATCTATCATGAGCCCACATCAGTTTGTCCATTTCATTAGACAATTCTAATGGGATATTCATAATAGCCCTGACCTCTGAATCAGTAAACAGAGAATATAAAGCAGATATTTTCCAGCAACCATTGACATCAATAAGATCAGCAACTACATTATAATATACATTACCCAGTTTTGCAGATTGAATTTTGCAGTCAGGTAATCCAGGTATCCATGGATCATGCCAAATATCAATTTGCCTCCCATTTCTGATAAGCCGCCTTGATCCCTTATAAATAATATCCCTCACTACCAGCATACTTCTCCATCCCCATGAGAGTTTGTACCCAAGTTTAGCCTGCTGAAAGTTTACAGATGGAAAATAAATGAGTTTCATAAAATAGCTCCATAAATTATTGGGTTGTAGAGCAATATTAAACAATTGAAAAACTTTAAAGCCTAATCCCCCTCTATACTTGGAGTAAGAAAGTCTTTCCCACTTTCTCCAGGCAATTCCCATATCCTTTTGGCTTTGTAACCACCAAAAATTAACTAATACGCTATTCAACTTCTTACAGATTATTTTAGGGAGGAGGAAGCAGTTCATAATGTGAGTAGAAATTGAAGAGAGAACGGCTTTAATAAGTACTTCTTTCCCAGCAAAAGAAAGTAGTTTATGTTTCCAACTTTGAGTCTTAGCAAGTAATTTATCTCTCAGGAAGGAGAAAGCTTCTGATGTAGATCTACCCCAATTAGTAGGAACTCCCAAATATTTATCATAACCCTTCACTTCTTTTATACTTAGGAGTTGGGTGATATTTTTTCGAATATCATTAGGGGTATGTTTACTAAAATATAGGCTAGATTTAGCCAGATTAATCCATATACCTGAAGCAGACCCAAACATGGTTAATATTTCAGAGAAAATTTGAACCTCGCCCAGTGAAGCTCTCCCACAAAGGAAGGTATTGTATGCATATATTAAGTGAGTAATCCTAGGAGCCCTTCTGATCAGTGAGAAACCTTGAATTCTTCTAGTGTTTTTTAGCATGGTCTAACAAGGCAGATAAAGCATTTGATAGAAACAGAAACAGATAAAGGTGAAAGTGGATCACCTTGTCTTAATCCTCTAGTAGGACAGATCGTGTCAGCTACCTCCCCATTGAATAAAATTCTATACTAAACAGTTGTAATGCATTGCATGATTAATAAAACAGCTCGTTGATGGAAACCCATGGCCATAAGGACTTCTTCTACAAATTCCCACTCAACTTTGTCATAAGCTTTTTGCATATCTTTTTTAAGCACAAATTGGTAGAGTTTTTTAGATTGGTTGGTCTTGAGATTGTGGAAAATCTCATGTGCCAACAGTATATTTTCTTGGATGACGCTACCAGGGACAAATGCCCCTTGGAATGGGTTGATCAGCTTATGCATAAAGGGTTTAATACGATTCAGAATAATTTTAGATATTATCTTATACAGAAAGTTACACACACCAATAGGTCTACATTGAGAAATGAGTTCAGGTGAATGTACCTTAGGAATCAGGACCAGATTGGTGTAGCTGAGATATTTGGGCATGTAGCCTGTATGGAAAAAATTCCTGACAGCAACAGTGATATCAGCCTTTAATTCATTCTAAAATTTTTGAAAAAAGAAACCCAGAAGCCTTCAGGTCCTGGAGCTTTATGAGCTCCAAGATGAGAGACAACAGCAAAGATCTCTGAATCTGAAGGAATTGAGATTACTGCTGAATTTAATTGATCATCCACCACTGTAGGAAGGAGGGAAGACACTTGGCTAATGTCCATCACAGTGCCAGGCTGGTAAAGAGCTTTGAAGTAAGAAGATATTTCTATTTTTATGTCAGCATCATCTGTATTCCAGACTCCCTGCAGATTTTTAATTCTCTGAATTTGATTTGTCAGTTGGCGTTGGATGGTGGTAGAATGGAAGAATTTGGTGTTTCGATCACCATACTGAAGCCATCTTATTCTAGACCTTTGGAACCAATACTTTTCCTCTAATGTCCATTGATCTTCAATCTCCTTTTTTAACTTCTCTTCCCTCTCTTTCCAATTTGCAGTAGAAACATCAAAATAGAGCTGTTCTAGTTCTTCTCTCAACTGATTTATTCTCATTTTAGCATTACCATTGTGATTCCTGCACCAAGTTCTTAATGAGTATTCAGTAAGCTTTAGTTTCTGATGCAGAATTGAAAATGGGGGGCTAGAACAATTGTTAGACGATGCTGACTTGATAATCTCAGAGCATTTTTGTCTCTCCAGCCACTTTAATTCGAATCTGAATTGTCTCCTCCCGAATCTTTTTTGTGGAAGGAAGTTTAATATCAACGGTCTGTGATCAGACCCCAAAAACTGTTCAGGCACAACCGTAGCTTTGTCAAATAGCATTCTCCATTGATAATTTGTTATACCACGATCTAATCTTTGTTGGATATTGGCATAACCCTTCTGCTTGCTATTCCATGTAAAGTTAGCTCCCTTAAAGCCCAAATCAGCAAGTTGTAGCTCTTGGATCCATTTAGCAAAAAAATCACACCAGTAGAAATAAATCCCATTGCCTCCTTTTTTTTCAAATGAATAGACCACCTGGTTAAAATCTCCAATACATAGCCAGGGGTGGAATAGCCAGGGTTTAAAGACTTCAATTTATCAAAAACTTCAGCTCTGCCTCGTTTATGGGGACAACCATATACAAATGTAACCACAAAAAATTGAAATTAGGATCATAAATAGCTGTGTGAATAAAATTAAGTCTTTACATAATATTTGTAAGAGCAAATTACCTCGCCACCATAGAGCCAATCCACCAGCTAGCCCATGAGGATTTACATATTCACGGAAGTCGTATCCTAGTCTTCTTTTGTGGAACTCCATATAATCTCTGTTGTGTTTGGTTTCAGCTAAGAATACCAAACCTGGGCGATATTTAAGGATGCAGTCTTTAAGGCTCTTCTTTGTCAAGGCTCACCCAAAACCTTGACAATTCCACACTAAGGCATTCATGGCAATCGGGTGGCTTTAGGCGAGCCACCAACGCCAATTGAATCAGGAAGAACATGTTGTTTACAGGGAGGAGTTTTTTTGTTTCGAGCCATTCTTTTCCACTTCTTGCTAAATTTCTGAGGTATAGCATCAATAGTTGCTCCTGAACCAGAATGTGAGTGATGATCAACATTAGACTTCTCATGAGATTCCTCATTAATTATTTTCGTGAATCTCCCACTGTCTACTGGCTGAGAGTCAATTGGATTGACAACTTTCTCCTTATCGAGAGAGGTTGCAATCTTAAAATGAGGATAATCTTTCACTATCTTGCAAGCCCATGAGATGACACTATCTAGTGACCCCACTTCACCACCATTAAATTTACATTTCTTTATCAGAAATGTTTCTTCTTCAGACGTGTTATGACTTCTTTTAAAATTGTGATTAGCAAGAATACGAGGGTCTAGATTGGGAAATTGAAGAGTTGAACTCGTTATTCAAGGGAGATAGTGAATCTGTAACAAGGGATGGGGTGTTTTCAGGACTATTGGTGTCTAACACAGAAGGATTTGATGGCTCCAGTGGTATGAAAGAGGGAGCTTTGGAATGGGTTACTGGCACAGGGATTACTTTTGTAGTGGGCTCGGTAAGGTGGGTAGGTGATTTTGAGTCTCAAAGTGATAGGTTAGAAGTAAACAAGGAGAGAGGTATTGTACAAGCTTCCTTATCTTTCAAACAACATGGTAGATTTGTACTAGTAAGTAAGGCTCCCATATCGACAGCAATCTTGTCAAGAGATAATGGGTGGGGTTCACGTGATAGCTCAACAACTCTTCTTCTCGAATTTTCCTCCGATGCCGGAGAGGCTAGTGGGTTTGGGACCGGCGTAGACTGAGAATCTGGAATTTGCCGACTACCACTGATTTTGTTCGTGCCAAGAGGAGAAGCTTTTAACCATGGCCCATATACTGATTTTGAATACCCTGATACTTCAGTGGATGGCTTGTCTGGGCAATATCTCACATGACCCAATTTACCACAATTAAAACAAAAATCCCCCAGTTTTTCATAACGAATTAAGGCTCGTTTAGAGTATTTCTAGGAAACTAATTACTATTAGAAAAGCTAGCAATCAAGGGTTTATCTACAATAACCCATACCTTTAGTCGGAAGAAGGAGTTCCAATTAGAATTCTTCAATTGATGAGGATCGATTTCAATTAATCCTCCAAATAAACCACCAATTTTAATAGCATTTTCATGGGTCATAAGAGAAGGCGGAAGATTATGGATTTGGACCCAGAAAGGAACCTTAGAGAAGTCTATACTATCAAAAGTTTGGTCAGGATGCCATACCTTAAGGATAAGTAATGAGTTTGATACATTCCAAGGGGCTCCTCGAATAATTGCTTCTGCATCTTCATTATTGTGAAAAAGGAATGTGAACTTGTTCCAGCTTTGTTTTTGAACTCTGAATCCTCTTGTTGTCTTCCATGCTCTTTCTAATATTCCTTGCAAAGTGTTAGGATGAAATGTTTTTGGGGATAGCAGCTTCCCAGCTAAAACCATCCTATTTAAATCTAGGATATCTCCTGGGTCTGGTTGAAGATTCAGTGTAATTTCTGAGCAAACTAGTGAGTTGGTTTTGGTTATAATTTCATCGAGTTCATCACTAATGAGTTCCATATTTTAATCACTTTTTCAAAATTTTCCAACCCTTACTTTAACTTTAGAATTACATTCCATCGTATTTAAATTAGTATTTTAAATTTATTTTTATCATTAAAAACATATTAGAATATATTTTAACCAGTTAAATCCAATAAACACATATTCTTTAACAAAACCCTAAAATATACCTTAAGTATCTTCATTATCAATTCTTCATTTCAACACACTTCTAAATGTTAACCTAAACTCATTTCCATCATTTAAATCATTTAATAACATTATTTATTTATTAAAATTAAATAAACAACCATACTTTATAAATTCATTTTCAAAATTTTAAATTTATACTACTTCTCCCAAACTTCATCTAAACTTAATCAAATCCATCATTTGACTTTAGAATTCATATTTAGGCATCAAAACAACATCTTTAATATTCATTAAAACAATTAAAACACACACTTGCAAAATTTCAAATCACACATAATCCTAAAATCATCTTCTTCACCAAACTCAACCAAAACTTAATCCATTCTTCTATGTAACTTAAAAATAATTACTTACTATCCAAAATAGCATCATTCATACCCTTTCAAGCAATTAAATCATGTTTATACAAAAATCCAAACTTCACATATTCATAATTTCATGAAAAATCAAAAATAAAGATAGAAAGCTTATTAATTTAAGTAGAAATCACCAAAACTCCAATTAATTCTTGAAAAATCCTTCAAATCTTGGTGTATGGAAGAAAAGAAGACCTCCCTACATCAACAATGGTGGTTCAACCTTGGAGAAGAAGAAGAAGAAAATGAATTTTGATTTTTAACTTTTTTTTCCTTTTTAATTAAAGACCACATATATAATATTTTATTATTTTATTTTATTATTTATTTTAAAATGATAATTTACCTCTTTCATTCATAAATAATTTATTTTTAAATTATTTCATTAATTTTAATTTTATAAATTATATTTTCAATTTTGCCATTTGACCATTTGACTTTCTTCTTTAATGTTGACTTTTATATATATTATATATATTTCACATATACACTTTATTTTCTCACTTCTAATCCTTCAATTATTTATTTAATTTATTTAATTTAATTTTTAAAAAATTAACAGATGTTATAATTCTCTTCCCCTAAAAAAAATTTCGTCCTCAAAATTATCTATCACTATAAATAAATACTATTAACACCAACACCAATTTCAACTCTCCTTCTTATGGATCTTCTCATTTAGCTTATAATATTTTAGAATTCTCTCCTTTGCCTAAAAACTCAATATTATAAACCCTTTACAGACAGTCTTCTCAAACTTTACTAACTTTTTCTTCATATCTTATCACCTTTTCACAACACCCTTCTCTATACTTTTAATGGTTGATAATTATTACTTCTTGCTCTATAAATTTAAAATTCATAACATCAGCAGACATATCCGATACGCTGGATTAACAATAAGCTTATCAAAGATTAAAACATAACAATAATTCCATATGTAGAGTCTTTACCATTATTCATATTCAAATACTGTGATCTCACTATATTACATAAAATCCTTGTCTGCCACCAAATATAGGCTCAACTTTTAACCCTGTTAATTCCATAACCTTAGAATTTAAAACAAATCTCAAGCTACGTTTTTCCACATAATTTTATTATTTTCTTTAAACATATTATATAATCCCTTTATACTCTTAACTTAATCCTTAAAATATCATTTTCCTCAATACTCCAGATAACACAATATTACCAAGTTTTATGCTTTATAAATAATATTTTATTCTTTCTCGTTCTTCTCTCTTCTCTACTTTATTTAATAATTTATAATAAATATGATGTAACTCACCCACATTTCTATTTATATGTACTTAATCAATTTTATCAAGTCACCAAATGCTAGTACTATTAAATACATATTAAATATATAATATGCATAGTTAACTTTATTTATAATCATGTATCGGTATTATTTGTCTATTCTTTTAATACATTTCCTTACTATATATATATATATATATATATATTCAAATATAATTATCAAATATTTACTTTTATCCAAATTTCACCATTCAATGAGTTAATCTTCCATCAACTTCCTACCTACTCCCATATATAATTTATAAAACAACTTAATTTGCCACACAATGTTGCAATTAGGCATACCATAGGTCTACAATATATATATATATATGTGTGTGTGTGTGTGTGTGTGTAATTTTTAATATTTAGTTCCATCATTAATTTTTTTTTCAACCTATTTTAAGTTACTAATAACTTATCATTCTATCAATTTTCTTTCTATGACTCCCCAAATTGTCTTATTTATTTATTCTATGTTTTTCTAAGGAAAAGTAATCCATATCCATAATTTACTAATTATATACTCTCATTATTTATTCTCTAATAATTTAATCTCATTCCAATATTAGAATCCATTTTTCAATAATTATAAATTATACCAAAATTTATTCAATAAGTTTTTACCAATTTCTCCTACTTAAATCAAATAAATAATGTCTAACTCTCTAAAAATTACAATTAATTCCAAGTTTAAACTTTCATAAGCAAATCAACAAGCGTATATCAATATACTTACTTTAAGTTCATTCAATAACACTTATCTTTTACTTTAATAATATTCAACATTCACTAATAACATATACTTATTGTCCATCCATACTATTTATCAATAATTTTCTCAAAATTTTTCATCTTTCTAAATTTTACCAACTAATAGAGTAACCCTTCTTCAATATTTTATAACAACTCCCTCAGCTATATATGCTCCCTACAATTTAATCAATGGTTCACTACTAATTTGTTCATGCCAACCAAGGGAATAATATCTTATATTCCAAAATTACAATTACATTTAAATTTAATTTTTTATTAATTTATTATTATTATTTTTCCATAAATACATCAATCAAGAAAGATTCAAAATATATCCATTAACTTTAATTAAACTAAAAACCAATCTTTTTATTAAACATTGATTATTCGATCATAATTTCCATACTTACTCTAGTATTTCTCTTTTCTTTGTAAACTCATGAATATATATACTTTAATAATATATATTAACAATCAGTATCATATTTGACTTTATTTATGATTCTTTTGAATCAAAATCACCATTTATATTTCAATTACTCTATAAATAAATTATTAAAGAACACCACCAAAGTCTATACATCGTATTATCTAAATTAAATTTCATCCATCAAATACGCATTGGTTAGATAATATCACATGCTCATGTGATTTGAACCTCTACTGCCATTCCCATATAAAATTCATAGACACAGTTATGTTAATTAAGTTGACTTGCCTATGTATAATAAATCTCTTATGCCTTAAATATAACATCCGTAATTTTTAAAAATTAAATAAAATAAATTAAAATTAAATTGGATGAATTAAATAAATGATTTAACTGAAAAATTGAAGGTTTAGAAGTGAAAAAGTAGAATGTATATGTGAAATATATATGAAATATACATAATATATACAAAGTCAACTAGAAGTCGATATTTTTAAAAGAAAAGTCAAAGTCAAATGGCAATTTTGTAAATATACTTTGAAAAATTAAAATTATTTAAATAATTTATTTTTGAATGAACGACATAATTTATGATTTTTATTAAATAAATAATCAATTAATTAAAAATATAATAAAATATATAATATATATATTTAAATTTTAAAGTGGAAAGAAAGAGAAAACTAAAGTCAACTTCTTCTTCTTCTTCCTTAAGCTAGTCGAAACTCCATAGCCATCCAAGTGAGGCTTTTGCTTCTTCCAAGCTTCATTAATTGAAGAGATTTCATTGTTTCAAGTGGAATTTTGGTGATTTTTCCTTGAATTAGTAAGTTTTCTAATTTCTTCCTTGGAATTTCATGGATATATGAATATGTTAGAGTTTGGGTTGCTATAATAGCATGATTTAATTACTTAATTGGGTATGTATGAAGTTATTTTGAGTAGTTATTAATGACTTTTAAGTTGAATTGAAGAAATTGTTAAGTTTGAGTTGAGTTGGGTGAAGAGAGAGAATTTAGGATTATGAAATATATTGAATTTTGAGTTCATGTGTTTTAATTGTACAATTTGATTCCAAATGTATTGTTTTGATTCATAAACAAAGATTTTAAAGTCAAATGATGGATTTGGTTAAGTTTGGATAGAGATTAGATGAAGTAGGGTTGATTTAAGGTTTTGGAAAAAGAATTTTCAAAGAATGATTGATTGTTTAATTTTAATATTTAAATCATGTTATAATATATTTTTAATAATATAAATAAACTTAAAATACTAATTTGAGTGATTAACATGGTTTTTTAATGTTAAAGTAAGGTTAGGCTTAACTTTAAAATTTTGATTAGAGTGATGTTTAATTAAGGTTTAAGGTTGGTAATGCCTTAAAAATGTAATATTAAATTATTGTATTTGATCACATTTAAGTTAGGCATTGAGAAGAGGTAAATTGCCCAACCCTAGTGTTGAAGAGCAATTTGAAAGTGAAGGTTTGTGGGAATTTCTTAGCTTGCATTTGAGTGCTTATTAAGGTATGTACACACTCTTGATAAATAAAGTATAATTATATTATATTGGACTTAACATATTTTATATGAAAAATGTGTTAAGCTACTTGATTCACTGAACATTCATGAATATTGTGCTATGGTATGTGAATTGTTATGTATGCATTATATGCATTATGAAAAGCTATTATTAATGGCTAAAATGAATAAAATGTGGATTATGTATATTATGTGAAAATAATCCAAAATATTTAGATAATGTGATTTTAATATGAAATGTCATACATTGTGATGAAATAATAAAATATGATGAATTAAGGTGAATTGACATTGATATGAATGAGCTATTATATATTATGCTATGTTTTTTAAGTATATAGTGTAAATTATAAAGAATGTTTTGGATAAATTATATAATGTGAGTTTTACATGTGTTTTGATATATATATATAAATATACACACGTATATATATAAATATTTTGAGAAATATGAAAAAATTGAGAAGTGTTGGGGAAATGTGAGATATATTATATATTGGGAGTGTTTTTGGTGCAGGTTGTGTTTTGTTAAAATTTGAAAATGCTCAAATTACAGACAAATTTCTGACAAATTTTTTTCTAGAGATTTTTATGAAAAATACTATTTTGGAACTTATAGTTAATAATAAATATTTTATTACTATTTAAATATATATTTTTGAGCATTTGAGATTTTAAATTTGAAATGTGAAATTTTTTGTTAAATCGGGTTGTGATATTTTTATACCGTATATGCATATTTTATATATACGAAGTATATATATTATATGTATATATGGTATAAGGGTGTTATATTTATTTTGGTATCAGAGCCTAGATTTGATATTCTTAACTTAGGTGGGTTGTTAGAGAGAAAATGTGAATTTTAAGTATGGTTTTAAATTGTGATACATGCATTGGCACTGACTTTTTATCTAATATCTGATGTGACAATTTCTGCTGTATTTGCATATATAAGTAGTTATGGCATCTCAGACACACCAGTCTATAAAGGGTAGTGCAAAGAGTGTAGCTCCCGATGAGGGTAGAGTTGGAGTTAGTGTTGAGATTGCTGGAGAGGCGTCTGCTTCTGTGCTAGTGAGACTAGCGGCTGAGGAGATTCCACTAGGCTAAGTATGACATATGGTGAAGTCATTGAGACAGACTCGGTTTGGCAGCCGCAGCCATCACTACAGTCGTAGCCGTAACAACAGTTGTAGACTCAAAAGTATGACAAGCTGAGGAAGTTTGGAGCTATAGATTTTATTGGCACAAGGGTGAAACCAAAAGGGGGGGGGGGGGGGGCATGGGGGGTCTATGGCCCCCCCTTGGTTCCTATATACATATACATATATATACATGTATATGTATATGTATATATATATATAAATTTATAATATGTATTAAAATATTTTGAGAAATATTAATAATATTAATAATATACAAATTATATTATTAATCAATACAAATTATATTATTAATATTTTAAATACAAATTATACAAATTATATTTTAAATACAAATTTTAAATACAAATTATTTTAAATACATTATATTATTAATAAAACTATATAAAAATTATATTATTAATATTTTAAATATTTTTTTAAAAATATCTCAAAATATATATAAATATTATTTAAAAAATAATATATATTATGTAATTTTTGAAAATAAAATTTAGATATTGAAATAAAAATAATAAAAATTTCAATAGTTTATTATTTAATATAAAAATAAAATTGAATAAAAATATTAATACCAATTATTTGTATTAATTTTTTAATATGAAAATAAAATTGAATATAAATTCGTATGTATTTTTTTTTGCTTGAAAATTTTGCCCCCCCTTTGCCGGTGTCCTGGTTTCACCCCTATTGGCACTACAGAGCCTGCTGTAGCAAGGCAGTGGCTGGACAGGGTCTAGAGGGTGTTTATTCAGCTGTTGACTACTCTGAAGGAGAAGTTTGATTATGCTATATCTCTATTGCAGAGGTATGTATATAAGTGGTGGAAGATGATTTCCCATGGTACAACTGATCCACCAGTACTGACTTATGATAATTTTTTTAGAAAATTTGAGAAGAAGTATACTCCCAGGGAGTATAAAGATGCCAACAAAATAAAGTTTCTAAGTTTGAGGTAGGAGTCGAGGTCAGTGACAGAGTATGAGGTTGAGTTTATCCTGCTGAATCAGTATACTGGTGGCATTATTTCTGATAAGATTGGCAGATGCCGAAGGTTTGAGGAGGGGTTGAGACCCTCTATCATGTGTCTTGTGGCAGGCTCTCGGTACCAGAATTTTTCTCAGTTGGTTGCAGCTGCTAGGAGTGTAGAGAAGGCACAGGGTCTTGCAGTAGCTACCATAGCTGAGGAGAGCAGAGCTAGGATACCACAGGGTAATACATGGTCTTCATCAGTGAAAAGAGGTCAAGGGGGGTTATCCTCAGAGGTTCAGTAGGAGCCAGGGGTTGTCTGGCAGGTCGGCACAGCAGCAGAGATAGAGACAGTGACCTGTAGCCTCAGTGACTAGTGCTCCGACCCTAGTGGTTCAGAGGCTTGCTCCATCTACCTGTGTTCATTTTGGTAGGACACATGAAGGTGTCTACTGGAGGACAGGTGCACCAGCAGTGTATTACATATGTGGATTGCCAAATCATTTTCTCAGAGACTTTCCAAAGATATCAGATGATAGACAAACAGATACAGCAGCTTCTTAACGCAATGCCAGAGAGGGTCACGATGGCAGAGATTTTGGTAGAGATGATAGATCAGGGTCTAGTCAAAGAGGAGGTTATACTGCTGGGAGTAGACTAGATGATGCAGGGCCATCACAGCGGGTCTATGTGATGCAGATGCAACCAGATACTTCAGCTATCATAACTGGTACTTTTATTTTATTTGGTACTTCTGTTCTCGTATTGATAGACCCTGTGTCGACTCATTCATACATCAGTGTATCCATCTTGCCTATGAGTGATTTGCATTCGGAGTCCCTAGAGTTTGATGTTTTGGTTATAAATCCTTTAGCGCACAATGTTATAGTTAGCAGGGTGCGCCGAGATAGTCCAGCTGTTGTTTAGGATAAGGAGTTTTTTGGTGATCTGATTGAGATCCCTTTTAGAGAATATGATCTGATTCTAGGCATGGATTAGTTATCCAGGCATGGGGATGTGGTAGACTATCAGTGGAAATGTGTTACCCATGTTTGTATCTAGTGAGCAAAGACATCTTTCATCCATGTTTGTTCCAACTATGTTCAGCTAGGAGGATGAATCAGAAGGGATGTGAGGCTTATCTTTCTAATGTGGTAGATACCGGAGTAGTGGGGTCTTAGCTTGATAGTATACGTACAGTTATCAAGTTTCCAAATATTTTCCTTGATGAGTTGCCAAGGGTATCTCCTGAGAGAGAGGTGAAGTTTGGTATTGATCTGTTGCCTGGTACCACTCCTATCTCTATTAATTGAAGGAGTTCACCATTTTGGTTCCTTTCGTAGCTCAATCCAGTGCCTTAAAAAATTACATTTCTTCTTAGTCCTAGCAAGATAGAGTTGATGAGCCAACTCCATTATATTGTCCATGTTTGAACCATTTCCTATTTGTCGAGTTGCCTGATCATAACATCCACCAAATAACTGAGCTCCATGATTGATCATATACCATCATTTCTTCATTGCATTTGACCCTTTTTCAATGATGCTGGAATTGATTTCCTTCCAATATTGATGGACTCAGGTCTAAAATGCATCACATTTTTATCAATACCAATAATATGATTCATAGACACGTTTAACCATGCACTATTAGGAGTTTGTCCTCTTTCTATTGCCAATGATTAGTATTATCTTGCAAATTTTTAGTGTTAATGTCCTCATTATTGATGTTTATATTATCTTCAACATCATTTTTTGAAAATGATGTATATGGTGAATTTAGAGTCAAAATAATGTGCGTTTGAGGTACTCAATTAGATGAACTCCCTATATTAGTTAAATCTGACCCTCTATAACTAGATTGAGTTTGAAATTGTGGAGATGGAGTAAAAATAAGGGGAGATGAAAATTGATATGCTTATAAATTTTGATTATTAGTAAAATAAGAAATTTGAAAATTTGGATTTTGAGGTGGGTTTGGATTTGTAGATTAAGATTGTGGAAATTTTGGATTTTGAGAAAAATTAAAATTTTGCATATAATTAAAAAAAATAATTGGCATTGAATTAATTTGGATCCATTTTTTTATAAAACTGTACATTAATTTAATTGTAGATGAATTTTAATAGAGTGGGAGAGAAGTAGAATTTTAGTAAAGTGAGGGAGAAATAAAATTTTTAATAGAATTTGATAGTAAATAGTTATATTTATAGGTAAAAATTTAAGAATTTAAAAATAAAAAATAAAAAAAATTTTACCATTGAAAACAACAGTAGCAAAAAATACAATGGTAACTTCTGTTCAATTTTCATTTTTACAAATTTTATTTTATTATTTTTTTAACAAAGAGTTGCCATGGTTATATTATGAGGTGGGATGGTCCCTCCTTAGATACCTCATGCTTATTCAATTTTCATTTTTACAAATTTTATTTTATTATTTAAGAACATTTCAATACATATTGACTAAAGCAGTCGTTGTTGGAAGACTTCATGCGGGTTGTACATCTTAAATAAGTCTAGTTTCAACAATTCTATGGTTTTTTTTAGAATAACAATGTTCCTGAGTTGTCTGTAAATACCTTTCATAAATCATTGAGTATTTTGTTGTGTGTAATGCTGACTCTCATTCCACTGATATGATTTCTTTTGACTTGATCCATAAAAGATTGGGTCATACATCTCTGAATAAAATTGAACATTTACCTTTTCATGTGAATTCTGATTCTCATGTTCATGTTTGTGATATATATCCTCTTTCCAAGCAATATAGATCTTCTTTTCCTCATAGCATTCATGAATCTCTAAGTGCTTTTGATCTTGTACATATTGATTTGTGGGCCCTTATTCCATTCCTTCTTAGTCTGGAGCACATTTCTTTTTGATCTTGGTTGATGATTTTAGCATAGCCACATGAACTTTCCTACTTAAACGTAAGACAGAAACACTCACACATATAAAGAATTTCATTTCTATGATCTAAACCCAATTCAATAAAACTATTGAACAATTTAGATCAGATAATGGCACTAAGTTTGTCAATACTCAGTTTCACTCCTTACTTGCTAATCATGGAATTTCGCACCAAAAAACCACACCTCATACACCAAAACAAAATGGAATTGTTGAAAAGAAACATAGGCATTGCTTGAGGTAGTTAGAGCCTTAATGTTCCAATCCAAATTACCTAAGAAATTTTGAGGAGACTCAATTCTTACAACGGCCCACATTATCAATAAACTACCAACCAAAATACTCAATTGGAAAAAACCTTTTGGGCTCCTTCATAATAAGCCCCTAGATTATTCATTTTTTAGAACATTTTGGATGTTTTTGTTTTGCCACTAATACTAAACCACATAAAGATAAGTTTAAGGCTCGAGCCATTAAATATATATTCATTGGTAGCCATTAAATATATATTCATTGGTTATGTACTTGGTCAAAAGGAATATAAACTGTATAATCTGACTTCAAATTCTGTAATTGTCTCCAAAGATGTTCATTTTCATGAATCAGTGTTTCCATTATTTACTGATTTCAATTATGCATCTGCTTCTATTCTAAATTGCCTATTGTTTCACCAAATATGTCTTCTGATCCTATTTCTTCGTCTTATTCTCTTCTTCCTTCTACTACATCTTCTGTCTATATTTCTTCTCATCCCACTATTTCTTCCATGTTACAGAGTACTAATTCTATACACAACAATGATAATCAATTTTTTTATTCAACTTCTCAGTCTAATAATAATATTACTTCACAAATACTAAACATGCACCAGCTAATAATAATCTTAGACATAGCAACAAAATATGGTCTAAACCAAAATGGCTTGATTAATTTGTTTCTCATGCTCAAACAGTTACTGCATCTGCACCTATATATGAATCACCTCCTTATCCTATTGTTCCAATTCCTTCTTTAGTTATACCTTACTTAGATCATAACAATATGTTTTTTGTGGCTAATGCCTCTATTGTCAAGGAAAGTTCTACTTACAGTCAAGCAAGGGATGGTCCTAACTGGACTGAGGCTATGGTTAAATAATTGTTAACTCTTGAACAAAATTACACATGGGACCTTACTGATTTGCCACTTGGGAAAAAACCAATAGGGTATAAATGAGTTTATAAAGTTAAATTTAAGCCAGATGGGACTATTGATAGATATAAGGCTAAATTGGTGGCAAAAGGGTACAACCAAATAGATGGAGTTAATTTTCAAGATAGTTTCTCTCCTGTGTTTAAGTCGATAACTGTTAGGCCATTTTTAGCAATTGCTTCTATTGAAAATTGGCTAGTTCACCAACTATACATAAATAAGGTATTTTTTCATGGGTTCCTTGATGAAGAGGTATATATGCCCTTACCTGCTGGTTATCATGTTGAAGATTCTAGTAAATTTTGTCAGTTACACAAGTCTCTATATGGATTTAAACAAGCCTCAAGGCAATGGAATATAGAGTTGACTGCAAAATCGAACTCCTAGGGTTTCTAGCAATCTTACGTTAATTACTACCTATTCACTAAGCATGCTGGTTATGATTTTCTTGCTCTCTATGTGGATGTTTTGTAGCTTACTAGTACTAATGAGAGCCTTATTCTATTTGTTAAGCACGCTTTAGATGAGGCCTTCATTATTAAAGATCTTAGCATTGTTAAGTATTTCTTAGGACTAGAAATCCATAAAACAAATGCAGATTTTTATTTAAACCAGAGAAAATATATGTTAAATATTGTTCATGATACTGTTTTAACAAATTGTAAGCTTGCTACAGTTCTTTTATCCCTTGGTACTAAGCTGAGTGATGATGAGTCTGAATTATTTTCTGAGCCTGCTAAGCATAAAAGGTTAGTTGGAAGATTGCTTTATTTGAACTTAACTAGGCCCTATTTATCTTATGTAACACAACAACTTAGTCAATATATGGCTTGTCCAAAGCAAATTCATTGGGATGCTATCATTCACTCGGTTAATTAAGTACTTAAAGGGCACTCCTTCTGCTGGTTTATTACTTTCTTCCAATTATTCTCTGCAATTGCATGCATTTTGTGATGCTGACTGGGTCACTTGTTCTGCCACAAGGAAATCCTTAACTGGGTATTGCATTTTCTTAGGAACTTCTTTGGTTTCTTGGAAAACCAAGAAGCAATCTATTGTTGTAAGGAGTTCTGTAGAGTCCGAATATAGAAGCATGACATCCACTTTATGTGAAATGCAGTTTATTGCTGAGTGATTTTGCAGTTCCTGTTCTATTGCCTATTGATTTGTAGTGTGATAACCAAGCAACATTACACATTGTTGTCAGTCTTGTGTTCTATGAGCGCGCTAAACACTTAGACATAGATTGCCACCTGGTGCGGAATAAGCTAAAAGAAGATTTCATTTCTACTACTCATATTCCCTCTAAACATCAGCTGGCTTATCTCCTTACAAAATCTTTAAGTGCTAAACCTCACCATTCATTATTGTCCAAGATGGGATTGGTTTATTTTTCCCAATCTCCATCTTGAGGGGAGATGTTAAGTTTTGTATAATTGAAATTACTTTTTTGTACATAAATCAGTAGTTGTGTAGTTTTGTTATTATCAGGGTTAAAGAAAGTTTAGTCTTTTGGCACTTATGTATAAACATCTTTTTCTGGTTGTGTATTCAGGTTTTGACGTAATACAATTTTTTCCAGATTCTTTTTCCACTCCATCGTTCTTGTCTCTCTATTTTTTAGAATATTCTCTACTTTTCAACAATTTCAAAGTCCAAAATAACTTTTCATATAGGCTCAATAGAATTGGACAAATGTTCAACACATGTGTATCTCCTTTATCCTTGTCCCTCATTATAGAACTTGTTTCTTTTTTTTTTTTTTGTTAAGAATATGAAAATAAGTCCCACAGTAATTAAGTATAAAACACAAGTGATAAAAATGACTTTTCGAATATTAGTATTTTAAGGTTAATACTTCCAGAGTTACATTAAAAATAAACAGGATATCAGATATAATAGATAACTTATTTTCATTAATGAAAAATATTTTTATATTAAAGATACATAATTTTCTAATGTTATCAACATGATAAATAAGAAAAAAAATTGCAACCAAAATGATAAAAAAAATTATAAAATAAAATAAAATAAGAGAAGATACAAATATGCCCCTAATATTTTTGTGAAAATATAAATAAGCCCTTAAAAATAATTTAGGCTCAATTAGATACAAAATTCTATAAAATTAATTATTTAGACCCCTCGTCTAATGGAAGGATAACTGGCTTTATTTCCTTGTTAGCCCATTACTGACGTTGAAATTATTTATTAAGTAATTCCATTTTCCATGATTTTGCCTTTCTTTCATTTTCTTTTCTTTTCTTTTCCTTACCCCCAGACACAAATCAAAATCCAACGATACTTTAATTTTATTTTCCTTTCTTCACTCATCTTTTTATTTTTTTTCTCTCACTTCACACCATAGACACACACACCAAACAAAATTTTCAAAAGCTTCCATTTCTTTGTGTCTAAAAAAATCTCAAATCAAGTAAAAAATTTTGTTTTGAAGAATTGTGTAGAAAAATTCTCAAAATCAACAACTGAGGATTCTTTGAAAACCTAGCGATTCAAAATCTTTGCTCTAAATGTTACCGTGATCTCTAAATTAAAAAACAACAATCATCTAATATTATGATGTTGAATAAAGAGCTTTGATTTTCATGAAGCAGTTTAACTGAAAACTGCCACAGTGACAGTTTAGTAATTATTGTCAAAAGCTGATGTTGCAAATTGGGTGTTCTAAAAGCCTAGCCCAATAAAAAATGGGTCAGCGAGTCAAAATCATTGTTTTGCAGTGAAGTTCGTCAATTTTGGGCCAAATTCTATCGTTTAGACCTCCAAAAATGCGTTTTACTTTTATGATAGCTTATGACATATTTTTATTTCCTTATTTAGAATCCTTGGATCGATGCGCTATTTGGACATTTTATCTGCCTCGTTAAATAATATCTTTTTATACTCGTAATTCTTTTATTTTGATAACCTGTTATATTTTGAAAACTTTCTTTATTTAGAATTAAGATTTTTTGTAACCTTAAATCTTTATAATGTAATATTTGAAGAAGTGGAAAACAGTTTTTAAAGTTGAATAATAATTCAGTTGAGAAATTTTTCCCTCATTTTGTATTTATTATCTGGACATTTTTAGACTAAATAAAAATAACACTTTTATTTATTACCTTCGCTACATCACATTATGTTTGTCTTGAATCAAATAATAAACAAACTGAAAACGTAACTTCATAATTGATATAATAATTAAACCAACAAAGCCAAGAACTTAACTATTCTAGAACTGCATATACAAGAGCACAAAGGCAACCCATAAAATAATGAGAAAAAAAATGTCCATTTGACTAAAGGAAACCCATAAAATAATGAGAAAAACGTCCAATCAAAAATGGATCTGGATTCATAAAGGTAATGGAGAAATAAATTGGCATAAAATAGACCTTCGAGAAGGCTCCGACCGTCATTGATTTCGGAGTCGCATGAGGACCAAAGAGCAATAATCAGTAGAAACAATCTTTTTCATTTTTTTTTTTCCATTTCTCTTTCTTTATCCATCTTCTTAAGGACCTGATAACCCATCTTCCATATGCCTTTAGTGGCAGAAGATCCATGTTGAACTCTCCGCTTTTTATTGTCATCGTGTATAGACATCATGTGAAGGATTTCTCTCAAAATAGTGGAAGTTGGTGGAAATTTTGATTTGGTTTCATGATTATTGGTTAAGCCAATATGCATAAGGAAGTTTTGATAGAAGGTGATATTGATTGTGTTATGGATTTTTTGCCGGACAAATTGGATTTGGTTTTCTGTGAGAAATTTGGTAGTAAAAAACTTTGGGCTTTTTAGTTTTTAGTTTTTAATTTTTAGTTTAAATTTTGTTAATTATTAATTATGAATTTTGTTAATTTTTAATATTAAAGAATCTATTTTTTAAACAGCATTATTGATGTTACATTAGAGAGGGGCCTAAATATTTTATTTGAGTAAAATTTGTGTTTAATTGAGCCTAAAATTTTTTTAGGGTTTATTTGTATATTTGCAGAAATATTATGGGTATATCTATATTTTCTCCCAAATAAAATTTGTTTGTTAGATAATATATGGCTGACGACTTAATTAGATTAACCTTATCTTATTATAATTATGATTAACTTTATCCTATTCATATTAGTATTAACTTCATGATAGTTATAATTTTATATTTTTATTTAAAGTCTACTTACACTGCTATATATATCCATTATAGGTGGTGTATAAAAGAGAATTCACAATAAATAAATGTCTTATATTTCTCTTTCTTTATATTTTTTATATTTATAACATATTATTAACACGATTAATCTATAATAGAATTTTTATTTTATCTCTCAATAATTCATCATAAATCAAAGTATGCCTATGCATATTTAATTTATATTTATTAATAATTTAACATAATTAATTTTAACTTAATTGAGATTTAGAGCTTTTTTTTTTTCAATAAATGATATTAGAGCGACTTAACATTAAGAAATTTTTTAGAGTGATCTAATATATATTTTATTCATATGTGTGAGTTCACAACTATCGGTAGCTTTAAAATTATTGAATTCAATAAGGCTAATAAATCTATCAAAGTCGAGTAACCTTGATGTTGTCAGGTAACATTATACACATAGCATTGATTTTTCTTCGTTGATTGATTTTGGAATAAGCATAATATTATTTAATTGTTTATTCATAAAGCTATTGTTTCCATGTATTTATATAAAAAGAAGAGTTGACATGGATACCAAAGCTTAATGCTATATAATAAGTATAATATTATTATATTTGTTATGATGACAACCAATGTTGTTGATGCTTGTAAACAAATATTTGCAATACGGTTTTATGATATTGTTTTTAACAAATGCATATCATTTGATTTTATAGGCATATATTTATCTGTTATGTTGTTCTTGATCAAGAATTACTTAAGCTTAATCTCAATTTAATTATTTTTAATTATTTTAAGATTTTTTAGTTATAATATTATAATTTAGTTTCTAAAATTTTATACATGATAATTTATTCTTTTGTCTAATTATATTTTAAGTCATTAAGTTATTTATTCATGATTGCTATTTAAAGTAAAAATAAAATTCATTATATGAAAATAAAAGAGATATAAAATTATGAGTAAATATTTGTATATTGAAGTGAAGTTGATAAATAAATTGATAGTTACTATAATTTAATATAATTATTTACAATTTTAAAATTATGATATTTAAACTTTGATTATAATTTTTAGTCATTATTTATTTGATAACATTGTAATCTATCTACTTTATAATTTAATTTAAATTTGGCACCATAAATATTAAATTTATTACTCTTAATATTTTCTAAATAAATTATCGGTTATGAGTTATTGATAATGAAATTCATCTTGATATTATAAATCTTAGATATACTATGAAAAAAAAATTAACTATTCTCACATGATCACTTAGAAGTAATAATTTTTCTTCTAATTATTCATATGAGAAATTAAAAATTAATTATCTTATTATTAATGATTTATTACAGTATTTTTAGTGAATATTAAATTTTTTATGCCTCAAATATACTCATACAATAGCAATATTGAGAGCATAGGTTTACAGAAATATTTTAAACTAATTTCTTGTTTATCTATAGCTAAACAAAATTTTTTAGCTTTTGATAAAAAATCATCAAATTCGTCCAATTATCTCAACATCATTTTCAGAAGTGAATTTGATATTTTTTTTCAAAGGCCATGGACGAGATTTTGATAAAAAGTGTTGTGGTGAAATTTTTTTTCTACCAATTTTGAAATCATAAGTACTAAAAAGATATATATTGGTACAACTCTAATAATTTTTCATGATCAAAAAATATTTATTATAGTTAACATTAATAGAAATTAATGGTAATATAATATTTAACTCTGCAAATGTGGTTGAAGACTCCAAAAGAGTCTACTTTATATTTTAAATTTGAACAAAATTATATATTGATGATGTATTGTATTCTAGTAGATCCCGAAAAAATCTACTAAATTTTAAGAAATACATCGCAATGAATATCTTATTAAAACAAAGTGAGAAATGTATTGAATTTTAATGTATCACCTCTATAAATTTGAACCATAAGTTCATATTAAAAAAAAATTCTAAGTTTATCAACTAGGTTATACTATACAAAAATAAAGATGGTTGAGATGCACTATATGCACCAGAAGTGTATAGATTCTAAATTTTTTATATTTTGGCATTATCATTTTGGTCATCTAGGTTCAAACATGATGCGACATATTATTGAAAATACAAATGGACATCCACTGAAAAATCAAAAAATTCTTTTATTTGATGATTACTTTTATGATTCTTATGCTCATGATAAATTAATTGTGAGACATTCATTATCTAAATTATATTTAGTGTCCCTTGAATATTTACAAAGAAATACATGAGAATATTTATTGCTCTATCCATTAATCTTGTGGACCATTTAGATATTTTATGGTTTTAACTGGTACTTTGACTCAATAGTCATATGTTTGTCTGTTTTCAACTCGTAATACTACTTTTGCTAAATTTCTTGCTAAATTATGGAGTTAAGATTAATATTTTTTGATTGATTATCATATTAAGATGATTTACATGAATGCATATGAGTTCACTTAAAAAGTATTTATGATTATTGTACATTGATATGAATTACCATTGAATATTTTATTGTATATGTTCATACTCAATATGGTTTAGCCGAATAATTATTTATTAAGCTTTTATAATTAATTATTATTTTATAATTAATTATTATTCTTATGTTTATGAAATCAAAATTTCATATATCTGCTTGGATACATGTTTGGATATATGCCATTATTTACGTTGCACTTTTGTATTTGATTGTCTACACATCACAACTTTTTCACTTTACAACTTGTATTTATCCAACAAAATATATCTTATTTATTTCTTGTTGTAGTGTATATATTCTTATTGCATCCTCTCAAAGAAATAAAATGGATTATCAATATTATCTTAATATCTATGTAGATTTTGATTATCTATATTAGATATTATGGACCTTTAACTATAAATTTTTTAGAGTAAAATTTTTAGTGAGTTGGTTTTTCTACCATTATGAGAAGATAAAAGTAAATGGTCAAAAACATAAGAAATTAGTTGGAATACACCAACTTTGTCCAATATTGATACATGCATAAATCAATGTGAACTGGAAGTTTAAAAATTAATTTATTTTCAAAATATTATAAATCGATTACTATATGATTTTATATATACTCAGAAGATGTCTAAATTATATATTTCAAATGTCAATACTCCTACTTGATTAATTGTCCCTTTAGGGCATGTTATTTATATAGCAGCCAATGAATCTAATATATGTCTGAAGCGTGGTAAACCATTTGACACAAAATATTAATCTTTGAAAGAAGGAGAAATGAATAATTTCAAAATAACACTCTTGAGTAGGTAAAAAACGACATAAATCAATAACCACATATTTCTAAAAAAGTAACCCAAGAAGTGATTCCGATACCGTAAATTTTTGAGATCTCATTAAAACCTAGAAAAATGTGAGAAAGAGTGAAATTATTGTTGATAATATATTTTGCATATATTGCTACTGAAATTATTGAAATATGCTTCAGCCTAAAAATATTTAAAATTATTGATGTCGAAGTGATAGGCCAAAATGGAAAGAAGTAATCTGGGCTGAGCAACATTCATTTGCTAAATATACAATATTTGGATCAGTAGACTAGATATCAGAAGATGTTAGATCCATGGGATATTGTATATAAAAAATAAATCAAATAAGATTATGAAAAGAACACACTTCCTTTATTATGCAATTACTTTTAAAACAGCCCTTGAAGGGCTTGGTATATATTATGACAACTAACTCATATGGCTTATAAGAGAAATGAGTTAAGTAGGCTTATGAAATACAAGGCATAACTTGTGGCACAAAAATTCTTATCTTGACCTTCTATAGATTATAATAAAACATATTCTACTGTCATAAATATTATTACCTTTAGATTATTTATTTGTTTGGCAGCCCTTGAAAAGCTCAACATATATTTGATGGATGTTGTGATAGTTTACTGATATGATTTATTAGATGATGACATATATATATATATATGTGTGTGTGTGTGTGTGTGTGTGTGTGTGTGTGTGTATCCCTAAAGGATTCAAGATGCATGAAGCATCAAAATGCATGAAGCATATAATACATTGACAAATATACTATATTAAGCTCTAAAGATTCTTATATAAGCTAAAACAATCTAGGTGAATGTGGTATAATTGCCTATTTGAATACTTAGAGAAAACGAATATGAAAATAATTCTATTTGCCCATGTGTTTTTATCTAAAAGATAAATTAAGAATTTATTATTATTACAGTTTATGTTGATGATTTAAATATATTGAAAACTCCAGAAGAGATTCAATTACTACAGACTACTTAAAGAATGAATTCAAAATAAAGAATCTTGGAAGAACAAAATTTTGTCTTGAATTTAAAGTTGAGCATCTATTAAATGAAATTTTTATCCATCAAACACCATTTATCAAACTTGAAATAAGCTTATATGGATAAATCTCATCCATTATGTACTTCAATAGTTGTTCGTTCTCTTGATGTAAAAGGAGATTATTTTCTCTCATGAAAAGATAATGAAGAGATTCTTGATCCTGAAGTATCATATCTCGGTGTAATAGAGGTAGTTTTATATTTTGCTAACAATACAATATCAGATATTATTTTTTGCAGTTAACTTGTTTGCACAGTTTAGTTCTATACCAATTAGAATGCATTAAAATGGAGTAAAATATGTTCTACACTATCTACGTAGCTCATTTAATATGAGTTTGATTTTTCAGAAAGGAATAAAGTTTGAATTGATAAGATACATTGATGTTGAATGTTTTTCTAATTCTCATAAAGTTCAGTCCCAAACAAGTTATGTCTTCACATATAATGGCAATATGAGAAGCAAACAATTATTGTTATTTCATCAAATCATTCAGAGTTATTAGCTATTCATGAAGTTAGTTGTAAACGTATATGGTTGAAAAACATAATTAAACAAATTAGAGAAGTATATAGATTATCTATAGAAAGCAATAAACTGACAATATTGCATGAAGATAATGCAGCGTGCATTACACAAATCAACAGACTACATAAAATATTTATTCACAAAGACACTATAGACATCATTGTTTAAAAGATATGTACTCAATGTTGGGATGCGTTCACTTAAAATGTCTTAATTTGATGTATTTTTTAGAGGAAGTTAGCTATGAATACCGTACACTTTTTTCTTCGCAAAGTTTTTATCTTACTAGGTTTTTCTTAGCAAAATTTTAACAAGACATATTCATAGGAGTAGCCATCCAAAGAGAAGTATTAGAAAATATATTACTGAGTACTTAATTAGATTAACTTTATCTTATCAAGATTATGATTAATTTTATCATATTCATATTAAAATTAACTTCATGATAGTTGTAATCTTTTATTCTTATCTAAAGTCTACTTACACTACTATATATACCCATTATAGGTGGCATATGAAAGACAATTCACAATAAAGAAATTTTTCATATTTCTCTTTTTATATGTTCTTTATATTTACAACATTGTTAACTTTCTTCATATAATCTAAGCTGTTGCAAAAAATGGCTAATCTAGTTGCCACAACCAACTGAAGCTACTATTTATATTCTCTGCCTATTATTATTGCTTCCTAATTTGAACCACAGAAAATTCATTGCCAGCTTTACAAAACTAAAACTAAAAATTCAAGAAATATTTGTATATATATATATACATTGTGGGATGAAACCAATAAAGTAATTAATTAAATAATTATTAAAAAAACTATATGACTAATTTGGCATGAAATTTTGAAGGTTTATAACCATGACAGTAATATCATCCATGTTGCCTCTGCTAAAAGACATATCTACAAGCCTTTTGCAAGACTCTATTGAGTTCTTGTCTCTTAAAATCACATCAACTGCCTCTTGCACTTCTACCTGCAAAATTTTAGTAAATACTAATTACTTGTTGAAATTCAAGAATTAGTTCTTTCATTTGTTTTCGGTTTTTCTTGGAAATGGAATTTTTTTTTAAAAAAAAATATTTGAATACATTGTATATTCCAAGAAGATTAGTTTTTAAAAAAACATACTCTATTTCTATTTTAGAACACTTGTAGATAAACTAAGATTTTTTTGTAAGAATTAAATCAGAAATAAATTTTATTTTGTCAGTTTTCATATTTAAGAAGAAGTCGTTTGTGAATTTTAATTTTTAATGTAAATAATATTTAAAAATGATAGACGAATAAATCATATTATTTTAAATTTAATTTTATAAGAATTTAGTTCAACTAGGTTTTTGGAAATTGAATGAAAAAATTTTTACAAAGCAACTTACTATAATTTTATTGATAGAATTAAATTTTTTTTCTTCAGATAGAGTGCTTAAATCTCTTTTACAAATGTGATAAAAACATTAATTTTATTTCACAAAAAAAATATTAATCATATATATATAAATTAATTTGTAGAAGATTTACCTTATCCCAGAGTTCGTCAGAAGCCAATATCAAGAAGTCGCAATTAGAAGTTAGGTGAAGGCTTTTAATCTCAGGCTTAGAAATGATCCAATCTTTGAAATGGAAGTCTCCGATGGCTCTAGAAATTGCCAGTGACCCTTGTACTCTCCATATTCTATTCCGGCAATGCACAAATCCACCCTGAAAAATATATAAGTATATACAGAGAGAGAGAGAGAGAGAATGAGAATTACTTGCAGAATTCTTAATGCGACGACGTTCGTCTTCTCTGGAAAGACGATGATCAAATGTTAGAGACTCAGCAACTCCGTTCCGACTTAAAACAGCTCTAAAATCACCAACATTTGCCACATGTATTTCTTCTTTCCTTATCAGTACACTTGCTGCACATGCTCCACTACTTACACCCTGATGATTAACCATTAAAAAAATTAATTATATTATAATTATTCATGCATCATTTATTAATTTTTCATATTTAGAGATTAATTTATTATTTTTTAATTATATTATCAAATCATCAATTATCTATTTTGAGAATGTAATAATAAATTAATTAATCGTAAATTTAAATAATTTTGATATTATCTTCTTTTTTTTTCTTACTGTTATTGAATCAGAGATATGGAGAAGCTATTTCTTTTCAATTAGCCACAATCCCAACTATTTTAATTTAGTTGATCATTATTTGGTTTAGCTAGGTCAACAATGTTTATTATTTATATAAAGCCATTTAATTAGTAAATTAATAACATGTTGAATTGGTCATATAGTTCCTTATTAATTATGGAAGGTTAATTATGCCATTGGTTAATAAGCAATTAAAATCTAATAATTTGAATGCAAAGTTCAAATTAGTATAGTTAAACTGCATAAGACCAGGTCAATGTGTTCATTCATTGGATGGTTGAAAATATAGTATAATAAGTTGAAATTATTAGACTAAAATAATTTAAATTTACCTGGCTAAGAAACTCCCTATCTGTGACCAAGTAGCCTCCTTTCATGGCTTGTTCAAGTTGAAAATCATCATCATCATCTTCTTCTTCTTCTTTTCCAGCATTTTCCTCAGTTAATTTTACAATGTTTTTTCCTAAATTTTCAGCTACATAGTCTGCTGCTGCTCTTCCTCCATGTCCATCAATTATAGCAAAAAATGCCAATATATATTATATATGTAGATATTTATATATAGAACTAAGTAATGAAATAAAATATATCTTAACATAAATCAACAAGGCGCAGCCTGGTGATCAGGAGCATGTGTTGCTTCCATCTAGGTCTCGGGTTTGAGTTCTCTGAGTATTCTCTCTCTCTCTATATGTGTAATTTATAAAAAAAATGTATCTTAACATAAATTAAAAAGAAAAGAATATGAGCATTCAGAAGAACTAAGATGCATCAGATTAGAAGGTAAACTTAATATGAGTAACAAAAATTATATTTTTTAATTAAAAAATTATCATTTTCAGTATTGTTAGAAAAAAATAATTCAGAAATGACATATAATTGTTTTGAAAATTTTGTAATTAAAACATGTAAATGCACATTCAAAAAATTCTATCAACTTTTGATTGAAAAAAAATATATATTTTTTTTTATCCAAAAAATTAGTAGCATTTTCGGTAAATTTATGTATTCATCTGAGACGGCATCTTTATATATTTTCATATATGGCATCTTCATTAATTCAGAAGAACTGCTTAAAATCATCGAAAAACAGCTCAATTCTCACATTTATGTTTGTAGTTTCCGATGAGTTTGCAGTTCATGGAGATCCTCTCTGTCCTTTATGACAAACCCCTCGAATCCCTCTCAAGCTTCCTAGCCCAATATTTGTAGATGCTTTCGAACAGGTTGATCACAATCAAAGCTTTAATTCTTCAACCATGGTGATGTCCATTTATCTAACTAGAACGAGAAATTAAAAAAGAATAACGAAATAAGGGTTTAAATAATGGTAATTATAAAAGCAAATATAAAAATTTGGTATAAAAGTAAAATAAATAGCACTTGTGTGAAATGAAAAAAAAAACTCAGATAAAAAAGAAATTTTTTTTAAAAAAATAGTAAGGGGGTGTTAATTTATGTTTATGTAGAATAGTTTGAGTTTTTTTAACCCAAAAATTATATGAATTTCACATTTAATGCCAAAAATGAGTACAATAAAATATGAAGCCAGATTTTGAGTTGGCTCAAAAAGTTTTTATTGGGCTAACTCGACCCGACCCAAATATATATAATCTTAAACTTAAGAAACTCTAGATCAATTCATTTGCTTCCTCTCCTTACCATCTCTCTCTCTTTATCACCACTCATCAATAAACTTCCTAATACCTTACCCCTCTCTCTCACCATTCCTTCTCTCTCTGTCTCTCGATCTATGTCCTTGATTATGTCAGTCTCTTAGTCTCTTGATCTCTTTAACGCCAATTGATGCAAAGTTTTTGGAGTTTTGTTGTAGGTTGAAGATCACCACTGTTTGATGCAAAATTTTTAGTTTTTGCTTTGCTTTGCTTTATTCTCAAGATTACCACCGTCCGATGGTCTCTTCTTTTATACCATTTTGGCCTTTTGCTTTGGTTTGAATAGGGTGATTATAGTTCTGGTAGATTTTTTTTTTGTTTCATTATTTGATTGGTATGATAATAATTATTATTTTGCTTTGGTTTGATTTAGTTCTTAGCAAATCTGGATATGCATGTTTTTGTAAATCTATTTGTTTTTGGTTTGAGTACAATTTTTGGCAATTTGTTTGTTTCATTCTTTGATTTGTTTTATTTCATTTTTTGATAGTTTTATATAGTCTAATAATAATGATAATCATCCGTTTGTTTCATTGTTTGTTTGTTATATAATAAGAATGAATTTGTTCATTTCATTCTTTGTTAATAATAATAATAATAGTGACAATAACGTCATGTTTTTCCAATCTGAGTTTCTTGATTGAATTTGTAATAATCCACTTTTATTTAAAATAAATAAATAAAATTATTGATAAAATAATTTTTTATTCATATTTTTTGCCATATATTCTAAATGCATAAAGATAAAGTTTTAATTAATAATAAAATACATTAGCTTCATAATATGTATTTTCAGTAATGGCAGCAACCGCATATTAAATATTTTCTGTAGTAACATTAATCCCATACCTAAAAATATTAAAATTTAAATTATTTCACTACAAATAAAGAAGAGAACACTGAAAAGAGGGAGGAATTTACAAGGAGAAAAATACACAAAAAAAATATATAACAAAAGAAAAGAAACACAAAAAAGAAAAAGAAAAAAAGACTGGGATAAGAAAAAAAAATGAATGGGGTACAAAAAAAGGATAGAAACAAAGAAAATAGGGAGAAACTAAATTTTTCAGTAGAGCAAATCGTGAATATCTCAGAGTTTTTTTAAGTACAGAAAGTGTACTTAATAAAATCTTACAAGTCTAAGCAAAAAACTACATAAATTATACTCAATTTTCAACAATTAGTGCATCAACATAAGGTAAATCTCCTATGAACTTAAATCTCCATACTGTAACTTTGAATTTGTTGCTATAATTTTGAAGTCCATGTGATATTTCTCTTAAAAAAAGAGGTCAGGAAGTGACCGTCGTATACAAATGAAATAAATTGATTATTTATATTTTTAAGAAGAAGAACAATCAGGTAGTGATTGTGTTGGAATAAGCGGTGAAATTGTGTACCTTACACAAAATACGAGCACATAAGTCCTCAAATATGATATTAGCAGAAGATGTATATATAAAAAAAATATGCTATCATCACGAAGATAAAAGATTTAATAAATGGGCAATAAAACTTAGGAACGACATAAAAGGACAGCTCTATGGAAAGATTACTTCTAAATTTCGTATCCAGAGAAAGAAATTAGCCTTTACGGCACCAGACCGAAAGACACAAATGTTCTATCAGGAAGAACATAAATCAAATTGGGGTAATAAAAAATATCCCTGGAAGATGTATGCATCTTTGCATCTCAAGAAACATGTTACTCAAAATATAAAAGATAGAGCAAAAAAGGGGGGATGACATTCAATGCAAAAATGAGTGAAATAATATATATTTGGCTAGCAAAATAAGATAGTCAGGGAAATATTTACTTTAAACATAATTAAATCTATAATAAAAAAAATACACCTTAAAAAAGATTTAACATGAAACAATAGATAAATAATTAAGCCATCAAATAAAAAGGAAGCTTTTACCTTAATGCTTGTTAGAAAATAAAGATCCAAAGTGATATTTTGAGAAAATCTCATTTTGTGAAAAGGAAAAAGAAGAAAAGAAGGAGAAGGGTATTGAGAAATGTGAGGATGATGGTGAAACAACTAAACAAATAAATCTAATAAAAATAAAGACCATATATATTTAGGGTAATTGGTGTTACTCAATTTTATTTTAAGGGTAAAAGCTATGACCAGTGTGTAATTAGCATTGCTTTTACTACCTAAAAAAACTCAGTGCTCAAATATTTAATTTCACCCTGTTATTAATTTTTATTTTTATTTCTTATTTTTAATTTTTGAACTGAATCTATTTGTTTATTCATTTATATATAAACATTTATGTAAATATATATATTCACACACACATTTCTTTCCCTTTCCAATGACTTAGATTAATGTGTTTCAATCTATTTATTTTTTCTTGGGCCTGCCTATCCTTTCAAATACATCAAATGGTGGAATAATTATATGCTACAATCGTTGTAGCAATAAATGCCCACAACGGACCAATGAGATTCTTACACGTTGATTAAATGCCTACAACAGACCAATGAAATGAATCATTTAATCAACGTGTAAGAATCTCATTGGTCCGTTGTGGGCATTTATTGCTACAACGGTTGTAGCATATAATTATTCCAAATGGTGGGGGGCATACACTGTAACTTGAAGTTACAGTGCACACCTATCTATATAATACATCTATTATTATTATTATTATTATTATTATTATTATTATTATTATTATTATTTTCATTTCATTTATTAAAAAATGTAAAATTTTGCATTGTAAAGTGCAAACTTTCCTTCTCTTTTAATATTTCCTTATTAAACTTTTCTTTGCAATTTTTTTTCTTTATAAAATGAATTATAGAAGATAACATAAATACATAGGACTAAAACACTTTTATTGTTGTTAAATTTCAATTCCTTGACTCACTGTCTCTTGCAATTGAATTAATTTTTTTTAATTATAGAATTTAAATGGACAAACTCATTAACTCTAATATTGTTAATGTTATCATTAATTTCTCCAGCAGTTTAATTTATATCTTATAAACTATCTTAATTGTCCAATATAGATATCTTTTATATTATATATTTAAATTGATCAGTTGATAATATAGTAATGACCTGATAAAACAGTGGGTATTATAATTTTAATATTTAGATATATGTGCAAACGTTATTAAAAAAGGGTAAAACTAATAATGATATACATGGAGTCGATATAATTATTAAAGATAATGACAGACCAAAAATAACTTCCAAATATAAAATAATACTCATGAATAAACAAGAGTAAAAATAATAATGATAATGATAATTAAAATATAAAATAATATAATATATATATGGAAAAATAATTAATTTTCCCCCAAAAAAAATAAGTTCGAATTACGGAAATTTTAATCCCGTCAAGTAAATACGTAGGCATTCGAAATTAAATTTCAAATTCAAGTCTACTTTAATTAAATATATATATTTTTACAGAAAATTATATTAATTACAAAAACAAAAAACAAAAAAAATATATATTTAATTAAAAACTAAAATAGGCATGTACAAGGAGTAGACATAATTTAAAAGTAATTATATTAAATTTAATAAATATTAAACTATTTAATAGCATGTAATCCTTATATTCAGGTAGCAAATATAAAAATAAATTTATCAAATAAAAAAATAAAAAAAATATATCTACGGGGGTAATAAAACTATGAAACAAATAATAAAATCAAATAATAAAATTTATTAAAAATATTTATGTCCAGACAGTGGATATAATAATTAAAATACAAAAATAATTAAGATTTATATTCAGACAGTGAATATAATCCCTCCTGCGAGTACAAAAAATATATAATAAAGCATCATAATAATTATAGTGCTGAATTTGAGCGTTGTATGGTATTTTTTTTTCCTACGCGTAATCAACCCATGAATATTATCTCTGAAAATATAGACTACTAATAGATGTTCAATTAAACCTCATAATTAATTAGTGACCACTCCTAACACACATAAAAATAAATAAAACTAAATAAAAGCCTACAAAAATGAATTAAATTTAAATATTTCGTTGACCCCTGTCTTTCCTATGCAACAAATTTACATCTTTTGTTTTGCCAAATGGGTTTGTTTGCTTATACAAATTTGTTGGGTTTCTTGATAACATGTTTGTTTCTTTTTCTTTTTCTTTTTTTTTTTACAAATTAAACTTTCTTTTTTTGTTTTTTGAATAATTGGAATTGGAATTTATTTGAAAATAATAATAATAATAATAACAATAACAATAACAATAACAATAATAATAATAATAATAATAATAATAATAATAATAATAATAATAATAATAATAATAACCACCACCACCACCACCACCATTAATCAACAATAACAAACTATAATTAAAAATTCTCTCTGGCATGAGAAGCCCGACCCAACCTCGAATCAGGTTGGTTTGAGGCTCGAATTCATTTATGCCTAAAGGTTTAGGGCCAGACCAAATATAAAATTAGTAAATAGGAATTAAGCAAGTTAAATTGAGGAAAAGTTTGATAAATATGAGGACGACCTTGATTTCTAAACATGATTGATGTTGTAAATGACATTTGGGCGTTAGCATGGATATTTTGTAATATATCCATGTTAATGTGATCATTCGTTTGAGCTTTTAACGTGTCAATCTCAAAAATAAAATTGGAAAAAGAAGTTTTCTATTTAGTTTAAGAGTATCTCGATACTTATGAATAGAATAAAGATGATGTTTATTTAAATCCACCTTTCACAAGATAAAATACGATTTGGGAACTTAGAACAAGTTAGTGTAATTAGGGTTAACTTGTTTGATATTTAAAATATGTTTTTAGACAAAGGTTTTGCTGAATGAAATCAAAAGTGGAGGATAGACAAAGGATTATCGATTTGACAGTCTAATTATTGAAATTGATGCTCTAACTATTGAATAAGTTAAAAAGAATAGTAAATACATGAGTATGTATAGCTATGAGAACAAACCTCTGAATCGATATTTTGTTTATCGAACTCGAATTCTCTTTATCGAGTTTGTTCTTTGCTTTATTATACCTTGTTTTTCGATTGTTTTATATTTTAATTCTACCTCATTTACTTATTATATTATATCACTCATGGCATATTATCACATTTATGCATACATATCACATTTTTGTAGATTTGATATATATATATATATAGGTATTTGATGTGATTTTCCTTTTTTAGACAAACATGTAGTAGGTTTATTCAATGATGCAATTAATTAATTTATTTCCCTATATTTATCTTGAAGGAATGTATTGACATATTTCCACTCTAGTAGGTGCCTATTTATTTTTCTATACTCATGCATTCACAACTCATCATATAATGTATAAGAATTATGTATTTAATGAATGCAATTTATTTGTTTATCTAATGAAACTAGTTAGTATTTAACATTTTGAATAGCTCTAATTTCAATAATATGTGAATTATAGAGGAGGCCGGTTCTAATGAACCGGGTGTATGTGAGTAGTAGGATAACTTCTTATTATTTTTATACGCATCTAACTTTCTGAACCCAATAAAAGGTTGAAAATTTCTTATAAAATTCTTGATTTTATGCTAGGTGGTAACTCCATCATTCTCATGAATCTTAACATGTTGAATCCTCGAGGCCAAAAACCTAATAGTGTCGAGGCCTCAAAACCATCGGAAGTTGGGTCATCTCCGCAATTCGCACATTCACAACTAATTTTATGGTAAGCTTGCAACCAACTTGCATTACAAAGTGCTCTATCACGACATTGTTGGAGGTTACCCCTTATCCAAGTAAACTTAGGACCATTGTATCTTAAGTCTTGAATATTACATGAATTAGTCCAGCTTGTTTAAAGCCCGGACCTCGCCTAATAAAGCCTCCTTTCCTTTCCTCTAAAAAGAAGATTACATTAAAATCATCACGTAATAACCACAGTTCTGATATGTTCATGGCTAATCTACTCAATTCTGACCATAACTCAGTTCTCATCAATTACTTTCAACAAGATATATTGAATATGGTTTTCATATACCTATACTGTTAACTCCTTACTCTAAAGAATCTAAATTCCACTCGAGAAACCCCTAGCCTCAACTATAAAGGAAAACTTGTACCCACTTTTGGATATAAAGGAATCAACTTGAACACCCTCACATTTTGGCTCAAAGATAGCTAGCAAGTTGAGTTTATGTATGTGTTTTAAAGTTTTTAAAACTCTTTTGAATTTTACGGAAGAAGCTCCTTGCATATTCCAACAAAGAAAATCTTAAATCCATAAGAAAAATGTAAAGAAAAAAATAGTTAATGGAATCAACAAACATCCAGCATATTGTTAGCAACCACTTTCTCGCCCTCCCCCTTCATGGTTTCTAGAACTCTCACATCATCATTACAATCTTTCTTCCAACCAACAAAGCTAGCTCCATCAAACTCTCATCCCTCTAAGCTATTGGCAGCATCCTTTGTTCTATCATGGTTAGGAGGTTTTTCAACAAAGATTAATTCATCACCACTATGCCCTTCCTCAAGAACCAGGGAGGAATGTTTACTCCTTTCAAAGTCTCTAGTCGTTAGTTAGAAGTCAAGTAAAATGACAACTATATGCTTGGTTAAGTCTAAATACAACTAAAAAAAAACATAACATTCAGAAAATATATATTGGAAAGGAATAAATGAAAAAATTTTAAAAAAAAATTCTCTTTGAAACATTATATCAAATATGTAAAATGTATTTTATTAAAGAACAACATAAATCTTTAAAATTACAATTGAAGAACAACAAAAATAAAAAAAAATATAAATATGTTTATAAATATTAAATATTATGGAATATTAAATTAATTTTCTATAGATAGAAAATAAAATAAAAGAAAGGAAGAAGAAGTCAGAGAGGAATAGAAGAGAGAAAGAGAAGGAAAGTGTTAGAAGAAGGAAAAGAGAAGCGTAGATAGAGTAAAAAAAAGAAATATATTTTTAAAAAATTACATAAAAAAGTATAAAATAAAAAACAATTCTAGTAAAATTGAAAAGTGAATTAGAAAAGAGTAATATTGGGCAATTTGCTCCTTATAAAGTGTATACATTTACATAATTACCATAAAAAATAACTTTTATTCTAAAAATACTACAAAAGCTAAAAATATTTATATTTTTATAAAAAATTAATACAAAATTTTAAAAATACCTCATTCCTCACTAAAATAAATTTTTTTTTAAAAAAAATACATCTTCCCTCACTACAATTAATATTTTATTTTAAATTTTTATTTTTTAAAAAATCACTATTAAATAAAAATATTCTAAAAATAATAAAAATTAATATTTAAAATTATTTTTTCATCATATAAAAATCATAATTTTTTATAAAGAAAAAAATTTTAATTTTAATTACAAAAAATAAATAATACTCAAAAATATAAAATAAAGAAAAATATATTAATAAAAATCATTAAATTTATTTTTAAATAAATTTTACATATAATACTCATAAAAAAATAAAAAAAAATACATAATTTTATTATGTAGATATATTATAGATGTGTTGTAGATGTATTATAAATATTATAAATATATTGCAGATATTGTATGTATATTATATTTTTATTATTTAAGTTGTGTATATTTTTATATGTTATGTGAATATTGTGAGAATATTGTGTGGATATGAGAATAAAAAATAAAATTAAAAAATATTAAAAAATATATATAGATGTGTTGTTGATGCGTTGTAGATGCAATTTATATTGTTGAATGTATATTTTATATATGTTGTATATATATATATTTATTTTTTTATGTATATATTGAAAATATGACATTAAAAAAAATTTTAAACAAAAAAAAATATAAATAGAATAAAATCATAAAAAATAAAAAAAAAGGAAAAAAACATTGCAACAATAAAATTATAAATAAAAAAGAGGGTGGGTATATTTGAAAACTGAACTTTTTTAACATACACAGTATAATAATCTCTATAAAGTGTTTGACCATAAATTTTTTTTAGAAAAAATGACACTCTTTATTATATTTTTTAAAAATTTTATTTTTTTACCAAAAATATTTTATTCATTTTATTATAAACTTATAATAAATTTATAAACTATCTAAAATTTATAAATTCAAAATAAATTTATGATAAATTTATTATAAACTAATAAAAATATAATATTTTAGTAAATATTTTATAAATATGATAAATTTATAATTTTTTTTATATTTTTATAAAAAGCCCAAATCTCAATGAATTGTTGACAGTGGGCTTTTATTGGACCTTTTACTTGGGCCTTAGGTTGGTTTAAATACAGATCTAGATACTTGTCTTACAGGTGGTGTTTGTGCAATACAATTACCGACAGAAGCTAATCCTCCCGCGTCGCCGTTTGAACGCCCGCCGTCGTGTCTTCTTTTTACTCCAAACAGGCCGCCGTGTCTTCCTCCCAGCACCAGCCTCTTGGGCTCTCCTTTTCTACCGCTGATAATGACAACTCGAATTGCTCCTGGGGTGGGGGCGAATTTGCTAGGCCAACACTCGGCGGAGAGAAATCAAGACGCCACTGCTTATGTAGGCAATCTTGATCCTCAGGTATCTGAAGAATTGCTTTGGGAGTTGTTTGTTCAAGCAGGTCCTGTTGGTAAGATCCTTCCGTCCTTTTCTTTTTTCTATTAATTTTATTTTCCTTTAGTTCATTCTTATATATGTGTGTTTCAATGTTGTTTAGTTAATGTATATGTTCCGAAAGATAGAGTTACTAATCTTCACCAAGGATATGGATTTGTAGAATTCAGGAGTGAAGAAGATGCTGACTATGTGAGTCTCTGCTCAGTAGAAATGGGTTTTATTTTGTTTCTTAATTTGTTTGCTTAAATTCTTTTTCAATCGTGAATTTGATTATATATACAGGCAATTAAAGTTTTGAATATGATTAAGCTTTATGGGAAGCCAATTCGTGTAAATAAGGTACAATAGTTTAATTTCATTAACTTTGATTTTCTGGGTTTTCTGTATTGATTAAGCAGATTTTTTGCTTTTTTAGGGTATTTTGGTTTTCAATTTTTTTTTTTAATTTTTATCTTTCTGGTTTTAGGCTTCGCAAGATAAAAAGAGTTTGGATGTTGGAGCAAACTTGTTCATCGGAAATTTGGACCCTGTAAGTTGGATTGATTTTGCAACAATCATATTGGGTTCTTGCTGGATATGTTTGTCACTGTTTGGTTTATGTCTAATAATATCTTTTGCAGGATGTTGATGAGAAACTTCTGCATGATACTTTCAGTGCCTTTGGAGTTATAGTTACAAATCCGAAGGTCATTCCTCTGAACATTCCGTCAGTTGCATCTGATTTCATAGTACATTGTTATTTTGAACTTTGGTGTCTAGTAATTAAGTTTGGGGAGAAGTGCAAATGAATGAGAAGAAGAAACAAAATCATATTCTTGCATCCTGTAAGAGTTAAATATATCCTGTATTATCTGTGATATTTAACTTTCTTGGGTTTTGAATTTTGAATTGGCCAGTTGATATTATTAATGAATTTTGCTGGTAAAATCTCCAAGTCTTATAAAAAACAGAATTTGACAAATCTCGAATGATGGTTATAATCCTCTTTCCCTTCCAGTTTAAGAAGGGTAAGTAGTGCATTTCTGGGTGTGGTGGTGGGCAGGGGTCATTGTTGTTAATGATATAAAAGAAATGTGTGTTCGCTCAAACTTCATAGTTTATTTTTTCTTGTTGGTATACCAATTATACCTTGTTTGGTATCCTTGGTAGCTCCATGGTTTGAGTGAAATCTTTTGGACTGCTATAGAGAGCAGGAACGCAGGATTGATGTTGCTGAGCACTTAAGTAGTTGTTTATAGAACACTCGGGAATCAGGATATGCCTTTAAGCTTATATTTGGAAGATAGGTTTGCTGCTTGTTGAATATTGGGTTATTGGAACCATCCAAGTAAGAGTTGATGTTTGTCATGATTCATCATCATTGGCATTTAGATAATTACAATGGATATATTCCTGATTTTGTACCAACCAAAATTTTACAGTGTTGATTCAAGTTACCTCTATCTTAGTTTATCTTAAATTATTCATAGTTGTCTAATTGGATACATTTATCTATGAAATAGACTCACCATCTGATGTATACAAATCCTTGCTTAGGAATAAGGATGTTAGAAAGTTTTCTGACTTAAATTACATGATGAGATCTTACATATTAATGCATCTTTCTACTCTGCTTCTTTTTAAGGCAGATGAAGCTATTGATTTTATTAGCCTGTTAATACAGTTTTTGAAATTGTGGGGTTTCTTATTTTCAAACTGGTCCTTGTGTTTAATCTTTCACACGCAACTACCAAGATGAAAATAGTGTAATTATCGTGATTTAGAGGGTAGATAGGAGCACCTATGTGTCAATTATAGTGCTGAGGTGGAATTTTTCATGTAGTAAGGAATATTATCTCTTCAAGCTGTTCTGTGAATATCTAAGACTGCTTTGAAGATTTAAATGTTTTGTATCTTCTCTTAATCCACAAAATATCTAGTGGTGTTTCATAAACACAGGCATATATGCAAACTATTTTTTCTGATTATTGTAGGCAATTTTGTAATGTTGATGTGTATTTGCTTTCTTATTCTGATGCATGATATTTTATATTTTCAGATAATGAGAGATCCCGAGACAGGAAATTCCCGTGGTTTTGGTTTCATTAGCTATGATTCTTTTGAGGCATCTGATGCAGCAATTGAGGTAACTCCTTTGCATATGAATTCATATCATCGAAATTTGCTAGAAAAAAATATCTAAAAGAAAGTTGGCTGTCTTTTTGGGCCATTTACTTCTGGAAGTCATAGTATAAATTGCACTCTGCCAAGTTTCATGATATTTTAAGCCTTATTATTAGGTGGTTTGTACTAATCAGTTAAACTTGAATTTCTGATAAGAATTAAATCATTTCTTTTGCTTTTGGTCTAAGCATTTCAGAAACTTGGTTTTCTTTGGTTTAGAATTTGAAAAATAAAAAGGTTTAAGCTTTTAAAAGTAAAAAATTTCTGGTTGGGCTCAGGAGGGGAGAACACAAAATTAAATGTGTATGATGTTTTTAGATTGGGATGCCTGCCTAAATGTGCATATGAAGAACCAACTGCCAAGTGCTCCTTCCTTTTTTATTTTCGCCTTCTGCACTCCTATTAGCTCCCCCTTTCCACCCACACTTTCCTTTTTTGTTCTGTTTCTGAAAAGTTCTCTCCCCCCCCCCCCCCCCCCCCCCCCCCCTCCCTCTCTCTCTCTCTCTCTTTCATTTTCTTTTCATCTTTTTTTGGCTTAAGCCAAAATCTGTACAGTAAACCTAGAAACTGAATGAAACTTTGACTGAACTGAAGCAAACCTTTATAATTCATTTTGATTATGTTTGTTTGTGTAGATATTGCCATTTAATTCAATTTTTAAAAATTTAGGAAAGCTGGAAAGTTTGGTTTAGGTCTTAAGTTTCAATACCGACTGAAATGGTTGGTGGTCAATTACTTCGTCACACACGACTACATGGTTTGAGTGTCGTGGCTTGATTTGTATCTACTCCAGCATATATAATTTTCTGGATTTTAACAGGCAATGAATGGTCAATATCTTTGCAACCGTCAGATAACTGTTTCATATGCATATAAGAAAGACACAAAAGGAGAGCGACATGGCACCCCAGCAGGTGAGTCTTTGCTTATTATTCTATAACTTATAATGTTACTTCTGACCATGACAGGTCTTTTCTGGTCAAATACATGATGGAAGTTTGTGTGCTTTGAAATTTAGTAGGAAAGTTTTCCTTGGAAGGGTTTTTGCATATTGTGGCGGATTTGATTCTGTTTGGTTTAATTGCTCTGCTATTATAATACAGAGAGAGTTTTAGCTGCTAGTAATCCAAGTTCCCAAAAGAGCAGACCCCACACATTGTTTGCCAGTGGTCCTCCTACTCTTCCAAGCATTACTCAGGCCAATGGCACAGTTGGTGCACCACCTCCACGTCCATTTGTTAATGGAGCTGTTCCTCCAGGCCCAATTCCAGCACTTCGCCCTCCACCACCATCAAATGCAGCCTTCCAACCAATGCAGGTTGCTGGACAACCAGCTTGGCAGGGTCAGCCACTGCAGCCGGGCCAAGCAATGCCACCTCCAGTAATGGCTCCACCTCAAATGCAGTTCAGGCCACCTCCAAACATGCTGCCACCACCACCCCAGGCAGCTCCAGTCCCCATGCCAAGGCCTTCTCCACAGCAAATGGGAATGGGAGTCCAACACCCACAATTATGGCGGCCGCCACCGCTTCCACAGCAGTTGGCCGGTGGTCCCCCTATGCATCAAATGTTGATGCAGCCACCTCCCCCACCCAATGTACCCCCACCACCACCAAGTTGAAGATTAGGGGAATTATTTTCAAAGCTTCAACTGTTGTCTAAATGTTTTTTGAATCATGTATTGTTAGTTAGGACAATAGAGATGGTAATATAAACTAGTTTTTAGCTGATGAACAAGCATCCTTATATTAAAAGACATGAAGGGTTTTGTTTTTGAAAATCAACTTCTATATTATGCAAAATGCAAGGGTAATCTTGTGTATGTTACAGGAGATCAAATCATACAGCTCTTTGATTTCATTTCTCCACTCTCTCCTTCATTTGAGTGGTTTCTATTCTATTGAAAATAATTTTTGAACATACAGACAACGCTGATGGAGGAGATTAAATTCATTGATCTGTTTGTTATTTGCTCTCTTTTCAAGGGGCAAACGCCATCATTGCCAAGATATTTACATATTTTAAAATGATTGCCAAAAGAATGTGTAATATGTTTGGATTTACATTTTCTCATGTTTGGATTAATGTGATAGATTATATTAATACGATTTCAATTGATTACTATAAAATACAAGTTATTATTTTTTTTACACTACAATTACCTATTCTTAGAAATTTTAAATTTAAAAAAAAATATTTTAAGCTTTTATTTTTAGAATTAATAGTAAAGATGATGTTAACATGACTTATTATGTTTATCCCAACATGACAGGATCATAATTCATTATGTCTTTTTATTCGCATCTCTCATGTTAGAATAAATATGATAAGATAATCGATCTAATTTTTGTTATTCTGTTAACATTACCTATCATAATCGATCCCAGTGATCTTAATACAATCTAGATTTATATATTCTGATAGATCATGTTAATACAATCTCAACTATTAAACAAAAAAAAAAGTTATTTATTTATTTTTTACATCATAGCTGCCCACTCTCAAAAATTTTAAGTTTTAATTTTAAACTCGTTAATCAGGTTACTCCCCTCTCGTGACATGGTATTTATCCTCAGCGTAGGGTAGTTGATGATTTGATTCATTTCCTTTTTAGTACTATGATAATTATCACAATAATAATTACCTACCTTCCATTTTCATTAAATGCATCATCCCTACAATATTTTGGTGTATGTGAGAAAAAAAGTTGTAGCAGGAAGACAACATATTTCATTTTTCTTTTACAAATAAACAGTGGAAAGAGTTTATAAGATAAACTATAATTAGATGACCTCTTTTTCTTTTCTTTTTTTTGTCTCTACATCTTATCCACATCAAAAGATCCAGACCAAGTTCAATTGTAGTCTGTCGGTGCTAAGTACAAATAAATCTTAAAGATATTTAAACCGTTTTAAATACTGGACTGAAATATTCAGAACAGAAAAATACGTTACTTTTTAATTTTTTTACAACCAGACTTTACCTATTTTTTATAGTGTTAAACTATTCTAGATATTAAATTATATCTGAATTGAAAACCGTGCCAAATTGTATAAAAAAACCGAGATAATATTCAATTTTTTATCTTTTTAATTTAGTTTTATCAATATAGATAATATGGTATATGAAATAACCCTTAAAAATTAGTATGTTAAAAATAATTTAATTACTATTAATTATATATAATTTGTGAAACATAATTAAAGTTGTTACATGTTCAATAATCAAGGTAAAAATAATATTTATTTATAGTTAAAAATATTTCTATTATAGTCTAATTCTTAAAAGTCAAAAATATTTATATAATGTTATTAAAAAAACATGAATAAATATATATAACATATGCAAGTTAAAATTAAAACTAAAATTTTTAATTTTGTATTAAAAGTTATATCATCTTACTTTTCTATTAGTATTTGAGTATATGTAAACTTACTTTTTTTTAATAAAAACTAATGAATTTTATTACTAACTTGTTTTTAAACTTGCGTGATGCGTGAGATAATATTAAAGAAAATTAATGTATAACAAAAGCTTGTGATTTATGTACATTGCTGAATTGCACAACAACCATTGAGAAACCCCTTCAACAACATCCTTAGACAAAAAAAAAAATTTCGCATCATATCCATATCGCACAGATTTTCTATCTCTGCGGTGTTTCCCAGTTAGCTTTTTCTTAGCTAATGCATATCTGGAACAATAACAAACAAAATCAATCTAGACCTTTCTTTTCTAATGGAAAACCCATTTCTTCAAGCAAAATTTCCATAATACTCAAAAGCATCATCATCACTCTTGAACACTATTCCTATGTATGGGACACCCATAGCCTCAAATTGAAAGGTATCATTTTTAACCAACTGGGATGCAATTGATGTCTCCTCTAAATCTCCTTCATAAGTACTATAACATTTCCAATCTCCACAAGGGCATTGCTGCCTCCTCATCCATAAGTTTTTTGAAGGTACTGATGTCACTAATCGCACAAAAAAATCTGTATGCACCTCAAATTACTATAACTGAAACCTTAGAGTGAACAAAAAGCTGCTAGTAAAAACCCTTCAAAAAATTACAAAATTAAATCAAGCATGCAGAATTTAAAAATAAATTGAAGAAAAATAAATACAAATCCACAAAAAAACAAAAGAACTAAGGTGGAATTTCTAGTTTACCCCAAATATCAAAAGTCGAACAATAATTAGACCAAAAACCTTATAATTCTACTGCTTGAATGGCTTGATACAAATGACCATGAAAATGATACAGAATTTAAAGACATCATAGGGTTAGTACGTAACTAATTACCAACTTCTTTTTAATTATATATTACCATTTTATTTTTTTAATATCAATGTATTTTTTCAAATAATTTTTAGTTTTTGTGTTATTATCTTATCTAAAAAATCTTAATTTACATATTGTTTTATTTTCCTTGTATAATATCTATATAAGCTTTTACTACTCTCTTTTATGTATATATAGATATAGATATAGATAGATTAAATATTTTATTTGATTAGTTTAATTTAAAAGTTAATCTTCCTTTGGATAAATGTTTTTTAAGAGAAAAAAAAACTGATATTAAATTAGTTAATTTCAACGCTAATCTTTTAAAGATTTTTAAAGATATTATATATATATATATATATAAATTTTTGAATGATATTATATATATATATAGATTTTATACATCATTTAATGATTGAGTGTGAGAGTTTTACTATTGAAAATATGTAATATTTTATTTTATTTTTCATATTTATCTTAATTTTATGTAATACTACTCTCCTGATATATATATTTGAAAATTTAATTTTTTTTATGAATTAAATTTTTATCTTTTATGATATACTTTTACTATATAAAACTTTTAGTTGATAAAAATTTTGTTTTAAAAATTTTTTGATTAATAAAATTTAATTTTGAAAATATCGAATATTCGAATCGAATTATCCCAAAAATTATGGAGCAATATAATATATAAATTTTTATATATGGAATGATTCTAGATAATGTATTTTTTAAATCTCTAACTTTTGAAATAGTTCTGGAGATTTTTAAATATCCGATTGCACCAAACCGTACTCACCATTTATACATATATTTTTCTTTTTCTTTTTCCTTTTATTTCATGTTTTTTTTTGCTAAATGAGTATATAGTGTAAACAATAAAAAAAAAAGGTTGTTCAGATCTTAAAACTTTTTTTTTTTTTTGTATTGATTGTGCTATTTGATGAGGTTTCTTTTTAATTTGTTTGTTAATATTAACCAAGACATAAGGTACATATCATATCTCAGTTCAAAAAAAAAAAATACTTATCATATCAGAAAAGAAATTCAACTTATTGTATGATAATATTGAATTATTTTAAATGGTTGATAATTTAATTGGTAAAAATTAAATTGAAAAAAAAACAAAGTTTTAGTTTTATATTTGTTATTAATTAATTTTTTAACATTTTAGCAACTCACTTTCAGAAATAATTTTTAAAAGAAATCTTAAACTCTTTTTTTTTTTTAAAATCAATGATAGAAACTATGTTAACATCACCTATCATGTTCATCTCAACATGAGAGGATTTTAATTCACCATGTTTCTAAATTTGCATTCTCTCGTGTTGGGATGAACATGATGCATCATTTTAATATATTCTCTGCCAAAATTTTGAGATTTCTTTAAAAATTTAGAAATTTATGGAATTAGGTAGTTATAGCCGGTGGCGGAACCAGATGAGATTATGTGGGATCGCACGATCTCCTCGGCTGGCCGACCGAAAATATATGTGAGGAGGAACGAGGAGCTTCCTTTGTTTCAGTCCGGTGTCTGGTTTTTCGCAAGCCCCCTTCCTTGGTTGTTAGTCTGATTTCCTTTCTTTCTTCCTGCATAACCTCACCAAATTTGTCTCCGACGGTAAAAATTTTGCTCCCCTTAATAAGGTCGCTAATTCTGCCACTAGTTATAGCAAAAATTGTCATCTATCATGTTCATCCTATTTATGGATCCGCATCCTCCCATTTTGGGATAATTATATTAATACAATTTAACTGTTAAACACAAAAGAAACAATTTAATTTAATTTTTTTTTATTTTTACACTTTAGCTATTTGCACTTAAAAGTTTTAAATTTTAATTTTAAAAAAACTCTCAACCTTTTTATTTTATAATTAATAATCGAGATTTTGTTGACCTAACCTATCCCTTTAGTCTTACTTTGTTCCATCATTATAATGATAGTATCACATTTTATCACCTAAGTCGTTAATATATATGATTATTTTTTCATCCCATCATTATCCCATTGTATCATGGACTTCTCACCTAGGCATTTACAAGTAAGGGCGATCATTTTAGAGACATTTATAAAATTATCTAAAAAAAATAAATTTTATTTTAAAAATATTTACACTTTTATAAAAATAAAATAGAATAACATTTTAAAAATATTCTACCCTTTAATAAAATAAAATTTTTTAAAATATATATTCTCTCACTATAATTAATATTTTACTTTAATTTTTATTTTTTTAAATTTCAATATTAAATAAAAATATTTTAATAAAATAATAAAAATTAATATTTTAAATTACTTTTAGCATATAAAAATTATTAATTTTTGTAAAGAAAAAAAATTAATTTGAATTACAAAAAATAAAATAACATTCACAATAAATAATAAAAAAGTAAAATATATAAAAATATATTAATAAAAATTCTGAAATTTATTTTTGAATAAATTTTACATATTATACATATAAAATAATTTAAAAAAATAGTAATTTCATTGTGTAGATATAGTGTAGATGTATTATAGATATTCTATCTATATTTAGTATATATTATGTAGATAGTATAGATGTTTAATGAATGTTGTGTGTATATTATGTATTTGCTATATATGTTATATTATACATATATTATACAATTAAATAAGTTTAAAAAAATAGTATTTTCGTTATGCAGATGTGGTGTAATAATTTAAATGCTATTATGAAATGAGGTGTGTATGTATATATATATATACATCTTACAAACTCATAATTCAACCAATAAATCAAAGAATTTTAAAAATAACCTGAATCTAACTTAATTTTCAAAAAATTACCTGAAATTGATCTGATTTATTTAGATTGAATCAGGTCAACCAAGTAAACAACTCTATTCTTCCCTAATGATTTTATTGATACTATGATGATATGTGTTAATTCAATATTCTCGATCCCCTAATAATTATTCTATGTAATATTTTTAAAATCAAATCGGATACTAAATCAGATTAATAATTAGTTTATGGTTCAATCAGTTTAATTAGGTTGACTCAAGTTCAATAATATAATTATATTATGAATTATTTATTTATATATATTAATAAAAATCTAAAAATAATAAAAATTTAAAAATAATAAAAATATACTTTATTGATTAAAAAATATTAAATATTAAATCTAATATATTTAAAAAATGAATATAACTTTTTTTCTCTAATTTTTATTCAAAATTGACTTAAAATTTTAAAATTAGTTCGGTATGTTTTGACTCATTCAATTTGATTCAATTGGTTTTGTTAATTTTGATATATTTTTTTGTAAATTCAATTTTTTTGATATTTTTGAAGCTAATCAACCTCTGATTTTTAATTAATCCAGTTCAACTAATCGATCTAATATGATTTTAAAAACATTGGCTCTATGTTAACGAAGCCACTAGTTTCCAAGGAAATATCTCATTATCTTCAATAAATATCTATAAAAAGCCACGTAAGCATAGAAAACAAAGTGAATTACTTTATCTCTTTAACAGGGCTCCCATTTTTATTAATATAATAAAATTTATGCATTTAAAATAATTTTTAACAATGACTTTATTTAAAAAAAAGAATTTATTAAATATTTTTCCTTAGAATAATGAAAAAATAAAATAAAATGTAATTATTTTTCAATCGTTTTACTCTTATAAAAAGAATCATTTTGAATTTTTTATTATGAATTTTATTAAATAAATTAAATTATTGTAAAATTATTCTATTTATTAATTATTTTTCAATTAAAAACTTAAATTTCATCAATGATAATTTTGAAGGATGAAAATTGACAAAATAAAATTTGATTTAGTTAGATAATTAGAAAATTTAATAGAAAATTTGAGTTTTGAAACAGAGCTAAACCAATTAAAAAATAATAATAAAGTAAAAAAATTAGAGAACTGGTTGATATTATTTCTATTTATGATTTTTAGTTTTTTAAATATATTTTTAGTTTTTTTATACTATACAAAAATTTGTATTTTGGAAAAATAAATTGATGAAATAAAAAATTGCTTTTTTTGGTTTTTTGTTGCTGTAAAAACTTATTTTTCTATTTTAAACCATTAAATAATGAAAATAAAATATATTTTGATATTTTTTTTGAAACAAATACAAAAAAAAAAATCTAACAACTGATTAATATTTAAAAATGAAATTACACTAATTATGAAAATCTATGGTGTGTTTACTTACAAAAATAATTTTTTTATTTTTTATTCTCAGTTTTCTAAGAAAAATAGAGTATATATTTTCTACTAAAAATTTAGAAAATGTGTTCATTAAGTAAAATAAATATAATTTTTTCTTTTGAAAAATTAAAAAATAAGTTTATTTGATAAAAATGAAAAATAATTTTCTATTTTAAAAATTAAATAATATATTTTACAGAAAATTAAAAATATTTTTATGAAAAATTATAAAAATAAAAAATTATTTTTCAAACTTTTAAAATCAATACATATATAATATATATAAATTAGAAGAGAATAAAATAAATCGAAAATTAATAAAAAATAAAAGTAAAAAATAGAGTATTTTTAAAATTGCATGTTGGAAATTATATATTTTTAAAAGAAAAAAGATATTTTTAAAAATAATTTTATTTTTAATTTTTTTGAAAAAATCCCTATTATTATTATATTTAAGAGAGAAAGAAAAGCATAAATTAAAAAGATTAACAGAGAATGTTTCTTTGATTCTCAACCTTACTCTTGCAAACTAAATAATATATACTTAAAAAAAATAATACAACAAACAAAAAAACTCAATACTATGAATTGAAATTTTAAGAAAAATAGTTATTTATATGAAAGTCAACATTTGCGACGACCATGTTGGTCAAAAAGGAAAAAAAAAAATATTGCCAGAAGCCTAGAACCTTTTGCAAAATATCCATAGCTTGGGATTCAATCCCAAGATACAAAAAATGACGCTAAAATCCTGTGTTTTTCAAATTTGGAATTTGATAAACAAGTAAAATATGTTTTCTATTTTCTTCATAAATTCTACAAAACTACAAATTTATATTCTATTTTTTATTTTAGAAATTAGGCTATATGAATATAATCTCTTTTTTTTTTTTTTAAATTTGCCACAGAAAAATTTTCTAAAAAATAAGTATAGTTGTTTATAAATTAACATACCCATATCCCATTTTCAAATCTACAGCCAATCGATTTTTGTTTTCATGTTTATGTATTTGGCTACTTTTTTTTTTCACTATTACTTTTAAGTTTATACTATAATGTGTTTTTATTTTTTTATTATGTTTTTTATTCATAAATAATTTTTTTTTCATATTCTCAATATATATACAAAATATATAATTATATATAAATATATATATAACATATATAAAATATACACATAATAAACATAGACATATGCACAGCATACACTAAATATAAAGACAACATCTATACAATATTTACATAATTTATTTATTATTTTTTAACTTTATTTTTTAAAATTTTATATACACATAATATACATAAAATAAGCACACGACATAAATAATTAATATATAATATATACATGGGACTTCGACCCTCCTCATCCCACATTAGTAAGTTAAGTGTGCGTATATTGGAATATATAAATTAATATGTCACTGTAAAATTGTCATTATTTTATAGTAAAGTGTGTCATGTCTCTGTTCCTTTATAACATTAACAAAAAAGACCGTGTGCATGGTTTACAGCCATCTTGACTTGCTAGGCTCAACACCTGGCTGGACTAAGTGGTTTTGGCATGTATGTGTGACAGGTGGGAGATTGGAGCTTCAACCCTCCTCATCTCATATCTATAAGTTATGTGTACGTGTGTTAAAATATATAAGTTAGTACATTACTATAAAATTACTAAGATTTTATGGTGAAGTGCGTCATGTGTCTATCCCTTTATAACATTAATATATATATATATAACATATATATAATATTTACAAATATATATAGTTATCTACATAATATATACACGATATGCATATATTTATATAATAAAATTAATATTTTTTATATGCATAATATTTAAAATTTATTTAAAAATAAATTTAGTATTTTTATTAATATATTTTTATATATTTTATCTTTTATATTATTTTTGTGTGTTATTTCTTATTTGTTATCAAAATTAAAATTCTTCGTTTATAAAAAATTAATATATTTTATATGTTGAAAATATAATTTAAAAATATAATTTATATTATTTTATTAGAATATATTTATTTAATAATAAAGTTTTAGAAAAATAAAAATTAAAGTAAAATATTATTTATAGTGAGAGAAAATATATATTTTTTTAAAAAAAGATATTTTAGTAAAAAGTGAGATAATTTTAAAATTTTAATATAATTTTTTCTAAAATTAAAAATAACGTTTTGTAATATTTTTAAAATTATAAAATTTATTTTTATGGGTAATTTTGTAAAAATCTCTTTAAAAAAATAAAAAATCATGGCCTTTGGTCAAAACAAGCAATTATTAACTTTTACCATTTAATATAGAAATATATTAAAAAATGATATTACTGTTTATTTCATTGTTTTATGAAATATATTTATTAAAATTTTTTAATAGATATAATAAAATTTTAGTATATTAATTAATTTAATAATAATCTATAATTTAAATCAAATGAAAAAGAAAAGGAAAATGTGCTTATCAATAAGCTCTCTGAATTTGGTAACAGTATAGTTTTATAGCTCACCTGCCAAAGTTGATTAGCCATTAGTAGCACTTTCCTCTCAAAATAAATATGAAAAAGCAAAAGTAAACAACTGGGTCTACTCTATTTTCAAGCGTCCATTGCTTTGGTCAAAACCGTGTGCCTCGTCCTTTTGCTTTCTTTCGCCCTTTACAGAACAGCCCCAGCTTTCATTCTCTTCAAAAACAACACAAACTAAACCTAAGACTTCCATTACCAATGAATTCCATAGAAGAAGAAGAAGAAAAAAAAGAAGTTGATTACTTTGATCTTCTACCAGACTCTCTTCTTCTTCTTATCTTCAACAGCCTAAATGATGCAAAATCTCTTACTCAATGCCTCTCTGTCTCCAGACGCTTTGCTTCTCTTGTTCCTCAGACGAACACCATTTTTCTTTCAATCCCTCCTTGCATATCCAATTCAAAATCAACTCATAAATTATTATCCGCTAATCTTTTCAAGATTTTGCTCAGAAAGTTCATTGCCAGATCTCTCCAATTCTTTAACCATATCAAAGCTAATTCCATCAAGTCAAATTCGACTATTGGTAAAGTCTCATTTTACTCTCCAAATGTAATTTTGAAGCAATTCAAAGATGTTAAATCTCTGAAAATAGAGGTTCCTTCTGATGGTACTGGTGGCGAAATAGGATTTGAGGAAAAGGGTATCGATTCTTTTCTCAAATGGAAAGCAGAGTTTGGTGGGGAACTCAAGGATTGTATTGTTCTTGGTGCTAATTCATTTCAAGAATGTAAGAATCATTTTTACAACCAGACAGAAGACAATCTTGAACATGTTTTAACTGATGAAGAGCTTAAGTTACGAATTATTTGGACAATTTCTTGCTTGATTGATGCATCTGCTAGGCATTGTTTGTTAAAGAAAATTTTAACAGAGCATCAAAATCTTGAAACTGTTATAATAAGTGATGTTAATAAGAAAGGAAAGCTTTGTTTAGGAAAAGATATGCTTCTTGAGATGAAGAATCAATTGAAGTCGTTAGAATCATCAATGGAGAGGAGTCGAGTACCAGATTTGAGTATGGAATTATGGTATTTGCCTGTGCTTGAATTACCAGAAACAGGGTATTTAATGAAGGGAGCAACACTTATTGTAATTAGGCCTGCTGATGGAGTGAATAAAAAGGGGAGTGATGAAGATGGTGATTGTAATGGTGATTTTTTTGGCTTTGATGGAAAGGAATGTGAGAGAAAAGCATTTGATGAAGCTGTGAGAGAAATGGTGAAGATGAAGAAGAGCTATGTTTTAACAATGAACTCATTTTGAGATCATGAATTTTTTTGCATTTGTTGGTTTGGTGGAAATGTATTTTACAATTTTATCTTCTTGAGAATGAGACTTGAGGGCCATTTGGTTTTGTTATTCCAAGTTATTTTAAATGTTAAGAACATCGTAATTTTTTTTAATATGTATTTGTATTTTTTAAAAATATGAATATAATAATTATTTCAAATATTACAAATAATATTGTGATAATTATTTTCTTACTTTTAAAGAATTATAAATAAACGGATTAAATAAAAGGTAATTTGAGAAAAAGAATTCAATTAATAATAATTTTATAAAGGTAATATAATAGAGAACAACATATCAAAAATATATTATGAGCTATCACCTAATAAAAAAAAAGGCTCTAAAATAAGAAAAGGCTACGAAGGAAACTAATAATTGCTTAATTTTTTGGTCCATTAAATGATTCGGTTAGCCATTATGATTTTAAAAAAGAAAGGAAAAAAATATATGTATGATATCTGAATTTTTTTTTTATTTTTATTATTTTGGTGTATAATTATTTTTTATTAGAAATAACTTGATTATTTCAACTGGCTGAAAAATAGTAAATCATCATAAAAAATAAGTCGGAGCAATCAAGTTATTTCTAATGAAAAAAGTTTAGACACCAAAATGAATAAAAAAAATTTATACACCAAAATAATAAAAATAAAAAAATTCAGATACTATTAATATATTTTTTCCGAAAACAAAGAAAATTATATGAATTACTAATTTTTGAGTTTTGTTTCCAAAAATGCCATGCATATATTTTTTTTCTCTGTTCATATTTTTATTTTTCATTCTAACTTTTTTTTTTTTAAATATATGATCTTTATTGTAATAATTCATTTCTATACATTTGAAAAATCTAATTAAGATTGTAAATCTTTTTCTAGTATTTACAATTTTTTCTTTATTTTTTTATTTTAATATTGTTTACTTGTAATATTAGAGTTTTTTTTTTCTCGTTCCTGAACTATATTGTTTTTCACATGTTCAATAAAATGCTGTAAAGAATTTTTTTTTCTCTTTTGTAATTTTTTTATTTTTATCAATTTGTATTTTTTGAATTGATATATATCCTTTCTTTTGAATTATATTTGCTTTATTTTGATTTGTATTTGTATTATTTTTTTGTATATAAATGTTAAAAAAATAATATATTGGCAATATATACACAATATATTCAATATATACAAAATATATCTTCAACATATATACTATAATTAACCAACATATAAAAACTGAAAAAGAACATATCTGTAATATATACTCTATAATTAAGTAACATATAAATGTTATATGACATATAAAGGTTGGAAGACAATATATACATAACATATCCACAACGTGTACGTTACATAAAGGTTGAAACGTAATATAACTGTAACATATATATAACAAGTTGATAACATATGCAACATATCTGCAACATATACATTATAATTAACCACTATATAATGATTGAAATACAATATATCTGTAATATATACACTATAATTAAGTAGTATATAAAAGTTGTACAATATATAAAAGGTCAGAACACAACATATATATAACATATCTGCAATATATATAATATATTAACAACATATATGCTATAATTAACCAACATATAAGAGCTGGTAGATAATATATACATAATGTATCTGCAACATATATATAATATAAGCTGAAACATAAAGTATCTGCAATATATATACAACATATCTGAAACATTTAAAATGATATTATAAATGATGTTCTTAAGGTTTTTTTTTTGAGAATTTCTTATAAAATTATGTTATTTTCTATTAAAGTTATTATTTCACAACACAATATTTAAAATAAACTCATTTTTTTATTTTTTTTTATTTTTTGAAAAATTTATAACACATATATAACATTTCTATAACATATATACAATTTTAAAAAATTATGGAGATTTTGATGGGGGTGACAACAATTCCTTAGTTTTATAATTTTTAAGTTTTTAGCATACTTTTGAATTTTTTTTTATTTGTCGTACCTTTGAATTTTTTTTTGCTTTTGATGGTAGTTTTGTAAAATTCTATAAAATATATGTATCAATTAACTCCTAACAGTTGTTAATAACATTAGAAAGTTGCCCCGTATTGTAATTTTTTTTTGAATAAGCTCTTATACATCCCAACTCATTGTGTTTCATTCAAATTTATGATAAGACAAATTGAAATGGTGAGGACCTGGCACATGCTCAAAATTTATTCTCTTCTTCATTCAGACTAAAAGGTTCTTCAATATATAACGTAAACATTCTTGAGAGCTTAATTTTTAAAAGAAATAGAATGAAGGGAATGTTATATTATTTTTGTTGAATATAAATAATTGGATGCACTATCCTTAAGGAATTATTGCCCCCTATGTGTTGTTACGAGATTTTAATGGCAGTATTCCTTCAAGATTTTACAAAGATAAAATAAAAAAATTAAGATAACAATTCTCAAATTTCATAATAGACACAAAGAATTGGGAGAGAAAGTGAAAAAGTGTTTGATTATGAAAGGAGTTACATATTTTTTTTTAACAATAGCAATAGGCACAACTATTCTCGAATAATCACAACTTATTTATGAATAAATAAACTATTCATAAATAAATACAACTTTTCATAAATACACACTTCAATAATTATTATTTTGAAGTCATAAGTCTTCATATACATTTAATCGTTAACTATCTCTAACAATCCCCCATTTAGGTAATGATTAATATACTAGATTTGAGGCCTTATGCATATAACAATGTCTTTCAACTTAAACCTAAATATTTTAATGGTTAGATTATGCTGAACCTCAATTTCTTAATTGACAAAATGGAAAACTTTATACAAATAAATTACATAAATTAAGTCAAATTTTTAATGTGTTCACCATGAGCTGTAACACTATATATAGCCTTGTGCTACCTTCTGAATTTATAAACACTTACAAATTTGATATTCCAAATTTTGATTGAAGCAGCACCACTCCTTATTGTGAGGCCCCAACTTGAGCAAGCCTATTCGACTTGGCTTGCAAAGGATGCAAAATCGGAGTGCAGAAAAATTGGGCTAAGTTTCATAAAAAAGTGTCGAGGTCGCTTTGCCTTCGTTGGCTACGCTCGAATGGATAGCAAAATGAATTTGAAAATAAGTCGCCATTAAAATTTATTTTCAAAATCAAAATTTAAGAAAAAATCCTAAATTGACTCCAATGTTATCCCAAGAATAAAAATCACTTGCCTCACCCCAAAAAGATGGATTCAGGGGCTAGGTTTAGGCTTTTAAGTAAAAATAGTTTGGCCTTAGCTTAAATGAGAACTTATAAAATAAATTTCATGATATAACAGTTATAATATGAAATGACAATTAAACATGGTTCATACATTTATATATAACAAGATAATAGAATAAAAGGCAAAAGTTAAAGATTACATTCTAAAATAAAAAATAAGGAGATCTCAACTCTAGCCTTATGAATTCTAGTTTGGGCATACATTTTTCAACTATTGTTGCTGACTTAAGGTTAAAAACTACTTGTCTTAACTAGCTCTTTAGACTTGTCCTAGCTATAAGAAACTTTAGGTGACATAGGTTTCCTCAAAAGACAATTTTAATTAAGAGGCTAAAGGGGAAGGTTGGTTTTAGAAAGTGGACTTGATACTTAGAGTAAAATTTCAAGTAAGCCTACATATCTATTTGAATTGAAATAAAAGCCCATGTAGATCTAACCATCACATGATGGTTGGTCTAGGACTCAAAAAAGGGATTTTTTAACCTAAGTTAGGTGAACCTAAGTCTATATTGATTTTAGGAATTTAATTATAGTAAAATAACTTAGGATCAACTGGATGAAACCTAATTTAAAAAAAAAAAATGATATCATGACCAATTGGATGGAACCTAATTTAGAAAATGACCTTAGGACCAACTAGATGGAAGCTAATTTAGAAAAATGACCTCAGGAGTAACTAGATGGAACCTAATTTAGAAAAATGATTTTAGATGAAACCATAATTTGAAAAATAATTTTGGGAGACAACTAGATAAAACCTTAATTTGAAAATGATTTTGGGAGAAAACTGGATGAAACCCTAATTTCAAAATGGTTTTGGGAGACAACTAGATGAAATCCTAATTTGAAAAATTATTTTGAGAGACAACTAGATGAAACCTTAATTTGAAAAATGATTTTGGCTTGAAAAAAAGTTTGATTTGGTTTTAAAGAAAAGCTAATTTTAATTTATTAAGTTAATTTCGAAGATCAAGTGATAACCTTCAAAAATAGGGCAAAATGATGAATTAAGATTTTAATTTTGAAAATCAAAGGATGATCTTCAAAATTAAGACAAAATAATGAACTTAAGTTGAGTTTTGTGAATTCTTATCTTCTTTCTTGACGACTTTCTTGGTGGAAGTTTAAGAGTATGACTAGATCTTAATTCCAATTTGGTTGAGGTTTTATTTTACTAAGGAAGCAAAATAAAATAAATAAAGTTGGGGTTAGAGTTTTGCTAATGAAGCAATTTGGTTTGGTTTAAGGAAAACTAAACCGAAAGGGACTACGCACCCAAACTAGCTAAGGAAGCTAGCTTTAGGTGGTTCTTCCTAAGGAAGAGAGAACCTTTTTCTTTAAAGAAAAAGAGAGGAAGAAGACAAAATTAGATAACTTGCAAGTAGGTTTTACCAAGTTGAATGATGTGTGGAGAAATAATGGGAAGGGGTCTATTTATAGAGATTTAAAGGGGTAAAATTATAAAAATCTAGACCAAGGCGTCACGACACCAAAAGGGGTGCTATGTGGCAGCCCTGCGGTAGTGCAGGCAACGAGCTTGAGACTACACACTTGGGGCTTATTTTGAGTGATTCAAATTGCATTGTGACTGTAATGGACTGAATTTTCATTTTAGGGTAAAAATTTTTGGTTCACACTTGTGTTTATATACGTGAAGATTTAACCAAGTCCTTAATACAAACTCACTTAATTGAACTATGTTTCTTCATTATGAGTAATTTATATTCGCCCTTTATTTCTTAAGTATTATAAATTTACTAGTACTTGCTAAACTGTCACAAACTATAACTTGTTGTTACCTTTTAAATCTGTAGATTTGCTAAGCAACTGTAAAGGTAAGGTTCCCATTACTAGTGACAAATCAAAGTACCTTTAGACCTATAGCGTTTGTAGTGGTTATTATCATATCTCTCACGAGTCTTTTAGTCAATTGGTCAATAAGATTATTTTTGGATTTTACATAGACAACTATGATAATACTATCAGAAATCAATTGTATTATATACTCATGTCTTAAAGAAATATGTCGAGATTTACCATTATAAACCTTGCTATATGCTCTAGACATAGTTGCTTTACTATCACAATGCAAAAGGATGATTGACATCGGTTGTGATCACAACTCTTAATTTAGTAATAAGTTTCTCAGCTATTCTGCCTCTTTGCCTATAGCCACTAAGGCTATAAACTTATACTCCATTATAGAGTGATTTATACATGTTTGTTTCATAGATGCATATGAAATAACACCTCTACCTAGAGTGAACATCTAGCCAGACGTTGACTTGTAATTACCAACACTAGTTATCCAACTAGCATCATAATACCCTTCCAATACTAGATGATATTTATTATAAAGCAATTCATAAGTCTTTATCCTTTTGAAATAACCAAGGACTCCTCCTATTGCTATCCAATGATCACCACTAGGATTACCGACCAAAATAGACCTATCAATAATTGTTGTTGATAATTCGTGTATTTCTTATATTGATATAAATTAATAAAAAATTAACAAAAATTGAATATAGGTTTATAAGATATTAAAAATTTAAATATAATTGTGTATGTTATCAACATCGAAAACTATTTTGGATAGATGAAGTTATAGGGAAAATTCTGCCAAATTTTTCATAAAAATATTATATCGATCTGGTAAAAAAGATTATTGAATATAATTTTATCACCTTGAAAAATTATTATAGAAAATATAATAAAATATTTGATGAACTAATAGCTTAATTGTACAAGTTTAGATACATGGCTAGGCATCTAGATTTTCCCCATAGAGGCAGGTTTGGCTCTATGTCGGGCAGAGGACATCCAATTATTAGACCTTTAAAGGATAGATCTATTGGAGAGTATTCCTCTGTGTCTGCTATGGATATCACTCATATGGGGGTACTACCATACTATCGAATTTTTCTCTTTTCATCCCGACTGATACACCATCGACTCCAGTTCCAACTCCATCTACTTCTGTTGTACCAAATGCGAAAGTAGAATAGGCATGTGTTGATGCTAGTACAATAGCATTAACACCAAACATGTGCAACACTAGCATTTAGGTCACTTTTTGAGCATGAGAGTAAGTAATGTTTCATTTTATAATTTTTTTAGAATAAAAAAATTAATAATCAAGTTGTAATTAATGAATTTTGTAAAAAAATTATAGTAAATTGTTTGAGCCATCTAGTCCATGCTCATAAAAGATTGGGAAAATAATGATGATGAAGTTAGAGATGGCTGAAATTAATTGGAAGTCAGTCTTCAAAGAAATCAAAGATTTTTTTTATTTTGAGGCATTTAAGATATAAAAATATTTAAATTAATTAGAATTGTATGAGTAACCAAATATAGTTATGAATTTAATTATTTAATCAAATTTTTTTTTTCCAAAAATATTTCTGGTGGGAGGAGACAATTGACTCTTTTGTTAGAATTACCTTCGAGAGGAAGGTTGCTATCCGCTACAGCAATATGATAAATAAAAATAAGGAGAAGATAAAACAGTCAAAATGTTTTTGGATGGGTAATGGGTCGTCTTTAAGGCACAGTGGGCTTCTCTAGCAAGTCGGTCATTTTCTAAATCACCATTGCCACCACAAGGTTGCAAACCACAATCACCATTGTCTTTTAAGATTTAACTTTGTCACCATCACCATCATCTACTACTGTATGTTTTCACTTTTTATTTTTTTATTTTAAATTTTAAATTTTATTTATTTTTTTAAATTTTCTTCAAGCATATTTTTTTGGTTTATGTTGGCAACATCATTGCCATCGATGAAAGTCATTGCTATCACTTAGTCGTTGCTCGTTACTTTAGTTTATGTTGATAGATTTTTGCTTAATACTATTTTTTCCTCCCTTTGTTAACTTGTTCTTCGATACTCTCTCTTTCCCCTTTATAAAATTTTTGCTTGATAGTTGATATATTGGTTTTTGGTGCTAGATTTTGCGTTTATGTTAAATTGTTGATGTTAAATGGATGTAATTAAATTTTTGTTGTGCATTTTGTGTTCTACCCTTATTTTGATCTTCATCTTCATTTTCATCTTGAGCTCTTGGCTTTTGATATATGAGATTTGAGCTCAAACTTAAGCCAAGCTCGAGTTGAATATTTTTTATAACAAATCAAGCTTGAGGTCAGATCGAACTGAGCTCGAGCCTGCATATTTCATGCCCAGCCTAGCCTAAACTTTTCAAAACCTTGCTCGGCTCAATTAGAACCCTATTTGAGGATTGGAGTGTTTCTGATGGAATAATACTCATCCTTAGGTGATTATGTGATTGTTTGTCTGTTTGACATGTGTATGAGCATTATTTACTCTACAATGATGTATTATGCTATTAACTACTTAGTTCACTAAGTCGAATGTTTGTTCACTATTTTTCAAGTGAGTAGGCTGAGTTTAAGGAGACATTTCATTTGAGTCATTCTTGTCTTTCATTCCTCAAGCTATAAGGATATTCTATTACATTTAGTCATGTAATTTATTTCCATTTTGTTATGTAATCTAGCATTCTGCATTGTATTTTTGTTTTTCTATTGGGTTATATGGATAGTTTGAGTTTCTAATTCTAATTTCTTATTGGTAGATGTGATCTTTTATCAAGTAGAAATTTGATGGTGAGATTAAAGATGACAGGTTTGAGTGGTTGTGGTGTGAATTGATTTATGGTTAGTTAGGCTAACTATAGGTTTTGAAAGCTATATGCTTTCCCATTTTCTAGTGCCTATCATGTGCCTTTGGACTTGGATTGTGACAAATTAGGTAGCAACTTGCTTTCTCTTTCTCTAGTTTATTTTTTTTTATAGATTGTACATTCATGGTCTGGAATTTCCAAAGGGTAAGAAGTGTTGGATCCATATATGGTCTTCATTTGTATATTACATATTATAATCATAAGCTTTTGGTGCTTAGGGGGACTATAGCAGTTAAAATTATTCGCAAACTAGGTTTTCTATGACCTTAGAGAATGAAGGTTATTAGGTTTTTAAGTGGGATTTGGGTTCTTTGGAAGGAAGATATAAGCATTATAGTTGTGGAGAATATTTTTCAATTAATCCATATGTTAGTTATGACTAATGAAAAGAAATCATTTCACTTTACTACAATTTATAAGAGTCCTAATCATGCCCGTAGAGACTTATTATGGACTGGCATTAGTTCTTTTGCTCTTTATATAAATAGGCCATAGTTGTTAGCTCATTTGAGGAGCTATGGTTTGCAAGAAGTTTAGTACATGGATAAAAGTATTCTCCATGTTGGATTTAGGCTTTGTTGGGCCTAAATATACTTAAGATTGGAGTTTGGCTTTTGAAAGATTACATAGGGCTATTGATAACTAGCTGTAAGCATCTAATTTTTACAGAATTATTTTCAAAACTTGATACCCGATGATGAGAACCAAATTTACCTTCAAATTTAGGATCATTCCTTTTGGGTAAGTCTTTAGAATTGAATGAATGGACATACTAGAATAAAAAATGGACCTATGGTGATGAACATAGCTTCAAAATGTAAAAGGCCACTCAAATCTGACCTAAGATTGATGAAAATGGCCTAAAACCCATATGAACAACCCGATTTTATGACCCAGATTGAAATATGGGGAGCATAACCTAAATGAATTTTTCATTGACCCCCACAGTATGGTTTGTACCTATTTTAGGGTTATGGACATATACTATGATTTGTAGACCCTTAGTTTTTGTCCAAATCAAATTAGATCCTAATTAAAAGCCCAAATTGAACCCGAGACCAATTAAAAAGCCCAAATTACCAAATTGCCCTTAGGATCATGATGAATTGGCCATTCTCATGGCCAATTTGCCATGAGTCATGGCAAATAGGCCATGAGTCTATGGCTAATTCGCCAGTCCATTTAGGTTTCCTAATCCTATTTAAATTTGGAGTTTTGTTCAGATAAGCATACAATTTCCTGATAAGATTGGACTTCAAAAGGGTTAAGCCGGTTTTGACCCTAATTAAGCATTATAAAAAGGGTAAGAATTTTTTTTTAAAACAAAGGATAATTTTTATTTATATCGAATGTAGGGCGAACCCATACAGTCAGAAGTCAAAATGCTTTTAACAAAATTGGGCAAAGAATCAAATGTATTAAAAATTCGAGATACATGGTTTAATCTACTGTAAAGAGCAAAATAGTGGGCCGCTTGATTCCCTTCTTTGAAGGTGTGCTGGATAGAAGATAAACTGCTATTAAGAAGGGACTTAAGGTGAGCAATGGCGGGGTCCGAAGCTTGAGTGGAACTGGAAAGAAGAGCAACCAGAGTCTGAGAATCATTTTCAACTTGGATGTTTAGAAGATGATTGTGAAGACACCAGTCAAGGCCAAAACGAAGAGCATTAAGTTCTGCCGAGGTTGCGTTGATAGCACAAATGGGGAAAGAGAGGCCGATTATGAACGAACCAGCAGCATCACGAAGGACTGCTCCCCCAGTGGAATGAGAGGGAGTAAAAGAGGCATCTATGTTGAGCTTCAAGAAACCTGGTGGAGGTTTATTCCAATAAATAAGGGATGGTTTTAAGTTTTTCAAACCAAAGCCATCCGGGAGAAAATCAGAGAATGCAGGGATCGGTCTGGCAAAATTGTCATTAGCATGTGCTATACCCCAGTTTAAAATGAAGCTTGATATCTGATGATGCACCATAGGGAAGAAAACTGGTTCGTCACCCCAGGTTAGCCGACAGTAGGCTGACCAAATGAAAGAAATAATAACCAAAGGCACCAACTTCCTAATTTGGCCCGCCGTAGAATTAGGCAAAGAGATCAACCACCAAGTCATGAGCTCATGCTTCAAGGAAGCTTTAGTGGATATATCAAAAAGAAGATAAGATCCATAGAGTTTCTATATTTTCTGAACCGGGTCACAAAAATAAAAAATATGATCCATGGACGCAGCATTAGAGTAGCAAAAAGGACAAGCCGAAGCAAGTTTGATACCAAGCTTCTGAAGCCGATTTGGAAGGGGAATGGCTCCTCTCAAAATTTTCCAAGTGAGAATTGATAATTTCAATGGAATGCAAGAATCCCAAATCATCTTACTAGAAAGAGTAGTAGACTTATGTTCCCTAACCGCATCAAAAGCTGATGATAAGGAGAATAGTCCTAAAGTAGTACCTTTCCAACTGATCGAATTGTCTTGAAAATCCATAAGATCATAGCCTAAAGAATGAGCATGACAAATCCGTTTCCAGGTACAAGAGTCAATAGCTTGATAGGACATTTCACCTTTCCTCTGATACTTACAATGCATGTAATTTGACCATAGAGAGTCATTAGAAAGATAAGACCACCATATTTTAAGAGAGTAGGCCTCTTGAAGAGAATATAAAGATCTGAGTCCGAAACCTCCTTCATCCTTAGGAAAACAAAAGTCCATGTATTTGACCCAATGATATTTATGCTGAGTAACATCAGTGCTCTAGAAAAAAGAAGTCAATTTAGACTCAATAGTATTTAGAACAGATTTTGGCAAAAGCATGGAACCCATGATGTGAACAGGAATAGAGTTCAAGACATGCTTAATGAGAAGTAGCCTACTTCCAGGAGAAAGAAAACACTTAGCCCATCCCAACAGTTTAGAATCAATTTTCCTGAGAAGGTCTTTATAGTAGCTTGCCCGATTAATGCCTGGTAGATAGGAGCTCCCAAATACGTAAAGGGAAGATGCATACACCTGATGCCAAGAAGATGTTTATAGCGAGCAATAGTAGCCGGAGGAGCTTTTTTTGAGCAATAGAATGAGCATTTATCAAAGTTAATCATTTGGCCAGATGCTGATTGATAAGCTAACAAAAAATGCTTGAAGTTGCGAATGCTTTTAGTATCCCCATTGATGAAAATAAGCAAATCATCTGCAAAAGATAAGTGCGAGACAATAGGACAGTTCCTTCCAAGCTTATAAGGAGTGATTCTTCCCCGATGAATCAAATTATTAAGACCTCTTGAAAAACTTTCTGAAGCCAGGATGAAAAGATAAGGTGAGAGAGGATCACCTTGCTTAACACCTCTCATAGGTTGAAAGTAACCATAACTAATGCCATTAACCATAACAGAAAGATGGGTTGCAGCGAGATTAGATATGATAAGCTCCACCACTCTGACCGAAAAACCAAATTTAAGAAGTACAACTTTGAGGTATTCCCATGAAACTCTATCAAAAGCCTTTGCCATGTCAAGTTTAATTGCTAAATTGTTGCCCCTAGTTTTTCTATCTAGCTCATGGATCATCTCATTGGTCAAAAGAATGTGGGAGTGTATGGATCTTCCTTTCATAAAACCAACTTGTTCCTTTGAAATAAGCTTGTCCAGAATGGGAGCAAATCTATTAGCAAGAAAAAAAAGGGGCAAGAATTAACAATTATAGGGATGACAATTAATAATCACAGAGAGTAGGGAAGCAGAAATAGAAACACAAAAAAGAAAAGAAACAGAGAGCAATCCTAAAACACACAGAGAGCAAGAATTGATAGAAAGCAAACATAGAGGCAAAAAGCAAAATGTGAAACCTTTTGAACAATATCGTGCGACCAAAAACACAATTGAATCAGGTCATTAAATATTCTTCAAGGTAGATCCTTAACATCAATTTTTTTAAGCCATTAAAGTCTATTAGTAGAGATTATTTCAAAAAATATGCATATGAGATAGATAATATTTAAACTCAATGAAACCTTTGGCTAAGTAATGTGTATGTACCTATCTAAAGTGAAATAGTTCTTGCTCAAATGGAAATAATTTCCTAGTTTAGTACGGTAACTAGGGTTATTACATTATAGATGTGTTAATTTGAAAATTTGAGCCCTAAGATATATTGACACTGGTCTGACAGAGACAATATTTGATTAAATTAAAAGTAAATGTTTTTTTATCACATAAGCCATCAAGCTTAGGGAAGTACATTACACTATCAAACCATAAAGAATGCATTGGGCAAAGGATGCATTGGGTTGGTTAATGAAAGGATCATTTGCAAGGTTATAAAGAAGTTACTAACTAATGTGTTGAATCATGGGTTAAAATGGATGTCTCCTATGTCTCTGACTATCCTGCTTTAGCCCCACTACTCATACTTTATGCATCTTGAAGACAAAGCCATGGATGTGACATCTTCTGACGTTCCAATGCAAAGTCTAAATTAACATCTCAAAGGTACCAATTGGAGTGTTATGGCCTATCACCTCAGTCTATAAGCCAGTATAATAACTGTAAGTATCAATAATGCATATCATGCATATGTGCATACGCGAGCATATCACACCACATTCTTGTTGTCCTGTGTTGCCTATTCTTTATTAAAGTAAATAGTTGATACTTTATGAAGTAAACAATGAGAAGCAGACATAGCGTCGGGGGACATGAAAGACCCATTGCTTGAGAAAGAACCAATCGCATTGCAAAAGATAAAAGAGATGCATGCTTGTAGAAGCATTGATTGAAGACTAAATATGGGGTGAATTGCCAGTTTGAGCCCGCATAAGGTAGCAAAAATAAAGTATCTATTGAAAAAAATAGCCAAATTCTAAAAAGCAGAATTCATGAAAGAATGGAAAAAGTGGCTAGGCCAAAACTCTCAAATGAATGAAGATACAAATGATAGAAGGTCAGCCAAGCTAGAAAAGCTAAGGTTGGTGAAGGAGAATGTCCCAAAAATAAAAAAAATCAAGATGAAAATCCATTTCTGCAAAGGTAAACATTTTTTTTAGATTGTTGAAGTATTCAAAGTCGAGTTTCTATCCATGAGAAACCTCAATGGATTTGTTGAAGCATCCATAACCAAGTCTACTTATATTTTTCCAAATATGATAAACTATTTGGATTTGTTGAAGTATTTTGACGGTGTAGTTTTGCGGATTTAGTTAAAGTATCCAAACCTCTAGTCTAAATTGGATTTGTTGAAGTATCCTGATGGTGTAATTTTGCAAATTTGGTAAAGCATCCAAACCTCCAACCTATAGTGGATTTGTTAAAGCATCCACTTGAAGACCATGGGCTTATTGGAAGCACCCATTGCTTGGATTTATTAAAGCATCCACTTGATGATCATGGGTTTATTGAAGTACCCAGATCAGCTTGGATTTATTGAAGCATTCACTTGAAGACTCTGGGTTTATTTGAAGCACCTGGACTAGCTTGGATTTATTAAAGCATCCATTCAAAGACTCTAGGTTACTAAAGTGCCCAAGCTAGCTCAAATTTGTTGAAGCATCTAAGATCGGTTCAAATTTATCGAGAGCATATTGCTTTTTCACTCTTTCAATAAATTCAAGATCGTTTAAGTTGAGAGAAAAACTATAGACCATTAATTTTAGCCTAAATCAAATCTGTCCCAATTAAAAGCTCAAATCAAATCCATCTTTGCATGGGTGCCCATTTTATTTGTTGGTTTGTTTGTTTATTTGATTTATAATACGATTATTTATTTTTCACAATAGTATATAATATGAATGGTATTATAATAATCTAAGAATTTAATAGTATTTAGAACTAAAAAGGAGGCCGATTTCCAATGAACAGACTATAGGGGTGTTAGGTCATTCTCACCTTCCTCATGCGTACCCAACTTTCTAAACCCAATAAGGGGGTTAGAAATTTCTTATGAATTGAGTCATTTACCCCTTTGTTTTCTTTCCCGGCCTGTCTGGGTGACAACTCTATTTCTTCGAATTTAGGCTCGTGATCTCTAAGGCCCTTAGCTTAACAGTGCCAAAGTCGTAAGAACTATTCCACTAGGAGTGGAGGCGAAAATCTCCGCTCACAATTGTATAATGGAAGATGATGGAAATTTAGATATTTATTAAATATTGAATAATTAATTAAATAATATATAATCAAAATAAAAAAAATAAAAAAAATAAATCAAAATTTAATTTACTTTTGGGTGGTGGATGATAAAATATAATTATTAATAATTAATTAAGTAGTTAAATATTTATATATGTGTGGTTAGTAAATGAAGAAGGAAATTAAAACAAAATTTATTATCTTCTTCCTCCAAGAAAATTGACTACCATTTAAGAGAGAAGAGAGGAGCTTTTCATCATCATCAATACCAAATTTTATAAAGAATTCAAAGGATTGAAGGAAGTTTTGGTAAAAGTACAACTATTAGGTAAGCTTTCTTGCAAAGTTCTTTGGAAATTTATGAATATGTGTAATTTGGAAATTTGATGGAGTGTGGGATAATTATTTAAATAGTGTGGAAAAATGTTAGTTTGATATAGAAACAATGATTTTAAGATTAGATTGAAGAAATGATTAAATTTAGTTGAAGTTTGAGAGATGTAGTAAGCGATTTAGGGTTTCCATGGAATTTCTATAAAGAATAGATGCTAATTGTATTTAAAATTTTAAAATGTATTAGAATGTGATTCTAATGATAGAAATTAGCTTAAAACATGATTTGGAATTGGTTAGAATAGATATATAAAATTAAAGTGCATTAGGGCAGTTATTGAAATTGGGATAGAATAGTGATAAATTAAGTTTAATTGTTAAAAATGAGTAAAATTGTGTTTTGAATGATATATTTAAACTTATAATTTGATTTAGGATTGGATAAAGAGTACTTTCCTAATCAATGTTTTGAAGGACTTTTGGAAAAGTGAAGGTTGAAGGTGGAAATAGGCTTTGGTTTTAGCACCTTAAAGTTTAATACATACTTTGATAAATATGTATTGAAATGCATTAAAATGACATGGTACATGGTATATTGGTATTGATACTACGCTGCTTTGATGTGAGAATTCACATGTAAAGAGCATGATCATGTGTTTAAAGGTATGATTTGCATAATGTATGAATTTTGAAGCCATTTTAAGATGGCCATTGGCATTGTTGAATGTGTTAATTATTTTATGCCATTTTAAGGGCATATTTTGGCCACATTGTATAAGTGGCATGGGATAGGATGCTTATGATGTAAATGTATGGAAATATGATGAAATGATGGAAAAAGTGTCAAAAAATGAAGAATCTCATAATTAGCAATGTTATGTAAAAATGTGAAATGTCGTGTTAGGCCATTGTTGAATGGCTAGTCACATTGATAAGTATAATTTTCAAACAATGATGGTATCGATTATGTTAATGCAAAAATGTATTTGGAATGTGTGTTTGCCTTGTATATTATCTGGTTCCAGAGAATTATTTTTTGTGCTATTGATATGATTTGCCTTCAGGCTAGACGCCGGGCATCACTTATGATATGATGTACCTTCGGGGTAGACATTGGGTGTCATTTATGATTGTTATTTGCCTTTGGAACTAGACACAGAGGTGTCAACAGAGGATAGATATGACACTTAGATTTTCGGTGTCGTGATAGACCATAACAATATCTCTAGAATGTGGATATTATATAGGAATATTTAGGCCCAATGCATGTGATTGTGATAAGTAGTTGTGGTATATGAGCAATGTTGTTCTAGTGCATAATACATTTCATATTGAAAAGAAAGCATAATGTATTATTTTTTTTGAAAAATATATTTTTATTATCAAAGTATATACCACTAGGCTATTGGCTTTGTGCGATTTGTTTATCATGCACGTGACAAATTTGTCATAAAGAGCCTTGTTAGACCTGACCAGGTCTAGGCTTTCAAGTTTATGCATGAAGTTTTGATTGACTGCCACGAGACTAGAGCCAACAATTGACATGTACGTATTTATTTTAATGAAACATGTCATATTTATGTACATTGTATGTACATATGAAAAAGTTGTAAATTTTAAAGTTTTTTTTGGCTAAAGGTTATAAAATTGGGAGTATTTATACATTTGTATATTTATATATATGACGTAATTTGGAGGTGGATGGAGTAAGGGATGATATATATATTTTAGGATTGTAAAACTTTTGTTGCAAGTTGAATTGTGTTTTTAGGAAATGTCCAAAATACAAATAAAATTTTGGCAAAATTTTCCCAAAAAGTTTTCTTTAAAATTTGTAATTTTGATAATTAATCACTAAGGAATATATTTATTTATCTATTAAATTATGTTTTAAGGAATACAATATTTTTCTTGAATTTAGGGAAAAATTTTTAAATGATAAGGATGTTTATATTATTATATTCTATGTACATATTTTACATATACCGAGTATATATATTATACGTATATAGAGTATAAGGGTGTTATACTAATTGCATGTTAAACCCTAATTTTGCAAACCCAAACCCTAATTGCATGTTAAAACCCTAATTTTATTAACAAACACTAATTGTATTATAAACTAATTTCATGGTTAACCCTAAATTCATTTAATTAAACCATAAATTTATGGTTATTTGAGTGATGATCAATTACATGTTTTTATTATTTATTTATTATGAATGGTCGAATTGTGTTTGTTCATTATTTGGATTTTAAAGTACTTGTAAAATGCATGTTTTCACTTTGTGGGTGCCTCGTTTATTTAGGCTGTTTATTTTAATTCATTTTGAAATCATTGAAGGGATACATTTTCACTCTCTTGTGGGTATCCTATTTCATTTGTATTTTGGACTTGGACATTGTAAGGGCATGTTTCCATCTAGTATGGGTGCCTATTTTATTTAAGTAAATGTTTAATTTATGATATAATTTACTTTATCTTAATTGCTTGTAACATGAATAATATTGTAATAATATAAAAATTTAATAATATTTAGACTTTAATAGGAGGCTAGTTCTAATGAATTGAGTGTTATAAGGATGCTGGGCCATTTCTCACCTTCCCATACGTATCCAACTTTTCAAACCCAATAGGGGTTGAAGATTCCTTAGGAATCGAGTCATCCACCTCTTTCTGTCTTATTCTCGGCCCATCCGGGTGGTGACTCCTATTCTCTGAGCTCAGGTCCATGTTCTCTAAGGACCAGAGCCTAATAGTGCTAAAGTCATAAGAACTATTCTACCATGAGTGGGGGTAAAGTCCATGCTCACAGGATACATGGATTGGATCTATACCTAATGGGCTTAAGTTAGACCCTCTTTTTTGCCTAAAACTCAAACCCACCATATGGTTATTCGATATGTCTGCATGGATCATCTAAACCAATCTCTAACCCAACTTTAGAGGATATCAGTGCGGATATAGGGTACATCCACTCCGATATGTCAAACATCTGCATAGATGTACTAATTTAGATAAGACTGAACTTCTTGTTTTTGAGTTTGAATGAAAATATATCTCCTTCAACCTTATCCTACCCAAACCAACCTGTCCTATTCCTATCTTGTTTGAAACTTATCCTTTTGTCATCCTAACCCAATAAATACTTAAGATCAATCCAATTGAAGAGGAGCTACCATCATTAAGTCTAAAACTAAAGCACAAGAGAAATAAACTTTCATCTGCATAAACTTAGATCTACAACCATGACATCCAGCCTTAAAATACCTACAATTAAGTACGTAAATCCATCCATAAGAAGTTTTAATCATTCCTAAACCATTAAGAAATATCTTTTCAACTACTTTGCCATAAAATACTTGAGGGGATTCAAATTAATCCAATTTTAAACAACCAAAAGTTGTTGTGTTTATCATTTTAGCTTAGTACATCTCTTAATTCTAATTGGTTAAATAAAAGTGAATTGGCCTAAACATGAGATCACTTAATAGAATTTGGTAAAACCTGAGGGTTAAGTTCTTATGAATCTTTTATTAGTTTTGCAATTCATCCTTAAAGCTGTTGATATTGATTTCTTTGGTGCCATATTTCAATCTCAAATATGTTTCTCTCTTTGGTTGTTGGAATCACATGATAATTTAGCATGATAATTTATGATTCAAAGGGAACATGATTAATAATATATGTTTTAAACTTTTCCTTATATAAATGTGATTTAAGTTTATAAATAGGCTATTGTATATATGATAAATTTGGATTATTCTTAGAGTTTTTTTTATGATCAATTCACATGATATCTTATAAAGTTGAGCTTATGGATTTATCTTTTATAGCTTCTTTATATTTGATGTATAATTATTATAATTTAATGATGTTATGATTGCTCATTGCATAACATGCACATTTACTTGATTTATATATACAAGCTCTTATAAAACTATCATTAGAATTGAATCTCCATAAGGCTTCTTGGTAACTGCAAAGAATGGCCCATTTAGATTATTTGACTTAGTAATTAATAGATTGCAATGAACAGACCCAACATTGAGAATCAAACTAACCCTGTTGCCTAAGATGATATGTTAAGTCAACCTAGATTTTGAGATTGTATTCTTAGTCTGTACCAAATGGTGACTCCTCGTTAGTTCGATCCGCTCACACTAGCACTTAATAGAATTTGTTTAATGATGTGCCTCATTTTCTATTTAACACAAATTCAATATGATCATAGACCAATTTTGATCAGGGAAATTCAAAAACCTAACTAAAAAATAAAAGTTATTTTCAATAATATTGTGGGTTTGAAAAACTTCCAAAAATATGGAAGCAGCAAAATAAATTGCAAAAATATGGAAAGCATTAATTACAAAGCTGCCATTCTTTTGTAAGTTTCACATGTTCTATATGTTTCATATAAAACTTATAGCATATTTAATATATAAAATAACACATAAAATATACAAAATAATATAAAACATATAAACAATATATATAACGTATAAAACAATATATAAGAACATATAAAACATATAAAACTACACATATAACATATAAATTAAAATATAAAATAATATATGTGACATATAAAACAACATATAAGATATGTGAATCAACAAATGAATAACAAATACAATATATAATCAATATATAAAACTTATATTCAACAAATAAGCTTTTAAATGTCATTTTATATGCTATATATATTGCACATAATTTAATAAATATGATGTAATCAAGATAAAGTAGCATATAAATTTTTTAAATATTATACATACTGCATATAATTTAATAAAATATGAATTCAAAAATTTTATATATCATTTTATATGTTATATATATTACATATAATATGTTAAATATGATGTATTCCATATGAAGAAGCATATATAAATTTTTATATGTTGTATATGTTGCATATAATCCTTTAAAAATGATGGATTCTATATTTATATGTTACATGAGTTACATATTATTTGTTAAATATGATGAAATCTAGATGAAGAAGCATACATAAAATTTTATGTCATTTTATATATTATACATGTTAAATATAATCTATTAATGATAAATTCCATATTGAGAAGCATGTATAAACTTCTACATATTATATATAATTTGTTGAATGTGAAGAATTCTAGATTTACATGTTTTATATAATATGTTAAATATGATGAAATCTAGATGAAGAAGCTTAAACAAACTTTATATATCATTTTATATGTTATATATGTTGCTATAATATGTTAAATGTGATGAACTCCATATTAAGAAGCATATATAAACTTTGATATATTATATATGTTGCATATAATTTGTTAAATGTGATAGCTTCTAGATTTTTATGTTATAGTTTTAAATTTTATATATGCTTCATATAACTTGATATATGTGATGAGATGGAGAAGAAGTTTTTCGGCGAATGTTGGAAAGCAAATTGAAAAAAATTTTCTATTGACTATTTTATCGAACATATGAAGTGCATTATAGTTGAAACACAAAAAATCCCGATTATTGTAGTTAAAGAACAAAAATAATCAAAATAAAAGAAATAAAAGATTTAAAACACAAAAAGTTAAAAGTAAAAAACAATCGAAACATAAAAAAGATTTAAAACAAAAATGCCCAAGATTTTACCCATTTGATTCATGTTTCTTCTTCATTTTCTAGTGGTTAACAAAATAAAAAATGATTTGATTTTAATGAACGAAAAATAAATAAAAAAAATCAAAAGAAGGAAAAAAAGTTATCAGTGATGTATGAGAAGAGGCGACGATGGTGGAGATGGAGCAAAGAATGAAAAAAGATGAAAGAAAAGAAAGATAGAAAAGAGAAGTGAAGAGAAATAGGAAGATGGAAAGATGTTGAAGAAGATGGGGAAGAGGATAATATGCATTTTTGAAAAGAAAAACCTAATGAATAATATATATTAAAAAGTTAAAAAAAAAAGAAAAAGCAAAAGCAATAAAAATGAAAAAAAGAAAAGTTAAAAAGTAGTAAATGGTGTAATTTTCACTTTTGATTATAGATGGCGTCCAGAGGCCCAATGCTAATAATTTTAAAATTTTTATCTTATAGTACTACTTACCATCTTTGGGATCATTTTGTCCATCATCACTGGACTAAGCAAAGCCAGGTTATAAAAGCAACTGCTAAACTTTAGAGGCATACTATAATTTTCTTCACATTATTTATAAAAAAGGCGGTGCATGACTCATAATTAGGTCTATTTCTTCACATGCACTTAGGTAGTATATTTCATCTTTTTTTTTATATGTACTTTTAAGAAATTGTGAGTGGGCCAAACAGAATTGTCACTCAATACAGACTGAGAATACATATCTCAAATACGATGACTTAATATATGAACCTCAATTAAGAGGGTCAGCCCGATTTTTTATATTAGGTTCGATGATGGCAAACTACTAGTCACTAGACCAAGTACATCTAGGTAGACCACTCTTTGCATTTGCCTAGAAACCTTTTATCATGCAATTCTAATGACAATTTATGTATAAGAGGATATGAAATAAACAAACAAAATGTATAACATGAGATTGACAATGAATAAGTAACACAATATCATGTTATGAAGGAAAAGATTAATAACTTTCTAAAGAACATATTCACAAGCTCAATTTAACATGTGAAACATGTGGATTATCTAATTAAAATATTAAGAATAAATATGGTTAAAGCTTCATACATAGCAACTAAACATATATTTCCACACCAATAGTATCATATCACTCACAAGAAAACATATTATCAACCTATCATGCCAACTCTAAGTAATTTTGTCTTTCTGTATGAACAACATAATAGTACATAGATTATAGCAATAACAAATCAACCAAGATTTCTTTAAAAGAACTAGTTTAACTTTGATGAAAAGGTTTAGTGGGTTTTAACCCTTAGGATTTACCAAATTGGAATTACGATCTTTCAATTTAAGTTAATGTTCATGATTAAACTCACAAAATTAATAGAACTATTAAGAAAGGATAGATAACCAACCTAATTTGATGAAAACAGCAGGTTTATTGAGATTTGCAACTTGAATCAAATCAACTCTTTGAACCTTAATGGATTAAATTGGTTACTTATTGAATTTTGAGCCAAGGATCACTCTTAATCACTATTTTATTTTTCTTCTTCTTGGAAGCAAGATTGGATTGATTTCTATGAGCTTTTAGGTATTGGAGTTCTTGGTTTTGCTACTGGAATTAAGGGTGATGTGTTTGGAAGAAGAAGACTCTTGGTTGCTTAAGATAGGTTTTTAATGTTTAGAGTGTGATTCGTTTTGAAATATGTGTTTAAAATGCATTTATAGGCCTAGGGTTTTTTAATTTTCATTAGAAAACTTCCTAAACATTTTACAATTGATTTTGAGGAAATAAATCAGATAGAATCAAGTTAGAAAAGGTAGAGTCTTACAAAATCTCAAAAATAATTTTTTGCCTTATCTGACGCATAACGTTTGCACAGATATTCAAACCATTCGTGTGGATGTTCAACATAGGCTAGCATTGAATGGGAAAGAAAGTTGGTGCATAGGGTCTGCCTAGGCTAAAGGACATTTGCAAGGATGTCTCAGAAGTTCGTACGGATAGCTTGTCAAGGGCTGGTTGAAACCTCTTTACTTAGGCTCTCTTTAGTATTTATGATCCATTTTTTTAGGACTTGTGGATCATGTTCATAAAATTGGGTCCATTTTCATCCATTGAAACCTATTCCATTATTTTCATGAATTTAATTAAGAAAATCAACTGAATTGGAAGGGCAATTTAGTCTCGTCATTGGGTTACGAGCTAAACAAATTATTTAGTCAAAATCAAGTGCTAACAGTAGTTCCCCACTTTAATGGGATTCAACCAAGGTTTGCCTTTTGAATTCCAATAAAGTTTATGGAGAAAGAAAATAATATCAATTCGTTAAAAGACAAAAAAAACCTTAATCAAAAATTAATTTTAAACAAACAACACCTACAACACTTGCCAACCACTGGGGATTAGCAAGTTGAAGTGCAACGCATGAACTTGGCATTCACTCAGAATTGCTAAGGATTTCCAACCACTTGGGATTGAAAGGTATGGCCACTTAGGACTAGAATCCTAGCCACTTGGGACCTACAAAGTCAAAATTGTTAAGAACCACTAGGGGCCTTGGATTCCTAGCCACTCGGGGCTTGCAGAATCAAAATACTTTAAGTAACACTCGGGACCTTGGGTTTTTAGCCACTTGGGGCTTGCAGAACCATAATATGTTAATGACCACTTAAGGCCTTGGGTTCCTAGCCATTTGGGGCTTGTAGGACCAACCTATCTTAAGGACCACTTGCGGCCTTGGGTTTCCAGCCACACAAGGCCTGGAGAACCAAAATAAAATGCAAAGAACCAAGATCAAAGTACTTACCTAATCAATAAGAGATCATTCATGATGGTTGCTTCCATAGTATGCTTCTCGAGGTGATTTCTTCAATGTGGTGGGGGCCAATGTAACCCTTATACCCTATATACATATAATACATACTCTCCGTATACATATAATACACATATAGGATACATGAGTGGTATGATATCTTACTGAAGAGTCCCCCATAAATAAACATATTTAAGGTTAAAACATATTTTGATTAATTTAATAAGTACTTTAGTTTTTTTAGTAAATTAATAATTCTTTATAATAAAATCTCTGAAAAAAATAGCCAGAGTTTTATCTGTAATTTTAATATTTTTAAAATAGTCAAATTCACAACTTGCATAAAATTAAACACTCACAAGGTAGTGTTTTCAACCATTCTCCAAACCACCACTTTATTAATATACGTTCAAGTCTCATAACTCAAAACATTATTTATCATAATTAAATACATATATACATATAGACAACCATCCCACATCTTTTGAACAAACACAAGTTTCATGATTTAATATACATAATCTAAAATACATAAAACTATATCTATAAATGTTTGCAGATGGCATTGTTGGTCTTGTGGTACCTTAAAACTCCATATATCACCCACGATTTGAATCTCTCTGACCAGCTATTTTCTCACCTGCGTGCTTCATACAACCGCGCTATGCTAAACAGCTTAGTGGTACATATTTAATAATCATAAATATATAATTCAAAGATATTCAATTTCATAATACAACATTATTTTTTGCACAAACCTTCACCAATGTTTATGGTTTCATAAATCATAACTAACACCACACGATCATGACAACACACACATATTCAAACACACATTCACACGTTGGGCCCAACCACCCTTAAACAATTATCAAGTCTAGTTATTACAATACAATATCATGACCCAGCTTCGCTTGGGTCTGTTACCATTCTCAATCTAATGATCTAGCTCTGCTCAGGTCTATCAACATATAAATTTTCAATCTCACTTCACTGGATAAGTAATTATTTAGGGCATAAACACACATTATCACTATACACAATCACATACTCATTAACTCTTAACAACTTTCCATGTGATCCGCCTTATCATAATCACTAACACATTTCCTCATTCTCACTTATCATTTCCATATTTTTAGCTTATCAAATTACATATCCATAGGTCACATTTACAACGTCACTCATTTTTCACATTTTCCTCACAAGTCACAAATATGTCTATATTGGACATCATACCACATAATAACCTCAATCACACCATTCCATTCACACACACATAATACATGTTCACATTACAATATAATTTGTTTTTATCTCATTTACGTATCATATTCATATTTACATTATAGTTTCTTTTATCTCATCTTATATCACATACACATTTTATAGATCACTTTACTCAATGATGGGTCACATTCACAATGTAACCCATTCCCACAAATCATTTCCCTGTTTTCAGTTCATTTGACAACTTCTCGTTCACATTATCAATTTCTCTTTACAATTTCTATGTTTTAGTTATTTCCGCATGATTCTTCATATTACTTATCACATTTTACTTTTCTTATTATTGCCAACCATTTTTAGCATGTTTTACATTTTAAGTACTTAACCACTATATAACCATTATACAATGGCTCATCTCACAAATCTTATGCATTTCATGTATAAACCTTAATTTTACATTGAGCAAGTCCAATGTAACACTATCATATAACTATTCCATATTGCCTATACAATGTGATTTGCACATTTCCAAGTACTTTACACACATAATGCCAACTCATATTTGAAGAAAACACAAGTTTTAGGATATGTACTAAACTTGTTTCACTCTCCAAGTCTTATTTTTGATAAAAATCTACACTCTCCACTTTCATTAATGTGGCCTACACACACATAACCCAACAACAATTAACATTACTCATTTAAATTCATTTTCATCCTCAATGTACATTAAACTATCATTATCATCCAAATTCCATTAAAACTCTAAATTTACCACCTACTACTTTGCTTAAACTTCATCCAACTCAACTGATTTCTAACATTTAACTATAAAATCATTACTTACATACCAAAATAACAATAAAATAACTCATTTCTATAATTATCTCAACCTCTTTCAAAAATCCTAATTTTCACATAACATGGCCACAACCCTAACTTTGTTCAAATTCATCCATAATCAATTTCTAACCATAGAATCATCTCATATATATATATATATATTAAAACAAAATTTCCTTCATTACAATAATTAAATCCACCTATACCAAAATTCTAATTTAGGCATAATCTACCCATAACCCTACTTCCATCATTTATGCTCATTTTGAACAACTAACCAACAATTCATCTTATACTCATCATTTCAACCTCATTTCTATCTATTTTTACAATTTAAAATAACTCTCTCTCTAGACATCTTAAACGTAAAACTTAAATCAATTAAAACAAGCTTAAAAGAAATATTACTTTCTTGTTTCTTGATTTTTCTTCAAAAATCCACTTGAAACCTTGGAATTCCTAATTAATTTGAAGTATTTTGAAAAATAAATCTCTCTCTCTACATGTAAAAATCGGCCATGGCTTGAAATGGAGGAAGAAGAAGATTATTTTTTCCCTTCTTTCTAATTTCCTATCAATAAATATACATATTTTAATTAATTAATTAATTCACTTTTAATTTCCACCATATATTCTTTTCTTTTTTTACTTTCTTTTTTATTTTATTTTATTTTAATTACTATCTTCCCCATACCACCTTTATATCACACATATATGTTAAGTATATTTCATATATATGTATATGTCATGTGTACTTTACTTATATGTTATATATATATATATATATATATTTATTGTATATGTAATGTATGCACCAAATATACCTTATGTATATATCTTATATATATATATATATTATGTATATATCCTATATATATCATGTACATACCTTGCATTTCCCTCACCAACATACTAACTATCTTCTAAATCAATTATTTAACAATATCTAAAATTAATGGGTGTTACAATTCTCTCCCTCTTAAATAATTTCATCCTCGAAATTATCTACCATAGCAGTAAACTCCATTAATTCAAACACCCATCTCAACTCTCCCCCTTAAAAAGTTTTCTTATTTATTTTCATAATCTCTAAATTAGAACAAAGGATTCTTAATTTCTTCACATTAAGAAAACTACTCAATCAATCAATGTATAAATAATATTAAGTAATAAATGTTTACCTTCATCCCTTTCTAGAACATCATGTCTCCTCTGTATTTCATAAACTCTCTATGATGCTCTCTCTGACCTATCCATAGTCACAGATTCCTCTCCCTATCCATGTCTATATCCTGTCCTGCAATCTCTGCCACCTCTGCTACTCCTGCCCCCTCTAGCACTAGACCTAAATATAACTATCTCTATCGGCTTGTCCTCTGGTGACTCTGGGCAATCCCTAATATAATAATTCTGGGACCCACATCTGTAATAGTCTCTAGAATTAACTCCCCAACAAATACCCCTATGTGCTCTACCACACTGTGTACATATGGGTGGAGCAGGTCTCTGAAATGAAGAGGTAGGGGTACTAACTAATGATGTTGCAGACCTAGGCCCCTGCCTTTGTCTACCAGTTTGGTCCTGACTCTCTCTTATACTCTACAAAGAATCCTCTCGCCCTCTCTTGTGTGATGATGTCTTTACCTTAATCCGAGGTCTCCTAGCTCTACTCTCCTCTGCCCTAGCTGCTTCTGTAAGCCCTTAGGCCTTCTCCACACTATGTGTAGCTAACACCAACCTTGAGAAGTCCTCATATTGCACTGTAGCCACCTGACACATGATGGCTTTAACCTCTCCTCAAATCTCCGGTATTAATCTATTTCATCTGTTATAATTCACTTGCACACTTACTTAACCTCAAAAATTCCTTCTCATACTCTATCACTGTCTTCTTCCCCTGCTTC